>CM054125.1:97286704-98486704 GCA_028751855.1 Ambrosia trifida
ATTAGAACAAAAACCTTTGTATCTCTTACGATCAAATCGATCAAATCTATATTATTATTATCAGTTTTGTCTTTGATTTGCAATTACTCTAGTAAATCGGCCAACAAAACTGGTATCAGAGCCAAGGAAACAACGAATCACTCAATCATAATCATCAAATACGGTTATCGGGTTCAAACGTTATCATACAAGAAAAACAGAGGAACACATCAAAATATTCGGAAGGATTCAACGATTCAACAAACTGCAAAAAGATTTACGCATATTATTCCAACAAGGATCCTTTATCATATCGCACAGAGAATCGTTTGTAAATCACTCAATCCCTTTGTTCAGTTTTTTGTTCTTTGTTCCTTCGAAAAAACAGAGTAACATATACCTTAGATTATTACCCGATACTTATTGTTTAACGATTATTAATATACACAAGAATTATATACAAACAGTATCTTAGGAAATAGATTATAGATTAGAGAAAGATTCTTGAGATTATACAGTTTATATTTTTTGAATCTTATTCCTCGTGTGTTTGCGCGGGAAAGAATATCAAGAGAAGAATACGTCGCATATTGTAATTATTTATTGAGAAATACTAATTCTTTGACCACCCAAAGTCAAAACAGAAGAACAATTTCTTTTGGTTAAATTTTTTGTGTTCCGACAAAAAGTTAAACCAATATTCTCAAAATAAACAAACGTTTTTTTTTGAGAAAAAGAAATTATGACAACACAAGGAGGGGTACAAACCCAAATTCCAAAATTATTGGGACACAATTACTATCATTGGCACATTCAAATGAGAGTACTTTTAGAGTCTCAAGATTTATGGAATATAGTAGAAGATGGTGTTAGGGAATTACCAAATGATGCAAGTGAAGCAGTAAGAAATGAACATAGGGAACAAAATAAAAAGGATAAGAAGGCACTTCACTATTTATTTCAAGCATCAACGGATACAATATTTGAAAGAATTGCAAATTCAAAATCATCTAAGGAAGCATGGGAAATATTATACAAATCATATCATGGAGAGCGTCGCGTAAAGACAGTAAAGTTACAAACCCTTAGATGCGAATTTGACATCCTAAGAATGTCAGAAACAGAAACAATAGAAGGATACTTTGATAGGGTTACAACAATAGTTAACCAGTTAAGAATGAATGAAGAAGATATAAGCGATAAGCGAGTAGTTGAGAAAATATTGCGGAGTATGACCAGAAAATATGAGTCAGTAGTAGTAGCTGTAGAAGAGTCCAAAGATTTAGAAGTATTATCAATTGAAGAACTCATGGGAATATTACAATCCCATGAATTAAGACTTAAGCAATATGACACACACGTCATCGATCAAGCATTCCAAGTACAAGACGGGACTCAAGTAAGAAATAAAGGAGGGAATAGATATAGTAACAGCTACAGAGGAAGAGGAAGAGGAAGAGGAAGAGGAAGAGGAGGCAGACCAGGGCGATACGGACCCATTGTATGTTACAATTGCCAAGGATTAGGTCATATAGCTAGAAATTGTCCAAATAAGGAAGAAAGTGAGAAAGAAGAATCCGCAATGGTGTGTAAAGAAGGAAATAAATCAAAACGAGATACCATGTTCATGATATTCAACATGGAAGAAAATAAGGATAAAAATTGTTGGTACTTAGACAGCGGATGTAGTAATCATATGACAGGAAATAAGAATATATTCATCACATTTAATGATCAAGATAGACGAGAAGTTAGAACAGGTGATGATAAGAGATTACAAGTATTGGGAAGTGGGGAAGTATGCATAAGAGTAAATGATAAGGTAAACAAAATACCAAATGTATTTTATGTGGAAGGATTAAGGCACAATCTACTTAGCGTGGGACAATTACTGCAAAAGGGATATGATGTGTTCTTTGGTAAAGGAATGTGCACCATAAAAAATCATGAAGGAAAGACAATCACAGAAACACCTATGACTCAAAACAAGATGTTTCCCTTATACCCAAATCAAGATTTGCCAAAAGTACTATACACATCCACAAAGACCAGTTCAGACCTATGGCATCAAAGATATGGTCACATTAACTATGAAACGTTAATTGAAATGGAACACAAACATCCAGTGAAAGGGTTACCTAAGATATATAAGACAGAAAACGTATGTGAAGGATGTGCTTTAGGAAAACATGCAAGAAAACCATTTAGCAAACAAGCAAAATGGAGAGCAGAAAGTCCACTACAACTTGTTCACTCAGATATATGTGGACCAATGAGAACAAAGACAATAGGAGGATGCAGATACTTTATTACTTTTATAGATGATTTTACAAGAAAAACCTGGGTATACTTCCTCAAGGAAAAGTCACAAGCACTACATTTCTTCAAAATATTTAAAGCCCTAGCAGAAAACCAGTCAGACAAAAGAATAAAATATCTTAGGACTGACAGAGGTGGAGAATATTGTGGAAATGCTTTCCAAGAATACCTACAAGAACATGGAATACATCATCAACTAACCACAAGTTACACACCACAACAAAATGGAGTTGCAGAACGTAAAAATAGAACCCTGATGGAATTAAGTAGGAGCATGTTGAAGACAAAGAAACTCCCAAATGAATATTGGGGAGAAGCTGTAAGTTGCACAACATATCTCTTAAATCGAACAACTTCCAAAAGTATCAGTAATAAAACTCCAGAAGAAGCCTGGACTGGAATCAAACCTGATGTATCAAATCTACGAATATTTGGCTGTCTTGCCTATGCACATGTTCCAGAACAAAAACGGGGTAAACTTAATGATAAAACAGAAAGAGCCATCTTTGTTGGATACAGTGAGAATAGTAAAGCTTATAAATTATACAATCCAGCTACAAGAAAAACTATAGTTAGCCGAGATGTTATATTTGATGAAGACAAAACTTGGAAAGAAATTGAAGATGAAGATATTGTGATTCAAGATGAAAACACGGAAAACAATGAGAACAATACACATGATCAGACATCAAGAAATGATGAATACTCACCCATACACAATGCATCTGAAAATGAAAGACAGGAAGAGCAAGGAATCGAAATTGAGGATGAAAATCTAGATGCCACAACATCTAGTCAAAGTCCACCTTTAAAAATACGTTCAATGGCAGATATTCTTAGTAGAACCCAACCATTAAGTAGTCCAGAAGTACGAGATTTATATCAGAGACATCAAGAAGCTGCAAACTTTGCACTTTACACTGACTCAGACCCAATTGATTATGATGAAGCAAGTAAAGATGAAAAATGGAAGGAAGCAATGAAAAGGGAAATAGAATCTATACAAAAGAATGAAACCTGGGAGTTGGTTGATTTACCAAAGGATCAAAAACCCATAGGAGTAAAATGGATATACAAAACCAAATACGATGAACATGGAAATATAGATAAACACAAAGCTCGTTTAGTGGTCAAAGGTTACAAACAAAAATATGGGATAGATTATCAGGAAGTATTTGCACCAGTAATCCGTTTCGAGACTGTATGACTAGTACTTGCCCTAGCAGCTCAATATAAATGGTATCTACACCAAATGGATGTGAAAACTGCATTCTTAAATGGAGAACTAAAAGAGAAGGTATTTATAGAACAGCCTCTGGGATTTATAGAAAAGGGGAATGAAAATAAGGTATGTCTTCTTAAGAAAGCACTGTATGGATTGAAGCAAGCTCCACGAGCGTGGTATAGTCGGATCAATCAATATTTTGAACAAAATAACTTCAAAAGATGCACATTTGAACATACCTTATTTTTAAAGAAGACAAAGACCTCCAGACTAGTGGTGTGTTTATACGTAGATGATTTAATCATAGCTAGTGACTGCATGGAGGAAATAATCTCATTTAAAGAATCCATGCAAAGGGAGTTTGAAATGACAGACATGGGAAAGCTACATTATTTCTTGGGAATGGAAGTCACTTATGATCAAGAAGCAATAAAGATTTCTCAAACTAAGTATGCTAAAGACATACTTGAAAGATTTCGAATGGCAGATAGCATTAGAGTCTCAACTCCAATGGAATATGGATTGAAGTTGATCAAGAATAGCAACGAAGAGAATATTGACCCAAGCTTATATCGAAGTTTAGTTGGAAGCCTTATGTATTTAACAAATACAAGACCTGATATAATGTTTGCAGTCAGCAAAATCAGCCGGTTCATGGATCAACCAAAGAAGTCACATTGGGAAGCAGGAAAACATATATTGAGATATATAAAAGGCACTTCAGAATATGGAATCGTATACAACAAAAACTCATTTGAATTGAAGGGCTTTAGTGATAGTGACTATGCAGGAAATATAGATGATAGCAAAAGCACATCAGGATATATATTCAATATAGGATCAGGAGCAATTTCATGGCAATCAAAGAAACAAAAGGTGGTAGCATTATCATCAACAGAAGCGGAATATATTGCTTTATCTCTCACTGGATGTCAAGCTCTATGGCTCAAAGGGATCTTAAAAGATTTAGAGTTTGACACAAATAAAGCAATTACCTTATATTGTGATAATAAATCTACCATCAATCTCACAAAGGATCCAGTCTATCATGGGAAAAGCAAACATATTAGGATCAAATATCACTTCATAAGAGATATAATCAAAACTGAAGACGTGGAGATCAAGTACTGTAACACAAAAGATAAAATAGCGGATATCTTCACCAAAGCACTACAACCAAAGGACTTCACAAGACTACGCACTATGTTGAATGTACTACCAATCTAGCTTAAGGGAGGGTATTGGACGTTTAATGTTATAAGCTAGATATACCGGTTCAATAATACACAAACTGGTTCGACAAGACGCGACGATTCAACAACAAGACACAACGCTTCGAACAAGTCACGCCGTTTAGTTTTAATCCATTATGTATATATAGTTTACGTATGTATCATTTAGCGGTTATCAAGTTTATTATCCAGAAACATATTAGAACAAAAACCTTTGTATCTCTTACGATCAAATCGATCAAATCTATATTATTATTATTATCAGTTTTGTCTTTGATTTGCAATTACTCTAGTAAATCGGCCAACACCTCTACCATGACTTAGTTGTGCACACGCTGATGAGGACCCGCAGATCACCATCAAAGGCCAAGTGGTTCTACAGTCGAGCAAGTTCAAGTATGTGAAATCCATTAAAGCGATGAGACAACAATAGATACGTAGCCAATGTGTCCAACTAGGCTAGTGTAGATGGAGTGAATCCACATGGTATTGTGCGACAACTAGTTCTAACTAAATTGATGAGAACATTTTATTAGGTTATGGGTTGTCTTGCTATGTTGTACAAAATAAACTGTTGGGTCGTCAAGAAGATAAAGGCGCATAAACTAGATGAGGATGCCAAGATGGACATACGGGCGTGCGACTATTTACCATATAAGAAATGAGGTATTTCGAAAAATATTAATAGTGGTTAGTGTGTGCGTGTATCGACAACAAAAGTGAGGGGCGTTTGAAATTGTTTGGGCATCTATAGAAGAGGCAGACGCTGCCGCCATGGAATCCCAAACTAACTTTGCTTGAGTGGATTCAATATGATTCAAACTTGGAGCTCTATGAGGACATGGCCGAGGATAAGACTACGTAGAGACATAAGATTAAGGAATTTCAGGGGGGCGGGTAGAGATTTGTCTTAGCTTTGATCTTATGGTCTTAACTTTTCATATACTTTTGGTGGCCATTCATGTTGCATTCTTCGTCTTCATATCTCTATGATATTGTAGTATTCGCATCCTCGTTTTAGCTCGATTCAATTCACGATATTTTAACGAGCCATGCAATCCTAGGCAGCTCACGGCTTTTAATCACAGATATGATAACAAAGACATAGGATCTATGAGAACTCACTTTGCTCAATTACATGGTTGAGTTGAAAACCTTTGATATTTTATATGCCTTAGTATTATATTAGTTCTTAGCAACCTTCTAAAAGAAAGAGTTCTTTAATTTAAATCCACATAATTTATCTCTTATATCCATTCTATAGTTCTCAACTAACCTAATCATCTAAAACAAAGATCTAATAAATTCAAAATCAAGGTGTACATCTGCCAGATAAGCAGGGAAATCCAGTGAGGGTGAACATCCCCATTCTGTGAACAAATTTGATTCAGATGTATCTACGGAGATAGAGTGTGGTGAATAAACTTGCAAAAATCCTTCATTATAATGATTTGGAAAATGAGGTTGGTGGTAATCTACCATGAGTCCAAATGATGTTGAAGATGGAACAACATCACCATCCTCTAACCCTTTGCCTTTGCATGTTCTAACTTGATCTTCACATGTTGGGGACCCCTTTCTGTGACCAAGTAAGAAAAAGATAAGATTTAGGACTTGTACAACATTCACATAATATTAATGTGGAAGTGAAAATATTAGAATTTCAAAATACCTCTTTTTGGAAATAACGTTTTCGCTCCGCTGACCAGAAAAGGGATGCTCAAACTCGAATTTTTCACTTCCGTGGCTCCCAAAGGACATCAATGATTCGGGCAGGTTAGGTGGCGTAGGCTGCTCAGGGGAATAGCCCGATTGGAGAAGGAAAAGAGCTTTCTCATATGAAGATAAGATCTTTTGTATCAAGAAGTCTCTTATTTCAGGTGAATGCAGATTAACCCTTAGATGTTTAGCCATTTGTATCCCATGAGATAGCTCATGAATGACTGTCTTCTCTTCATAAACACAAGCACTGCCCATGTCTTTTAATTTGTCTTTGAAGTTCAGTAGCTTGTATGATTTATGTGTAATGAAAGGGAGGAGTGGAGGGGCTGGGCTATATATACACAGGATGTTTGAATGATTGGTGGACATTCAAAAGGCTGACTAAAGAAACCGAGTGAGGTTTTTACTTTTTAGTTTCCATCAAGGAACCATCCTTTGTGGTCAAACAGTGAGCTTAAATATACTTTAAAATTGGCTCAATTCCACGTTCAAAGTTAATTTATTCATCAGAACACGCCCAATTATATATGTCCAAGAAAAGACAATATTAGTTGAGAATATAACTTTCTTTTACTAGAATTCAGCACAACACGTTCATTATGTTGTCAACCACACACGGTACTTGGCAGGTTGGAAGATCGTTTTTTTGACTCAAATTAATTCATTTAACTAAATTTACATCATACGGGTAGATGGGTTGACGGATAATAATATATAGACAAAAGATCAACTACAAAAAAAAAAAAAAAAAATGGTACGAACTGTACGAATCACGTGATACATAAAATAAGGGTGGTGGCAATTTCGTAATTATCTAAAATCCTATTTCCTTGTTGCCAATCCCTAAACCCTATTATATTCTATTCCTCCTACTGCGGCCTCCATTAATCAAACAAGTTTAAATGTCATTCAACTTTCGTAGTCTATACAACTTTCGCTCAAAAACCGACTAATGGTATTATTTCTCTGCAAAACAATGATCAAATAGTTATTGCTCCATGATAACTAATATTTCTATAAATACTTAACCTGGTATTTGTTCTTCATCAAGATCAATAGTAATGAGGTTTGACATATCGTTGGAAAATCTGCATGATCTTGTTTTTGCAATTCTATCACTTTTTCTTCTTGTCATAATTCTAACACTTTCAGTACCAGCATCTGATTTGTATAAAACAAGGACAAATTACTTTTGCTATACCAAGTTTCACAAAAATTACCATACATATGATGATACTGTTACACTAGTTAAGACAAAATTTCACAAATTACTCTAATACAAATGCTACACCACGTTTCACAAACATTACTCTACACAAAACATGCTATTCCAATTTTCACCAAAATTACTCTACATAGACCTTTACACTAGCTAAGACAAAATTTCAAAACTTACTCTAATACAAATGCTACACCAAGTTTCACAAACATTACTCTGCACAAAACATGTTATTCCAACTGTCACCCAAATTACTCTACATAGACCTTTACACTAGCTAAGACAAAATTTCAAAAATTACTCTAATACAAATGCTACACCAAGTTTAACAAACATTACTCTACACAAAACATGCTATTCCAACTTTCACCAAAATTACTCTACATAAACCTTTACACTAGTTAAGACAAAATTTCAAAAATTATTCTAATACAAATGCTATACTAAGTTTCACAAACATTACTCTACACAAAACATGCTATTCTGTAACACCCCAACCGATGGCGGAATCATCGAGGTGCCACGTAGTGACGATTGTTCAAAAGCTCATGGTACTAAAATGTAAATATTTGATTATTGAATACTGTTTTACAACATGTGAAATTGAATACAGTACAACAAAATAAAGATAATTGATTGATATAATCTAAGTCCAAGGTCCTATGTGAAGCGTCAAGCAGCTTATCCTGAAACATGCACGAAAATAATTTTGTCAACATATGATGTTGGTGAGTACTACTTAGTTTTGTACATATAGTATAAATTTTGAAAGGTAGTACAATTCATGTGTCTAGCATCACCAAGGCATTATGTAAACACGCAAGTAACCAAACAAGACAAAGATCACATGTAAAGTTGTACAATGAAATTGATAATGAGCACCTCAACACGTGTGAGTCTAATAGAGCACCATAACACAAAGTTATGTCTAAATGAGCACCGTAACATAAGTTACGTCTGTGTGTAAAGAGCACCATAACATAAGTTATGTCTAGATGTATGATTTTGTATGTAAGCTACGTTCATGTTCAAACATAAGCACAAAGATAATCAAGACACGTATATGAATTGTAAATGAATAAAAATGTATGTGTAAATGAATACGAAAGTTTTGTATACTTTTGCATGAATCACCCCAAAAGTTGTAAAAGCGGAAAAAGGGGATAAGTAATACTCACCTTAGCAAGGTGGTAAGTCTTGTGTAATTGAATAAGTGTAATCCAATGTTACCAAGTGTCACCCTATGTATAATGTAACAAATAAGTCTAAGTCTATCTAGTCTATAAGTATTTTCTAGGGCTTCGAATTGGGGGATAAACGTTTATTTGATTAATAAACAAATTGTTTATTAAATATAAGAAATTAAATAATTAAATGAATAAAAGTCTTTTTGTAAATTTTAAATCAAATATGGTCACAATATAAAGTTTTAAGTGTGAAAATAATTTTTATAAAATTATCTTCTTAAAAATAGAATATTTAATCACTTTATTTCAAATTGTCAAAATGTAACTTTAATATCTAAAAACATTAAAATTTAAAGAATTTCTGAATTAAAAATTGTATTTCAGTTCCAAATGAATAGAAATAATTTATGTAAAATTTTGGTACAAAAATGTTGAAAAATGAATTTATTATGAATTATTTATGATTAAAACTAACAAAAATTGATTAAAAAATATTAAACAAACGGTTTTTCAGAAATAAAAATTATTTCTGAAATGTATATTGTTACACAAGTTTAGAATAATTTTTGTGGAATTTTATAAAATCGTTTAGATATTTTTATTGAATTTTATAAATTTTAAGTGAATAAACTTGTAATATATATAATATATATTAAATAAATTATTTTTGAAAAACTAAAAAATTGGATGATGAACTTTAGCAGTGGAAAAACATAAAATAAATTTTGTAGAATTTATAAAATAGTTTTAGTATTTTAAAACGATTTTTAAAAAGAATGATGGTAATATAGGTATAAAGGATAACCAAAAAAAATGTTTTACACTTGTGGGATTCGAACCTTGGCCCTTGGCCGGTTCATAGTTTTTTGTGAGAAGGGGCCAACCAACTGATCTGTTGGTCAATTGGTGTTGAATTCAGTTTTGAAATAATTATATACACAAGTAGCGATTATGTTCTTCCCCAATTCAAATGATAAGAACCCTAGTTTATTCAATCGCGTTAATTAACAATCAATAGCCCCTGTAATGTTGGAGCTATTTCTTGTATGTGTGCGTGAACATAACCCACAAAAAAGAATAGGACTTACAATGACGAATTCGGGTATGAAGGCTTGGTCAAGAAAAAGTCAAACGATCAAGGAAGGCTTCAATATCAAGTTGTTTTACAGGAATTGAGGTTAGGAGAAGGATTTTCGGTGGGTTTAGGTGATAGGGAATGATTCAATTTATACTACAACATCCAGTTCGTATAATTGGAAAATTTCAACTCATTTTTAATGTATACGCGTGATAATCGTTCGAATTGGTCAACCTCGAGTTATAATCGCGTAAATAGGGTGTGGATCCGGGCGAAATTGATTGGTCAATGGTTTCCATATCTTGCTGCCATTAATTGTTCAAGGGTGTTGACTATGTTGTTTGCTGCTGCTCGTAACAGCTAAGAGAAGAAGGAAGGAGCGATTTAGGAAGGGATTTATATAAATCAAGTCAAGGTTCAAACAAGAATGAGCCTTGGCTCAGTTGGTACGTGCGTCTGTGTCTGGTCCAGCCTTGCCCGGGTTCGAGTCCCGTCAGGGGGCAAGGTTTTCTCTTTTTTTTTAACAGGTAAGGGGAAAGGGAAGGTGGGCCGGGTATATGGGCCTGCATGTCTGGCCCACAAAGGAAGGAGAAATGGTTGGGTTTGGGCTTAGGTAGGGATTGGTTTAGGTTAATGGGTTATGGATTATAAGATTGATTGGGTTTGGTTTAGAGATAAAAAAATGTATATATAATAAAATCTGAATTTTTATTATTATTATTATTATTATTATTATTATTATTATTATTATATAAAAATAAAATGAAAAGAAAAAGTGATGGATGTCACATATTCCAAGTTTCACCCAAATTACTCTTCATAGACTACAAATTAAACTAGTTAAGAAAAAAAATCACAAATTACTCAGACCTAAAAATGCTATAACAAGTTTCAAAAAAAAAAAAAAAAAAAAAAAACAAAAAAACTACTCTACAAACATCACCAGAAACCGACATATTATAAAATCGTATAAAATTTACAAGCCCTAGTTTATTATAATGCTAATAATAAAATTTACTCTAATATAGAACCACATATTACCTCCTGTCTAATGTTTTTGGATGATTTTGAACTTCATCTTGGCTGATCGTTTCGATTGTGATGTTAATTGGGGATTTTTTAAGAGTTTTTTTTTTTTTTTTGTTTGAAATGTGATTTGCGGTTTTTCTGTTTGAAATGTGACATTAGGTAGAAGCATTTAAAAGTTTGTATAAAGTTACTTTTTCTTTAATTACTAAAATGCCACCGTCCATTTTATATGATTCGTACAGTTCGTACGAAAACTTTATTTGTACGGGATCTTATCTCATAATATATATTGTCATGCTAATTGGGTTGGTGAGTTGTAATTAATGAATGGGTTATACAGGTAGTAAGAGAGTTAGTAGGTCGACCTACTTAGTTAAACAAGTTGACGGATGGACCCTTATAGATAATTGTGTTAAACAGGTCAAGCCGACCTGTTTATAATGAAATAATTACAATATTGCTTATAATAAACGTTAATACGTTAAGTATATAGAAATTATACAATGTTATGAATGGTATATATGTTTTTCATCCAAACTAAGAGGAAGAAGTCCTTTGTACATATAAGTGAGAACTATAAAAACATGGAAAAAATCAATATGCATGGAAACAAATGTACGTAATAAAGACGGAGATATGGCTAATAAACGGAGATAATTGTGATGAAATAATTATGGTGCAGGATATAAGTTGTTGTATATGTCAGATAATGAAGAGTTTAGGGCTTTGTAAACGAACCAAATGTTTAACGAATACTTCATGAACCGTTCGATGTGAAGTTCACTTATGTTAGTTTGTTTAATATATGAAGAAACACGAACAAGAAATTTCGTTTAAATTATGTTCTCGCTAAGTAAATTATGTTCGTGAGCGTTCAGTAATGTTAAGTAAATTATGTTCGTGAGCGTTCAGTAATGTGTTCATTTATATTCACTCATTTATGTTAATTTGTGTTTGTTCATTTAAAGTTTTTATTTTTATTTTATATATTTATTTGATTGGTTTTAGTTTAAAAGAATTTGAAACTATAGTTATACTATACACCTAAATGGCTCGCGCGGTATCATAATGAACATCTGGCTATGTGGCGTAGGGTTATGATGTCTATTCATGGGTCTTCTCGCTGGTGGGGTCTTGTGCCGGTGAATAATTTCATTTCAGGGGTGTGGAAAAATTATGCTAGTTTTTGGAATGGTTTCAAGGTGGATGGGGTGGGTTTCAATAGGATTATTCACGACAAAGTTGGAAATGGTAGGAGTATTCGTTTTTGGTTGGACTTGTGGTTGGGTGATGATCTCTTGAAGAATAAATACCCGGCCTTATATGCTTTAGAAAAGTATAAGAGAGTTTTGCTTCATGATCGTGTGGCTGTTAATACTCTTACCCGAACATATGAATGGGATTGGACGAGAGCTCCTTTCTCGACTCAGGAGCTGCTTGAGAAGGGAGACTTAGAGGGGCATCTTGATGTGGTTCAGTTTGATGGTAGTGAAGACTCGTGGGTTTGGGAGATCGGTAGCTCCAAAGAGTTCGAGGTTTCTATGATTAAAAGATGGATGTTACGTGCTGAGGATGGATCCGGAAATTTTGGGTTTCAATGGAGTGATTGGGTTCCTAATAAATGTAATATTTTTATGTGGAGGGCGGTGTTGGATCGTCTTCCGACAAAGGAGGCTTTGGTTAGACGACATGTCTTCCTTGATGATCAAGTGTGCGCATTATGTGAGGGCCATTCAGAATCTATTGAGCATCTTTTGACCGGATGTATAGTTTCTTCGGGCGTATGGCACGCGGTTGCTGATTGGTGCAAGATTCCTCGGCCTTTTGTTTTCATGTAAATGATTTGGTGGAGATGCATAAGGACAGTGGAGCGGCGGGGAACAAGAGATCGATAGTCCATGGGATTGTTATTATCACTTGTTGGAGGATATGGAGAGCTAGAAATGAGAAGATTTTTTTCTAGAAAGGTTGCTAATGTGGTGGACATGGTTGCGGATATTAAGGCGTTGGGATTTCTCTGGTACAAACATAGGTTCAAAAAAGGGGTAGTGGATTGGACTAGATGGTGTATTTTTGATGTTACGTGACTTTGTATAGTTTTTGGCTTTCGGCGTGTATCTCCTTCTTGGTGATAGGCGTTGGGCGCGTTTTTCTTTGGTTTAATGAAAGTCAATTTTCAAAAAAAAAAGTTATACTATACACCTCCGCCAACATCTCTCGTTGGACCATTTAAATTTCAATATGTGTTAAATCTTGACTAAATTCTTAGTTTTTGTGTTAATTATGTTAAAGATAATTATGTCAACTATGTTCGAATAGTTATGTTAAGTACTTATTTAATTTTGATGGATTATTTGTGATCTTTCTAAGCAAAATGCAAATTACACTACAAGAAAACTAAGCAATAGAGGCGACTTGTGTCACTGTTTTTCTTGTTTTTTGACATTTCATTATTCCGTCGTTGGATCATCATTAGATTCAACGGCCCATCATCGTAGAAACCAAATTGTCCAGATCGTGCCTTTAGCGGCAACATTATGTCGACTCTAGTGGTCCTTTTTTAATCGATTCAAGCTATTAGATCATATCTTGATCTAACGGTGTATAATGTTTGATGATTTACAAAGATAATATTCGAATTATAACAAAATTGATGAACAAACAATGATGATTTTATTGAATTGATAATAGAATACAATGAAGTGTTTTCGGTTTCTTTGGTTTGTTTAACAAACTTGATAACCGATACATTATGACATACACACACACACACACACACACACACACACCTATCACCAATGTTGTAAAAGTTGCTAGGCGGTCCCTAGTCGGCTGACTGGGGAGTTGGGTGTACTCGGAGTACTCGGACATGGTAAATATAAAGAAAATTAATTATTGGATATGATATATATATAGATAGAGGATCCGGTAGGAAAATTGTTTTGTGTATGAAGTATTTTCAACTGTTGGATTAAATCTGATTAAATCTTTAGATGAAGGGCATTATAGACTTTTTATCTATTTTATTAATTATCATTGACCCACTAATTTAGCATTTAAAATCAGGATATTTATGAAATTTAATCATCCTAAAATAACTATTTCTTTCTTATTTTCATAACAATCATAAGATATTCGCATCAAATACCAAAAAACTTGTTCGATTCTTAAAACTACCTGTCAACAATGTTTTATAACACATATTTTCAACAAACGAAAACAGTAGTGTTTTAAGACTATATGGATAGTGTTTTATAACAAATTATATATATAGACAGTGTTTTAAGACTACGTGTCAACAGTGTTTTATAACACGTATTTTCAACAAACGAAAACAGTAGTGTTTTATGACTATATGGACAGTGTTTTATAACACGTATTTTCAACAAACGAAAACAATAGTGTTTTAAGACAGAGAAGCATAAAATATATGAAAATAAGAAAGCGAAAATTGTAGTGTCATACATTTTACATATCTACTAGCGGGTTTTTTTTCCTTGTGTAGTGTTTTTAACAGCTAGGATCTGTAAAACAAGACAAGAATATGAGGTTTATAGGAGGAAGCCAACGATTAGTAAGAAGAAAGAAGCACCGATTAAAGACCTGGTTGTATATTGGTGAAGATGGTAGGAGGAAGCCTTGTATTTTAAGAATGTAGAAAGATGAAGAAGGTGAGTTATTATGAGAGAGAAACAAACGTTAATTAAGAATGCTTAATGATCAAAGACAAGAAATTGACTTCCATGCCCTCTTTTAAAACATTTTTGGACCATCCTACCCTTGATTATTAAATTATAATTAGTATAATCTTAAGTAACCAAAACTTTTAATCTAAACCATCGATTTCTAGATCAAACGGTTGAAAACACTTCCTATACTTCCTACACAAAACTATTTTCCTACAGGAACCTTACCCTATATATATATATATATATATATATATACCAATCAAAATAAGCATAATTCATGTAAAATGCGCATGTTTTTTTAAAGATACATGTTTAAAATTCAAAGTTTTCGGAGTACAAGGCCGACTACGCTGATTACAAGGCCGAGTACAAGGCTGAGTAGGACGAAGATGACTGATTTTGTCCGCTGAGTAAAGGGCCGAGTTGACCGAGTACAGGGCCGAGTTGGCCGCCGCTGACTAGTTTGGCCGAGTAGGAGAAAGTCGACTCGGAGGGGTTCCGAGGTCCAAGTAGTCGCCGAGTACAAGGCCGAGTAATCCGACATTTACAACACTGCCTATCACTAAAACATGTTAACCGTCATAACTATAACTAATCGTTGCGTCTATAAGTCTGAATCAACACGTCTTGTTGTGAATCGGTATGGTATGTGTCTCGTCGTGAACCGGTTTAAATATAGCTTATGTGATTATTTACGTCTACTATATAACCTATTCTAAGCAATAGAGGCGACTTTTTACAGGTCGCCTCTAATGTTGTCACCTCAATTGCTTATTATTCTTGTAGTGTTATATTTTGAAATGAATATATGATGTTCGTTTGTCTTCATTTATGTTCATGATTATTTGTTTGTTTTCATTTATGCTCGGTAAGTATTCATAAACAGATTATGAACGTGTTAGTTTCCTTAGTGAATGCACACAAACAAGAAATCTCATTCGGTAAGCTTTCGGGAACCGTTCATTAAGATGTTCATTCCTTAATGAATGAACACGAACAATACCGAACGAACATGTTCAAGGCCTTTTTCGTGTGTACATCCCTAGAGCGGAAGGACTGAAGATGTCAAGATGGAATTACTAGAGGGCTAGCTAAAAAGTTTGTTGTATAAAAAGAAGCTACAGGAGAGCTGGAGTGATTTTAAGCACACAAATCTTTTTAGGGTATCCAAATACATCTGGTTTGTATAGTTTGTCTGTATTTTCTGTTTGATGTAGTCTGCTAAACAAATTGTTTAGTCAGGCATTTGTATTGTAGGAGAACTTAAAGTCTCTTATGAGTTTTCTAGGGTTTGGTGGACATTTTTCTTGTTTCGGTTAATCTTATATAATAAAAGCTTTGTCACTATGTTTTGTCCCTATATCATTCTGTTCTTATTCAGATTTCAAACTAGGGCAAAAAAGGGAACCCTTATAAATCTCTATTTGCTCCTTGTAACTCCTCAAATCCTTGCTAATCAATCTCTCGCTAAAAGGGGATCGAGTGCATCTTGTTCCGGTCTTTGAGTCTCTAATACCACATATGTTGGTAAAAGAACTTAAGTACAATTGAATAAAGATAAAAACACAAGAATGATCAGAAGCGTTCTCAATTATTATTATTATTGTATTGAATGCATTACAAGTAGAACAATATAACAAGGTTTATATTATATAGGCTAACATAATAAATAGAAAAGAACTAAACAAGCTGGAAATAAAGACTTGTATGATAATCGAAACCTTGCAACATACTTGAACATAACTTATTCGAATATTGATATTAGTCGGAGCTCCTGATCCATAAAGACATGAATGATAATGGTGGGTCGGCGGCCTGGTGGTAGTGATGATGGTGAATGAATAGATACTTATCCGTTGATTTAATTCCTTCGTTGTATACCCGTATGGAATGATGAATTCCTTTACTTGAAGAAATTTGAAGGAATTCATTCCATTTCGTTCAGTACCATAGAATAAAAGAGTGGCCAATATTCAAAATGATATTGATACATAGATTTTAGACATAGGAACTTACTTCTTGTAGCCATTCTATATTTGTTAATTTTAACCGTCTATAAAAGAGAGTTAAACTCGAAATCTGCGGGATCAGCCAGAAAATCCAGTGACTGTGAACTTCCACAGTCTGAGAAAAAAAATGATTCAGATGTAAATGGAAATAATTCACTATCATAATAACATGGAAACTGAAATTGGTGGTTATCTTCCATGACTCCAGATGATGTTGAAGGGAGGGAAAATAAAGATGGGACAGTGTCATTGATCCCATCCAAATCCAAGGTGTTTACATTCAGGTTGGTTCTAAGATTTGAGGGCATCTCATCGGGACTTGGAGGTGATAGTTGGTGGTGGGTTGGTGTTATTTCATGTTTTTCTGGTGATGGTGGTGGTGGTGGTGGTGAAGCCGAATGGACGGCATGGGTGCAGGTGTGTATCCCTTTGTATACGATTTCAACCTCCGTCGGGTCTTCATCTGACCTTTGAATATGTTTTGTTGCATAACATTTCTGAGTGTTACGGTATGAGCATCTATAATAGCTTCTGCAACATAATATGTTAAACATTAGAATGCTTTTTTCTCAAACATTTTCAAAACTAATATCAATGAGATGAAGTAATATTATACGACTCAACATTACCTCGGAAATTTAGTCCCCAAAATGTCTTTTTGCCCGTACTTCCTCCAATTGAAACCGTCGTCAGTATCACTCTCTAATCCGTTGTCACTTGTGCACCTCTTTCTGTGACCAAGCAAGAAAAGAAAAGATTTAAAACTTGTACAATATTCACACAATATTAATCATGTGGAAGTGAAAAGATGAGAATTTCAAAGAACCTCTTTTTGGAAATGATGTTTTCGCCCTCTTGGCCCGAAAAGGGTTGGTCATACTTAAACGCTTCACTTCCTGGGCTTCCAAATGCCATCGATGATTCGAGCAGACCAGGTGCTGGAAGGGCAAATGGCGGAGGCTGCCCAGCGGAGAGGCCCGAATTGAGAAGGTGAAGAGCGTTGTAATACTTAGATAAGATCTTTTGTATCAATAAGTCATTTGCTTGAGCTGAACTTGGATTGAATATTAGTTGTTCTGCCATTTGTTTGGCTTGAGTTAGCTCATGAAGGACTTTCTTCTCATCATAAACACAAGCACTCTCCATATTAACTTTTTGGTACAATTGGTGCAATTGTAATCAAGAAAAGGGGGGAGGGGATGAGTCTCTATATATAGGAAATAATTAGGGAATTGGAAATGTTTGGTGGGAAAGTCAAAAGGTTGGCTAAAGAAATCGAGTAAGTTTCCGTTGTAGCTTCCTTCATGGATGGTGCCTTTTGTGGTCAAACAAGTGAGCTTCATACTTCTAATTAATTTGCCCGAATTCCACGTCAACCCTAATTTATTCTTAAGTCACAACAACACGACCGTACAATTTTGCAAGAAATGAAAACATATATAGTGTTAATTAAAGAACATAAAAAGTTCCAAAAACTAATGGTCTAGTTTTGTTATCAACTTATCATTTTATCCAACCATATTTACAATCATTGTTATATATATGTTTTTAAACTTAAAAGATACTAATCTTTTTTTTTTCTTTTTTTGTGATGAGGTAATAAAATAGTGAGTATGGTCCAAATAATTATTGGTTATGTCCTTTATTTTTCTAGTTTTATTCGTTACATTTATGCATGATGACAAAGGTTGTCCTTTACGTTTAAAATTGATTGGTTATGTACTTTATGTTTTGAAATTATACACATTTTGCCCAATAACTCTAACCCAATTATTTTTTCTTATTAAATTTGGTCAAACATGGACAGTTTAGTCTTTTACCCATTATTTAAAAATATTTTAATAAATAAAACAAAAATTAGTTCATTGGAATTTATATAAACTTTTGACTCTTAATCCTTCTCTTGGTTTCTTCTCTATCTCTCAACTTTCACCCATAGCAACCTCCACCACCACCATCATAACCACCCGACACCAACACACAACCAATATTTGTAACCAATACAATCATGTTCTTCACCCACCACCAGCCATAATCGTCCCCTATTCCCCCCTCCCTTTCTTTTGTTCCGGTCTCCATCTCTGATTAAATCCACAACAACCACCATCATCAATTAGATCTGCAAAGAATAATCCCCAAGCCTTTATTCCTCCATTAACCTACTAGATGTGTAAAGTTACGATTTCTGATGCGGCGGGGCTATGGAGTTCGATGGTGGCATAGGAGTGATGAAAGGTTTTTTATGGTTGTTAGTGTTGCACGAGTGGTGGTGTTGGAACAGGGCATTATGGATAACCCATTAATTCACTTTCATGTCTTGATTTATTTTACTTTAATTTTTTTTAGTTTGGAATTCAGGGTTTGTCTTTATGATGTTGAAAGGAATAACAAAGGCAAAACCTTCCCTAAATTGGGTCAAACTCGTTCCAATCCTGACTCGTTATCTTGAACGGTGATTCCTATGATGCGGATCGATAGTGGTAGGTCGGGATGTGATGGTGATGTTCTGATGGGATTCTGTGATGGTGATAGGTCGAGTTATGATGGTTGATGGTGGCGGTGGAGTTCTCTATAAACTAAACAAGGGGAGAGAGAGAGAGAGACACACACAGAGAGAGAGACACACACACACAGAGAGAGAGAGAGAGAGAGAGAGAGAGAGAGTTTAGGAATGTATGTGTATATTTAGGAATGTATATTTATAATAAAGTGTGTATTTTTAATTTTAAAAAAATATTATGTAAATATATTTTAAAAAACGATATATGTAAGTAAATATGTATTTTTCAAAAGATATATATTGTATAAATATTTAAAATATATATATATATATATTATGTATGTAGATTTAAAAAAAATATATATTATATGTGTATGTATGTATGAGTGTATGTATGTATGTATGAGTGTATGTATGTATGAGTGTATGTATGTATGTATGTTTGTATGTATGTATGTATGTATGTATGTATGTATGTATGTATGTATGTATGTATGTATGTATGTATGTATGTATGTATGTATGTATGTATGTATGTATGTATGTATGTATGTATGTTTGTATGAGTGTGTGTATGTATGTATGTATGTATGTATGTATGTATGAGTGTATGCATGTATGTATGTATGTATGTATGTATGTATGTATGTATGTATGTATGTATGTATGTATGTATGTATGTATGTATGTATGTATGTATGTATGTATGTATGTATGTATGCGTGTATGTTTGTAAGTATGTGTGTGTATGTTTGTAAGTATGTATGTGTGTGTATGTAAGTATGTATGTGTATGTACGTAAGTATGTATGCGTGGATGTTTATTTATATTTATATGTTAATACATATTGAGACTAGAAAGACATGCCCGAAAATCACTCCTCATTTAAAACATATTGAGCTTAGAAATACCCACCTAAAATTGATTTAGTAATTAATTTCGGGTAGTCTCCGTTTTGGGACTACTTTTTGAATACTTTATCTCATTTAGGATGTGAATGTGTACTACATGATTGTTTGGTTTGGAAAGATTCGGTTGCCGTTTCCTCTTTGCTCCTCGGGTGTATATTTATATTATATACTTTGGGGCTATGCGGAAATGCTACCGAATTTTTCTTAAACAAACAATCATGTAATATACATTCATATATGAGATAAGGTATTCAAAAAGTGGGTTTAGCAGCCTACCCTTTAGGTGTCAATAATATGTGCCTTAAACCCAGATTATGTTTCAATCACATTATCATGTCGATTGATAAAAGCTGGATTAAACTACATAACTGTTTGGACGTTGAGTACGTAAAAGGAATTGGCAATTTCATTGAGTATGCCAAACAATTCGTCAACTCATTTGGAATGATTAGATGTCCGTGTAGAAAGTGTAATAATTCTAACTTCGTACCCTTCAGAACAATGACATTTCATATTCATATGAATGGTTTCGATAAGGATTACACGATGTGGATCTATCATGGTGAAAATCCAATTAAGCCGTCTCCTGTAGTTTTAGATGAGGTTAGGGGAAAAAGCGATATGAATGGCATTATCGAAGACCTTATAGGGGAGAGTATGGAAGAGGATACATACCTTAACGAAATGGACTCGCATACAGAGAGTAGTGATGTTCATGATGAGTTTGAAGCCCTAATAGATGAAGTCGAATCAGAATAATATCCTAGGTGTACTGACATTCCTCCCTTGACTTTATATCAAAGCTTATGAATATGAAGGTAAGGAACAAATGGACTAATAAATCGTTTGATGAGCTTCTCAAATTTTTCCAGTCTATACTTCCAGCAGGTAGCAAGGTCCCCCTTCGCATTACAAAGCCAAAAAGATATTAAAGAAGACTGGTTTGAGATATGAGATGATAGAGGTGTGTAAAAGGGACTGTGCTCTCTTCTGGAAAGAACAAGGTGTGACGATACTTTCGTTTGACCCCTGGACTACGACTCTTGTATGGCTCAAGGCACATAGCAAAAGATATGATACGGCATAATACCGGACGATTAGAAGATGGTATTATGCGTCATCCAGTTGATGGATCTTCATGGAAGGACCTTGATCTAAGCTACCCAAACTTCTCGAGGGAACCCCGAAATGTTTGTGTAGGGCTTCCAGCTGACGGTTTTAATCATTTCATAACAAAAGCACGACTCATAGCACTTGGCCGGTTATACTCACTACATACAATCTGCCTCCATGGCTATGCATGAAAGAGTCCACATTTATGTTGACCTTGTTGATTCCTGGCCCTAAATCCCCTGGGAAGGACATGGACGTTTTCCATAAGCCGTTGGTGGATGAGCTTAAGGATTTGTGGCAGACAGGCGTACGTGCTAAAGACGCTGTGACAAACACGCACTTCACAATGAGGGCGACGTTGTTATGGACTATAAATGACTTTCAAGCTCGTAGCAGTCTATCAGGATGGAGCGGGCTGGGATACAAAGCATGCCTGACTTGCAACTTAGACACCCCTTTAGTAAGTGTAATAAATAAATGCGCGTATGTCAGTCATCGACGGTTCTTAGATGCCAACCATCATTGGAGACAAAGTTTCGAGTTTACCAGGGAACCCGAAACATAAGCCCCCGTAGACAGTTTAGTCCCGCTGACATAGAATCTCAACATGCTCTCCTACTCAGTCGCCTTCCAGACAAGCATCTAAAATTTGTAGGTGCTAACCCTAATCGGGATGACTTCGAATTAAACTGGTCCAAAAGAAGAATATTTTTTTAATTAGAGTATTGGTCTTCTCTGCTGTTGAAGCATAACTTAGATGTGATGCATATCGAGAAAAACGTGTGCGACAACTTTCTTTGTACTCTTTAGATGAATGAGAAGGCGAAAGACAACTCAAATGCAAGAAAAGACTTAAGAGAAGTTGAAAATTCGAAAAACGCAATGGTTGAAAAAAAGGGAACCAAGTGGACCTGCCCACACCAAAAATACTCATTCACCCTCCGTAACCAAAAGAGTGTATGTCAGTTTATAAAAAATGTTAAACTGCTAGATGGGTTCGGATCTAGTATTAGTAAGAGGGTGACAAATAACAATACTAACATTACTGGTTTGAAATCACATGACTGTCATATTATCATGCAAAAATTGATACCAATTGGGGTTAGAGGATTTTTGGGCAAAGATGTTTATACACCAATAGTAGACCTTTGTGTGTTCTTTAAACAGCTCTGCTCCAGAACACTAGTAGTGGAAGATATGAAGAAAGCGAGGGATGCCATTCTTATAATCTTGTGCAAGTTTGAGTTGATCTCTCCTCCAACATTTTTTGACATAATGGTTTATTTAGATACGCATTTACCCGATGAAGGGATTCTAGGTAGTCCAGTCTCTATGAGATGGATATATCCCTTTGAAAGGTATATGAAAAAACTGAAAAACTATGTTAAAAACCCAACAAGGCCAGAATGTTGTATAGCTGAATTTATGCAGCTGAAGAAGCTCTAGCATTCTGCTCAATGTACATGCAAAATGGTAAGATTAACTTTAATCAGCCTGAGAGAAATGAGAATGTCGTTGTATAAAAAATAAAGTTATGGGTGTTTGAGTCCCAATGCAACCCGACTAGTGAAACGAATGACAAACAACTTTCAGTTGATGACAAACTCAAGATAGAATGGTTTGTCCTTGATAATTGCAAAGAAGTCAGGGCTATATGAAGTAAGTGCTCCTATCCTTTATATATTTACCGGACATCCCAAAGATATAATTGTTTTGGTCAAAAATTATCTAATAAAAATAACTTTGTATTCCAAATTAGTTTATGTGAGGTAGAGTGCTAAATGTGTAAATATATGTTTGTAAATCAGTAGTATTCCGAAGATGGTGTATCGAGTTGTTAAAGAAGCAAAAATATATCAATTATGATCAGAATGGCTTAGGTTATTTTTGGGATGGATAGTATTATCCTCAGGATGGAACTGCTAAAAATGAACAAATAAAGTGATAAACAACAAGAACAACACACGATCTACGAGGAAAGCCCTTGATCAGTTGTAGATCGTCGGGATAAAACCTCGGGAGGAGTCTAGGCCCCTTCCTTGTTTGTTAATATTAATGTGGTAAAAAAATACAACTTTGGATGAGTATTTGGACGAGTGTACTATGATTACAATGATTGTGCAAGTGTTTGTGATCAACTAAGTATATGTGTGTAGCTATAGTGTAAGCAATGTGTCCTATACTCGTCCAATACCCCCATTTATATAGTATATGAAATAAACAAAATATTTGTTATGTAGTTAAGTTCCTTCAATATCGGTTGGAACTGTTTCAAGTGAACGTTGGGTGAGTTTCAACTGAGATAAAGTCATTGTATCAGCTGTTTCAGCTCTAGTAGGCATTATGGTAACAGTTTCCACCTTCTTCACCTGTTTTTAATGCATATCGGTTACATTCTTGACTTCTTCTTCAAGCTTAGACCTTGGCTCGCGAGTGTAATTCTTCCATCAATAAGTCTTTTGACCAAGTCACTATATTATAGACGTTGGAAGTCAGTTTCAAGTCCATATTATAACTTAGTTGTACCTGCAATCTTGTCATATAAAGATAGTTCATCAGTATATCTTCAGGATGTGCACATGCTGAAATATAGTTATATCATGATGTCAGTTGAGTCCTTCAGCATCCTGGGGATGGTATATTAGGGATGTGAGGTAAAATCATCCCGAAGATTTTCACCCACAACAATTGTCCCCAAAAATATGTTACCGTTATCTTAATGGTAAAAGTATTTTTCTCAATTGATGGGTCCATCTTTTCACGTTTCAAGACCCTAACGTCTATTTTTAGGCTATTTCTTCGTGATAACCGTTACACCTCATCATATCCTGCTGCCTATATCTAGGCTTTCCCTTTCTCCTTTATAATCGACTAAGATTATTTGAAAAGGTAACTAATTCTGCTTCTTTCTCGTTTTCTCTTTTTATTCCTGCAAAAAGAAGTCTTTTAAATTAATTTCTTAGAATGAGCAAGAAATTAACATGGGCTCTCGGAAGTGTTGGAATCCCTAAGGATTTCACAGCCCAACACTTGATCAAAGATCCTGATCAAGAAATCTATACTTTTTATGATAAAGACATTCAAGGCCTTAAGAAATCAGGGGCTTTTCCTAATTCTGCCGTTTTTAGGCCTTTTGACCTAAATTCAAAGTCTGACTTTTCCTCTTCTATCTGGGTTTGCTTTTTCTTTTTACCATTCCAGCTTGGCCTCAAATATCCATTCCCAGATTTCATCAAAGAATTCTTTCATGCGACAGGGATGGCTTTTGCCCAGGCCATGCGTGAGATCTGGGGGATCCTAATAGTTTGTGATAAGATCATTCAGACTCAGGGCATTAATCTTCAAGTTTGTGACCTGCCATACATATATAAGTTAAGGACACATGGGTCAAACCGTTATGTTCTTCAACTTATTGATAAAGAACCTCCTCTGCTACATAACGTTGTGAGATCTGATAGGCCCTGGAAATCAAAATTCTTTTTTTGTAAGGAGGGATTCCATTCCTTATGGGGATGAAATTCCCATGTCCTGGTTAAGAAGTGGTAAATATGTTAGATATAAATAAGATAGTCACATCCTGAGGATGTTAGTAATATTCTAAATCATCTTCATTTTGCAGGTGCTTGTTTTGCAAAACTTGTTTTGCAAAACTTGTTTTGCAAAACTTGTTCCTACTTTGGACGACGCTTTCATTAGACGTAAGGCAATCTAGAGCTACCTGCTTCAGCAAGTACTTTTGGATTAGAAGAAAGTTTTTCTACAAGTCGTGCTACTTAGATGTCTGGTAAGTCATATCCTGAGAATATGTTTATCCTCGGTTTTTGTATTAACCTATGTATGTTTTTCTTGATTCAGCAAAGAAGCCTAATTACTTTGATCTTGACGAGATTGATAGCCAAGATATCAAGTCTTCAAAGATAACTTCTCCATCCAGCTCCAGGATGACAAGTCCTCCTCCTGCCCCTAAGGCCAGAGCTGCAACATCTTCTAAAAAGAGGAAGGTTGTCAACACTTCGACTCAAGAAACTTCTGCCTTTAATGGTCTCAATTGTGATGCCATCCTAGGCAAGGTTTCTCAGTTTGTTCTTTAGGTACATTGTGCATCCTGAGGATGGCAATGATTGCTTACTATAGTGTTTGACTAGTTACCTGACTTTTTCATTCTTTCAGGGGCATAAGTTCTTGCTGAAGTCCTTGGATGACATGAACAAGGATTTTTCTGATACTAAGGCCAAGCTTGAGGATGCAAAGAAGTCTGCCCTTGATAAAAGCCAAGCAACTTGCGAAGAAAGTAGGCAAGGTGGAGACTGAGCTGAAGGTTGTGAAGGCTGCTCAAGCCAAAAGCATGAGGGACCATCAAAAGGAGATGGAAGAGTATAAGTAGGGGTTGATTAAGTCTGCCAACATCTCTGTTTTTCAAGCTAGGGTGAGGATGACATTACAAGCTAAGGATCCCAACTTTAAGATGGAAGACTGGGATGTTGAAGCTTGCAAAGAGAAGATCCTTAGTCAGGGTGGAAAGGAAGTAGCGTCTGAGGCTGAGGTGACAGAGGCTGAGGTGACGGATGCTGGTGTGGCCAAGGAGTTTTAGGTTGATGAACCGGTGGGCATGAAGGATGAGATGACTAGGCCAGAGCCCACTTTTTATAATTTTTGGTTGGTTTATGAACATTTCTAAACATTTTCCTTTTTATGTCCGTATGAACAATGAAAGTCTTTGGGGTGGAGGGATCTTGAGTTTCAAGACGAAGCCCCAAATTCTTTTTCAACCCTTACATTGAAATGCTGACCCATGGTGGATGGTTCCTGGTTTAGGACAAAGCCAGGGGTTGGTATTACCTCTTAATGAATAATATACCAGTAACTTTTGTCATCTTTGTGTTCTTTATTTCCTTTGACATTCTGCAAATATTAACAAACACTTTAGGGTATAAAGAAATGATAAAAAAATAATACCTTTTGTATCTTCTTTGTTAAGCAATTTTCCTGATCTTGTCATATTTTTCATAAGTCCCTTTCATCGTCAGGATGGTCTTCATTATCCTGAGGATGTCCCCAGTTTCTTCATCCTTGGGATGGTCTTACATCTTGAGGATGTCCCCAGTGTAATATCTTCAGTACAGATTTCATGTCTATGATCCTTAGAAAGAATTGAATCTTAATAATATCCTTTAAAGGAAAACTTTGTTATTATAATGGCGACAAGGCCTTTGGTTTAATTGGGATCAAAAACCCATTTGAAATAATCATGGTGACAAGATCAATATGTAATATCTTAGGAATAACTGGTGACAAGGCCCTTAGGAATAACTAGCGACAAGGCCCTGGTGACTTAGACCAAATTCGAGAAAGAGACATTGAAAAATGTCTAAACCTTAAAAGCTCCATCGTATATTTCAAAGATAATGAAATTGTCAGCCACTTTTACATGAACTGGTCCCACCATCCCGAGAATATACATGGGCATCATGCGCCCCAGGCGAGGGTTGCTAACCCAATGTGAAAGGTGAAAACCTTTAAACCTTAGGAAGGTGGTGGATACCTTAACGTAGGAGAGGGTGGCCAACCCCCTAGTCTTCTAAGCATTCCATCTTCAGGATGGTACTGCAAAATTATCAGGATGGACTATTTCTAGACCATGTTTAGTGAAAATATAATCGATTGAAATAGATAAAGGATAAGTACTTACATATGGAGATGATTCATCTCTATCAGCCTTCACCTTCATCCCACCTGTGATTCGGGCCATGGTTTCTCTTCTAGAGAGATCAGTCACATGCATCCCTAAACATGGTAGTATCTTAAGTGAATTGCATTCCAAGCCCTTGGTAGAATCTCTCCTTCCATCGTTGATAACCAATATGCTCCTTTACCAACTTCGGAATCGATCAAGTACGGACCTTCCCACTTGGGAGCTAACTTTCCATCAGTTGGTTTTGTTGTATTTTGAAAGGCTTTTCTCAATACTAAGGCTCCTTCATGAAATCTTCTTATCCTGATATTCTTGTTGTAAGCTTTAGCAATCCTTTGTTGATATGCTGCCATCCTTACTTTAGCAGCATCATTGAGTTCATCCACAGTTTCCAAATCCTGAAGTAATGCTTCTGAATTGGTAGTTGCATTCTGAAGGTGTTTCCTTGCTGTAGGCATGACCATCTCTGTTGGCAGCATTGCTTCTGTTCCAAAGACTAAGGAGAATGGTTTTTGACCACTAGCATTTTTGGAAGTAGTCCTATCTGCCCAGAGTGCGAATGGAAGTTCTTCTGCCCATTTCCCTTTCTTTTCCCCAAGATTCTTCTTCAAGTTGTTGATAATGATTTTGTTAGAAGATTCTGCTTGTCCATTAGCTTGAGGATGGAGTGGTGTTGAAGTCACCATCTTGATTCCCAACTCTCACAAAAGTCAGTTGTTCTTTTGCTTATGAATTGAGAACCATTGTCACAAATAATCTCAGATGGTACTCCAAATCTTGTTAGGATTTTACTTTTAATGAATGAGACCACTTCTTTGTCTTTAATTTGTACAAATGCTTTAGCTTCAATCCATTTTGAGAAGTAGTCTATCATTACCAGCATAAATACCTTTCCTCCAAGGGCTTTGGGTAGTTTTCCTACTATATCCATCCCCCACTTCATGAAGGGCCATGGCGAACTAACAGGATGTAATGGTTTAGCAGGCTGGTGAAAGATGTTGCTATGTCTTTGGCATGGATCACACTTTTGGGAATATAGCATGGCATCCTTATTCATAGTAGGCTAATAGTATCCTGTCCTCAGAGTCTTCGAGTAAAGAGATCTTCGTCCTGTATGATTTCCACAATCTCCTTCGTGGATGTCTTTGAGCACTTCATTTACTTCATCCTTGTTGAGGCATCTCAGATATGGCACTGCAAGAGATTTTCTATACAAAATGTTGTCTATAATTGTGAATTTAGATACCTTCATCCTGAAAGCCTTTGGATTTTCTTCATCAGGAATGACGTCCTCTTGTAAATATTTTATTATAGGAGTCATCCATGATGAATCATCTGGTGCCTGAGTGGCTAAAACAGTGATACCCTTGGGATGGACTGTTTTATCTTCGGGATGGACTGTTTCATCCTCAGGATGCCACTCTTCAATTGCTGATTTCAGAATGTGAATGATGGGAATCTTGGACCCTATTGGTAGATTAAGAGAGGATCCAAGATTTGCTAAGGCATCAGCTTCAGCATTTTCTTCCCTAGGTACCTGTGTTAGTGAAAATTCTACAAAAGAGGTTGATAAATTTTAACCTTTTCAAGATAAAGAGCTAACTTTTGTCCTTTTACTGCATAAGACCCATTAAAATGATTAGTAATCAATAAAGAATCAACAAATACTTCTATATTAACAATATGCATGTCTTTAGCAAGTTGTAAACCAGCAATGAGAGCTTCATATTTTGCCTCATTATTGGTTGTCTGAAATGCACATTTAATAGCATGGTGTATTTTGTCCCCTTGTGGCGATTTTAGTAGTATTCCTAAGCCTGTTCCTCTTGCATTTGAAGCACCATCAGTACACGAAATCCATTTTCCTAAGTTTTCATTTAATTGTTGTACTTCAGATCTACTTCACTCAGGATGTCACTACTAAAATCAGCCACAAAATCTGTTAGAGCCTTACATTTAATTGCAATTTTAGGCTCGTAAACTAAGTCAAAGGCACTCAATTTTACTGATCACTTAGCCATTCTACCTCACATTTCTGGTTTTCTAAGTACATTTTTAATGAGATAGTTAGTTTGTACGTGTATCCTATGTGTTTCAAAGTAGTGCCTTAACATAGTAGATGTCACTATCAAAGCTGAAACAAGTTTTTCGAGATGAGAATACCTAGTCTCAGCATCTAGTAGAGTTTTACTTACATAATAGACGGGAAGTTGTTCCCCCTCGAAGTCTCTTACCAAGACTACACTTATAGCATTCCCAGAAACTGCAAGATATAACTTCAGTGGTTCTCCATCCCCAGGCTTCATCAGGAGTGGAGCTACTGCTAGATATTCTTTCAGTTTCTTCAATGCTTCCTCATGTCTCTGGCCCAAGTTGAATTTACTATTCTTCCTGAGGATATCATAGAATTCTTGGCATTTATCTGATGATTTCGAAATGAATCTGTTTAAGGCTGCTATCCTGCCTGTCAGCCTTTGTACATCCTTGATATTTTTTGGTGATTTGATATCGAGGATGGCATTTATTTGTTCAGGGCTGGCTTCTATCCCTCTTTTAGTAACTAGATATCCTAGAAATTTTCCAGCACCGACTCCAAAATGACATTTAGACGGGTTCAACTTCATGTTATAGGCGTCCAGGATGTCAAATGCCTCCTTAAGATCTTTGAAGATGATTTTCTGCCTTCTTAGACTTGACCACCATGTCATCAGTGTACACCTCCATTGTGTCCCTAATCTTTTCTTTAAACATCATAATCACTAGCCTTAGGTAGGTTGCACCTGCATTTTTTAATCCAAATGGCATAGTCATATAACAATATATACCTGATGGGGTCATGACTGATGTGTCCTCTTGATCCTCTAGTTCCATTTGAATTTATTGGAATCCTGAGGATGCATCCATGAATGTAAGCATTTCATGTCCTGCCGTAGCATCCACCATTGAATCTATGTGTGGTAATAGGAATGGGTCTTTAGGACAAGCTTTGTTGAGGTCTGTGTAGTCTACACATACTCTCCACTTTCCATTCTTCTTTTAAACCACCACCACGTTGGCAAGCCATCTTGGAAATTTCACTTTTCTAATCATCTTGGATTTAAGGAGTCTATCCACTTCTTCTTGTATGATGACATTTTGTTCTGGAGCAAACTTCGTTCTCTTTTGTTGAATGGGCTTGAAATTCTTATCAATCCCGAGTTTATGAGTGATAACATCCTTAGAAATGTCTATCATATCTTCATGCTTCCATGCAAAAGTAGACATCCAATTAGCACAGTGATATCCTTGTTGTCGTTGTCAAGGCAAACAGCCTTTACGTCCTGCTCAGGATGTGCCTTGACATCTTGAGGATGGCCCTATGCATCCTTCTGTAGTTGTTATGCTTGACGTGATGAAGCCTTCATTGATGTTGTATAACAGTCCTTGGCTTCTTGTTGATCACTATTTACTTTGACGACTTCCCAAGGTGTGGGTAACTTTATACATTGGTGGTATGTTGAAGGGACTGCCTTCATGTCATGTATCCAGGGTCTCCTCAGGATGACATTGTAGCAGGATAGGGAATCTATCACACAGAATCTCTGGATAGAGTTCACCCCTTCCACATACATTGGTAGCTTTATGTCTCCCACTGTGCTCTTAGTTTCTCCACTGAAGCCCACTAAGACTGATGATCTGGAAACTATTTCAGATTCTGGGATATTCATTCTTTTAAGAGCTTCAAGCTGGATGATGTTCACTGAACTTCCTCCATCTACGAGAATCCTGCGAACAAAGTGGTTAGCAATATACAAAGTAATAAACAAACCGTCATGATGAGGATCAAGAATGTTTTCTCGGTCCTCTTCCTCGAAGCTGATCACTTTAGAGGTCATCAGGATGGTCGTCTTCATTGGTCTCTATCCTTTTTTAGACTTTGTTTCCCTCGCATGTCTTTTGGCAGCTGAGTATGAGGTTCCACAAATGTCTAATCCTCCTGAAATGAAGTTAATAATACCAGCATCCTTAGGTGGGGAAGCTGCTCTTTCTGGGATGTTGCTGCCATCCTGAGTTCATGATTTCTTTTTGCCTAGGAGTTCTTTAAGATGACCCTTGCTCAAGAGATAGGCTATCTCCTTTCCTAAGGCGATACAATCTTTAGTGACATGGCCGAAGTCTTCGTGATAGGCACACCATTTGGACTTATCCTTCCATCCGGCCTTATTCTCTTTCCTTGGCCATCTTGCTTTGTCCCCTAGATCATTCATAGCATACATTAATCCTGTTACATCCACAGAAAAACAGTTATCTGATAATTTAGGGCAGTCATCCTCATCGTCGTCCTCTACCACATTGTCCTTTTTATTATCAGGCCTGGCATATGGTTTATGCTTATATGGTTTGTATGTGGGAGTGGACTTTCGATTGGGATGGTTATATTTTGAGGATGATTCTATCCTCTCTTGAATTTTCTTATCATCCTCAAGCCGGATGAATCTCAAAGCTCTGTTCCTGACTTCATCCAAGTTCCTGCATGGATTCATTACCAATTCCTGATAGAATGGTGAATCTCTTTGCATCCCCATCTTGAATGCCTGTACAGCTGTTGTGATATCCAGGTTCGGGATGTCGAGTGCTTCCTTTCCAAACCTGGTAATGTATTCCCTTAGTGATTCTCCCTGTGGTTGAGTCACTCTGTATAGATTACTTGTCAAATGTTCGAACGTTCGACTACAAGAAAACTGATTATTGAGCATGTTAATTAAATGTGCAAAAGAAGTAATAGAATAGGGTGGAACACTTAGGAGCCATTTCAGGGCTGGACCGGTGAGTGTTGAGCTAAATCCCGTGCATAAACATGCTTCTTTCAGATTGGCAGGGATTGGATTTATTTCCATCCTTTCCCTATATTGAGCCACATGCTCTTCAGGATCTGTAGATCCATCATAGAGCTTCATGCTTGGAGTTTGAAACCGTTTTGGAATTTCTGCATCGCATATGGGAGATGTAAATCTTGACACTCTATGGCACGTCGAGGATACTTCAGGGATGGGTTGCACTATCCCTGGAACACTCGATACCATATGCTTAATCTTCTGAAGCTCCCTTGCTAGCTGAGGACTTATTCCTGTATCCTGCAAAGAAGCAACATCATTAGCAGTAAAAGTACTAGAACTTAAATTGTTACCGTTAGTGTTATATCCTTGGGATGGCATAGGTGTATATCCTGTATCCCTGGTGGTTGCCATCTTGGGAGCAGTAACTGTTTCTGGAGCAGAGAATCCAGAACTCATGGGGATAAAATCTCCTTGATGCACCCTTCCAGAGATGCTAGAATTAAAATCTAACGCCCTGGGCTGCAATGGTGTCCCCATGTCTTCACTTGGCCTTCTTGAGGATGATTTACGAGCTTGTATCTCTTTTATCAACATCCGGTTTGTGTCTTGTTGTTGATGTATCGAATCTTTCATTAGTGCAAACATAGAAAGTAGTTCATCATTTGATACAAAAACAAGAGGAGTAGATCCAGATGGTCTAGGTAGGATTTGGGAAGTGGAACTTCTTGGATGTGCAGGTGGAGGTGGTAAGGCAGTATTTCTGGCAAAGGTTGTAGATGGCATGGATGTTGAAACAGGTTTTTGTGAAGAAGCCATAGTTGTCAAATTTTGTAAAAGAGAATCAAATAAGAGAAAGTTTTAACAAAGTTTTTTTTGTTAAAATAGCACCACTTGCCTCACGGCGGGCACCAAATTGTTTTGGTCAAAAATTATATAATAAAAATAACTTTGTATTCTAAATTAGTTTATGTGAGGTAGAGTGCTAAATGTGTAGAGATATGTTAGTAAATCAGAATTATTCTGAAGATGGTGTATCGAGATGTTAAAGAAGCAAAAATATAACAATAATGATCAGGATGGCTTAGGTTATTTTTGGGATGGATAGTATTATCCTCAGGATGGAACTGCTAAGAACAAAAAAAGTGATAAACAATAAGAACAACACACGATCTACGAGGAAAGCCCTTAATCAGTTGTAGATCGCCGGCATAAAATCTCAGGAGGAGTCTAGGCCCCTGCCTTGTTTGTTAATATTAATGTGGTAAAAAGATACAACTTTGGATGAGTATTTGAACGAGTGTACTATGATTACAATGATTGTGCAAGTGTTTGTGATCAACTAAGTATATGTGTGTAGCTATAGTGTAAGAAATGTGTCCTATACTCGTCCAATACCCCCATTTATATAGTACATGAAATAAACAAAATATCCGTTATGTAGTTAAGTTCCTTCAATATTGGTTGGAACTGTTTCAAGTTAACGTTGGTTGAGTTTCAACTGAGATAAAGTCATTGTATCAGCTGTTTCAGCTCAAGTACGCGTTATGGTAACAGTTTCCACCTTCTTCGCCTGTTTTTAATGCATATCGGTTACACTCTTGACATCTTCTTAAAGCTTAGACCTTGGCTCGCGAGTGTAATTCTTCTATCAATAAGTCTTTCGACCAAGTCACTACAATATAGACGTTGGAAGTCAGTTTCAAGTCCATATTATAACTTAGTTGTACCTGCTATCATGTCATATAAAGATAGTTCATCAGTATATCTTCAGGATGTGCACATGCTGAAATATAGTTATATCCTGAGGTAAGTTGAGTCCTTCAGCATCCTAGGGATGGTACATTAGGGATGTGAGGAAAATCATCCCAAAGATTTTCACCCACAACAATAATTAAGACTAATTTTTCTTGCTTTTATATATTTTTCTTCAATGTAGTGAATTCAAATATACACATTTCCAAGATGCTATTAAAACTAAATTTCTGAATTGGTTTCAACAAAAGATAATACATATATAACCCTCATTAATATAAATTTGTTAGGTAATGCAAATATAACAAACAATATTATTTTAAATTTGTTAGGTCTATAAGATGAAGACAAAAAGTTCTTCAGAATTCTACCCTGAGTTTTATGCTATTTCATTGGGTGTGCAATTAATGGCCAACACTTACACCGGTTGCATAGTCAACGGTGTTAGGTTTACGGGGACTTCACGTTATGCAAAATGTGCAAAGCAAAACTCTGGGGTTATGGCAGAGGGGGAGAACCGTGAGAAATATTATGGCGTATTAGAAGAGATTATTGAGATCAGTTATCCTCATGGGTATAAAACTGTCCTATTTTGATGCAAGTGGTACGATACTCGAGTGGGTGTTACAAATGAAAATAATATCATCAGTATCCGCACAGAACATGAATGGGACAAAGAAGATCAGCTCATATTTTCCCGGAAAGCCTAACAAGTGTTCTACATCCAAGAATCTTCTTGAGGAAACCAAAATAATAAACATAGGTGGGTCGTCAAAAATGTTAATCACTTACGAATTTGGGATCGACCACCACAACTCGAGAATGTTCAAAATATTGACACTGAGTTAGGTGAGGATCTTGACGTCGTTCACAATAACTCTTCATCTAATATTGGTCTAATTATTGACTTCCGCCAATACTTTCAAAACATATCTTCTCATGCTACTGAGGGTGAGAATGTAATGGAAGTTGATGCCCCGAGCAATGAAAACAGTGAAACTGCTGATGCTGGGACATATTATGACGAGGACGATCCCGATTATGACGGCATGGAGTCTGATTAAAAACAGTAATTGCTGATGATTTCATTTATTATAATAATAAATAAATGTTTACTATTTTTACATCATTTTTTACAGATAATAATGTGATTAATATTTTTTTATTTCTAATTGCAGGACATCATGATATCATTTTGGGTTGTGCTTGTCTACTTGATGGCCGATATTATGGGCCTTGGCCATTGCGGAGACGGTGCAGGGACAAGGGCGCTGCCACCACCCGGTGGCGGTGGTGATGATTGCTAGAATGGGCACCAGGCAGATTGTGGTAAGTCTTACAGTTTCTTAATGTTTACTATTTTTACTTCTTTTTCAATTCTAATAATGTGACAAATAATTTTTAACTCTTATTGCAACCCCCCGCATGAGAACACAGGGCAAGGCAAAAAACTTTGCCTTAAGAAAGCATCTTAGAGAAACAGGTCGCCCGACAAACATTACATTTGATGAAGACGCCACCTTCATGCTTGTAGGTAAGCTTGGTAGCTTGTTCACCCGGGAGGCGGCTATGTATATCTGTCGTGAAGTTCCATAGGATGTGGAAGGTTGGAGGAATGTTTCTGAGCTTGATAGAAACAAGTTATTTGAGTTTATGCCGATTAGTGATTTGTAAATATATATTCTATATATTATTTCTTGATTTATATAATTATTAGACCGAGTTCAATATGAATTTCAAAGATGTTGACGAAGATATCGTTGCCAGTAAAAGAAAGGAGGCATTGTGGCGGCTCTCACAAAGCGGTACAAAGACCGCAAACACCTCGCAAAGGAATATTTTTTGGATGTGTCGAGAGATTATGATCATGTGGAGGGATCAAGGCAATATCCCCCTGAGGGTATGAAACCTGAAAACCGGCTTCGGGCGGTTGATCACTTTTGCAGTGAGGAACATTGGACGAAGTCCGCAACTAACAAAGTCGTCCACCAAAAACAAATGTCCACATAACAAGGTGGAACGAGCTCTTTTGCCACTCACTGTCACAAAAAGGTATATACACACACATATATACATAGACGATAATGTTTGTTTAAATTATAATTTAACTTTTAATGTTAAACAAAACATTGAACGGTATGAAGCATACCGTTCTGGACATACAGGAAGGCAGGGACGTTTGATACCCCCCAGAATGAAGTAAATTACGTAACCATTAATTTATAATCTATTATATATATATATATATATATATATATATATATATATATACACATACACACACACATATATGTATATATATGTGTAATTCTATTAAATCACTTTTGTAAAATACATCACAAGTTAAAGGCACGGTTTGAGTCTGAAGCTCAACGGATCGCTGCCGAAGAAGAAGAAGAAGAAGAAGGAGGAGGGGGAGGAGGAGGAGGAGGAGGGGGAGGAGGAGGAAGCAGCTCCAAACGGTTAGATAAGGTTGGTATATATTTGTGTATGTGCGTCTTTAGTTTTCATGTTTTAGCGATTGTTTGTTGGCTTTAAAGTAGGTTAAAACTAATATTATTTTGGGTGTTTGAAGGTTGGCATATTTGAAGAAGTGTTAGGCAGACGTCGCGGACATGTTTACGGGATTGGGCTTATGCCTTGTCCGAGAGAAAGCCTTCCACATTTTACGCCAACGTTGTAGATGCACATATTGCGACTAATGCAATTGAATTGCGAATTTAAAGTTGTTTTGTTTTCTGTCGAATGGTCGAACGTGGAAAAGGATGGTCGAAGGTAGAAAAGAATGGTCGATGGTGCACTGGGAGGTCGAAAGTAGTTTTGTAAATATATGTGTCCAGATTTGCCCAATGTTAATGGTCGAACCTGCACATTCGACCAAGTCATTTGGGAGAATATGCAAGTCTATATAAGGCAATCTGATTTTTTGAATGTAAACTTTTGGTCATTTGTTTTCCCTCCCAGTGTGTGTTTCTCCCTAGGGTTATTATTGAGTCTGTAACCGAGTTTAATCATTATAAACAACGTTTTGAAGTGTAATTGATTATCTAATTGAATGAAATGATTATGTTTATGATGATTTCTGAGTTTTGCTAGCCTTATTATCATTTTGTGATCAATTTAGGGATTTCGCACCTGAATTGAACTTGTTTGATCATTATCTTTGTTGATTAGCCGATCCTACGCGCATACAAAGTGGTATCAGAGCCAATTGGATCAAACAACCACAAATTGATAGTATTACAGCTGATTTGGACCCAATTTTGATCAAAACTTTCTGTTTTTCATTGAACAACTGAATTTGGTGTTAAATTGATTGATTTGAACTTGTTTTCATGGATAAAATTTAAAATTCTCTTTGTTAAACTTGTTCCAAATCCAATTTGAAGCAAAACCTGCATAAGATCATCAAATTTCATCAACATTTGAAATTTTTTTATCAAAATAACTGATTTTCAAAGTATAACCATTTTTTCAAAATGAAATGGTCGAACCTAGGGAGAATTCGTCGAGAGTGGAACTTTTAGGTCGAACCAGGGATTATTTGGTCGAACGTGGAGTTATTTTTGGTCGAACCTAAAAAGTTTTAGTATGTTGGTGTTCATTCGCCCTTAATTGTTACATTCTACCAATCGGGTGGTCGAACGTGGGTTTATACGATTGAAAGTGAACTGAGTTTGTTATTTTCTACATTCGAACCTTGTCAAACGGTCAAACCTGGACTAATTTGTACATTCGACCACGCGATTATTTCAAAGGGTCGAACGTAGAAACTGTTGTGAAATTTTTCTAATTGTTTCGTGTTATATCATTTTTAGATCGATATGTGGAACTTTCCTACAACACCACGACCTAATACAACACCACAACAGCAGATAACCATGGATCCTTGGTCAGTAGCTGCTCAGAAGTCTAGTAAACCATCCCAACCGATTAACTATTTGGCGATGACTAGTTCTATACCCCAACAAGTTGCACAACCACAACCACAACCGATGGCTGATTACTGGGGTGTAGCAGCAGCGGCGGTACACTCTCAGACTACCAACGCGAATTTGACACTTATTCAAGACTTATCTTCGGGTAGTGGGAGCCGTCCACCAAAGTTGATGGAAATGGTAGACTACAACACATGGAAGACCAAGTTCAAGATTCATCTTGAGGGAATAGGATTAGAAGGAACGGAAGCTTGGCAAATGATTGCTAAGGGCTATGTTGCTCCGATCTTGGAGAACACGGGTGAGCCAATTCCGTTAGAGAGTCTTGCTGAGGACGAGAAAAAGAAGTTCGCGGTGGAAAAGAAGGTGTTTTCCCAACTATCCCAGGCCATTAATACTGATCTCTTACATCAGTTTGAGTCTTGCACCACTTCTAAACAATTATGGGACATGTTAAGAAATCGTCATGATGGGAATGAAAAGACAAGGAAGTTGAGAATGGAGGAATTAAGAAAAGAGTTTGAGAACTTCAGCTATATGGGAAATGAGACGCTGAAGGAGTTGATTCCGAGGTATTGTCATTTATTGATTGAGCTTCCAAGCTATGAGATTAACATACCGATGTTTGAGCTGGTGGACAAGTTTGCTGAGGCGTTGCCACCATACTGGAATCAACACATCGAGGTACTCAAGGAAAAGGATGCGTACCAATACTAGACCATTAATGAGTTTACCCAGAAGCTAGAAAACAAAGAGATGGAGGAAAAGAGGAAGGCGAAGAGAGCTCAAGTTCCTCAGAAACCGGAGCTATACCATGGTGGTACATCTTCATCTCTTGCTATTTCAAGTTCCAGTTCTAATGTTGCTCCACACATTGCGTGCGTTTCAAGCCATGTTGAACCACCCAAAACCCCCATCATTTACCTTGCTCAAACTTCATCTTATACCCCACCATCATATCCTACTACTACTTTCATCCATCATTTTCACCAATGCAACAAGCTGCTTGTTATTCTGCAAGTTTAAACCAACCTCAACAACAATCCTATATTCCTCAAATGAATCAAACCCAAACTCAACCTAATCAGAGCCCAATTGTGCTGGAGACCTCAAACTTGAACAATGTTACTGTTGAAGTTGCACAACAACATGTAGCATTGGATTCTGCTATGGTAGCTTCTTATAACGGGTTGGTTGCTAGTCAAATTGGTAACAACAAATTAACCAGTGAAGACTACGCACAAATTGACAAAGAAGAGATGGAGCTCATTGATATCCAGTGGGCATTTGCTAGCGTTATGAGGAGAGCGACTGAATTCATTGAGAAGAATGGCAGAACTGATCTTTCTACTTCTCCAAACACCACATATGGCTTCAACAAAGCCAAAGTGACATGTTTTAATTGTGGTGGGAAAGGTCACTTCAAGAGGGAATGTACACATCCAGCACAGCAGGGGAACAATAATCCTTTCAACACCAACTACCAGAATCGTCAAACCCAAAATCAGGTATCTTATCAAAGCCCAAACATTTCAAGCTTTCAACCACAAAATACCTACCAAAACTGCCAAAACACTTCACAAAACAATACTGTTAGACAAACCACTAGACAAAACCAGAATCAAAACCAAACACCACAAAAATCCAAACCGAACAATCATTCCTATTTCTACACCAAACACACAAACCCAATCAGATAACCAAAACCTGGCCTTGGTAATACAGAAAGATGAGGGATTTGATTGGACGGGTATGCCGTTGGGTGTTGAGGAGATTACCACTGGTAATGTGGCGTGTGTTGCCCAGAAAATGAATTTGGATGAGCCGCTATTGGTTGAAGAAGAGTTGGTAACTGAGAAGATGTCTAAAGTGAAAATTGAGGAGTTGAGTGAAGAAAGTGATGATTGTGTAAAGAAGAAGTCGGGTTTGATTCTTGACTCTGTTACTAATGTGCCTGAACAGTATGATTCAGCTTATTCTGATATGGAGAGTGATTCTAATTCTGAAGCTAGTGTTAACTCACTAGATGATGATATCGATCAACTGCTTGCTGAAGCTGATTTTCTGATGACACGTAAATCATGCATGGTGGATGATGCTTGTACCAGAATCGACTATTCTAAATTCTTTGCTGGTAAGGAAGCACACTTTGCACTGATGGCGATGACAGAGCCTCCAAAGCAGGTAAGTTCTGAATCTAATCTTGATATGAATAGTGAAAGGTATTGTGGTGCATGCGATAGATTGAAAGAGGACAATAAGCAACTCAGGGTTCAGCTTGAGAGTGCTAAGATCAACTGTCAATCGTATTAGAAAGAAGCACTAGAATTTAATAGAGTGCTTGATGGTTACAAGAAAGACATTTCAGAACTCAAAAAGACTTTATCTTTAAAACAATTAGCCATTAACAACTATATCAATGATTTGGAAAATACAAAACTTGAAATGGCTACCATCAAGTGCTTTGCAGAAAAGGTCAACAAGAAACTCGAAAGTTATAAGCACATTGCATATGTTGTTGATCATATCATAGAGGAGTCTTCACAGTCTAGTAGTGCAAACTACAAGGCCGTCCCATCTCCAGTGTTATTCGAAAATCATACTTTGCATTCAATAACACCGGAGAGCTCAGTTAAATCTGACTCGACATCGGATGATGAGTCAAACACCTCTAGTGTGGGAGACCCAAATTCTGATGTTCGACCTATATTGGGATTAAACAATGAAGGTGTGATTGCTGTAACTGATGATTCCGACTCTGAGGATGACAAATCTGAGAAGGTGTGTGATATTCCTGCTGAAAATCACATAATTACAAATGAACCTGTTTCACAATCTCAGATTGTGCATGCCATGGCTAACGCTCATCGAGCGAATCAATCAGTTAAGCCTGTTTAGAAGAATGATCAATGTGACAAACCCGTCAAAATTTTCTATCGGATGATTGGATCTGATAAGATAATGTTTGACGAGGAATATCCAATCAAATTTGCCAACTATTCCAAAATTGAGAAAATTTGGCAGGAGAGTACCATTTGGTTCCCAGAGCATGAGCGAACAAATGATGTACCTCCAGAGGTCTTAGAGAGAATTTACTTGGATATTCCAAAAGAACCGAAGGTTCATGTCACAGAATTTATCAAGCCAAAATGTAAGGCTAATAGTTTTCTTGAGCCGACTTATTCCAAGGACCCAGCTGCTGAGAGTCTTAGAAGGAAGTGTGTGGAGGATCAATATCCTATCACCACATATGCTAATTCAATGCGAAGAACAACTTTGAGGAATATCGTGCGTGCTATAAATGCGGGGAGAGAGGGCATTTACTTGCTCACTGCCTGTATGTTAGGCATAAAAGGCACGAGGTGGAAGTGAAGCAAAATCAGCAACGTCCAGTCGATAATCAATGATATCCACAACAACGTGTTGTCCCTCAACAAGCACCTTTTTACAATCAAAACCGTTTTTATCAAATAAGGGACAATCGTTCGATGATATATGACCGTCGTAACCGGATAGCCATTGAAAAACCGCTTAAGAAACCAGTGGTGACCACAACTGTTGACAAAAAAAGGGTTCCTGTAAAACCTGCTGTCAAACCAATAGTAGGACCTGTCTCTGTTAAATCAGAGAAGGTAACCAAGAAAGTGTCCTTTAAAGACGAAGTAAAGAAACTAGTTGAGACCCCAAAATCTCAAATCCGGATCTTGAAACGTTCGGAACAGTATTGGTCACCAAAGGGTTCTCAAGGTGCTTCATCTTTACAAGTGAATGAGAATGTGAAAGCTGAAATTGAAAAAGATTTAATTGATCTGAAAAAGATCAATTCAAATCAATCTGTCTGTGAGAAAGAATCTTTGAAACTCAAAGTTAAAAGACCCAAGACCAAGCAGGCTTGGGTCCCCCGAAAAATCTAATCTTTTACTTGATATGTGCAGGGAGCTTCAGCTGGCTCTGTGAGCAGTCTTTGGATTGTTGACAGTGGAGCTTCTGTCACATGACAGGGGACTTGTCGCTACTGTTTGATATCAAAAATATTAATCGAGGTTACGTAGCGTTTTCCGGGAATAAAGGTGGATACATTACTATAGAGGGTAGTGTAAGTAATGAGATAGTGAGTTTTGAAAAGATTTCATACGTGAAGCAAATCGATTATAATCTGCTCAGTGTCAGTCAGATTTGTGATAAACAGTTTTCAGTATTCTTTGATGACAAATCTTGCTATATACTCAAGCCGGGATTCGTTTTACCAAAAGAGTGGGTTATGCTAAAAGCACCGAGAGTGAACAATTTGTACGTTCTCGGCATGTCAAAAGCTATGACTACCCAAGGCCAAGTCACGTGTTTCCTCTCTAAGGCTACTGAAAAAGAATCAATCATGTGGCATAGGAGGATGGGACACATTCACCTTCGAAAGATGAATTATTTGGTGAAGAATGAACTTGTCACAGGCGTGAATGTTAAACATTTTCATTTAAATGACAAGTGTGTGAGTTGCAATAAAGGAAAGCAGCACAAGCAATCCCATAAGCCAAAGAAAGTCAATTCCGTTGAACTACCACTTGAGCATTTGCACATGGATCTGTTCGGACCGGTCAAGCGTAAAAGTCATGTTGGTTAATTGTACTGTCTTGTGGTTACAGATGACTATTCCAGATTTTCATGGGTTATGTGCTTGCATCATAAGAGTGACACGTTTGATAATTTGAAAGTTCTGTTCACTCGATTGGAAAATGTCTATGGTCTCAAGATCAAGAGAATTAGGAGTGATAATGGGATGGAGTTTAAGAATGCACAGATGGAAGCTCTTTGTGAAAACAAGGGAATTCATCATGAATACAGTGCTCCGTATACCTCTCAACAGAACGGTGTCGCAGAACGCAAAAACAGGACTCTAATTGAAACAGCAAGAACAATGCTTGCGGACTCCAATCTTCCAGTAATGTTCTGGAACGAAGCAATTTACGCATCTTGTTATACTCTCAATCGTGTTTTAACGGTGTAGAAGTTTGGCAAAACTTCTTATGAGCTGTTGAATCGACGAAAGCCGAACTTAGAGTATCTAGAACCGCTTGGAGCCCCATGTACAATGCTTAATCCATCTGAGAAGTTCGCACCAAAGGCTGAAGAAGGATTCTTTGTTGGATATGCAACCCCGCTCAAACGGGTATTCAACAAACGAACTCGTCAATGCGAGGAGTGGGCTAACGTTGAAGTTTAGAGGTATATACAAAATGTACAAGGTAGCGGTCCAAACTGGATGTTTGATTACAAGGACTTTTTTGAACCATTCAATCTAGATAGCTTGGTTGAAGAGATTGTATTACGATTATATTACGAGGTCAAAAACGCAGTGACATCACCGTTGGTGCGTCCGATCACTGTAAACCCCCAAACAGCTTCTAATGATACCAACGCTCCTGCAGCTGAAGAAGAGGTATTTCAAGAAGCTTCCACAGCTCTTAATTTATTAGAAACTGAAGATGACGATGATGTTACTAGTGAAGCTGTTCCAGATATTGCTACAGTGACACCTCCAGTGAACCCAAATCCTAATGGTGCTTCATCATCAAACTTGGGTAATGATCTGGATTCGACAGAGAACTTAACTACTCAGACGGGAGTACAAGTACCTGATTATCTGGAATCTCGGATACATCGGATTCACCCGCTCGAGCAGGTTATTGGTGATCCTGGTAACATTGTCATGACGAGAGGTCAACTGAGGAATTCAAACTCACCAGAAAACCTCGGCACTCTTGTTTTATATGCCAAAATTCATAAATCAGGTTTTCAAAATGACTGGTCTTTTGCTTGCTATGTTTCGCAGGTCAAGCCGCGGACATACAAGGACGCTCTTTTGGATGACGCTTGGGTAGAGGCTATGCAGGAGGAGTTATTACAGTTTCAAAAACTTTGAGTGTGGACACTGACAGATTTACCTCTAGGTTGGAAAAAGATAGGAACAAAATGGGTGTTCAAGTGTAAGAAAGATGACAGAGGAGTGATTGTTAGGAACAAAGCTCGTTTGGTTGTACAAGGCTTTCATCAAGTTGAAGGAATAGATTATAACGAGATTTATGCACCAGTTGCACGCTTAGAAGCTATCCGCATGTTTCTGGCGTTTGCATCTTATAAGAAATTCAAGGTGTATCAAATGGACGTTAAAAGCGCGTTTCTTTATGGTGTGGTTAAGGAAGAAGTTTACGTAGGTCAACCACCAGGCTTTGAGGATCCTATTCACCGGGATAAGGTCTACGTTCTAAACAAAGCTTTCTACGGGTTGCACCAGGCTCCAAGGCAATGGTATGAGGAGCTGAGCACGTATCTTCTGTCCAAATGATTTAAATGAGGTTTGGTAGATTGCACACTATTCACAAAACGAACAGGGGATGACTTGCTTCTAGTGCAGATTTATGTTGATGACATTATTTTCGGTTCTACTAACGAACTTTTGTGCAGAGAATTTGAACGTGTTATGCAGGAAAAGTTCGAAATGAGTGCGATGGGAGAGATGCAGTTTTTCCTAGGCTTACAGGTGGAACAAAGACCAACGGGGATCTTTATTCACCAAACAAAATATGTTTCTAAAGTCTTGAGCCGATTCCAGATGGATGATTCAAAACCGATGGATACCTCGATACAACCTAATCACGGGATTGGTGTTGACGCTAAGGGGGAGCTAACTGATCCTTTTACATACAGAGCAATCGTCGGATCTCTGATGTACCTCACCGCCTCCAGACCAGATATAATGTTTGCCACATGTCTCTGTGCACGTTATCAATCGAAGCCGAAACAGAGTCATCTTGCAGCTGTCAAACGTATCCTTAGATATCTGAAGGGTTGTCCGTCGAGAGGACTATGGTACCCTAATGATGATAATTTTGACCTAATCGCTTTTAGTGATGCAGATTGGGGTGTCTGTGACAAAGACAGCAAATCCACAACGGCTGGATGTCAGTTTATGGGGAGCATGCTCGTGACCTGGCAATGCAAGAAAGAAACTGCAGTCACCTTATCCATATGTGAAGCAGAATACGTCTCAGCATCAAGCAGCTGCTCACAAGTTCTCTGGATACAACAACAGATGGAGGACTACGGTTTGCAATTTCTTAAAACCCCTATTTACTGTGATAATGAAGCCGCAATTGCATTAACAAAAGTCTTATTAATCACTCGAAAGCTAAACATATCCGGATCAAATATCATTTTATCCGTGATTGTTATGCAAAAGAGTTGGTCGATATGGTCAAAATCCACACTGACTATCAACATGCAGATCTTTTTACCAAAGCTTTTGATAAATCAAGATTTGAATATCTTTTAAAAGCTAACGGTATAAAAGAAAAACAATACTGATCACCACCTCGGTTTATCGTTTTTTAGTTTAGTTTTTATTGTTTTTTAGAAAAACACAAAAATCAAAAAATATGTTTTACATTTTTAGGTAGAATTTATTTTCAGAAAAACCAAAAACATTGAAAAAGTCAAAAACCCATAAAAATTAGAAAACCCAAAATGATTTCCACGAGAAAAAGGGGAAATGATAGTACATCAGTGGGGATCTGACACATGCTAAAGAAGTGTAATGCAATGCAAGGCGTGTGTCTGTGTCTGTGTGATGTGTTGATAGGCTTCGTAGACCTATTACTACATGCCTGGTACATACATATCAAACGAATTGTTGTGTGAATGAACTCCTCATGGGCATATGGTCTTAGTACCGTAATTTCGTTTGATAGGGTATTTGTACAAAATTCGGAGGTTTCGGGTCGTTATGTTATTAGTTATCTGGGGATAGCCTCTCTGATCTTCTGCTGTAAGTCATTACGGTCCTAGATCAGACAGGGTGTCTTTATAAAAGAGCTGTAAAGCCAAATCCTAAAGTTACCGAATTGAGGAACTTTCAATGTATGACGATAATCACAGATTATCTAATGCATCGTATCCAATCATTGATGCAAATCATGATTGATATCCGCCCTCAACCTGGTACAGTGCACAAGTTGTTGGGTCTGCTGACCTGGAAAAGAACAGATGATTGGAAAGCCAAAATATGCTAATAGTTGATCCTTTCAATAAACAGTCTTTACACTTACTTCTCCCAAAAGACTGCTGACTCTAACAACTGTTCTATCCAAACAACTGCTATGACAACTGCTGATACAAAGAACTGCTGAATAAACAACTGATGAAGAACAACTGCTGACCAAAGGTCTGATGAAGAACAACTGCTGATTCAAGTACTAAAGACCAAAGCACTGCTGGAACCAACAGCACTTAGGCTCCAGCAGTGGATACAAGACCATCAGAGTTTTCCTACAACAGCTGTTTACTATCAGTGCTTTCAATGTAACAGTAGTTTGTAATAGGCAGATGTTTTATGTTTGTTATTCTGTTAGAGGTCACTGTCTTAGGTGACGTCAGCTTAGGTCATCAGTGGTTTAAGTCTCTCTATAAATAGAACAGTGCTTGTACTGTTCTATTGCATCACACACACAAACATTCTCTCAGACAAACACTGTGTGATCAGGCTGAGGGGGAGTAATTGTACCATTGTAATCTTTTAGATAAATGAAAGCATTCGATTTGAAAACATTTACTCTCTTGTTTTGATTAACAGTTTCTTATTCTGCTGCAATTTCATTCTATTTTCGTTTCACTTATATCATATTTAGTTAAACATAATCAAAACAATCAAACTCAGATCCTAACAATTGGTAGAGCAGGGTCAATTAAATTCGATCTAACAAATCAATTTAATAATCAGCTCACAATTATTGATATCGTTTGTCTGTTGGATTGAAAACAGAGTAATAGTTTAATTTCGTTTCAACCGTTTTTAAACAGACTTTGTTTTTTGAAAAATCAGAGAATGGCTTCAATCAATCACGATCCACATAACACTGGCACGAACAACAAGCCACCGATGCTTGTCAGATCTGAATACAATATCTGGCAACGTCGGATGAGCCATGTTATAGCTTAACAAAACACTGGGTGTTGGAAGTCGGTTATCTTCGGACCACATGTTCCGACTGTGCCGAGTACTGAAGATCCCAAGGTGTTTGAGCCAAAGAAACTTGAAAACTACTCCGACCAGGATTTTCAGAAAATTGAGTTAGATGCTAAGGCCTTCAGTATTGTGGCCATGGCTCTACCCAATGATATATATGCTGGGTTGTTGCACTGTAACAGTGCAAAGGAGTTGTGGGATGCACTTAAAGAACAGTTTGGTGGGACTGAGGAGGTTATTGAAAACAATCGTGAAATACTTAACCAACAATATGAAACATTTAGTCATGTCAAAGGAAAGTCATTAACTCAACAGTTTGAGAGGTTTAATTGTCTAATTAGTGAACTAAAATTGGTTGGTCTTACTTACCCTCATTCAACCTTTAACCATAGGTTTTTAAGATCACTACCAGACAAATGGGACACTATTGCTATTGTGATGAGAAACTCAATTGGATTTAAAGACCTATCACTGACCCAGCTTCATGGTAAGCTCTTGACCTATGAGAGAGAGCTTAACCAGAAAAAGAAGCTCCAGGATTCTGGAAAAGTGTCTGATGACTATGTATTTGGGAATACAGCACTTTTGGGTCATGATGAGGTGCCTGGAAACACTAAGGATCAGAGTTATGATCATTTCATTGACATAACTTCAGGTTTTAACTCTGATTCTTATTCACCAAACTATGCATTCACAGCAAGTGGTGGTGATATCCAGGCATCTGACAATATATCCTTTGAGTATGATGACCTGAAATACTTTGACCCTGATGATTTGGAAGAAATGGACATTATGCACCAATTGGCCCTTCTCAGTGTAAGAACTAATAATTTTTACAAGAAAACTGGGAGAAGGTTTCCAGGGTTAACTGGCAGATCTAAGGTTGGGTTGGATAAATCAAAGATAAAGTGTTACAAATGTCATAGACTTGGTCATTTTGCTAGGGAGTGTAGGGGTCAACATGGTACACCTATGATCACCTATCCAAATCAAAGACCACAGACCAACACTTATCAGAATTCCTATAATGCCCCTGGACCAAATGTGCAAAAACTGCTCATTTTGCACAGTCCTCAAACACTGTTCCTGTCCAGTATGTCCAAACCACTGTTCCTCAGATCCACTATGTGCAAACACCTGTTGCTCAAGCACCTGTGCAAACGACTGTTGCTTCATCCTCTGCTCCTGCAGAGACCAGTCAACAGACCTTCTTTACACAAGGCTTTGTTGATTGGAGCAGTCTACCTGATGAGTTAACAGATGAAAATTTTGCATTAGTTGCCAAAGCTGAAAATGAACCAGAAAACTTTTGTTTCATGACTATGGTTGATGAGATTGAATCTGAGGAGGTGGTGACTAAATCTGATGTTGTGACTGATGATGTTGTTAGTGAAGTTGTTACAGGTGAAAAACCTGAAGAAGAGGTTGTGAATCTCTCAGATCCCTGGGGTGCATCTGATGACTGTGAGTGCAAGTGTGATTGTGCATTGATGGCTGCTGCTAAGGTATCTCCTCAAATTCTTAAAGAGTTGTGTTCTGACAAATGTGTAATTGCATTTGCTAACATTAAAGAGGTGAATGAAAAACTTAGAAAGAAAATTTTGGATGATGAAGCTAAATTTGAAAAACTTTCAAAAGATTTAAAAACAAGTTTATCTGTAAAAGAGTCTGAAATAAGCAGCTTAAAACATGAAGCAACCATAACCAAAGACCAGCTCCAAACTATGATAGCAAAATATCAAAGTTGTAAAAGTGAGCTTGAGTCCACCCAAGTTGAATGTGAGAAATGGGTGGAATCATGTAGAGGTTTTGAAATGTTACTCAACAAACAAACTAAAAGTCATGTGAAGTTTGGCTTTGGTTTTGAAACCACTGCTCCAGCTTTTGAAAACACTGACAAAAAGAGTCAAAAGTCTGTTGAGGTAGTACCAACAAACCTGCAGGGTCAAGAGATTAAAATCACTGAACAAAATGGTAAGAAAATTGTTCTTGAAAAACCAGAAGGTTCCTCATCTTTTACTGAACTTGAAAAGTATGAATTTAAACCTACTTGGTCTGATGAGTGTGATACTCTTGAGAATTTTAAACCTGTTGATTTCAAAACACCTGAGGGAAAGACAGCTCCTCAGGCAAAGGTCATTCCCTTGGCAAAAGTCATTCCCCTGAAAAATCTTCCAGCAGATGCTCAAACATCTGCTGAAAAGAAGGCTGAAAAGGGGAAGAAGAAAGAAAAGACTGTCAACTTGTTCTGTGATTTCTGTGAAAAGAAGAATCATGTCACTAAAAACTGTTTTCTTCTAAAAGCATATGACATTAACAAAGGAACAAGTGAATGTGATTCCAAAGCCACATGCTCAATATGTGGGAAAAAGAATCACAAGACCAAAGAGTGCTTGTATCTCAAAATTTTTGATGTTAAAATACAAGAATACAAAGCTAAAACTCTTGCAAACCCTGTGGTTAGTACTTCAAAAGGAAAGCCCAAACAGACCTTCATCCCTGTCCAAACACCTGTTACTAAAAGGCTTGAAACATCTGCTTCTAGAGATGTCCAAGTAACAGATGCTCCACCCACAAGCAAATACCCAAGAGGCTATGGTCAACCACCTTGTCACAGTCTGCCACATGTTTATGAGGAGCCAAAAAGACCCTCTAAACCAAGAGTGAACAGAAATCCATATGGGTATTATCATCTGTCAGGAAGTGATCAAACAACTGCTGCCCCAAGTGTTGACATCCAAGCACTGGCAAATGGTCAGCAGCAGTTGTTGAACTTAATTCAGAAATTAGTCCAAACCACTGATCATCTTCCAAAGCTTGAGTCTGAAAGGTCTGAGGACCCATCCAAAGCCAAACTGGCTTTGGACACTCACCAAAACTAATCATTTACTGATGTGCAGGGAGCTTCTGCTTGTTTAGATAGTCTTTGGTATGTAGATAGTGGAGGCTCCGGGCACATGACAGGATGTAGAGCCCTTCTTCTGGACTTCTTGGCTCATGGAGGGGGTGATATATCCTTTGGTAATGATTCAAAAGGTAAGGTGTTGGGTTCAGGGACTGTACAAGCTGGTAACTCAAGTTTGAAAATGTCAATCTTATTGATAATCTCAAGTTCAATCTTCTGAGTGTTTCACAAATGAGTGACAAAGGTTATGGCTCATTTTTCACAAAGAAAACTTGTAAGATTATTGGGCCTGAAGTGGTGAAAAAGATTAATACCATCATTGCTGAGAGCAAAGCACAACTTGTTGCTCATAGAAGTGGCAATGTGTATGTTGTTGATATGTTAAAGGACAATCCTATGGCAAATGTCTGTCTATTTTCTGCTGCCTCCATTAAGGAGACAGAATTGTGGCATAGGAGATTGGGTCACACCAACCTTAATACTATCAACACACTCTCCAAACAAAGCCTTGTCAGAGGTTTACCATCAAAAGAATTTAAATGTGATGAGCATTGTGTTTCTTGTTTAAAAGGGAAACAGCATAAAAGCTCTTACAAATCCATTGATGAGTCCAAAACCAGTTAGTGTCTACAATTGTTGCACATGGACTTGTTTGGCCCTGTTAAAATCATGAGTCTAAGAAGAAAGAGATTTTGTCTTGTCATAGTTGATGATTTTTCTAGGTTTACATGGACTTACTTTTTACATTCTAAGGATGAGACTGCAGGTATATTGAAGGACTTTGTTACCAAAGTTGAAAAACAATATGACTTGCCTGTAAAAGTCTTCAGGAGTGACAATGGAACAGAGTTTAAGAATAAGGAGTTGGATGACTTTTGTGTGTCAAAAGGGATTGTGAGGCAGTACAGCATCCCAAGAACACCAGAACAAAATGGGGTGGTTGAAAGGAAAAATAGAACTCTTATAGAAGCTGCAAGAACCATGCTAGCAGATTCTGGTTTGCCACTGTCCTTTTGGGCAGAAGCTGTAAACACTGCTTGCTATGTTCAAAACAGAGTTTTGATCAACCCCAGACATCAAAAAACTGCTTATGAAATTTTGTTCAAAATCAAACCATTAATTTCATTCTTCAAAATCTTTGGCTGCCCATGTTTCATTTTAAACCTCAAAGATTCCATTTCAAAATTTGCAGCCAAAGTAGACTGTGGTTATTTTTTGGGATATTCTTCTACTGCTAAGGCCTATAAAGTGTTTAACACAAGGACTAAGACAATAGAAGAAACTCTGAATGTAAAGTTCAATGAACTTTCATCTCTAATAATCCCTGCAAACCCTGCTGAGCTATTTGATTTAGATAAATTCAAATTTGAAGATATCACTGTTAAAACTAACAATGCAGGTATTCCACAGTCTCCACAACAAGATTACAGAACAGATGTTGTGATCCCCAGTCACTACAAAATCTATTCTGCCTCAGAGGAAGCAGCTGTTCAAAACAATTGTCAAAACTCTGCCACAGCTGTGTCAACCACTGTTGGCCAATCTTATCCTCAAACCACTGCTTCACCCCTCACAACCACTGACCTATCATCTGTTGACAAAAGTCAATCATCTGTTGATAAAAGTCAGTCAAGTTTCACACCACTTGGACCCATTCCTCCATTACCATTCCAAACATCTGATGGCACTACAGAAGTACCAACAGATGTTACACCAACAGAGTCACCAAACCTCTGTCCATCACCTCAAAATGCCATCGTTCCATATCAGGGAGATCTTATTTACTTAAGAGCTCATCCACCAGACCAGATCATTGGCAACATCAGAGAGGGTGTGCTCACAAGAAGCCAATCCTCCAATATCTGTCTTTTTGCAGGTTTCCTATCCCTCACACAACCTGTCAAGTACCAAGAGGCACTGAAAGACAATAGTTGGGTAGAAGCCATGCAAGAAGAACTCCTTCAATTTAAAAGACAACAAGTATGGGAGCTTGTACCACTTCCTAAGGATGTCTGTCCTATAGGAACAAAGTGGGTCTTCAAAAACAAAACTGATGAAAGGGGTATTGTTGTCAAGAATAAAGCCAGGCTTGTGGTTCAAGGCTTCAGACAAGAAGAAGGAATAGATTATGATGAGACTTTTGCTCCTGTAGCAAGACTAGAAGCCATCAGACTCTTCTTAGCCTTTGCTGTCAACCACAACATAAAGGTGTATCAGATGGACATCAAGTGTGCTTTCCTTTATGGCAAAATTCAGGAGGAGGTCTATGTATGTCAGCCACCTGGTTTTGAAGACACATTCCATCCTGACTATGTCTACAAGCTCAACAAAGCTTTGTATGGACTCAAACAAGCACCAAGGGCCTGGTATGAAACTCTTTCCACATTTCTCTTATCCATTGGTTTCACAAGAGGTAAAATAGACAAAACTTTATTTCTTAAATGGAAAGGGAAACACTTAATGATTGTTCAAATATTTGTGGATGACATCATTTTTGGATCCACATGTAACCAAATGTGTGAAGAGTTTAGAAAACTCATGACAGCAGAGTTTGAGATGAGTGCCATGGGTGAGCTTCAGTGTTTCCTTGGTCTTCAAGTGAAACAACTGCAAAATGGCACATTCATTCACCAAAACAAATATGTAAAGAATTTATTAACCAGATTTGAGATGAATGATTGTAAGCCATGTAGCACACCCATGAGTACAGTCAAGCTGCTCACTATTGATGACAAGGATGAACTGGTTGATCAAACACATTATAGATGCATGATTGGGTCTTTACTGTACTTAACTGCATCTAGGCCAGACATTATGTTTGCTACCTGTGTCTGTGCCATATCCCAGGCTTCACCCAGAAAGTCAAACCTTATTGCTGTGAAAAGGATATTCAGATACCCCAAAGGTGCTCCCACACTTGGTATCTGGTATCCTGCTAATGGAAACATTGAGCTTTCAGGTTACTCAGATAGTGACTTTGCTGGCTGTCACACCACAAGAAAATCCACATCAGGAGGGTGCCAATTTCTAGGGAATGCCTTAGTTTCATGGCAAAGCAAAAAGCAGGCAGCTGTTTCAACCTCAACAGCTAAAGCTGAATACATTGCTGCTGCAAGCTGTACAGCCCAACTCATGTGGCTTCAAAATCAACTACTGGATTTTGGGATAACTGCACTTCAGACTCCACTCATGTTGGACAGTCAAGCTGCTGAAAATATCATCAAGAATCCAGTCTCTCATTCCACTACCAAACACATTGACATAAGACATCATTTTGTCAGAGACAGCTATGAAAAAGGTTTGATTTCTCTGCACCATGTTCCAACAGAGGATCAGTTGGCATATGTGTTAACAAAATCTTTAGACACATCTACCTTTACAAATCTGATTTCCAGAATTGGTATGTTAAACATGGATCAAACAAATAATTTTTTTTTAATAAATCATAATAAAATGTTTCAGAAAATCAAATTTTTTTTTCAAATAGCTGTTTGGTTGAAAAATCTGTTTCAAAACATCTGATCAGATAAAACAACTGTTAGTTGAAAAATCTGTTTCAGAACATCTGTTCAGATAAAACAACTGTTTCCTTATATATTTACACTATATTTATACAAAAAAAAGAAAAAAAAAACAGTTGGTTCCATCAGCTGTTTGTATCAGTTGTTTGCCAAAAACAGCTGTTCTCCACCAGATGTTTCATCCATCAGATGATTGCCACGTCTGCTCATATAAGCAGAGGTTTGGTCACATCAGCGGTTTCCTTGAGCCTATAAAAACCCTGTTTTTACCACAACAGACGTTACACTGTCTCATTGTATTCAAAATACTGAAAACCGCCTTCTTCATTCTCAAACCCTCAATCAAATTTTCTTTCATCTTCACCTTCGAAATCCATTACAATGGATCTTCAAGCCAATGCCACCCACAATTGTCTCCCCTATCTGATTAAAACAGATGACAACGTTTCATTCCATTCCACCATAGACAATTTTCTAAACTCCAAATACTTACCCATCTTAACCGCTAACGCCCCCATTTATCTCGATACTTTCCAAGAGTTCTGGTTGAATGCTGAGTTTTTACTCCAAGACAAAAAGCCTACTTCCATTATTTCCAAAATTGGAGAAACCAGTATCGTCATTACCCCTGAAACCATATCCACAACCTTCTCACTGAATGACCTGGCAGGTAAGGACTCCTTCACTAAAACAGAGCTTCACACTGAGTTCCAAGAAAGAGGGTATGATGGTCAGATGACTGGATCAACTCTTTTCAAAAAGTTTTTCCCTCCAGTCATGAAATTTTTCTGCCATATCCTTCTTCTGTGTGTCTCTGCTAAGTCCACATGCTTTAATGAAATCCCACTAAGGATGCAATATCTGGGTTATGCCATGTTGTCAAATTCTGACTTCAATCTTTCCCAGGGATTGTTCATGGACTTAGTTTCAAATGTGAAAGCAATCAAGTCTGGGTCTAACAATGCTTTTCTTATCTACCCAAGAATTCTAAGTGTAATCTTACAAAAAGTCTTACCAGAAAAAGTTTTCAAAAAGGGTGATGCAATGCAAATGAAAAGCTTAACTGATGAAACTTTCACTAGAATGCTGGGTGGAAGCACCCAAGAAAAAGTGTCTAAAGTGTCAAAAGTTTCAAAAACACAAACAAAGAGGACAAAGACAACAACTGTTGTCAAAACCTCTGTTGTTGAGCCCACTGCTCCTGGTGATCATGGCACTACATCCAGTGCTATGAAACCCACACCAGCCACTTCCAAAAAGAAACATCCATCCACAAAAACCACCACTCAACCACAAATGAGGCTTCTGGATGATGAGGTACCAGAAGAAACCTCTGTTGCACTACAAAAGCAACCTGAAACCACTGTTGTTACTTCCTCACAACAGTTGGACATACCTCCACCTGACCAAACTCCTCATGAATCCTCCCAAAAGGATCATGTTGTAAGCCAAGGGGACACACATCATGATACATTTGAGTCACTTGGCCAAATGTTCACAAGCCCCTCTCCCAGGGCTAATTCTCTTGTTACTCCTCCACCCTCACCATCACATCATGTCCCACAAACCATGCAACCTCTGTTTGAGGCAATTGACAAATCTCAGGAAGATCCCAGTTCCTCTCTTCCACCTATCACTGAGAGTATACTCCCACAAGTGACTTGTCCTGAGAACATTCAATCTGCTATCCAACAAACAGGAGAGGAGGTTACACAACCTGAGTTCAATGCAACTCTAGGTGAGTTTTCAAGTGGAGCAGCCACTACTGATGTAGAGACCACTGTCTCACATCAGGACAGTGATTACATTGCTAAGACTCCCTTGAAGGCAACAACTGTTGAAACCACTATAGTGTCTCCAAAAACAGTTGGAAGTCCCCAGTACCAAGAAAAAGGGGCATCTGATTCACCTATTAGGACTGAATCAGGTAGTACTACCACTGGTAGGGACTCAGATGATCCTATTAACTTAGGTGATGGGTCAAAATACCAAGAATTGACGGACAGAGTTTGTACAATTGAATCCTCTGTAGCTGACATCAAATCTGATGTCAAGCTTATACTGGCCTCCATTGCAGACCTTTCCAAGAGTCAACCATCAACTGCTGATATAGCCAGTGAGCTATGGAAATCCGTTTCCCCCATCATCATAGCTCACAGAAAACTGGCTGATCAGACACATGAGACTTATATGGCTGCGATCAGAAATATGGTAGATGCAAGGTATAAAGATACCCATGCTGATATTAAAGCCATCAAGGACCACTTGCTGAAGACTACTGGCTCTGCCCCTACCACCATTCTCAGGGATGAAAATGATGATGCTTTCACGGCTGATGATGCCAAAAAGGGGGAGAGTGGCAGAGATAGGCTACCAAAGCTGGATCCCTTTGGTTGTCCTCCTTCTCAAAAAGGCCAGGCCAAGTCTGCTAACAAACCAGAGTCTACCAAATCAGCTCCGCAACAACAACAACAAGCAACACCAACAGCACCACAACAACAAACCACTGACAAGAACAAAGCAGTTGATGACTCTGCAAACATAGAAGCTGAAAAGGCTGCTCAAGAAAAACAGAAAAGAGCTGACACCTTGGAAGTTAAAGCAGAGTCATTAGTAGAACTTAAGAAGAAACAACAACAGGAAACTGAAGATGTAGGATCCTCTAAAAGGATGAAAAGGCCTGCTAAGCATGTCAGAAAACCACCATCCAAGTTAAACACCTCTGTTGACAAAACCACTGCTACTGAAACCACTGCCACCCAAAACACTGAAACCACCCAAAACACTGCTTCCCAAACCACTGTACCCAAACCAACATACACACCTGAACAAACAACCACCAAACCTACATCACCAGCCAAATCCCCAACATCTGCTGGTTCTACTAAAAGGCCAACAGATGTTAATCCAACCACTGCTACCAAATCACCATCCCCTAAAATCATGTACATAAGGAAGAGAAAATCAACATTTGTTGTACATGATGAAAACATACACACATCACCAAACACCACCTCAACTGCACAATCCACTACTCCTATCACAGCTATACCAATCACATCATTCTCACCACACACATCCAAATTCAGATCCCATAGACCACCACCAACCATTAAACCATTGGTTGTTCAGTATCCCCTTGAACTTGATCTACTCAAGGGGGAATTACAATCCTTCTACAATACTGAACAGCCATCAGATAGATCCTTCCCATCTCTCCCAAACTTCCCTGTTCCCCTCAACATTGATACTTATCTGAAATACAAGGGTGAACAGGTGGATGCCATCATTAGGGAGAAATGCAAAGGGATGGATGACAGGACTGCTCAGGGCATCCATTCAGCAGAGCTTAGCAAACTCAGAAGGATTGAAGACTTTGCTAAGACCCTGAGCAACTCCATGTCCTCCATACCTCTCAGTGGTGACTTGGAAAAGGAGGTAAGGGAATCTCTTCTGGAACAGATTATGGCAACCAAGCCTTACAAAGCAACCAAGAAGCAGTTCAATGGTTGGACCACACATGCTTTGAGAGAAGAACTTCTCAGAATTGAAGAAATGGCCAAAGACCCCAAAGCTAAAGTCTCTACTCCTAATTTTGGCAAAGGCAGAGACCCAGTCAGAGCCTTAAAGTTTAAAAGGATGAGGCAAGAGATAGTAGCTGCCAACTATGGGGAAATGAGGTCAGTCTCTAGATGGTCTGAGCTAAGGCTGGTTGAGACATACAAAAGTCTGGAAGAAAACAGAAAGAAAGATCCCAGCCTACCAAGAAAACCTGTTTACACTGATGAGCCAATAATGAAGAGACCCCAACAGACCTTTACCTTGGACAGCTTACTTGACACCTCTGATCTAACAACTGCTGCAAGAAGACAGTTCAAGAAACAGAAGGAAATTTCAAAGGAAGATCAGAGGAAGTTTGCTGATACATTCATCAAGGAAGGGCTCTTCAATCAAGTACACTTTTTCTCTGATCCTACAACAGAGAAACTCAGAGAACTCATTGGAAGACCTCCATCACCCAACTCATCAAGAATAAAAATTCAACTCAGCAAATCCACTGACTCAAAGATTCTAAAATGGAAAGTCAACAAAGACAACCATGAATTGACATTGCTCAGGTCAGATGGAAGGATTCAGAAGATCAGCATGGATGATGCTTACAGTCTATGTGCAGAGGATCACCATACACTGCTAAATCTGGAACTAGAAAGAGATGAAGAAGACTTGTTTGCTCTGAACTTTGAATTACAATTCAAAGGTCAAATCAGAGAAAGTCTGATGAGGAATAAAGATCAATAAATAAAGCTGAGTTTTGGCATCATCTGTTCTAGGGGGAGATTGTTGGGTCTGCTGACCTGGAAAAGAACAGATGATTGGAAAGCCAAAATATGCTAACAGTTGATCCTTTCAATAAACAGTCTTTACACTTACTTCTCCCAAAAGACTGCTGACTCTAACAACTGTTCTATCCAAACAACTGCTATGACAACTGCTGATACAAAGAACTGCTGAATAAACAACTGCTGACGAAAGGTCTGATGAAGAACAACTGCTGGTTCAAGTACTGAAGACCAAAGCACTGCTGGAACCAACAGCACTTAGGCTCCAGCAGTGGATACAAGACCATCAGAGTTTTCCTACAACAGCTGTTTACTATCAGTGCTTTCAATGTAACAGTAGTTTGTAATAGGCAGATGTTTTATGTTTGTTAAATAGTTAGAGGTCACTGTCTTAGGTGACGTCAGCGTAGGTCATCAGTGGTTTAAGTCTGTCTATAAATAGAACAGTGCTTGTACTGTTCTATTGCATCACACACACAAACATTCTCTCAGACAAACACTGTGTGATCAGGCTGAGGGGGAGTAATTGTACGATTGTAATCTTTTAGATAAATGAAAGCATTCGATCTGAAAACATTTACTCTCTTGTTTTGATTAACAGTTTATTATTCCGCTGCAATTTCATTCTATTTTCGTTTCACTTATATCATATTTAGTTAAACATAATCAAAACAATCAAACTCAGATCCTAACACAAGTTACTCTGTTGCATTGATTTGCTGACCTGTATACCTTTGTGCCTCATACCTTGAAAATTACAGATGACGAAAGCATAATCACGCGTTACAATGAGTCTTTGTGCATTTATTTCTTGATACGGGAGTATGTCGTGTGCGTGGGAACCACAGACAATTGAGTTTATACTATAAATAATTGTATCAGTCTAAAGCACTGCACAACAGTCTACATGTGAGTTTATGTGGATCACAATATCAGCAGTTACCAGATCACACATTGTCTTTAATGATAATAAATCAAAAGATCAACGGTGTGATCAGATTTCTCAAACACTGATATGATCCCCTTACCGGAAATCACAAAACATTTACTATTTTATCTTTACATTTTGAGCATTTTATATTCCTCGTCAAAAATACAAAACTCAAAAAGATTTTAGGTGTGTTTTAACTAAAAGTTTAGAAAATCCAAAAGATTTTACATTTCTATCTTATTTTTGATAGCTGATGGTGGTTGATGGTGATTTTCTAAAGCTTGATGGACCATTTGAGTTTTGTCATCTTAAAATGTGAAATAATGAATGTCGGATGCTTAAAAGTTGAGAAAAGTTTTGAACGGGACTCGTTTTTGAGATTTGGTAAAAACTTCAAAAATTCCAATTCTCTTTCGCCCCTTCGTTGGGTCGAAGGTGGAATTTTTCCTGCTCATTCGAACCTTTCAAACGGTCGAATGTGAGTGTTCATGTGTTAATTTCACATTCGAACCATTTGTCTACATTCGAACCTTTAAATAGGGTCGAAGGTGGACAAATTTTCACGTTCGCCCTAGTTGTTTGGTCGAATGTGGAGCCTATACATATCTTATCTGCACATTCGAACCCCATATTCAAAATTTTTTAAATTTCTGTGATAAAGTGATCTTGTTGCTCGTGAAATAAAAATCATATCATTGTGTTCGTAGTGTCTTACTGATCATTTTGAATTATCATTTGCAGGTATTCATTCACAAATGAAGTCAAAATCTTTGAATTTGTGACCAAACCCTAACTGAGATCAAAATTTGATTATTAACTGATAATTGTTACAATTTCTGTTAAGGTTTCATTGTTTAAGTGTTTTCGGGGGAGAATAAACAAAAATCAAGGTTTAAAACTAAACAGATTGGATTATTTATTGATCAAAGATGTCAAATCCTAGTTTTTAATTGAAAACACATAAATAATGGATAATAATCAAAATTGATGATTGGGAATTGTTAATCGGTCATATTAGATGGTATTCAAATCAAAATGGCATGGTAAAATGATCCAAATCAAAATTTGCATACTGAAGAAGATGAACAGTCTTCTTTCGCCCAATTTCAAACGGTCGAACGTGGATTTTGGTCGAATGAAGATGTTCAAATGGTCGAAAGTGGAAATGTTTGGTCGAATGTACATTTTTAATTACTGATTTTCACATTCGAACCTTTAATTCCACATTCGAACCTCTACTTTCACATTCGTACCTTCGATTGGTCGAATGTAGAATTTCAAAATCAAAAATTTCAAGTTTTGGTTATTTTGTCCGTTTTTAACGTGTTTTCTTGATTTGTTTTGCAGTCTAATCATGTCTGAACAGGAAAGTACTGATGTTCATGTTGGATCTTCAGAAAAGGCAGCTGGAAAAGAACAAATTGAAGATTTACCATTCGAAGCAGCACACAATTGCTGTGCGTTTATGGGAGATTTGAAGAAACACACAGAATTCACCGGCATTGTAGATTTCTTGAAGAGAAGCCATGTGATAGTTGCCCTTGCTACCCCCACCATCATATACAAGGACCATCAACAAGAATTCTGGAAGAATACCAAGATGGATTACTGGAACAATGAATCTGCTGTTGTAAGTAAGATTCAGGGGGAGATCGTGATTATTTCTGAGGATGATATAAGAGAGGCACTGAAGTTAATAGATAAGAAGACAGATCCAAGAGAACTATCATGGATTGAACAGAGAAAGTGCTTCCTTCGAATGAAGTACAATGGACCGATTACTAATGGTTCATTAAAGGGAAGCTATGCCCTCAGTTCAAGTATCTCGCTCACGTCATGTTACATGTGTTTGGATCAGTGAGTGGAGGGTATGATGTTATGAGAAAGAGTATTAGCTCTTTGATGGTTGCCCTAATCTTAAACAAGCCGTTCAATGTATCCGGAATGATACTTGAACATATGCTAGAACCACTCAGAGGTTTGAAGAACAAGAAGTTTTTGCTATATCCGAGATTTCTGCAGATGATATTTGATGAGAAGTATAAGAACTTGAGAATAGATCCTACTCAGATTGTCGTACAGGATCACATGAACCTGAACACACTTGTTAGGTTGAAAGGTTATAAAGGAGTACCGATGAATGAAAGACCACCACACAAGAATCTGTTTGGTCATCTGATTAATCCAGGATATGAAGATCCAGGAAAGGATAAAGCCAGGCATGCTAACAGTGATTCTGATGAAGATAATCCCTTATGTCCTGTTAATCCTGATGCTAAAAGAAAACGACAAGTAGTGAATGTCGGTGCAAAGACTAGGAAAGGTAAAGAGAAACAAGATGATGTTGAACCTGCACAAAAGAAGGTTTCTAGAAGAAAGAAGAGTGTAGACAAAAAGGGTTTACATTTGGTTGATGAAGTGTCTGTTGATTCTGAAGAGACACAGGAAGATGAGAGATAGGATTCAGAGAATGAGACTGTTAAGAGCACCACGCCCAAGGCCACTGTGGCTGGTGAGTCTGAAAGTCTTAACAAGTCTGTAGAAGAGCAAAGGACAAAAAGTCCTATTGCATTGGATGAGATTGATGAAAATTTAGGTTTGGGATCCGAAGATTTTGGAGGATCGCCAAAGGCAGGAGAGAAACAGAAGAAACCATTATACAAGAAGAAAGAGAAAGTTGTGAAGCCGATGGAGAAAAGAGCTAGAGATATTGAGAATTTTATTGCTGGAAAGAAATTGCCTGCAGCATCTTGTTCTAAATCACCCATTACATCCCCAGCACCAAAGAAACAAAAGACATCATCTGCTGCTGAGCATACTGATCTACCAATAGATGCATTTAATGATGCTTTGGATAGAGTGTTGAAAAAGCTAAAGAAAGGAAAGATTCCAGTTGCTAAAGCTTCAACACCTAAGGTTACTATAGATAGTGATGTGATGACTGCAGTTAACCAGAAGCTTGCAGATATGATGAAGATCATAAATCAGCAACAAGCAGAGATTGAACAGTTGAGAAGTAATGACAGGAAGATGTTAGATGTTGTCGAATCTTCACATGAAAATCATGAAGCTTTGAAAGCAAAGGTTAAACTACTTCAGAAAGAAAACAAGAAGTTGTTAAAACATGAGCAGAGAAACACCAGAAGGTACATTACTATGAAAAAGGAGAACAAGAAGCTGAAAGCAGACAACAAGAGTATGAATAATCTGATAAAAGATTTGTACTCTAAAGCTCCTCAACTACAAGCTGGTGAAGAAGATAAAGAACGTGATGAAGAGGAAGTTGATTTTGAACCATCTGATGAAGAAGAAGAAGATGATGAGTTGAATGAGGATGCCGGTGATGCTCCTAAAAAGAAGAAGAAAGATGATGGTGATGATGATGATTCAGGAGATGATTCGGGTGAAGGTAATAGCTCTGGTAGTTCTGATAGTGATGATGATGATGATAATGATACTGAAAAGTATAAGTGTGAGAAGAGAGGATCAGGAAAATACACAGGAGAATCCAGTTTGAAAGCTCGTGGTGGTACTACTGACGATGATAATATCTTCTGGAATGAGAAGATCAGATCTTTATCTGAAGAGGAGAAGAAATTATATCGCCAGATGTTGACTGACAGAGTCTGGATGATCGAGATGACTGGCAGGTTTCCAGAGATATTTGAGTCAAACGATATGCGTTTTGAGTTGGAGTATAACGATCCTGATTTAGAAGATGGAGAAGTTTCTGCAGCCATGTCAAAAGAGATATTGAAGGGACTGGCGAAACAGGTTGGTAAATCTCTGGAGGAGTTGATGAGTGAAAACCAGATACCAAACATACCTGAGAAAGAAGCAGGTAATCACTCCGATGATAGAGATGTCCCTGTGTTTGAAGAAGTGGAGATTGAGGATATTACTAGTGAGGAATATCCAGAATACTTTAAGAATAATAAAGATTCTGGATTTCCTGAATTTTCTGATGAACTGTTGAGCGAGGCTGAGAAACTTGCTCATGAAAAGAGTAAGAAGTTTGTTGAAGAAGTGGTTCCAGATTGTCAAAAGCCAAATAATGAACAATCTGACGCTTTGAAAGAATTATTGAGGAAGCTTAAAGAAAAAGAAGTTAACCATCCAAAGACTGAAGTTCAAGGTAGCTTTTACAAGTTCCATAATGAGTTGTTTAAAGGGAAAGCTCTCGGCTGGAAGTACTTGAGACAGCTGAAATGTGTCGCAGTGAAATGGGAGAAAGGAATTCTGTACTTTGACAGATTCCATGATATTCAAACACTACCATACTGGGCTGTTCGAGATATCTGCAGACATGAAATGTCAGGTGCTTCAGTGAACAACCATCTGGTTGGTTACTTTGCAGATAGGATGGCTAGAGAAAGCAGGACAAAATGGGACGTGTTTACCCCACAGTATCCTAAAAGAATAGTCCATAAGAAGGAGAAGGATGATATTACTGGAATGCCCAAGGTGACTTTGAAGTATAAACCACCGAAAGTGTTGAAGCATATTCCTTTGATGCAGATTCCCCAACACTTTTCAAAGATTTTATGTGGTGGTATTACGATTGGAAGACTGCAGAAGCTATTATCATTCTGAAGGATGGTGCAAAGGACTTCAAGAAGATTCACATTTTTGACCCAATGTGGTTAATCAACTGTTCGCACGACGATATCATCATGCTCTATTATAATCCAATCTATTGTGAAGCAAAAGATAGTGAACAGGTAAGCAAATACCAACGTGTGGTATTCTTATGCTTTGCATGGGATGTTAATGCTGGGTGCGACTTCAACAAGAAACTAGGGAAGTTTGTAAAGATTCAGAATGTTGAAAAGAAAAAGCCGAAACAAACTCATGAACCAGTGATGACAAAAGAACAAAAGGCGTTATTGCGTATCCAATTGTTTTGTTTTCTGTCAAATGGTCGAACGTGGAAAAGGATGGTCGAAGGTAGAAAAGAATGGTCGAAGGTGCACTGGGAGGTCGAAAGTAGTTTTGTAAATATATGTGTCCAGATTCGCCCAATGTTAATGGTCGAACCTGCACATTCGACCAAGTCATTTGGGCGAATGTGCAGGTCTATATAAGGCAATCTGATTTTTTGAATTTAAACTTTTGGTCATTTGTTTTCCCTCCCAGTGTGTGTTTCTCCCTAGGGTTATTATTGAGTCTATAACCGAGTTTAATCATTATAAACAACGTTTTGAAGTGTAATTGATTATCTAATTGAATGAAATGATTATGTTTATGATGATTTCTGTGTTTTGCTAGTCTTATTATCATTTTGTGATCAATTCAGAGATTCCGCACCTGAATTGAACTTGTTTGATCATTATCTTTGTTGATTAGCCGAACCTACGCGCATACAAACGTAATCGCAACCGCAACTAACACCGGTATGTCTTTGTAGTTTAAATGATAATATTTGACCCGTTTCGTATTAATATGTTTGGTAAGTAGGATATTTTACCAATTTGGTATACATTTATAGTTTATTTGTTGATAGTTGACCCATTTGGTATAAATATGTTTAGTAAATAGGATATTTGACCCATTTGGTATATATTGGTAATTTAAATGTTAATATTTGACCCGTTTGATATATATTGGTAGTTTTATTGTTGATAGTTGACCTATTTGGTATATGTTTGTAGTTTGATCCATTTGGTGTATGTATGTTTGCTAAATGTTAATATTTAACCCGTTTGGTATAAATATGTTTAGTAAATAGGATATTTGACCCGTTTGGTATAAATATGTTTAGTAAATAGGATATTTGACCCATTTGGTATATATTTGTAGTTTATTTTTTGATAGTTGACCCATTTGGTATGAATATGTTTAGTAAATAGGATATTTGACCCATTTGGGATATATTGGTAATTTAAATGTTAATATTTGACCCGTTTGATATATATTGGTAGTTTTAATGTTGATAGTTGACCCATTTGGTATATGCTTGTAGTTTGGCCCATTTGGTGTATGTATGCTTGCTAAATGTTAATATTTGACCTGTTTGGTATAAATATGTTTAGTAAATAGGATATTTGACCCATTTGGTATATATTTGTAGTTTATTTGTTGATAGTTGACCCATTTGGTATAAATATGTTTAGTAAGTAGGATATTTGACCCATTTGGTATATATTTGTAGTTCAAATGTTAATATTTGACCCATTTGATATATATTGGTAGTTTTAATGTTGGTAGTTGATCCATTTGGTCTATGTATGTTTGCTAAATGTAGATATTTGACACATTTAGTATAAATATGTTTAGTAAATAGGAAATTTGACCCATTTGGTATATATATATATATATATATATATATTTGTAGGAACAATTTAATGCGATGATGGTCAATCCTCAATTCCAAGCCAAATGTTTCAAATGTGTAGTCAATTCTTCCAGTCACAAAATCTTGCAAACTTTGGAAATCAAGACGGTGGCAGCAATAGTGGTGACGATAACGAAGACGAAGACAAAGACGTTTAGGCGTTTTTGTAAGAATGGTACAATTTATAATGTTTATGCTTGATTGTAAATCTTGGTATGTTTGTTAAGTTTTGTTGGTATGTTTAGACGAATGTTTTAAAGTGTATAATATACATGTAAATGTTGGTATGTTTGGTTAATTAATTTTCTTTTATTTTGCTTGATTGTGCGTTTGTGGACAAAGAGTATTAAAACTGAATAGGAAAGCGTGGAAAAAAAAAAGACTTTTAGCGGTGACAAGTCGTCGATAGAGGTTAAGTCCAAAATGCACAGATTTTGCCACGTGGCAAAAAAAAATAATAATAATAATTTAATGCCACGTTGATATTGGGTATTAGTGGCAATCAATTAGCGACGACACGTGGTATTAGCCACATTTTTTTTTGCGACGAGGCCATTAGCGGCGACAGTCGTCGCTAAAGGGTGATTATTAGCGGCGACTTTAGTCACCACTAAATGTCCCGTTCCCTGTAGTGGTCCAATTGGGTTTGGTTGTCCGACGTAGAGTTCATCAAGTAACCGTCTTAATAGCCCGGTTACTTTACCGACAGCTCCAAAGTGACCAATCTGGCTTGGTACCGATTACAAGCTAACGTGCCAGACACAAATGAAGAGGGGTGTTCTTTTTAACCGATAATCAGTAACCGAACCAAACCCGAAGTGAACCGACCCGAGAAAGTACCTTACCCGATTAACCCAAACCCGATTATGTGCATACCCGAACCCGACTAGAGTCTTTAGGGTCGGTCTTCGGATTAGTTTTTTTTTTATATTTAGTGTTGACCCGAATAACCCGAACAATTCAAAAACAAATAAATGATTCAGTTTCTATACTTTTATGTATATCGTAGTATTGATTTTGTAGCCAAATTTACAACTAAATATTGTAACCCATGTTGTGGTTTTATTTTACACATATCGTAGCCCAAATGATAGAGATACGCAACCCAAATGGCTGGAAATATATAACTCAAACACCAAACTCTTTAACCAATAATCATTTAACCCGACCTGAAAAACCCGAACCCGAACTCAATTAACCCGATAACCGATAACCATTTAACTAGATTGGATCGGTTATCGGGTAATATTTTTACCACTGAAAATCCGAATAACCTGACCCGAACAACTTGATAACCGATAACCAAACCCGATGAACACCCCTACAAATGAATCATATAACTTCCAATTTACTATTTAAAAGCGCAGGAACACCACGGGACGTGTTTGCTTTGTTGCTTTAATATTGGCCAACTAGTTTTTAAGACCTATATTTAAATTAAAGTTCAAGTTTAAATCACAAGTGAGTAAAGCGAAGCTAACTAAGCCTCCTAGGTATTCCGTTACCCAAACGCTACACGAGATGGTATAAATTTGTAGTTTAACAAGGAATAAGGTTTAAAAAGGTATATACTAGAATATACCTAAGGAAAGTCTTTTATTACGATTGGTTAACGGATCTCGACCCTATGATATTTGTTGAGTTATACACAGCTGCTGATGCATACGATTTTTTCAAGAGTTCAGAAGTACTTGGTTAAATTTGAGCATTTCAGTTTTGATACTAATATGGTGGACCAAGATTAGATTTCGGCGCTGATATTTTCTGCATAAACATTGAAGTATGGAGGTTTTGTTCGTTCCAGGCCTTGCCATTGCTGCACAATTATTGATGTATGAGAAGCTGTTCGGTCATAGTCTGCTGCAGTTAATTCTTATTCCTTTGGCGAGTCATCGAGGCCTGTCATTGCTGCATAAATTCTGAAGTATTGAAAAGATTTGGTCCTAATTATTGCTGCAACATATCCGCTCTTGTGCCAAGTCTGTGCAAAGCATCTTGGTGATTGATTTTCGTTTGCTGATTTGGGATCATGGTTACTCGGATATGCATATTCATTGCAAGTTTTAAGGGTGGTTTCTGTGAAGAAGCGATTTTGGAAGGTAAATATTTTTCCTGCGTTGTCGTGAATCCGTGCGAGGTCCTAGCTGACAGATTTGTGGATGAAATCATTGCGAAGTTAAAAAGTTACTCACCTATTATAGCCTTAGCTCGAAGTGTTTCAGGGCATGGAATTTTGTGTTTTTTTTGTTAAAGCCATTGTTGTCGTTTCGCGAGTTTTTAGTCATGTGTATTTTTCGTTTCTTATGTTAGGTTTTCTAACCTCTAGTTAGGAAATTATGTCTTTGTACTCCTTGGTTTTTACGTGGAATAAAATTATCTCCTTCTCCGTTAAAAAAAAAAAAAAAAAAAAAAAAAAAAATACCTAAGGCATTTAATTGTAATTATTGTAGTTGTAGTAGATATATTGACCTTATATTCTTGGGTTGGGAGCAGGTGTTGAGAAAGTCCTACGAAATTAATAAGAGATATGAACAGATTAAAAAGTCATATTGCTACAAAGGAACCAATAAACACCACATAATAGTCGAAGGTTTCCCATTTACTTTTCTTCTGGAAATAAATTTGTCGAGTAGTAGTGGGTCAGCCTCTTATATTTCTAGAGTTGATTAAACAAACTAACAAACATCACTATTTTTGGTATATGTCAACCATTTTATGATATAACAAAATGTTTGTATTCAATGATTCCATTTGAATACTCTATCCATGTCGCTTCAATACGTGCATATCATTCAATATTTCGTATTTAATTCTTGGATTAGAAAGTGATAGGTTCATGGTATTTCTCTATAGGACAAACAAATTAATTCTGATCATTGATGTTATATTTGAGGGCGTTTGGATTAAGGGGCAGTTGAAAAGCTATTTGAATGTGTGGATAGTGCGTGCTTTATTTGATTAAAGAGTGGGAACCAAGAGGAATGTTTTCAAAAAGTTGTTTTTGTAATGGAATATGAGCTTGTTACAAACACATGAATGATTACAATCAATAATTGTCTACTAATAGCTAGCCTAAAAAACCCATAATTTCGGACGTCTTTTGCCATGACAAAATTCAACCCATAGACTAGTAAAGTTAAAGTTAAAGTTAAACTCAACCCAAGTTCAGATTCAAATCTAAGAAACAACCCAATTTTCTATTAAAATTAATTAGCGGTTTATGTTAAGGTTTAGAACAGAATGTTTGGTTTAATTGCATACCATTAGATAGTATGGAGGTAATGTTGGAATAAATATACGTTATGTCTTGTATATTTATCGGTGTAGCCATTATAATCATTTATATTATGTTTGATCAATTGCTAAATACTCTAAGCCCATAACTGACTAGTCTTTGATGGACGGACTTATCATTAGTTGGGCCTAACTAGAGTGTCCCCTGGGTATGCATAAATAGGAAGAGATTACTAGGGTTGGAAGAGGATGATCACAACTTAATCATAACACCATAAGAATTTCGTAACTCACCCTCTCTCCCATAACCGATTCTGCAAAAGATCATTAGACATCATAACTGCATACCCTAAAGGGAACTCAAACCGACTGACAGATATGTCGACCTCATCGCTTTCAGCATCAGTAGCAGGTCTCACGAATCTCTTAGGTACATGTTTATTTGTTTTCCATTACATACTAACGAAATCGATGCAACATATGGTATCAGAGCTATGTTGCTCATGATCGATTTTGTTAGTTCCATTAGTTTCGGAATCCAATCGGAAAACGAATTATAAAACCTGAAAATCAGATTAAAAAAAAGGGGGCTTTCGGCTGAAAACCCTAACAGTCAAATTATGAAACGATGTTTTATTTAAAATCTATTAACGTTCGAGGATTATGATTCATGTTAAGGTGTTTTTTTTGTATGATAATGTTCTTAGTTTCGGTTTAGGTGTTCTTAGAATGCATGATGAAAACCGAAATTTTGATTATGTTTTGCTTAAAAATTAGGATTGATTGTTGTTTGCTAAAATTTAGGATAAAGATTTATCCCCTAAAATATGGCAACAACCTAAAAGAATCCTAATTAAAATTAAGAGATAATATTGGTTCCTAAATTAGCTCAACATAAACTTGCTCACAAAGGAACAGAGTGTTCGACCATAAGGAGTTCGACCTCACAAGAGAGTTCGACCTCATCAAGAGAGTTCAACCTCATAAAGGGAGTTCGACCTAGTTCGACCTCACAAAAGAGTTCGTCCTCATCAAGAGTGTTCGACCTCACAAGAGAGTTTGACCTCATCAAGAGAGTTCGACCTCATAAAGGGAGTTCGACCTCACAAGAGAGTTTGACCTCACAAGTGAGTTCGACCTCATTAGCCTGAGTTCGACCTCATTAGCCTGAGTTCGGCCTCATTAGTCTGAGTTCGATCATAAAGAGTGTTCGACGAAGTTTTCTATTTCGAGCATTAAGGTATTTACGAACCATTATATCATTAGCGAAAACCCACTTATTTTCAGCACCCGAACCCTAGCAGGGAGCCATGCCCCCCGCACCCCCCAGAAAAGATTCTGTGGGTTTCAATATGCACTAACGAGAGGTTTATCGTTAACTAATGAAATATTTTGATGAAACCTAATGAATCAGTTTTATCATTACTTAGACCTTGCTTAACTTGCAATAACATTCGAGGTGTCACTTCTGCCCAAAGGTGATGTGTCACATTAGGTGGTTATATAGATCTCGTTAAGAATTGCAGCTCGTTCACATAAGTGCCATAAGGTTTCACTTCTGCCCAAAGGTGATATGTAACAGATTATGTTAGTGAACTGAGCGTATTGCATTAGGACTTTGAATGTTTCACTACTGACCAAAGGTGATGGGTTACATTCATTGTAGGCAATTTAATACTTAAATAAATAGCGTATAGCCAAAGCTAGAGCATTGTATTTAAGTAGCTTATGTTTTTTGGTGTTATGAATAGTTATCACAGCTTCATTAGTATAATGGTCTACGTCCTGCCTGCCTTAGATAATTAGTTGCCCCCTTAGATCACTATAAGTTCTTCTTTAATGTTGTATCTTACTATTCTCATTTTTCCACTATTAGCTCCCAACTGCGGCATCACTACCTTGACTGGTGATAACTATGATGCCTGGAAAGATTCGCTTATGTTAACTTTGCACTGCTGGATTTCGATTACGCACTGAGAGAGGATGCTCCTCCCGAACTCACTGACAAAAGCACCGCTGCTGATAAAATGGTGCATGAGAAATGGGAGAGATGCAACCGTATGTCCCTCATGTTCATTAAGAACTCCATTAGCATGCCTATTAGAGGATCTATTCCAGAGTCTAATGTTGCTAAAGAATATCTGGCTTTTGTGGAGGATCAGTTCAAAGGAACCTCAAAAGCGCATGCTTCCACTCTTATTCTGAAACTTGTGACAACTAAGTATGACGGGAGAAGCGGTATTCGTGAGCATATTATGTCCATGAACAATATGGCCCATAAGCTTAAGGGCTTAGAAATGGAGATTAGTGACAGTTTCCTGGTGCATTTAATCGTGACTTCTCTACCCTCTGCTTATGATGCTTTCAAGATCAACTACAACACACGGAAAGAAAAGTGGACAATGCAGGAGTTGATCGCTATGTGAGTGCAAGAGGAAGAGCGGATGCAGCTGGAGAAACCTGAAGTTGCTTACCTTACCACCGCTAATCCAAAGAAGAGGAAGAGACAATCTAACAAGAATCATAATGTTAAAACCCAGAGGAATGAAGCAAGTGCCTCATCTAGCCATAAGAACTCCAAAGGTAAGTTCCTCTGCAAGTTTTGTAAGAAAGAAGGACATAAGCAGAAGGACTGCCATGAATTTAAGGAGTGGCTAACTAAGAAAGGTAATCATCTACTTATGATACTTGAGTCCTTTAACTTAAATGTTCCATCTAATACTTGGCGGTTTGACTCTGGTTCTATGGTCCATGTGACCAATTCTCTTCAGGGATTCCGTACGATCCAGAAGCTGGCAAGAAACCAAAGAACACTTAATGTTTGGAATGGAAAGTCACTTATTGTCGAAGCCGTGGGAACATTAGAATTAAAATTCAAAACTGGTTTATGTATTGTTCTTTATGATACCTTATATATTCCTGAGATTACTCGGAATCTTGTATCTGGACCTAAGTTAGACATGGATGGTTTTGACGTTTCTCACGGTTATGGCAAACTTACGATTACTTATGATTCCCAAGTGTATGGTCATGGTTTTCTGGATGGTGGTCTCTATAAGTTAGAACTAGATGATGATTTTTCCAAGTCTTTGTTATCATATAATGTTAATGAATTACTAACAAAGAAGAAACGCAAGAGAGGCTTAGAAACTTCATCCATGTTGTGCCATCAACGTTTAGGCCACATATTACGAGAAAGGTTAACCAGACTCGTGAAGGATGGGGTATTACCCTCTCTTGATTTCGATGATTTTGGAACATGAGTTAAATGTCTTTAGGGAAAGATGACGTCGGCAAATAAGAAAGGTGCCACTAGGAGCTCTAATTTATCAGAACTCATTCATACTGACATTAGTGGCCCTTATAATGTTGCTGGCATAACTGGACATACTTCATTTATCACTTTTATTGATGATTATTCTCGTTATATGCACTTGTATCTCATTAAGGAAAAGTCTGAATCACTAACAACTTTTAAAGATTATAAGGCTGAAGTTGAAAAGCAATTAAATCATCAGATAAAAGTTGTTGGATCAGACAGGGGAGGTGAATATTATGGCAGACATACTGATGTGGGTCAAGCCCCTGGCCCATTTTATGAGTTTTGTAAGAGCCAGGGGATTGTGAACCAATACACCATGCCTGGTACTCCTTAGCAGAATGGTGTAGCTGAGCGAAGAAACAGAACCCTTATGGACATGGTGCGCAATATGTTAGCCAACTCAGGTTTACCTTTGTTCCTCTGGACTGAGGCCTTAAAAGCAGCCGTTCATATACTCAATAGAGTTCCTACGAAGTCTGTCCCCAAAACTCCTTACGAACTTTGGACAGGTAGGAAACCGAGTGTTAGATATATGAAAGTATGGGGCTGTCTTGCAGAAGCTAAGTTATATTACCCTTTCTTACGTAAACTTGACATGAAGACCGTCAGGTGTTTCTTTATTGGATATCCCGAGAACTCTAAGGGTTATAGATTCTATTGTCCTTCCCATGTCACTCGTATTGTGGAGACTAAGCGTGCCGCATTTCTAGAGGATTTCAAGGTCAGTGAGAGTAATGTAAATCCATATGAAGAATTGCAAGAAATACAAGATGCGGGGAAGACAGATTTGTCGCTTACTACAACTCCGATGATTCCTCTTGTACCCAATGCCAATTCTATCCCTAACGTCACTGCACCAACCCCTTCTCAGCCAGATCTTCACGAACCAGCTAATGAAGACCCATCAGAAAATCGTCACCATGAAAATGTTGAACCTGAAAACCCGCTTCGAAGGTCATCAAGGTCTAGACGGCCTACTAATTTTGATGATTATGTTACCTTCCTTACTGAAACAGATATGGATGCTGGAAAGCTTACTGATCCTAACTCTTATAAAGAAGCCATTAGCAGTGATCAGTCTTCTGAATGGACTAAAGCCATGACTGACGAGCTTGAATCCATGAAGAAAAACGACGTTTGGGATTTGGTTGAATTACCTAGCGGTGCAAAAGCCGTAGGATGTAAGTGGGTGTTCAAAACAAAACTAGATCCGAATGGGAACGTTGAACGCTATAAAGCAAGATTGGTTGCGAAAGGCTACACTCAGAAAGTGGGAATTGATTATCAAGAGACGTTTTCACCTGTCTCTAGAAAAGATTCCTTAAGGATCGTTATGGCCCTCGTAGCTCATTTTGATTTAGAGTTACATCAGATGGACGTTAAGACTGCTTTCCTTAATGGTGACTTGGACGAAGAAGTGTTCATGAAGCAACCTGAAGGCTTTAAACCTGAAGGTCAAGAACATCTAGTGTGCAAGTTGAAGAAATCCATATATGGTTTAAAACAAGCCTCACGTCAATGGTACTTAAAGTTTGATGAAGTCGTTAAGAGTAATGGTTTCATGAAGAATCAAGTTGATCAATGCACCTACCTTAAGATGAGTGGGAGTAATTTTACTATTCTTGTCCTTTACGTTGATGATATCTTACTCGCAAGTAATAGCTTAGATATGTTACATGAGTCGAAGCGATTACTTTCGTCTAATTTCGACATGAAGGATCTCGGCGAAGCCTTGTATGTCATTGGCATCGAAATACACCGAGACAGACGCAATGGGATTTTAGGTTTGTCCCAAAGGGCCTAAATTGGTCGTGTTCTCACACGTTATAACATGCAACATAGTAAACCTACTCCAGCTCCGGTAGCTAAAGGAGATGTCTTCGGTTTATTTCAATGTCCGAAAACAGATGTGGAGAAAGAACAGATGAGAATGATACCTTATGCCTCAGTAGTCGGTAGTCTTGCTTATGCTCAAGTCTGTACGCGTCCAGATATCGCTTATGTCACTTTAATGCTAGGCCGTTATTTGAATAATCCTGGCCATGATCATTTGAAAGCAGCTAAGAAGGTGTTAAGATATCTGCAAGGGACTAAAGACTATAAACTGACTTACAGAAGAAGTGATAATTTAGAAGTGGTAGGATACTCTGACTCTGACTTTGCTAAATGCAAAGATGATAACAAATCCACTTTGGGGTATATCTTTATGTTAGCAGGTGGACCCATTTCATGGAAGAGTCATAAACAGAGACTTACGGCAACATCCACAATGATGGCAGAATGCATAGCTGTGTATAACGCTACCTGTCATGGAATGTTGATTAGGAATCTCATTACTGGACTCAAAATTGTCTATTCCATCACTAGACCATTGAAGCTTTACTGTGATAACTCTGCCGCCGTTAGTTTCTCGAACAGTAACAGTTTGACTGGCGCTGGTCATTTCTTAGATACAACGTATTTGTTCGTACGTGAACGAGTCGAGGAAAACAATCTTTGTATCGAACATATAAGTACTAATGATATGCTTGCGGATCCGATGACTAAAGGTCTCCCACCTAAAGTATTCGAAGATCACGTTTCGAAGATGGGACTTACTAATGACCTTACTTAGAAGCATATGTACTTATTTGACCACTTATGTTTACTTATGACTTATGACTTATGATTTATGAATAATGACTTATGTTTAATGAAATTTCCTCATTATGATTTGTTTGTCTATTAGTATGTTAAGCTAGCATAATGACATAAAGACAATAATGCAACAAATCAACTAAGGGCATAATGATAATTGATCCTAATGTTAAGTTTTAGATTTGGATTGTAGTATGATTAATGGGGGTCCTAAGTCGAGTAAAGACTTAACGGCTGTTGGATTGTAGTATGATTAATGGGGGTCCTAAGTCGAGTAAAGACTTAATGGCTGTATTTCTCTGCTACAGTTTGAGTTTAGAACTAAAATGAGTATTGATCTCCGGAGACTTATGGAATGCTCATAATAAATGATTACTCGGCTAAGTGGGAGAATGTTGGAATAAATATACGTTATGTCTTGTATATTTATCGGTGTAGCCATTATAATCATTTATATTATGTTTGATCAATTGCTAAATACTCTAAGCCCATAACTGACTAGTCTTTGATGGACGGACTTGTCATTAGTTGGGCCTAACTATAGTGTCCCCTGGGTATGCATAAATAGGAAGAGATTACTAAGGTTGGAAGAGGATGATCACAACTAAATTATAACACCATAAGAATTTTGTAACTCACCCTCTCTCCCATAACTGATTCTGCAAAGGATCATTAGCCATCATAACTGCATACCCTAAAGGGAACTCAAACCAACTGACAGTTATGTCGACCTCATCACTTTCAGCATCAGTAGCAGGTCTCACGAATCTCTCAGGTACATGTTTATTTGTTTTCCATTACATACTAACGAAATCGATGCAATAGGTAATTGGACAAAAGTTTGTTATAGAATCAACGGTTGCTCTTCTAGATCGTAAAATTAAAGGAAAGTCTCAAAGCATAGAAATCGGCCGAGGGACTAGGGATGATCTATGGAAGTGTCGATGTGGCTCAACCCCACATAGGAGTTGGTAGATGAGGTTAAAAAAAATGAGATTGTTCATGTGATTTGATTTTCATGAGCTCGATCCTAAATCAGTGAGCTATTTGTAACTTTTCATATTTGATTGTAATAACCATCTTGGGATTATTAGAGCATGTTTGGCTCTCCTTATTTCCACCAACTTATAACTTATTACTTTTTCAAAAAGTCAATAAGTTATAAAAAGTGTTTGGCAAAGCCAAAAGTCCTTTTTGTTTTAACTTTTCATTTTTGTATAATAAGTTGTTTTGAAAAAGTAAGGAATGTGTGACTTTTTTCACATATTTATAACTTTTGGGAAAGTTTTTCCTATATGCCTTTATTATATCCTTATATCTACCCTCTTTATATTCTTTTTGGTCATTTTACTTGAGAATATAATCCAAAAACTTTTTCAAAAACTTTTCTAAAAACTCATTTTTGAAAAGCTAATCCAAACACTTTTCTATAACTCTTTTTTAAAAAGTCATGAATTAATAATTCATTTTCATCAAGTCTTTTTTTTTTTTTTTGCCTTAAATAAGTTTATCCAAACATGCCCTTAATATTAAAGGTAATGGATGAATTTCTCATAATTTAGAATATGCTTTTAGTTAAAGCCAAATCATACTCTTTAGTTAAGGTTGAATAAGAGAATTTGAATCAGTAAGAGATTTGACTTAGCCCAGTCTGACTAGTTGGTGATAGGTTAAGGAGGTGGTGCGTGAGGGGTCAAGTAAGGGTTATGAATACATGTGAATGGATAAAATGGTAAAGTTTTCATTCAACGATATTTTGAAACATAAGGATAAGAGCCTTACTGACTGATTCAAAAGTGTCTTATCAATAAAACAAACATACTTAATGCTCACTGATTAAGAAGTAGCCTCCTAATAAATTCATTAAACTACCAAACATCCTCTAAACCAATTTTTGTTTTTGCCTTTTGTTAATATATAGATGATAACATTTGATAGCTTTGTAATGTGAAAATTGTTGAATATAAAAATATATAAAGCTACCATAATAAAACGGTTTATTAAAACCAGCCAATCCATTTTTCTTAAGCAGTTGGTCTAACCTTGGTCTCTCTCCAAGGGGCACAAAGTTTATAATGCCCACCATAAAAATAAATGGCATTTCAAAATGAATTTATGCATTAGGGAAAATCTTGTTTCTGTTTGTTTCATTACTTTAGAAATCATAACAATACTAATATTGTAATTAATTAATCATTCCTAATGTATCTTGTTCAAACCAATTTTACAGTAATACTAATAAGAGATCTTTAGGCTTGTTATAGTTTGCCTAATATTTGTGTTAGTTTGTTAGAAGTTGGAACCTTGTAAACAAACATGTAGATCGATACAGTTACCTTTTAATAACAAAAACTGGAAGCCGACACAAGTCATAGGCTTGTATGCAAATCAATTCCTGGTCTCTAAGCCGAATAACTATGGTAAATCAAGAGGGCTTTAATAGGGTTGTAATATAGGGTACTTAAACTGCTAAAACAAAGATAAGACAAGGGTTTTATTTATTTATTTATTTTTCGGGGGGGGGGGGTGAGTAACCAAACCGTGGTGAAAAGTCATAAGTGGGCGGCAACTAGTCGAGGAATAGGACCGTAGCGGAATGCAACCTGTTTAGTGGTGATCTCCTAGGGGGATCTTGCCGCACCTGCTTTCATGTGCCTAATTTCCATATTTGACACATTTTCGTACTGTTTGGCCGGTCTCTTGGCAGCACTCTTCGATTGTCCACAAAAGGTTGGATTCCGCTTCATCCTATGTCCCAGTTTTCTTTCATCTACACTTTTGGCAAATATGATCTTTATCAATCCTGGAGACAAACGGGGCTGAGAAAAGTTGAAGTACGCAAGAAAATGACGATCAAGTGGATGCATCTTGAGAAAGCGAGTGGAGAAGCAAGAGAGAGATGAGAGATCTGAGAGAGAATGCAAAGAGAGAGAGAGAGAGAGAGCAAAATGTTTGTTGCTCTGTTTTGGGCTCTCTTTCTCTCTTTTACCTTTTTTTAAGAATATCTCCCTCTTGGCCCGTCTGGTGTTATTCCCTTCTTTACGACTTTATGGCACCACCTTCATCTAGCTTGTTGTCTCGGGCCCTCGACAATGAACAAAATACTTGAAGTTGTCTCTATGACGAACGGTTGGTACTCATTTTATTGGGTGAAGAAATGAAAGGATAAGGCTCTAAATGGTTTTCTAGGGGTATGTTTTATTTTGGAGTGGTTCCTAAATGGCTCTATCAGTTTTACCTTATTACCGATTTTAAAACAAGAATATGCATAAACATACAAGTTCTAACCGTGTCAGAATAAGGTCGGATATCTCTCAAGAAAACGAAGCGAGCAATAAATGATGTGTATATATAAGCGTGGTACTCGATAAGGCTAAAGAAACTCTCACAGACAAGCGGGTAGGGAAAAGCATAGATTTTAAGCATAATTTTCGGGTCGTTTTCTACTTGCCATGCAACCTATTTTTCTGTTTTATTTATATTTATTAAGTGGGCTTTTTGGATTTTTATAAAAATTATCATATTTCGACTATCCATTTTGTGTGAACTGTTCGACGAGATGCCTAATAGCGTCCGCTCGGATAAGTCTAATAGACTTTACTAATTTGCCATATATGACTTTGAGTGGCGCTACGGGTATCAAGCGGCTAAGAGGGTATCGGATAGAGCATAACAATAATGACCAACTAGATATATATAGACTAGCAGCAAAAATGATGGCCCACCCCACACTTAACATTTCGCAAAAATTTTAAGTGACCCAAAATGAATTAAAGTACGAGAATTTTAGTCATTTAATCATTTAAAATGATTTAAACAGAAACATTAACTTATCAAACTCATTAAATGATAACAATGTTTGGGAAGACGTGCTTTAGCCTATAAGTGAAAACTCATCCCGAGAATTCCCAGGTAGGCATACGGGTCCATCGGTTGATTGGGATTTATGCGAAATATCAATTCTAGATAGAAGACTCAGGAGACAGGCGTTCACCCTTCTAATTGCACGTGTTCTTAATCATCATTAGAATCTAAGATTTTGATTAGCTTTTGTATTTTATTGGTCACGTGTGGAAATGGACAAAATATGTCGAAAGAAAACTGATACTCCCCTGATCATGGTGAATCCACCGTGTGGTCGATACCCACAACTGCCTCGCAAGTTTGCCTAAATTTTTGCCTCATACTATCAAGCTCTTCTCAAAACTAAAATAAAAGTAAACTAGACAACTAAAATACTAAAAATAGAGATAAAATACTAGTGCCGAGACTCTAGCCGAGTGAAACACGTCCAATCATAGATCAAAGACATTCCAAATATGCAAGTCGCTTGCATGTAAAGCAACATCAACAACCAAAAATAAAATAAAAAGTGGTCTATTAAAGTTTTATACATACCTTAGAGTGAAGATTAGAGTTTGAAATAGAAAAATAATAGAAAATGGCGGTTTTAAGGGTGGAGGTTGTGTTTTTCAAATTTTAAATTGTTTTCCATAATATGGTTTTAAAATTCAGGAAGCATCTTTTTAAGATAAATTTTAAAACCCATTTTTTAGCTCCGAAAACATTTTAAGTTTAAGAATTTTGAAAAATCTCACCCAACTCATTTTCCGCATTTAACTAAACTTACCTGCCGATCTTCACGGTATGACAAACCTCTTCTAAACGAAAATAAAGCTGAAATAAAAACCCACCAAAATGAATTTTGATAAATTTGACCATCTTGACTGTTTTGGTGAAAAATTAACTAATGAAAATCAACTTGTATTCCAAATTAGAAATGTGAGGTAGTGTGCTAAAAGTATTTGTTATGTTCAAAATCAGTTATATCTTAAGGATGTCATGTTTAAAATGTAAAAAGAATAAATTTTGACAACTACAGTCAGGATAACAGAGGAAATAATAAAAATAGACGGTTGTATTCTCGGGAAGGAACTGTCAAGGATAAAATAAAATACTCAAACAGAAATGAATTTAAACAATGCAAGAACACTCGATATATGAGGAAAACCCTTTCAATGATGATCACCGGAATAAAACCTTGGGAGGAGTCAAAGCCCCTACCTTTGTTATTTATATAATAAGTACAACTTTGGAAATGAGATGGACGAATTGCTAAGATTATAATGAGTGTAGTGAGTGTAGTGAGTGTGTGAGTTTTTAGAAAGAATGAACAACTAATGATCAGTGTCCTATACTCGTCCATATCATCCCTATGTATAGTATGAAACTATAACTAACATCCTGAAATATCCGAGATAACAACTACTTGGTCCACTAGGCGTTAGAGGCTCTCCCACAATCATAAGCAGCTCCAACGTCCATCAACTAAGTCTTTCGAGATTCCAGCAAGACTCGGTCAAGCATATTTGTCATCTAAGGTTACCTGCATTCATGTAAATTCAAGATGGTATGTCAGTCCATCCTCAGGATGTACACAGGAGGATATACAGTTACATCCCAAATCTGGCATATCCTTTAGTATCCTGAAGATGTCAAACAAAGAACATAAGTAAATAATATTCTAAGGATTTCACCACTAACATTGACGTACTTCATGAGAATTCTCCATGGTCGTGAATCTTGAAGGAAGCCTGCAAGGTCTGGGTGTGCTTCCTGTACTTTCCTTTCCATCTTCGCCCGAAATATCCTTTTCCTGATTTTGTCAAAGATTTCTTTGATAGAATAGGGATGGCATATGCTCATGTCATGCCTGAGGTCTGGAAGAGATTAAAGATATGCAACAAGATCATTGAGAAATCAATGTTTTTCTTTGTTAGAAGGGATTTCATCCCAGATGGAGAAAACATCCCTATTTCATGCTTAAAAAGTGGTAATATCCTTAAGTTATATCCTGAGGATATCACTAATATTTAAAAATTTCTTTATGTTACAGGTGCTTCTTTCACAAAGCTTGCTCATCCTCTTGATGTCACATGTATTAGGATCAAGCAAGTTAGAGACTTACCTCATCCAGCCAGAACTTTTGTGGCAGAAGAGAGTGTATCCACCAGTCAAGCCACCGAGATGTCTTGTAAGTTACCTTTTACATCCTAAGGATGTTACGTTCACACTGTAATTACTGACTTCATTCTTTGTTATTTTCAACTAAGAAAATAGTTTTCTTTGATCTAGATGACATTGACAGCCAGGATGTGTCCAAGATAGTCAAGGTCGCCTCCCCTTCCAGCTCCAGGATGATAAGTCCTCCTCCTAAGTCGGATTATGTTCACCGAGCTTCCTTCATCCACTAATATCCTGCAAAAAAGGTGGTTAGAAATATACAGTGTAATTACCAGACCATCATGGTGTGGGTCCAGGATGATTTCTCGATCATCTTCCCCGAAACTGATCACCATTGCATTTGTAAGCATGGTAATCTTTGTGAGTCTCTCTCCCTTCTCGAACTTGGTTTCCCTAGCATGTCTCTTTGCTGCTGAGTAGGACGTCCACATATATCCGAGCCTCCACAAATGATGTTAATGATACCAACATCCCTCGGAGGAGAAGTTGTTCTTTCTGGGATGGTAGTGTCATCCTAAGTCTTAGCCTTCTTTTTGCCTAGAAGATCCTTAAGATGGTATTTGCTAAGAAGATATCAATCTCCTTTCTCAAGGCAATGCAATCCTCAGTCACCTGGCCAAAGTCTTCATGGAAAGCACACCATTTGGACTTGTCCTTCCATCCTGCTTTATCGTTCTTCCTTTCTTATCTTACGTTTTCATCGATATCCTTCATAGCATACATGAGACCTGCTACATCCATAGAAAAACAATAATCTGATAACTTACAGCAATCCTCATTATCATCATCATCATCATCCGCAACCACATGAACCTTTTTATTATCATTTTTAGTATAAGGTACAGGTTTGTATGGTTCATATGTGGGTGTGGACTTTCGATTAGGATTTTTATATCTTGAGGATGCTTCTATCCTCTTCGGATTCTTTTTGCCATCCTCAAGATGGATGAACCTCAATGCCCTATTTCTGACTTCATCAAGATTCCTACAGGGGTTCATCACTAATTCATGATAGAATGGTGAATCCTTCTGTAGTCTCATCTTGAAGGCTTGAACTGGAGTTATGACATCCAAGTTTAGGATGTCAAGAGCTTCCTTCCCAAACTTGGTAATGTATTCCCTGAGTGATTCTCCTTATGGTTGTGTTACCATGTATAGATCACTTGTTAAAGGTTCAAATGTACGACTACATGACAATTGATTATTAAACATATTAATAAAATTAGCAAATGAAGTAATAAAATAAGGAGGAACACTTAGCAGCCATTAAAAGGCTGGACCAGTGAGGGTGGATCCGAAACCTTTACATAGACATGCCTCTTTAAGGTGAGCATGAATGGGGTTTATCTCCATCCTCTCCTTATATTGAGCCACATGTTCTTCAGGATCTGTGGATCCATCGTAAAGCTTCGTACTTGGGGTTTGGAATCTCTTAGGGATTTCAGCATCATATATTGGAGGTGCAAACTGGGATATCCTGTGACATGCTGAGGATACTTCAGGGATAGGTTGTACTATCCCTGGTACACTAGACACTATGTCTCTGATCTTTTGGAGTTCCCTTGCCAATTGAGGACTTATACCTGTATCCTGCATAGAGCAAATGTTATTAGTAGCAAGAGTATTAGTATTCATGTTGTTACTAGAGTTATATCATTGAGATGGTCCTGCTGTATATCCTGGATCCCTGGTTGTTGTCATCCTAACTGCTGGGCTAATTTCAGGAGCAGTAGATCCTAAGTTCAAGGGGATAAAATCTCCATGATGGTTGCCCCTAGAGATGGCAGAATTGAAGTCCAACGCCCTAGTATGCAGAGGTGTCACCACATCTTCAACAAGTCTTTTTGATGATGTCTTGAGAGATTGGATCTCCCTCATCAACATCTGGTTAGTTTCCAACTGTTTCTTCATTTGATCCTTAACCATATGAACATGGACAGGACCTCTTCAATTGAGACCAAAACAGGAGGAGTTGAGCCAGATGCACCAACTCCGGTTCTGAAGTTGGGTTGAGGAGGGGTTCGAGATATTGAATCAGAACTCCTTGAGAATGTAAGAGGCGGTGGTAAAGACACATTTTGAGCAGATGTTGAGGATGGCATAGATGAGGAGTCAGATTTTAGGTTTGATACCATAGTTGTCAAAATTTTTGAAATGAATTGATTGAGAAGAAATTTTAACAAAGCTTTTGTTAAAAATAGCACCACTTGCCCCATGGTGGGCGCCAAATTGTTTTGGTCAAAAATTAAGTAATGAAAATCAACTTTGTAATCCAAATAAGAAATGTGAGGTAGTGTGCTAAAAGTATTTGTTATGTTCAAAATCAGTTATATCTTAAGGATGTCACGTTTGAAATGTAAAAAGAATAAATTTTGACAACTACGTTTAGGATAACAAAGGAAATAATAAAAACAAACAGTTGTATCCTCATTATGGAACTGTCAAGGATAAAACAAAATACTCGAACAGAAATGATATTAGACAATGTAAGAACACTCTATATACGAGGAAAACCCTTGATCAATGATGATCGCCGGCACAAAACCTCGGGAGAAGTCAAAGCCCGTGCCATTGTTATTTATATGATAAGTACAACTTTGGAAATGAGATGGACGAATTGCTAAGATTGCAATGAGTGTAGTGAGTGTGTGTGTTTTTAGAAAGAAAGAACAGCTGATGATCAGTGTCGTATACTCGTCCATATCTTCCCTATTTATAGTATGAAACTACAACTAACATCCCAAAATATCCGGGATACCAACTGCTTAGTCCACTAGCCGTTAGAGGCTTCCCCACGATCATAAGCAGCTCCAACGTCCATCAATTAAGTCTTCCAAGAATCCAGCAAGACTCAGTCAAGCATATTTGTCGTCCAAGGTTACCTGCATTCATGTAAATTCAAGATTGTATGCCAGTCCATCCTCAGGATGTACAAAGGATGATATACAGTTATATCCTGAACCTGGCATATCCTTTAGTATCCTAAAGATGTCAAATAAAGAACACAAGTAAATAATATTCTGATGATTTCACCACCAACATTGACGGCCTTCATGAGAATTCTCCAATGTCGAGAATCTTGAATGAAACCTGCAAAGGAAGCTAAAATAATCGCATTTATCGAAAACAAAAAAGAAATAAAATGAAAAGAAAAATAAAGAAGAATAAAAAGAAAAAAGAAAAATAAAGTTGAACTAAAAGGAAAAAGAAAAATAAAGCGATCAACTAAGTGACTTGGGTCTTTCTTTGGAAATTACTTGTGTTCCCCGGCAGCGGCGCTAAAAACTTGATGCATATGGGTTTAGTAATTAGAAAAGATGTCATTTTTCCCGGTGTCAAAAACTTGAGGTGTTAATTCCAAAACATTGGTTTGGGGGAAAAGACTGATTTTTACTAAACCTTTAAACAAGTTTTAAATTTATAAATAAACGATAAATACTTAGAAACTAAAACCAACACACATGCAGAGAACTTTACGCGTATAGTATAGAATTCTAGGGTAAATACCGAGTATCATATTCCAGAGAACACACTTTCCCCTACTCAAACTTTCATCACATTAACTAAATGGGTTTTGAAAAAGAAAATAAAACGGAGGGGTTCTAAAAGAAAAAGGGTTTTTGTAAAAGGTTTAGGTTTTGAAAATAAATAGATAAAAATAGTAGGGATAGCGAACAAGCACATCTCGGGGACCCTCCATATAAGTAGTCAATTTTGTTAATAAAAGTAGTATTAAGTTTAATTATTGGTGAGGAGGACAGGGTGAACGGTCCCTTCGGAGTTGGGGATGAGAAAAGAAATAAACAATGGATGACGTTCTAGCAACTCTATGGATCACACACAGAGAAGTGTACGAGTCCCCATAAAGGTATCTTTGGACTACTGGCCCGTAAGCCGACGTTCTCCTGTTGACAATGCGGTGTTACCTAACTCACACTGCCGTGCAGCTTTTTGGAAAGTTTGAGTCTTGCTTTTTAGGCACTTGCCAAACCACCGCCAAGCCCGTAAGCCGACGTTCTCCTGTTGACAATGTGGAGACTTAATTCCGACCATGAACACCTTATACCTCACTTTTCTCTCGCTTTTTGTACCGAAGGATCTCTCTTATACTCAGCTTGAGCAAGAACGTATCCTCTAAGAAGTTAACGGCTTTGTACTAACGGGAAATAGATAAAATATTCTTGTTTAATTTATCTTTAAAAAGTGACAACTTAAATATTTATTGTGTCCAATAAAGATAAGTTTGGTTTAGTGATTATGTGACTTAACAAACACAACCCATAACCTCTCGAGATGAATGAAATCCTTAACAAAGGTGGAACATAATCCTAATGGTTTGCAATCCGAATATCACTGGTGCACCCGTAGAGAATCCTCCCTTTGCCAAGAAAATCACTCATACATCTAGTAAGAACCAGAAACATGTTACTTGGATCCTTAGAACCCGGTTTGGATATCAGAAACCTGTCTCATTTCCGGTTTCCTTGCCTTGGATCTAGCTCGGGACTACCGGAAGTCGTACGGACCCCATGATAGTTAATTTTATTATTTAAGTTAGGGTTGATTTTAAAGGTTTATCAAGTTAATCACTATTTAAACCTGTCACAAAGATAAACAAACAAGAATTAGTTAAGAAGAAACACCGAATAACTAAAAATCAACTGCTAATAATAATAAAAGTCTACAAATTGAAATAGGTACGGAGGATACTAGATGGATACAGCCATATATGATAATCAACACAAGAACATGGATACTTCCACCGCATAGACAAGCCATTTGTAACATCGCAAAATATTCCCCAAATACTAATACGTATATTTTATCATTCATAATGTGCCTAAGTCTTTTTCTTTTCTACCACACAACTTATATATATATATATATATATACATAAAGGTTTATAACAATAATAATAATAATAATAATAATAATAATAATAATAATAATAATAATAATAATAATAATAATAACTATGTAGTTGGACAACCAAGATTAGTTAGCCCATAACCCAATCAAAATGTTAGTCCACCCCTCTTTGTATTATTTTTCGAAATCCAAATGGTTGGCCCAATCATTCAGCCGGCCCACCCAGCCAAGCCCACAAAACCTGGCCCATTAGCCTTCCCCTCCCTTTTCCTTCGCTGTTTTTAAAAAAATGAGTGTCCTTGCTGTGGCTTGAACCCGAGCAAGAGCCGGCCAAGCCCCCACACACACACACGTTCACACCACCTAGGCCACACCCTTTAGTTGGTTTAAACCCAACTTTAAATATATATAAACCCACTCTCGTCTCTCCTTTTTCTTCCCTGTTGACGCACAGCAGCAGATATGGGCAATGGATTCCATCTTTTAACCAGCCTAATTGACTCAATTAACGCGTATTGATCATGGGTTGACTTGGAGTCGTGATTACCGGCCTACTCTTCACCTTTTACGCGTGCAATTATAATTAATTTGAGTGAATTATGCAATTATACGCGTAGACCATTCATATCATGGTCAAACTTGCCAAATCTAATACCTAGACCCGTTCCCTATAAATTGAAAGTTTCTGGACCATCTCACATCGCCGAACATCCTATTCCAATCCCCAATTTCACTCAAAAATCTTCTGTTCTTATAATACGATCGCGTTTTTGACTTTACAAGTTGACTGACCAATTGTGCTCGTAACAACGTTGTAAGTAAAATTATTTTGGTGGGTTTTGATCTTCGGCATTCACACATCAATAGCCCTAAGGTTAATTGGGTTATTGATGTGTGAATCAAACGATTGCAGAATCTAGGGCTCGTGATGTTATTTTGGGGATAAACTGGATTTTGTACAATATATTTATTTTAAAACAAACGCAACTAATCACAACCACTGGTCTGGACCAAGTGGTTGTGACTGGTGCTTCCATCCCGAGCCACCCGGGTTCGAGTCCCGGCAGTGGCCTCTTTTAGCCCCTTTTTCATTATGTCTTTTTAACAAATCAAATATATATATATATATATATATATATATATTATACATATAATTTTATAAATTCGCTTTTAATTATTAAAACCCTTTTATAAATTCTAAAAAAATTTTTTTTTAACTAATCTGATATAAATGTTCCACCTACAATTTTTAGTTTTCTGAAATTAATTTATTTATTATATATAATAATTAAATCAATTTTATTCTATTATATTTATAAAATTCCATTAAAATATTAAAACAAGTTTATAAATTTCTACAAAAATTATTCTGAGTTTATATAATGATAAACTTTTCTGAAATGATTTTTAATCCTGAAATATCATTTATTTAATATTTTTAATCAATTTTTGTTAGTTTTAATCATAATTAAATCATAATAAATTCAATTTTTAATATTTTTGCACCAAAATTTTATAGAAATTATTTCTGTTATTTGGAACAGAAATATAATTTTTAAACTAATAATTCTTTAATTTTAGTATTTTTAAATATTAAAGTTAAAGTTTGACAATTTGTTATAAATAGAATTAATATTCTATTTTAAAGAAAATAATTTTGTAAAAATTATTTTTATACTTTAAAAACATTATTGTGACCATCTTAAATTTAAATTTCATAAAAAGAATTTTTGTTTATTTATTTACAAAAATTCTCTCTATTATCAAACAATTTTGATATTAATCAAACGAGCATTTATCCCCAAATTCGAAGCCCTAGAACTTATACATTTGTAGACTAGATAGACTTAGACATATTTATTACCTTATTATAGGGTGATACTTGACACATTTGGGCAAAACCATTATTCAATTTTTCAACAGATATAACGTTTTGCTAAGGTGAGTTTTACATAGCCCCTTTTCTATTTATCACCATTTTTGGGGTGAAACATGTTACAACATTATTTATGCAATTCAATCATCAATGTGTCTATGTGTATTTCTATATTGCATTATGTCTTGAACATGACTAGGGTAAGCACAATTCTATCATAAACATTCATCAGCCAAACGGTATACATTGATAGATCTATTGGACTGACAATCCCACCCGGATACGTGCCTCCTACAAAGGTTGTGTGGGTGTTTGTTACTGCAATTTAAACGAGTGAACCATGAGCGTATGGGATGTACCACAATACAACAGTCACAATGGTTGATTATGCACACGATTTACTTCTAGTATGTTTTCACAAATGGACTAGATTGCCATGACACATGAATTGCACAACAATTTTATTCGTTTATCAATACCTATGTAATTCTCACCAACTTTTGTTGATCCAAAATATTTTCAACTTAACATGTTTCAGGTTCTACTTGCTTGAAGATTTGCTTGAAGATATGTGCATAGTTTTATTCAATTTGATGTACGAATTCTAGTAGAACAATTGTATGTAATTTATTTAAATCATATAATGAAATTTATTATTCACCATGAGCTACTGAACAATCATCACTACGTGACATCCCGATGTTTCCGCCATCGGTTGGGGTGTTACAGATTGGTATCAGAGCCATGGTTATAGGGAATTAGGTTATTAGAAAAATAATCTAGTCTATAACCATAGGATTTAACCAGTACTTGCTTCTTTTACTTGCTATACTCTATCTCCCTCCTACTTCTTATCCCTACTTTCATCCCTACAAGAAGGTTGCTCTCCATCACTGGATCCACTCCTAGACTAATAGGACAAAAATCCTCAGGTTTAACCTGAACCACCTTGAGATCTCATTGAAGTTCTAGATTTTAATAATGAACACGTGCAATCTGGAAGGGTGAACGCCTGTATTCTGAGTCTTCTGTCTAGGCTGGCATTGTGCATATATCCCAATCGGACGAGGGACCCAGATGCCTACCTGGGAATTCTCGGGATGAGTGTTCACTTATAGGCTAAAGCATGTCTTCATATGTTATTAGAATTTAGAATCTTTGATAAGTCAACGTTTTCGTTTATTCGTTTTAATTAATGAATAAATGATTACACTCCTTATGTAATCTCATTCATTTCACTGTGTCTCTTACAGATCATGCCTCCACGTCGCAGTGCTCGTCTTAACAGTGGTAACAATCATGATGAAGGAAGTAGCAATCACAATCATAACCATGACACTAACCACAACAACAACAACAACAACAACAACAATGGTGTCGATGCTCAACTGGCTGCAATCATTTCTCAACAAATGGCGCAGCAAATCGCAACTCTGGTTCCCAACTTACTAGCTCAAGTCATTCAATTGAACGGCAACGGCAACGGCAACGGCAAAGGGAATGGAAATGGAAACCACAACGGGAATGGGAATGGTCTTCCAGCCTATACCCTTAAACACTTTAACTCTTGTAATCCCCCAAAGTTCAGTGGAGAAGAAGGAGCTACAGGACTCCTACAATGGTTTGAGGGTATTGAGAATACCTTCATTAACAGTGAATGCCCCGACAACTTTAAAGTCCGTTATGCCATGAGTGTTCTTCACAAACGAGCACTCACTTGGTGGAATGAAGAAAAACGCACTCGCGGAGCTGAAGCTGCACTAGCCTTAACTTGGGATCAAGCTAAAGAAATTATGAAGGCAGAGTTCTGTCCTCGTAACGAAATTAAGAAGCTGGAAGATGAATTTCATGATCTCGCTCAAGACAGTGGGGAAAACCTTGCTTACAACACTCGTTTTCACGAACTTAGCTTACTGCTACCCCACAAAGTCACCCCTTTGTCCATTGCTATCGAAAAATACATTGGTGGTTTACCGATGCAGATTCAAGACACGGTGTGGGGAAGAAACCTTGCTACTTTGGAGGAAGCAAAGCGTTTGGCTGCCACCCTAACAGATAACCATGTGAAGGCAGGAACCCTGACTCGTAAAGGGGAAAAGAAAAAGGATACTCCCCAACCTGCCGTTGAAATCAAAACTGAGGCCTCAACCAACGGGAAGTGTAAGGTCGGGAATTTTGCAATAGACACCACTGCCCCATCCAATAAGAAACAATACAACGGGAAGCTACCTAAGTGTGACACCTGCCAGTATCACCATCCAACTCAAGTACCCTGCCGACAGTGCACCAATTGTCAAAGGTATGGGCATCTTGCAGATGCTTGTCGAATCCCTGCTACAAACGCTCTTGATGCTCCAAATAACCCCGCTTGAGACCCTCCAGCTACTTAACAGCAAACCCCACCATTTGAATGATGTCTATTTCCTCTTTAATTCTATGTATTAACACTTTTTGGATTCAAGTAATAAATTCAAGTATTATCATAACATCTGTGTGCATGCTTGTTGGAATGTGAACTAATTGCTATATCTATAATCATACTTGCTTACTTGTACAACAATTAGTTGTCTACCAAACAACCTACTTAACGATTGGTAGAGGTCATCATGTCTTTCCAACAGTCGGGAGAGACCCTACCACCTGCTCAACGACTGGTGGAGACTATCGAACCTGCTCAACAATCGGTAGAGTCATAAAAGGATGCAAAACCCTAATGTAAGGTAAATTGATAATTACGGTCCGGAACGTAATCATGAATTTACAGGTACGTTAAGGTAGTGAGAAATTTTATCGAGGTTTTCGGTAGTCGACCAATTGAAAATTTGGTGTTTTCTTTTAACTTCGGGACGAAGTTTCTAAAAGTAGGGGAGACTGTAACATCGCAAAATTTTCCCCAAATACTAATACGTATATTTTATCATTCATAATGTGCCTAAGTCTTTTTCTTTACTACCACACAACTTATATATATATATATATATATATATATATATATATATATATATATACATAAAGGTTTATAATAATAATAAAAATAATAATAATAATAATAATAATAATAATAATAATAATAATAATAATAATAACTATGTAGTTGGACAACCAAGATTAGTTAGCCCATAACCCAATCAAAATGTTAGTCCACCCCTCTTTGTATTATTTTTCGAAATCCAAATGGTTGGCCCAATCATTCAGCCGGCCCACCCAGCCAAGCCCACAAAACCTGGCCCATTAGCCTTCCCCTCCCTTTTCCTTCGCTGTTTTAAAAAAAAAATGAGTGTCCTTGCTGTGGCTCGAACCCGAGCAAGAGCCGGCCAAGCCCCCACACACACACACACGTTCACACCACCTGGGCCACACCCTTTAGTTGGTTTAAACCCAACTTTAATTATATATAAACCCACTCTCGTCTCTCCTTTTTCTTCCCTGTTGACGCGCAGCAGCATATATGGGCAATGGATTCCATCTTTTAACCAGCCTAATTGACTCAATTAACGCGTATTGATCATGGGTTGACTTGGAGTCGTGATTACCGGCCTACTCTTCACCTTTTACGCGTGCAATTATAATTAATTTGAATCAATTATGCAATTATACGCGTAGACCATTCATATCATGGTCAAACTTGCCAAATCTAATACCTAGACCCGTTCCCTATAAATTGAAAGTTTCTGGACCATCTCACATCGCCGAACATCCTATTCCAATCCCCAATTTCACTCAAAAATCTTCTGTTCTTATAATACGATCGCGTTTTTGACTTTACAAGTTGACTGGCCAATTGTGCTCGTAACAACGTTGTAAGTAAAATTATTTTGGTGGGTTTTGATCTTCGGCATTCACACATCAATAGCCCTAAGGTTAATTGGGTCATTGATGTGTGAATCAAACGATTGCAGAATCTAGGGCTCGTGATGTTATTTTGGGGATAAACTGGATTTTGTACAATATATTTATTTTAAAACAAACGCAACTAATCACAACCTGTGACAACCGGCAAATTTCGTACAACGATTAACGTGACTCTAATCATGTTTTAGAAGAAATTAACATGGTTTAAGTTTAATCATGGTTAGTTGAGCTGATATGAGTCCTACGATGTCCTTTTGAAAGTTCGTTGAAGTCTTGATGCCTTTAAAGAAAGACTTCGCGTAATTAACGTAACGAACTGACATCAGCAAAAATTTGTCAAAGTGGACTAACATAAGGCTAATAAATGTAAATACGACAAGTATTTACTATCGATGCAATCGGATGTGAAATCGACGCGAAAAATGGTCTAAAACGCAGCGTTTTTGAGAACGCGGAGAGGAACTGACGTGGGATTCGAACGTCAAAACGTGTGGTTTTAACCGTTATCGAACTTTTGGAATAATTATTTATTATAAATAATTTCATTTATTTAGTTTCGAAAGTAAACAGGTCGTCTAAATGAAGGATAGCTCGACCGGATCGATTAACGCGATTTTAACGCGTGTTCCGTTTCCACGCGTCGAGTTACGAGGATAATAACTAAATTGCTCGGTTTAGTTGTGTTTTTAATTACGAACAAAACCGAATGATTTTTATAACTTATTTTCGAGCCTAATAATAAACCGAGGCACGAGATGTTATAACGGGTTCGATACGCGGTGCACAACCCATCTACCTAACCCTAGGTATAAAAGGGCATGAGATGCTTCTTCTTCTTCATTGTGACAGCCGCAACCTCTGCCTCTCTCTCTCTACTCTCTCTCTAAAACTCTCTCTCTCTACTCTCTCTCCTCGGTTTCCCTCTCTACCTCATCTCTTCTACCTGAAATCGGGCCCCATCCTCTCCTTATTATAGTAGCAGACCACCACCATGATTTGGTGGTGGCTGCGCGGCGATTTAAGCTCAAGAACAGGCAGTAGCATCAGTGTAATGGGGGATCTTGGTGAGGGGGTGGCTCGTGAAGACCTTGGCTGTGCAGAACTCGACAGGCGGTGGCGGCAGCACTAGTGTTTAGGCCAAAAACAAGCACATCGGGCCTCGGATGGGATTGGTGTGGAGGTATTCGGTTGGTTTTGGCGGTGGTTAAGGGTGGTTTTTGAGTCACGGGTCAGGTTACGGTGGTGGTTATTTTATCGGGGTTCAGTCACAGATCCATTCCAGATCTGGTGACGGTTCGGGTTATGGTCGAGTCATTGTCCCGATAGATTAGCTGGCTCGGGATGGTTCGGTTTGGTGTGGTTTAGCCTCGCGTTTTGATGTTCGGGTCAATGTTGGGTTCGTTTGGGCCCGGTTGGTGCATCTTGGTTCGGGTCAGATCCGGTCAGATCTGGTGAACCCGTGGTTAGACGGGTTAGATTCGGTTTGGTCAACTCTGGTCAGCGCACGGTCAACGGTCAGATCTGGTCTCGTCAACGCGTGGGTTGGGTCGCACGCGCGTAAATTTCGGTATAAACACCTCGTATTTATTATTGTGGTATTATTTATATAGATACAATTATAAATATAACAACACGACCAAGAAGTTTTAACTTGCAAGAACGAACCGATGAAAATATTAACGAAAAGTATTCTAAGATAATATTCGTATATTGGTCGTGACTATGTGTTGTTGTTGGACTAGGTAGTTATATAAGTATAAATGTAAATATATAGTCGTCGAAACGTATAAACGTCTAGTTTGAAATCGGAAATTGTATTAATGGATTAATTGTCTTGTGTTTAGAATGATTTTTGGGAAAATTGTAGACAACTTGTGTTGTCTGGTTCGTACCAAAAACAGAGGAAACTCTGCCGAAATTTTGTTATAAAATCCGAAGCGCAACGAGGTTAAAATTGTTGTGTATGTTTTCATAAATACATTTTCCAAGTGCTTTGATAAATGCATTTATACAAATTCGCGACGTTTTGACGAAGATTATTGGAAACAATAATAGTCGATCCCGAACAATATTTGCAAAACACATATATAGTTTTGTTGAGCGTCAATTGTGTCAACTTCAATGATTTTTGGTAATCAAAACATTAAACATTGTTAAGTATACGGATTTGAAATACGTAGACGCTTAACTTATTTGGGAGAAATTATTTAAAAGTAATGCTTCGAAATACTTAAAAACACTCGGATTTTGGGAAGCGAAATAACAAATGTTATTAGTAAATTTTAATAATTATGCTTATGTTTCTTCAAAGTATATTGCCCAAAAATAATAATACAAGGCAACTACATTTATCCGATTTACGAGACAAGCTATTACTCGGGATTAGTTATGCGTTTCGTAGTAGTAGTCCAACATGGTATACACACGAATAGTAACAGGCGCGCGACTTGGGTACTATGTCGTATGTGAACACATGAATTATGATAAGTCACAATCGGTTCGTCGAGTTAAAACACTTAAGGACTCGGGTTAGTACACACGAGTCAAGATAGTTGAGTAAACTATCTTTTAACCGGAAAATAAGCTAGACTTATATATGATAGACTTTAAGGTGTCCTTTATTGGTAATTAGGGCACGAGGAAGTCGGTCAAAGCTGTGGGCTTTAATTGCTAGCTAAGCTTGGAAATTAAGGTGAGTTTCACGGCCCCATTTTACTGTTTTAACTGGGGGAAAGATATGTTTGTCAAAAGTTATCACATGTTGAAATGTTTTCAAAGGTTAAAATGTGATAAGTGGCATGATGAGTACTTGAGTTTTTGGTCGCCACTCGGGGTTGGGTCCTCGCTACTGTAATCATTAATTCAGGTAAATGAAACCAAAGGAATATTTGGATAGTACTATTGGTGCCTGACGAGGCCCACCTCTGGTTGATAGCGTCAACCCGGTAAAGACAAGAGGTGCATATATTCTGAACTTAAGTCGTTGGGTTCCGAGAAACGACTTGGAGCGGGGCATAATTATTAGTCTTGGTTTGGTTATGGGACTCAGGGGATTGCTTATCATCATAGTTTGTAGGAGCTAGCTACTCCATACAAAGGCCACAAATTGTGCTGGATCTGCACGGGATGTAAAAACGTTGTAATTACGAAACTAAAACCTGTGAACTCACCAATATTTTATATATTGACGTCTTTTTAAACATATCTTTCAGGTAACTAAGTGCTGAACAGGTATGCGGCTAGTACGGTGGAATTTGGGATGTCGGACACTGGTTGGGGGTTTCATCTATTGTTACCATCGGGTTGGGACATAAACGGAAACACCCCACTTTAAATCTTAATGTTTGTGGTTTTAAATAATGTTTGAAACCAGGTACTCCTTCCCGACATCTTAATATAATGATCTTTTCTAATTAAATATAGTTTGTGTTAATCTTGACTTTGATATGCTTTCGAGCGTCGCGCCACGTGTTTCCGCCATTGGCGTGGTGTGACAGAAGTGGTATCAGAGCCAAGGTTATAGCGAACTAGTATTTTTGAAAAATCTAGACTATAACCGGTTTTGGCTCGAAAACAAAGTTTTCAAAAATAAAACACAACGAAATATTTTTAGAAAAGAAAGAAAATTGTACATGGGTTGTACAAGGGGAAATTCTGACCGACTAGCCATGTGTGTCAATATATAAAATGTTAGAAAATATGGATATGAGTGTTTATATTGTGTAAAGATCCAATTTTCTAACTAGTGCTAGTTAACGCATATAAGTAGTACAGATAGCTTGCCTATAAGGATGTCGTGTCACACTTCACTTTAGTCCGCACTTTTGCATCGATTACCGATATCAACAAGCGGGGCGGAAGTGGTGGTCTACGACGAACTCGCCCGCTTACCTGCGGACGGGATGATCGGAAGGGCTAAGCTTTATCGTGCTAGTGGACGTTGTCGTGTTGCTGATGTTGTGAAGGCGAAGCTAGTCTGGGTCTTTTATTGTGTGAAATCTCTGTTTTGGATCAGGAAGCTCGGAACTAGCGGGCGCTAAAATTACCTGGCAACACCGATTATCATTACGGGTGCACACGTAATAATAACTTGTGGTGCACGGTAACCTTGGTGGGCGCTAGGGCTGGGGTTGGTGATCGCTCCTTGTCTGGTCTATTCTTGTTCTGTAGGTTCAGTCTTAGCTTTTGATTGGCCAATGAGTTAAAAAGGGAGGTCTTGTTGATTTCCCTTGATTTCGATCCTCGCAAACTGAATGAGCTTTCTTCAGCATTACCTCTAAGGTACGAACACGGAAGAGCTCGAACTTTTATTCATATGAGTGATCTGACGAAAACCCTCGCATCGGATAAGGACAGGAGACGAAAACTTCCTTGTATAGGAGTTTAATGCCTCCGCACAAAGTTCTTCGATGGAGCGGACATACGAGGATGCACTGCCTGCCGAAGAGATGAATGCTTGGTACGATGCGTGGAATGCTAAACTTGGAAACCAGTGAAGACCGAGGGTGCGTCCCTGCAAAACCAGTGCGTTTTGAGCACGGGACCCTGTGTGGATCAGTATTGAGACTAGTGGCCCGTGTGCTGCTGTATTATTACTGTGAGTAAGTCATTCTTGATCTAACACATGCCCAAGTTGTCTTCGAGGGTCAGGCGTTCCTTCCCCTATTGGAGGGCAGAATCGTCCTTGCTGAGTTAATAGGCTTGATCATCTTATCTAGAAGGCATGATAGCCCCCGTCTAAATCAACAATGTCGAATCGGCAAGATCCTAGTATATTTATTTAATGGGAAAATAAATATATGGTAAAGTGAGCCGAGTCGGGTGTTGAAAACGAAATATCGATCGGCAAGATCCTAGTATATTTATTTAATGGGAAAATAAATATATGGTAAAGTGAGCCGAGTCGGGTGTTGAAAACGAAATATCAATCGGCAAGATCCTAGTATATTTATTTAATGGGAAAATAAATATATAGTAAAGTGAGCTGAGTCGGGTGTTGAAAACGAGATGTCGAATCGACAAGACCCTAGTATAATTATTTAATGGGAAAATAATTATACGGTAAAGTGAGTCGAGTCGATGGTCGTAAAATACAATGTCGAATCGACAAGACCCTAGTATAATTATTTAATGGGAAAATAATTATACGGTAAAGTGAGTCGAGTCGATGGTTGTAAAATGTAGTGTCGAATCGACAAGATCCTAGTATAATTATTTAATGGGAAAATAATTATACGGTAAAGTGAGTCGAGTCGATGGTTGTAAAATGTAGTGTCGAATCGACAAGATCCTAGTATAATTATTTAATGGGAAAATAATTATACGGTAAAGTGAGTCGAGTCGATGGTTGTAAAATGTAGTGTCGAATCGACAAGATCCTAGTATAATTATTTAATGGGAAAATAATTATACGGTAAAGTGAGTCGAGTCGATGGTTGTAAAATGTAGTGTCGAATCGACAAGATCCTAGTATAATTATTTAATGGGAAAATAATTATACGGTAAAGTGAGTCGAGTCGATGGTTGTAGAATGTAATATCGAATCGACAAGATCATAGTATATTTATTTAATGGGAAAATAAATATATGGAAAGGTGAGTCGAGTCGATTATGGGAAAAATGAAATCTCGACTGACAAGATCCTAGCATAACTACTTAATGGGAAAGTAATTATATGGTAAAGTGAGTCGAGTCGGAGATGATTTTATCCAAGTCAGTTAATATATATGGAGACATACATATATGTTGAATATAAGGTCACGACGTGCGTTTTGCGTCTGAATTCGTCATAATACTTGGGGAGTGAAACCACATTTCGGGAGCCGAAATCGTAAAGCGTGTGACTCGTAATTGTCAAGTGTCACGGAACGCTCTGGCTGACATTGAAATCCCCCTCGAAAAGGCAAATAACGGACTACTGGAAGTGGTCACGTTATTCTGTCAACTAAACTTACCCATGGGACGGCAATTCCATTGCCCATGTTGCAATGTTGAACGTCCGCTACCCTCGTCAGGACGACGAGACTGGTTGTCTATTTGGGGTGGCAAATGATGCGAAGTGTTTTTCCATCAATCCCCATAGGTATTGAGACGTTGCGTCCCTTTGTCACGGTGTTTTATAAACTAAGGTTGCGAGATCCATTCGTTATGGACAATGTGACTTGTCTAATCTCTTGTCGTATTCCGATACTCTCACTGCGTGGCCTACCAGGAAGAAAGTTCACTGGCCTTGATTCGGTGACAGAGAGGCATTTCAGTTGATGACTATCGGTGCTAGGGCCAAAATAACATGCAAGAGGACCCTAATGAGAAGGATGACTCGGCTGAATTGCCAGAGTCTGTATCGTTTTATTTTATCGTGGTGTCTCGATAAATCATGATCCTTCTACCTCTACTATTCTTGTTGTGACCAATATTTTGATATTGAAAAAGATGTAGGTTGGTTTCTAGGTCCTATGGATACTATTTACCACAAATCTAATAACTACGATGAGTCTAAGGCTCCCACCGAGCCTAATGTTGCTCCTGCTGTAATTGTTCTATGGCCCAAGCGAATCATGTCATCGTTGCTGAGAGTGTAGCTCATACTGAGTGTGTTGAGGATGTTTCTATGGCTTTTGTCAAGTTTGACGTTGCTGTTGTTTCGAAGGCTCCTACTAAAATCACTGTCATTGACATAGACATCTATAAGACCCTTGCCAAGCCGCTATGACCATGTTTGTGTCACGATGGAGTTCGTTGCTGTTAACTCCATTTTCTTTGAGATTTTTGTTGAACCGCTCGTTATCATTCCCTGGCTCCTGCCAAGACTAAGGTTGGCGATGGTTCTCAGGTATGGATGAGCCTGTCAATGCTGCAGTTGCCATTATTCGAGTGACTTATATCGAGCATACAGTCATTCTCCCTAAGAACGATATCGGCTTGATAAGTCTGCTAAATTATGTGGAACCCATCGTTCCCATTTCTTTTATGATGACGGATGCCCTTATCAACCCAATTGTTCCCACCAATGAGCCTATGGAGTATAGGTTGCTGCTGAGGATACGAATATGGATTCCGTCACCATAAGTGAGCTGAAACGCACCGGGGTGCGTGCTCACCATCATGGAGCTTCTTGTAGTTATGTATAGTGGACTCGCTAGGTTGTATGTCATCCTGCTGTCTTGAATTCATGTTGTGGCGTTACCCCTAGCGATTGTGCATTCTTGTAGTTGCACAGTTCGCCGACTGCGTATCCATGTGGTTGCGTTTCGCTGTCGATGATGCACCTCCGTGGTTGTGCTGCTCCTGATGCAGTATTCCATTGTTGATGCGTTTCGCGGACGTGTTGCGATCATTGTCGTGTTGTCCCTACTGTCGTAATGCGCCGTGAACGCATTGCTACAATTGTTGGATTGACTTGATGATGTGATAACTTGTCGTTTGTTTCACTCTTGGTTCCCTCGGGATAAAGACATTACCCCAAACCCACGTAATTGTTGTTATGTTGCTGAGTGGTTGTGTAGTGTCGCCATCGATAATGTGGGAATTCGGGTGTCTAACGGACTTTCCAGTAGTCATACTAAGACACTCTAGTCCTAGTGTTAGCACATGTATCTCCCTAAAGTTCGAATCTCGTGGTAGTTTCAGTAATTGACCGAATCATGTGTCGACCTCTTTATATGCCCGCGAGTCTCGTGAGCATTACCTCTTCAACATCTAAGGCATCAGTGACGCCAGATCCAGCCTTAACCTTTTACGTGCATTTTGGTCGACTAACCACTCTCGAATCATGTCGGAAGGAAATCCCATGATCCAGACATGACGGGGTGAGGCTCGTCTTTGCGATAAAGGGATTTCAAATACATCTCGAACCTGAAGGGATCGAGTAAATGTGAGCGATAGACCCATACCTTTGGGCTAGTAAGAGTTGAAAGCCTCAATTTATTATTGCTCATCCCAGTGGATTCGTTGACGTCATACATGCCGACGTGTCATACTGGTGATTATGGAACTACCATTTTGGACCCACCTAAGGAGTGGGCATTGGTGGAGTCCCCGGTACATGATTCGGAGGTATTATGAAACCCTGAATCTAGAAGGGCAAGTAGCATTGTCTACTCTATAAGGGTACTACCCTACCGTGTTGAGATGGGTGATCGATTCAACCGTTCGAGTAGTGTTGTTATTCTTCTGATAGTAGGCTTATCTTGTCTTGGTGTCGTTGCGTAGATTCTTGGGATAGTGGAACCCTTTCGACCTTGGGTCGATACGGGTGTTCCTAGTTATTTTTCAGTAGCATTGCTCGCGCTAGAGCAAAATCCCCTGTCCTTGACAGACACTGTTGGAGACACCATAGCAATATGAGCTGCCAGGTCAGTGCGTCTAGTACCTGACTAATCAAGATGAGCTCGAAAACTTACATATTGCACCCATTTGTGTGACTACTTGAGTTGTTGAACGGGATGACTTATGGGAAGGCTCAGGACTATCGCTTGTGGTGCGATCTCAGTCGTTCGTTTGTTTGTTTAAGTAACGACTTGGGCGAATGAAGCCATCAAGCCAAATGTAAGATCTATGTCAGATGTATTCATTTATGACTCAATTTCACCTCTTACCTTGAAAGGTCCGAAAGATGGAACCTTTGGCGAGTGAGGGATTCCAGTTTTAGGACTCCTTTCACTCAGATCACTGCATAGGATCGGATAGTCAATTCGAGGGAAAGTGTCCTGTATTGTTCAGAATTGACTTACTAGGTTGCTAATAACGATAGGACACCAGTGCTCGTGAAGCACATATAGCAGGACAAGCACTGGGTACCCTTGTTTTGGGTAGTTACCAATGCTCTGCTTACCGTCTCGAGGAAAGCCAACGTGTTGAGATGTTGTCGAGACCCTATCCTCTGATTGTTACGGCAACCATATTATGATGATTCATATACATCATTCCTATGATTGACCAATGTGATGAGGTGATGTGAGCCTCTAGACATTTGTGTTTAAGTCAGCTTAAATCCTCGCGTATTGTGGAATTGTACGGCCGTATGTCGAATATACACTGTCTACTGTCTGGGGGAAACTGAGGGGTGAAAGTGACGCAAAAACTTTCGACCTCCATCAGTCCATATTAGGCGTCCTAGTACCACTAACCACAATCGCTCATGCGGAAAGGTTGTAAGTTAGTGCATAGTGGATTTCAGTCCGGGTGAGGACACAGGAATACCATCCGCCACTATAAACAACCTTGAGCGTCCTCGAGAATGTCAACTTCTCTGTAATCCAGTAAGATCACCCGGTTAGTGAGATTTAAACGAGCGAACCTAATGGTCTTGTCGCCTGAAGTGTCCGGTGGCTGTGATGGGACACAGTTATTGATCGATTGCTGTTTGGAACCTTCTCATCCCCTACTCGTTTGTAGTTATAATATGAGGCATACGGATAGCCACCTATACGCTTGGAGAGTCGTGGCTAGACACTAGGTGTCAACTTTCACAATATCGGATTTTAGTAGTTATCCTGCCCCAGGGTGTGCCAAACCTTGAACGCAAGTCTGGGATACTCAATTCGAGATGAGTATGGATTACCATTCTCGAACGAATGAATAATTGTCCTGGACGGAAGTGTCCTGTGTGATACGATTAGTGGCTGTGGCAAATCAAACTCGCGTACTTCATCGCCAGAATTTCCTATGTGATAGGAATTAACACTCTAGTGTTCGGGGTGTACTGCTCGAAGTCCTCTGGAGTGCATATGTGTACGTCTCTAGTACATTGAATGACAGATAGAGAATATACACATGAACTGGCTTGAGTTCAAGAGATGACCAACGAATCTGGTAGATTCAAATCTGCTTGAATAAGTGGCCAAACCAATCAAGAAGTTGTACTAACAAGGCGTTGTTAGCCTTAGGAACTTCGAATCGGTATAGGACTTTGATGAGTGTTATACTCTGAAAGGGGTGTTGTTAAGAACGAAAACTGTAATGGAGTGACTTCGCTTAGTACTCCAGTGACTCGGAGATATTGGTTAAAATTGGCCTTGCAACGAAACAAGCTCGAACTATCGCAAGAGCTTAGTGGGACTCTTGATGAATCCCGCAAGTCTGGCTTGAGGAAGCATTGTCAATTCCTCGACCGACAGAATTCAGGTTGACGCAAAGCTCTACTATTTCGGGAAAACCGATATTTGTGCCGGATTGCGATATCCAAGAGCTCGGTCGTGGCCGGCTCATGACATGGTGTTCGTTAGAACGCTAAGCGTGAAATTGGGTTCACGTAGAAAAGGGGTAATCGTGTGAGTCGCAAACATCCCGCCCTGTTCAAGGATACTAACGTATCGGATGACTTGAACTGAATTCCGGGACGGAATTCTCTTAACGGGGGGAGAATGTGACAACCGGCAAATTTCGTACAACGATTAACGTGACTCTAATCATGTTTTAGAAGAAATTAACATGGTTTAAGGTTAATAATGGTTAGTTGAGCTGATATGAGTCCTACGATGTCCTTTTGAAAGTTCGTTGAAGTCTTGATGCCTTTAAAGAAAGACTTCGCGTAATTAACGTAACGAACTGACATCAGCAAAAATTTGTCAAAGTGGACTAACATAAGGCTAATAAATGTAAATACGACAAGTATTTACTATCGATGCAATCGGATGTGAAATCGACGCGAAAAACGGTCTAAAACGCAGCGTTTTGGAGAACGCGGAGAGGAACTGACGTGGGATTCAAACGTCAAAACGTGTGGTTTTAACCGTTATCGAACTTTCGGAATAATTATTTATTATAAATAATTTCATTTATTTAGTTTCGAAAGTAAACAGGTCGTCTAAATGAAGGATAGCTCGACCGGATCGATTAACGCGATTTTAACGCGTGTTCCGTTTCCACGCGTCGAGTTACGAGGATAATAACTAAATTGCTCGGTTTAGTTGTGTTTTTAATTACGAACAAAACCGAATGATTTTTATAACTTATTTTCGAGCCTACTAATAAACCGAGGCACGAGATGTTATAACGGGTTCGATACGCGGTGCACAACCCATCTACCTAACCCTAGGTATAAAAGGGCATGAGATGCTTCTTCTTCTTCCTTGTGACAGCCGCAACCTCTGCCTCTCTCTCTACTCTCTCTCTCTACTCTCTCTCCTCGGTTTCCCTCTCTACCTCATCTCTTCTACCCGAAATCGGCCCCCATCCTCTCCTTATTATAGTAGCAGACCACCACCGTGATTTGGTGGTGGCTGCACGGCGATTTAAGCTCAAGAACGGGCAGTAGCATCAGTGTAATGGGGGATCTTGTTGAGGGGTGGCTCGTGAAGACCTTGGCTGTGCAGAAGTCGACAGGTGGTGGCGGCAGCACTAGTGTTTAGGCCAAAAACAAGCACATCGGGCCTCGGATGGGGTTGGTGTGGAGGTATTCGGTTGGTTTTGGCGGTGGTTAAGGGTGGTTTTTGAGTCACGGGTCAGGTTACGGTGGTGGTTATTTTATCGGGGTTCAGTCACAGATCCATTCCAGATCTGGTGACGGTTCGGGTTATGGTCGAGTCATTGTCCCGATAGGTTAGCTGGCTCGGGATGGTTCGGTTTGGTGTGGTTTAGCCTCGCGTTTTGATGTTCGGGTCAATGTTTGGTTCGTTTGGGCCCGGTTGGTGCATCTTGGTTCGGGTCAGATCCGGTCAGATCTGGTGAACCCGTGGTTAGACGGGTTAGATTCGGTTTGGTCAACTCTGGTCAGCGCACGGTCAACGGTCAGATCTGGTCTCGTCAACGCGTGGGTTGGGTCGCACGCGCGTAAATTTCGGTATATACACCTCGTATTTATTATTGTGGTATTATTTATATAGATACAATTATAAATATAACAACACGACCAAGAAGTTTTAACTTGCAAGAACGAACCGATGAAAATATTAACGAAAAGTATTCTAAGATAATATTCGTATATTGGTCGTGACTTTGTGTTGTTGTTGGACTAGGTAGTTATATAAGTATAAATGTAAATTATATAGTCGTCGAAACGTATAAACGTCTAGTTTGAAATCGGAAATTGTATTAACGGATTAATTGTCTTGTGTTTAGAATGATTTTTGGGAAAATTGTAGACAACTTGTGTTGTCTGGTTCGTACCAAAAACAGAGGAAACTCTGCCGAAATTTTGTTATAAAATCCGAAGCACAACGAGGTTAAAATTGTTGTGTATGTTTTCATAAATACATTTTCCAAGTGCTTTGATAAATGCATTTATACAAATTCGCGACATTTTGACGAAGATTATTGGAAACAATAATAGTCGATCCCGAACAATATTTGCAAAACACATATATAGTTTTGTTGAGCGTCAATTGTGTCAACTTCAATGATTTTTGGTAATCAAAACATTAAACATTGTTAAGTATACGGATTTGAAATACGTAGACGCTTAACTTATTTGGGAGAAATTATTTAAAAGTAATGCTTCGAAACACTTAAAAACACTCGGATTTTGGGAAGCGAAATAACAAATGTTATTAGTAAATTTTAATAATTATACTTATGTTTCTTCAAAGTATATTGCCCAAAAATAATAATACAAGGCAACTACATTTATCCGATTTACGAGACAAGCTATTACTCGGGATTAGTTATGCGTTTCGTAGTAGTAGTCCAACATGGTATACACACGAATAGTAACAGGCGCGCGACTTGGGTACTATGTCGTATGTGAACACATGAATTATGATAAGTCACAATCGGTTCGTCGAGTTAAAACACTTAAGGACTCGGGTTAGTACACACGAGTCAAGATAGTTGAGTAAACTATCTTTTAACCGGAAAATAAGCTAGACTTATATATGATAGACTTTAAGGTGTCCTTTATTGGTAATTAGGGCACGAGGAAGTCGGTCATAGCTGTGGGCTTTAATTGCTAGCTAAGCTTGGAAATTAAGGTGAGTTTCACGGCCCCATTTTACTGTTTTAACTGGGGGAAAGATATGTTTGTCAAAAGTTATCACATGTTGAAATGTTTTCAAAGGTTAAAATGTGATAAGTGGCATGATGAGTACTTGAGTTTTTGGTCGCCACTCGGGGTTGGGTCCTCGCTACTGTAATCATTAATTCAGGTAAATGAAACCAAAGGAATATTTGGATAGTACTATTGGTGCCTGACGAGGCCCACCTCTGGTTGATAGCGTCAACCCGGTAAAGACAAGAGGTGCATATATTCTGAACTTAAGTCGTTGGGTTCCGAGAAACGACTTGGAGCGGGGCATAATTATTAGTCTTGGTTTGGTTATGGGACTCAGGGGATTGCTTATCATCATAGTTTGTAGGAGCTAGCTACTCCATACAAAGGCCACAAATTGTGCTGGATCTTCACGGGATGTAAAAACGTTGTAATTACGAAACTAAAACCTGTGAACTCACCAATATTTTATATATTGACGTCTTTTTAAACATATCTTTCAGGTAACTAAGTGCTGAACAGGTATGCGGCTAGTACGGTGGAATTTGGGATGTCGGACACTGGTTGGGGGTTTCATCTATTGTTACCATCGGGTTGGGACATAAACGGAAACACCCCACTTTAAATCTTAATGTTTGTGGTTTTAAGTAATGTTTGAAACCAGGTACTCCTTCCCGACATCTTAATATAATGATCTTTTCTAATTAAATATAGTTTGTGTTAATCTTGACTTTGATATGCTTTCGAGCGTCGCGCCACGTGTTTCCGCCATTGGCGTGGTGTGACACAACTACTGGTCTGGACCAAGTGGTTGTGACTGGTGCTTCCATCCCGAGCCACCCGGGTTCGAGTCCCGGCAGTGGCCTCTTTTTGCCCCTTTTTCATTAAGTCTTTTTAACAAATCAAATATATATATATATATTATACATATAATTTTATAAATTCGCTTTTAATTATTAAAACCCTTTTATAAATTCTAAAAAAAATTATTTTTAACTAATCTGATATAAATGTTCCACCTACAATTTTTAGTTTTATGAAATTAATTTATTTAATATATATAATAATTAAATCAATTTTATTCTATTATATTTATAAAATTCCATTAAAATATCAAAACAATTTTATAAATTTCTACAAAAATTATTCTGAGTTTATATAATGATAAACTTTTCTTAAATGATTTTTAATCCGGAAAAATAATTTATTTAATATTTTTAATCAATTTTTGTTAGTTTTAATCATAATTAAATCATAATAAATTCAATTTTTAATATGTTTGCACCAAAATTTTATAGAAATTATTTCTGATTATTTGGAACAGAAATATAATTTTTAAACTAATAATTCTTTAATTTTAGTATTTTTAAATATTAAAGTTAAAGTTTGACAATTTGTTATAAATAGAATTAATATTCTATTTTAAAGATAATAATTTTGTAAAAATTATTTTTATACTTTAAAAACATTATTATGACAATCTTAAATTTAAATTTCATAAAAAGAATTTTTGTTTATTTATTTACAAAAATTCTCTCTATTATCAAACAATTTTGATATTAATCAAACGAGCATTTATCCCCAAATTCGAAGCCCTAGAAATTATACATTTGTAGAATAGATAGACTTAGACATATTTATTAACTTATTATACGGTGATACTTGACACATTTGGGCAACACCATTATTCAATTTTTCAACAGATATAACGTTTTGCTAAGGTGAGTTTTACATAGCCCCTTTTCTATTTATCACCATTTTTGGGGTGAAACATGTTACAACATTATTTATGCAATTCAATCATCAATGTGTCTATGTGTATTTCTATGTTGCATTATGTCTTGAACATGACTAGGGTAAGCACAATTCTAGCATAAACATTCATCAGCCAAACGGCATACATTGATAGATCTATTGGACTGACAATCCCACCCGGATACGTGCCTCCTACAAAGGTTGTGTGGGTGTTTGTTACTGCAATTTAAACGAGTGAACCATGAGCGTATGGGATGTACCACAATACAACAGTCACAATGGTTGATTATGCACACGATTTACTTCTAGTATGTTTTCACATATGGACTAGATTGCCATGACACATGAATTGCACAACAATTTTATTCGATTATCAAAACCTATGTAATTCTCACCAACTTTTGTTGATCCAAAATATTTTCAACTTAACATGTTTCAGGTTCTACTTGCTTGAAGATATGTGCATAGTTTTATTCAATTTGATGTACGAATTCTAGTAGAACAATTGTATGTAATTTATTTAAATCATATAATGTAATTTATTATTCACCATTAGCTACTGAAAATCATCACTACGTGACATCCCGATGTTTCCGCCATCGGTTGGGGAGTTACAGATTGGTATCAGAGCCATGGTTATAGGGAATTAGGTTATTAGAAAAATAATCTAGTCTATAACCATAGGATTTAACCAGTACTTGCTTCTTTTACTTGCTATACTCTATCTCCCTCCTACTTCTTATCCCTACTTTCATCCCTACAAGAAGGTTGCTCTCCATCACTGGATCCACTCCTAGACTAATAGGACAAAAATCCTCAGGTTTAACCTGAACCACCTTGAGATCTCGTTGAAGTTCTAGATTTTAATAACGAACACGTGCAATCTGGAAGGGTGAACGCCTGTATTCTGAGTCTTCTGTCTAGGCTGGCATTGCGCATATATCCCAATCGGACGAGGGACCCGGATGCCTACCTGGGAATTCTCGGGATGAGTGTTCACTTATAGGCTAAAGCGTGTCTTCATATGTTATTAGAATTTAGAATCTTTGATTAGTCAACGTTTACGTTTATTCGTTTTAATTAATGAATAAATGATTACACTCCTTATGTAATCTCATTCATTTCACTGTGTCTCTTACAGATCATGCCTCCACGTCGCAGTGCTCGTCTTAACAGTGGTAACAATCATGATGAAGGAAGTAGCAATCACAATCATAACCATGACACTAACCACAACAACAACAACAACAACAATAATGGTGTCGATGCTCAACTGGCTGCAATCATTTCTCAACAAATGGCGCAGCAAATCGCAACTCTGGTTCCCAACTTACTAGCTCAAGTCATTCAATTGAACGGCAACGGCAACGGCAACGGCAAAGGGAATGGAAATGGAAACCACAACGGGAATGGGAATGGTCTTCCAGCCTGTACCCTTAAACACTTTAACTCTTGTAATCCCCCAAAGTTCAGTGGAGAAGAAGGAGCTACAGGACTCCTACAATGGTTTGAGGGTATTGAGAATACCTTAATTAACAGTGAATGCCCCGACAACTTTAAAGTCCGTTATGCCATGAGTGTTCTTCACAAACGAGCACTCACTTGGTGGAATGAAGAAAAACGCACTCGCGGAGCTGAAGCTGCACTAGCCTTAACTTGGGATCAAGCTAAAGACATTATGAAGGCAGAGTTCTGTCGTCGTAACGAAATTAAGAAGCTGGAAGATGAATTTCATGATCTCGCTCAAGACAGTGGGGAAAACCTTGCTTACAACACTCGTTTTCACAAACTTAGCTTACTGCTACCCCACAAAGTCACCCCTTTGTCCATTGCTATCGAAAAATACATTGGTGGTTTACCGATGCAGATTCAAGACACGGTGTGGGGAAGAAACCCTACTACTTTGGAGGAAGCAAAGCGTTTGGCTGCCACCCTAATAGATAACCATGTGAAGGCAGGAACCCTGACTCGTAAAGTGGAAAAGAAAAAGGATACTCCCCAACCTGCCGTTGAAATCAAAACCGAGGCCTTAAGCAACGGGAAGTGTAAGGTCAGGAATTTGGCAATAGACACCACTGCCCCACCCAACAAGAAACAATACAACGGGAAGCTACCTAAGTGTGACACCTGCCAGTATCACCATCCAACTCAAGTACCCTGCCGACAGTGCACCAATTGACAAGATATGGGCATCTTGCAGATGCTTGTCGAATCCCTGCTACAAACGCTCTTGATGCTCCAAATAACCCCGCTTGAGACCCTCCAGCTACTTAACAGCAAACCCCACCATTTGAATGATGTCTATTTCCTCTTTAATTCTATGTATTAACACTTTTTGGATTCAAGTAATAAATTCAAGTATTATCATAACATCTGTGTGCATGCTTGTTGGAATGTGAACTAATTGCTATATCTATAATCATACTTGCTTACTTGTACAACAATTAGTTGACTACCAAACAACCTAGTTAACGATTGGTAGAGGTCATCATGTCTTTCCAACAGTCGGGAGAGGCCCTACCACCTGCTCAACGACTGGTGGAGACTATCGAACCTGCTCAACAATCGGTAGAGTCATAAAAGGACGCAAAACCCTAATGTAAGGTAAATTGATAATTACGGTCCGGAACGTAATCATGAATTTACAGGTACGTTAAGGTAGTAAGAAATTTTATCGAGGTTTTCGGTAGTCGACCAATTGAAAATTTGGTGTTTTCTTTTAACTTCGGGAAGAAGTTTCTAAAAGTAGGGGAGACTGTAACATCGCAAAATTTTCCCCAAATAATAATACGTATATTTTATCATTCATAATGTGCCTAAGTCTTTTTCTTTACTACCACACAACTTATATATATATATATACATAAAGGTTTATAATAATAATAAAATTAATAATAATAATAATAATAATAATAATAATAATAATAATAATAATAATAATAATAATAACTATGTAGTTGGACAACCAAGATTAGTTAGCCCATAACCCAATCAAAATGTTAGTCCACCCCTCTTTGTATTATTTTTCGAAATCCAAATATAATTTTTAAACTAATAATTCTTTAATTTTAGTATTTTTAAATATTAAAGTTAAAGTTTGACAATTTGTTATAAATAGAATTAATATTCTATTTTAAAGAAAATAATTTTGTAAAAATTATTTTTATACTTTAAAAACATTATTGTGACCATCTTAAATTTAAATTTCATAAAAAGAATTTTTGTTTATTTATTTACAAAAATTCTCTCTATTATCAAACAATTTTGAAATTAATCAAACGAGCATTTATCCCCAAATTCGAAGCCCTAGAACTTATACATTTGTAGACTAGATAGACTTAGACATATTTATTACCTTATTATAGGGTGATACTTGACACATTTGGGCAACACCATTATTCAATTTTTCAACAGATATAACGTTTTGCTAAGGTGAGTTTTACATAGCCCCTTTTCTATTTATCACCATTTTTGGGGTGAAACATGTTACAACATTATTTATGCAATTCAATCATCAATGTGTTTATGTGTATTTCTATGTTGCATTATGTCTTGAACATGACTAGGGTAAGCACAATTCTATCATAAACATTCATCAGCCAAACGGTATACATTGATAGATCTATTGGACTGACAATCCCACCCGGATACGTGCCTCCTACAAAGGTTGCGTGGGTGTTTGTTACTGCAATTTAAACGAGTGAACCATGAGCGTATGGGATGTACCACAATACAACAGTCACAATGGTTGATTATGCACACGATTTACTTCTAGTATGTTTTCACAAATGGACTAGATTGCCATGACACATGAATTGCACAACAATTTTATTCGATTATCAAAACCTATGTAATTCTCACCAACTTTTGTTGATCCAAAATATTTTCAACTTAACATGTTTCAGGTTCTACTTGCTTGAAGATATGTGCATAGTTTTATTCAATTTGATGTACGAATTCTAGTAGAACAATTGTAAGTAATTTATTTAAATCATATAATGTAATTTATTATTCACCATTAGCTACTGAAAATCATCACTACGTGACATCCCGATGTTTCCGCCATCGGTTGGGGAGTTACAGATTGGTATCAGAGCCATGGTTATAGGGAATTAGGTTATTAGAAAAATAATCTAGTCTATAACCATAGGATTTAACCAGTACTTGCTTCTTTTACTTGCTATACTCTATCTCCCTCCTACTTCTTATCCCTACTTTCATCCCTACAAGAAGGTTGCTCTCCATCACTGGATCCACTCCTAGACTAATAGGACAAAAATCCTCAGGTTTAACCTGAACCACCTTGAGATCTCGTTGAAGTTCTAGATTTTAATAACGAACACGTGCAATCTGGAAGGGTGAACGCCTGTATTCTGAGTCTTCTGTCTAGGCTGGCATTGCGCATATATCCCAATCGGACGAGGGACCCGGATGCCTACCTGGGAATTCTCGGGATGAGTGTTCACTTATAGGCTAAAGCATGTCTTCATATGTTATTAGAATTTAGAATCTTTGATAAGTCAACGTTTTCGTTTATTCGTTTTAATTAATGAATAAATGATTACACTCCTTATGTAATCTCATTCATTTCACTGTGTCTCTTACAGATCATGCCTCCACGTCGCAGTGCTCGTCTTAACAGTGGTAACAATCATGATGAAGGAAGTAGCAATCACAATCATAACCATGACACTAACCACAACAACAACAACAACAATAATGGTGTCGATGCTCAACTGGCTACAATCATTTCTCAACAAATGGCGCAGCAAATCGCAACTCTGGTTCCCAACTTACTAGCTCAAGTCATTCAATTGAACGGCAACGGCAACGGCAAAGGGAATGGAAATGGAAACCACAACGGGAATGGGAATGGTCTTCCAGCCTGTATCCTTAAACACTTTAACTCTTGTAATCCCCCAAAGTTCAGTGGAGAAGAAGGAGCTACAGCACTCCTACAATGGTTTGAGGTATTGAGAATACCTTCATTAACAGTGAATGCCCCGACAACTTTAAAGTCCGTTATGCCATGAGTGTTCTTCACAAACGAGCACTCACTTGGTGGAATAAAGAAAAACGCACTCGCGGAGCTGAAGCTGCACTAGCCTTAACTTGGGATCAAGCTAAAGAAATTATGAAGGCAGAGTTCTGTCCTCGTAACGAAATTAAGAAGCTGGAAGATGAATTTCATGATCTCGCTCAAGACAGTGGGGAAAACCTTGCTTACAACACTCGTTTTCACGAACTTAGCTTACTGCTACCCCACAAAGTCACCCCTTTGTCCATTGCTATCGAAAAATACATTGGTGGTTTACCGATGCAGATTCAAGACACGGTGTGGGGAAGAAACCCTGCTACTTTGGAGGAAGCAAAGCGTTTGGCTGCCACCCTAACAGATAACCATGTGAAGGCAGGAACCCTGACTCGTAAACGGAAAAAGAAAAAGGATACTCCCCAACCTGCCGTTGAAATCAAAACCGAGGCCTCAACCAACGGGAAGTGTAAGGTCGGGAATTTTGCAATAGACACCACTGCCCCACCCAATAAGAAACAATACAACGGGAAGCTACCTAAGTGTGACACCTGCCAGTATCACCATCCAACTCAAGTACCCTGCCGACAATGCACCAATTGTCAAAGGTATGGGCATCTTGCAGATGCTTGTCGAATCCCTGCTACAAACGCTCTTGATGCTCCAAATAACCCCGCTTGAGACCCTCCAGCTACTTAACAGCAAACCCCACCATTTGAATGATGTCTATTTCCTCTTTAATTCTATGTATTAACACTTTTTGGATTCAAGTAATAAATTCAAGTATTATCATAACATCTGTGTGCATGCTTGTTGGAATGTGAACTAATTGCTATATCTATAATCATACTTGCTTACTTGTACAACAATTAGTTGACTACCAAACAACCTACTTAACGATTGGTAGAGGTCATCATGTCTTTCCAACAGTCGGGAGAGGCCCTACCACCTGCTCAACGACTGGTGGAGACTATCGAACCTGCTCAACAATCGGGAGAGTCATAAAAGGACGCAAAACCCTAATGTAAGGTAAATTGATAATTACGGTCCGGAACGTAATCATGAATTTACAGGTACGTTAAGGTAGTGAGAAATTTTATCGAGGTTTTCGGTAGTCGACCAATTGAAAATTTGGTGTTTTCTTTTAACTTCGGGACGAAGTTTCTAAAAGTAGGGGAGACTGTAACATCGCAAAATTTTCCCCAAATACTAATACGTATATTTTATCATTCATAATGTGCCTAAGTCTTTTTCTTTACTACTACACAACTTATATATATATATATATATATACATAAAGGTTTATAATAATAATAAAGATAATAATAATAATAATAATAATAATAATAATAATAATAACAATAATAATAATAATAACTATGTAGTTGGACAACCAAGATTAGTTAGCCCATAACCCAATCAAAATGTTAGTCCACCCCTCTTTGTATTATTTTTCGAAATCCAAATGGTTGGCCCAATCATTCAGCCGGCCCACCCAGCCAAGCCCACAAAACCTGGCCCATTAGCCTTCCCCTCCCTTTTCCTTCGTTGTTTTAAAAAAAAAATGAGTGTCCTTGATGTGGCTCGAACCCGAGCAAGAGCCGGCCAAGCCCCCACACACACACGTTCACACCACCTGGGCCACACCGTTTAGTTGGTTTAAACCCAACTTTAAATATATATAAACCCACTCTCGTCTCTCCTTTTTCTTCCCTGTTGACGCGTAGCAGGAGATATGGGCAATGGATTCCATCTTTTAAGCAGCCTAATTGACTCAATTAACGCGTATTGATCATGGGTTGACTTGGAGTCGTGATTACTGGCCTACTCTTCACCTTTTACGCGTGCAATTATAATTAATTTGAATCAATTATGCAATTATACGCGTAGACCATTCATATCATGGTCAAACTTGCCAAATCTAATACCTAGACCCGTTCCCTATAAATTGAAAGTTTCTGGACCATCTCACATCGCCGAACATCCTATTCCAATCCCCAATTTCACTCAAAAATCTTCTGTTCTTATAATACGATCGCGTTTTGACTTTACAAGTTGACTGACCAATTGTGCTCGTAACAACGTTGTAAGTAAAATTATTTTGGTGGGTTTTGATCTTAGGCATTCACACATCAATAGTCCTAAGGTGAATTGGGTCATTGATGTGTGAATCAAACGATTGCAGAATCTAGGGCTCGTGATGTTATTTTGGGGATAAACTGGATTTTGTACAATATATTTATTTTAAAACAAACGGAACTAATCACGACCACTGGTCTGGACAAAGTGGTTGTGACTGGTGCTTCCATCCCGAGCCACCCGGGTTCGAGTCCCGGCAGTGGCCTCTTTTTGCCCCTTTTTCATTAAGTCTTTTTAACAAATCAAATATATATATATTATACATATAATTTTATAAATTCGCTTTTAATTATTAAAACCCTTTTATAAATTCTAAAAAAAATTATTTTTAACTAATCTGATATAAATGTTCCACCTACAATTTTTAGTTTTATGAAATTAATTTATTTAATATATATAATAATTAAATCAATTTTATTCTATTATATTTATAAAATTCCATTAAAATATCAAAACAATTTTATAAATTTCTATAAAAATTATTCTGAGTTTATATAATGATAAACTTTTCTTAAATGTTTTTAATCCGGAAAAATCATTTATTTAATATTTTTAATCAATTTTTGTTAGTTTTAATCATAATTAAATCATAATAAATTCAATTTTTAATATTTTTGCACCAAAATTTTATAGAAATTATTTCTGATTATTTGGAATAGAAATATAATTTTTAAACTAATAATTCTTATATTTTAGTATTTTTAAATATTAAAGTTAAAATTTGACAATTTGTTATAAATAGAATTAATATTCTATTTTAAAGAAAATAATTTTGTAAAAATTATTTTTATACTTTAAAAACATTATTGTGACCATCTTAAATTTAAATTTCATAAAAAGAATTTTTGTTTATTTATTAACAAAAATTCTCTCTATTATCAAACAATTTTGATATTAATCAAACGAGCATTTATCCCCAAATTCGAAGCCCTAGAACTTATACATTTGTAGACTAGATAGACTTAGACATATTTATTACCTTATTATACGGTGATACTTGACACATTTGGGCAACACCATTATTCAATTTTTCAACAGATATAACGTTTTGCTAAGGTGAGTTTTACATAGCCCCTTTTCTATTTATCACCATTTTTGGGGTGAAACATGTTACAACATTATTTATGCAATTCAATCATCAATGTGTCTATGTGTATTTCTATGTTGCATTATGTCTTGAACATGACTAGGGTAAGCACAATTCTAGCATAAACATTCATCAGCCAAACGGTATACATTGATAGATCTATTGGACTGACAATCCCACCCGGATACGTGCCTCCTACAAAGGTTGCGTGGGTGATTGTTACTGCAATTTAAACGAGTGAACCATGAGCGTATGGGATGTACCACAATACAACAGTCACAATGGTTGATTATGCACACGATTTACTTCTAGTATGTTTTCACATATGGACTAGATTGACATGACACATGAATTGCACAACAATTTTATTCGATTATCAAAACCTATGTAATTCTCACCAACTTTTGTTGATCCAAAATATTTTCAACTTAACATGTTTCAGGTTCTACTTGCTTGAAGATTTGCTTGAAGATATGTGCATAGTTTTATTCAATTTGATGTACGAATTCTAGTAGAACAATTGTATGTAATTTATTTAAATCATATAATGAAATTTATTATTCACCATTAGCTACTGAAAATCATCACTACGTGACATCCCGATGTTTACGCCATCGGTTGGGGAGTTACAGATTGGTATCAGAGCCATGGTTATAGGGAATTAGGTTATTAGAAAAATAATCTAGTCTATAACCATAGGATTTAACCAGTACTTGCTTCTTTTACTTGCTATACTCTATCTCCCTCCTACTTCTTATCCCTACTTTCATCCCTACAAGAAGGTTGCTCTCCATCACTGGATCCACTCCTAGACTAATAGGACAAAAATCCTCAGGTTTAACCTGAACCACCTTGAGATCTCGTTGAAGTTCTAGATTTTAATAACGAACACGTGCATTCTGGAAGGGTGAATGCCTGTATTCTGAGTCTTCTGTCTAGGCTGGCATTGCGCATATATCCCAATCGGACGAGGGACCCGGATGCCTACCTGGGAATTCTCGGGATGAGTGTTCACTTATAGGCTAAAGCATGTCTTCATATGTTATTAGAATTTAGAATCTTTAATAAGTCAACGTTTTCGTTTATTCGTTTTAATTAATGAATAAATGATTACACTCCTTATGTAATCTCATTCATTTCACTGTGTCTCTTACAGATCATGCCTCCACGTCACAGTGCTCGTCTTAACAGTGGTAACAATCATGATGAAGGAAGTAGCAATCACAATCATAACCATGACACTAACCACAACAACAACAACAACAACAAAAATAATGGTGTCGATGCTCAACTGTCTGCAATCATTTCTCAACAAATGGCGCAGCAAATCGCAACTCTGGTTCCCAACTTACTAGCTCAAGTCATTCAATTGAACGGCAACGGCAACGGCAACGGCAAAGGGAATGGAAATGGAAACCACAACGGGAATGGGAATGGTCTTCCAGCCTGTACCCTTAAACACTTTAACTCTTGTAATCCCCCAAAGTTCAGTGGAGGAAAAGGAGCTACAGGACTCCTACAATGGTTTGAGGGTATTGAGAATACCTTAATTAACAGTGAATGCCCCGACAACTTTAAAGTCCGTTATGCCATGAGTGTTCTTCACAAACGAGCACTCACTTGGTGGAATGAAGAAAAACGCACTCGCGGAGCTGAAGCTGCACTAGCCTTAACTTGGGATCAAGCTAAAGACATTATGATGGCAGAGTTCTGTCGTCGTAACGAAATTAAGAAGCTGGAAGATGAATTTCATGATCTCGCTCAAGACAGTGGCGAAAACCTTGCTTACAACACTCGTTTTCACAAACTTAGCTTACTGCTACCCCACAAAGTCACCCCTTTGTCCATTGCTATCGAAAAATACATTGGTGGTTTACCGATGCAGATTCAAGACACGGTGTGGGGAAGAAACCCTGCTACTTTGGAGGAAGCAAAGCGTTTGGCTGCCACCCTAACAGATAACCATGTGAAGGCAGGAACCCTGACTCGTAAAGGGGAAAAGAAAAAGGATACTCCCCAACCTGCCGTTGAAATCAAAACCGAGGCCTCAAGCAACGGGAAGTGTAAGGTCAGGAATTTTGCAATAGACACCACTGCCCCACCCAACAAGAAACAATACAACGAGAAGCTACCTAAGTGTGACACCTGCCAGTATCACCATCCAACTCAAGTACCCTGCCGACAGTGCACCAATTGTCAAAGGTATGGGCATCTTGCAGATGCTTGTCGAATCCCTGCTACAAACGCTCTTGATGCTCCAAATAACCCCGCTTGAGACCCTCCAGCTACTTAACAGCAAACCCCACCATTTGAATGATGTCTATTTCCTCTTTAATTCTATGTATTAATACTTTTTGGATTCAAGTAATAAATTCAAGTATTACATTAACATCTGTGTGCATGCTTGTTGGAATGTAAACTAATTGCTATATCTATAATCATACTTGCTTACTTGTACAACAATTAGTTGACTACCAAACAACCTACTTAACGATTGGTAGAGGTCATCATGTCTTTCCAACAGTCGGGAGAGGCCCTACCACCTGCTCAACGACTGGTGGAGACTATCGAACCTGCTCAACAATCGGTAGAGTCATAAAAGGACGCAAAACCCTAATGTAAGGTAAATTGATAATTACGGTCCGGAACGTAATCATGAATTTACATGTATGTTAAGGTAGTAAGAAATTTTATCGAGGTTTTCGGTAGTCGACCAATTGAAAATTTGGTGTTTTCTTTTAACTTCGGGACGAAGTTTCTAAAAGTAGGGGAGACTGTAACATCGCAAAATTTTCCCCAAATACTAATACGTATATTTTATCATTCATAATGTGCCTAAGTCTTTTTCTTTACTACCACACAACTTATATATATATATACATAAAGGTTTATAATAATAATAAAAATAATAATAATAATAATAATAACTATGTAGTTGGACAACCAAGATTAGTTAGCCCATAACCCAATCAAAATGTTAGTCCACCCTTCTTTGTATTATTTTTCGAAATCCAAATGGTAGGCCCAATCATTCAGCCGGCCCACCCAGCCAAGCCCACAAAACCTGGCCCATAAGCCTTCCCCTGCCTTTTCCTTCGCTTTTTTAAAAAAATATGAGTGTCCTTGCTGTGGCTCGAACCCGAGCAAGAGCCGGCCAAGCCCCCCCACACACACACGTTCACACCACCTGGGCCACACCCTTTAGTTGGTTTAAACCCAACTTTAAATATATATAAACCCACTCTCGTCTCTCCTTTTTCTTCCCTGTTGACGCGCAGCAGCAGATATGGGCAATGGATTCCATCTTTTAAGCAGCCTAATTGACTCAATTAACGCGTATTGATCATGGGTTGACTTGGAGTCGTGATTACCGGCCTACTCTTCACCTTTTATGCGTGCAATTATAATTAATTTGAATCAATTATGCAATTATACGCGTAGACCATTCATATCATGGTCAAACTTGCCAAATCTAATACCTAGACCCGTTCCCTATAAATTGAAATTTTCTGGACCATCTCACATCGCCGAACATCCTATTCCAATCCCCAATTTCACTCAAAAATCTTTTGTTCTTATAATACGATCGCGTTTTTGACTTTACAAGTTGACTGACCAATTGTGCTCGTAACAACGTTGTAAGTAAAATTATTTTGGTGGGTTTTGATCTTCGGCATTCACACATCAATAGCCCTAAGGTTAATTGGGTTAGTGATCTGTGAATCAAACGATTGCAGAATCTAGGGCTCGTGATGTTATTTTGGGGATAAACTGGATTTTGTACAATATATTTATTTTAAAACAAACGCAACTAATCACAACCACTGGTCTAGACCAAGTGGTTGTGACTGGTGCTTCCATCCCGAGCCACCCGGGTTCGAGTCCCGGCAGTGGCCTCTTTTTGCCCCTTTTTCATTAAGTCTTTTTAACAAATCAAATATATATATATATATTATACATATAATTTTATAAATTCGCTTTTAATTATTGAAACCATTTTATAAATTCTAAAAAAAAATATTTTTAACTAATCTGATATAAATGTTCCACCTACAATTTTTAGTTTTCTGAAATTAATTTATTTAATATATATAATAATTAAATCAATTTTATTCTATTATATTTATAAAATTCCATTAAAATATCAAAACAATTTTATAAATTTCTACAAAAATTATTCTGAGTTTATATAATGATAAACTTTTCTGAAATGATTTTTAATCCTGAAAAATAATTTATTTAATATTTTTAATCAATTTTTGTTAGTTTTAATCATAATTAAATCATAATAAATTCAATTTTTAATATTTTTGCACCAAAATTTTATAGAAATTATTTCTGATTATTTGGAACAGAAATATAATTTTTAAACTAATAATTCTTTAATTTTAGTATTTTTAAATATTAAAGTTAAAGTTTGACAGTTTGTTATAAATAGAATTAATATTCTATTTTAAAGAAAATAATTTTGTAAAAATTATTTTTATACTTTAAAAACATTATTGTGACCATCTTAAATTTAAATTTCATAAAAAGAATTTTTGTTTAAATATTTACAAAAATTCTCTCTATTATCAAACAATTTTGATATTAATCAAACGAGCATTTATCCCCAAATTCGAAGCCCTAGAACTTATACATTTGTAGACTAGATAGACTTAGACATATTTATAACCTTATTTTAGGGTGATACTTGACACATTTGAGCAACACCATTATTCAATTTTTCAACAGATATAACGTTTTGCTAAGGTGAGTTTTACATAGCCCCTTTTCTATTTATCACCATTTTTGGGGTGAAACATGTTAAAACAATAATTATGCAATTCAATCATCAATGTGTCTATGTGTATTTCTATGTTGCATTATGTCTTGAACATGACTAGGGTAAGCACAATTCTAGCATAAACATTCATCAGCCAAACGGTATACATTGATAGATCTATTGGACTGACAATCCCACCCGGATACGTGCCTCCTACAAAGGTTGCGTGGGTGTTTGTTACTGCAATTTAAACGAGTGAACCATGAGCGTATGGAATGTACCACAATACAACAGTCACAATGGTTGATTATGCACACGATTTACTTCTAGTATGTTTTCACATATGGACTAGATTGCCATGACACGTGAATTGCACAACAATTTTATTCGATTATCAAAACCTATGTAATTTGCTGTTTCAGGTTCTAGTTGCTTGAAGATTTGCTTGAAGATATGTGCATAGTTTTATTCAATTTGATGTACGAATTCTAGTAGAACAATTGTATGTAATTTATTTAAATCATATAATGAAATTTATTATTCACCATGAGCTACTGAACAATCATCACTACGTGACATCCCGATGTTTCTGCCATCGGTTGGGGTGTTACACCATTCACCTCCTTGATCCTATGTATCTAATGTGATCTTCATGACTCTCGATGTTTTATTCACTACAACAAAAATGGGTTTTTAGTACGCACAAAAGCGTCCTAAAATGTTATTTTATAGGACCTTTTATTTAATAGGACCAACGGTAAAAGCGTTTCATGTAAGGGGGTCGTAATAAGTCACGAAACTTAAAAAGCGTCCTAATATCTCAAATGAGATTATGAAACCAATTTTATGGTCGCATAATATGTCCCAAAAAAACTCCTAATAAAACATATTAGGACACTTTTACAAGGTTTTAACATGTGCTTACCTAGTTTTAATCTTTTAATACACATACAAGAGTCCTAAAAAATTAAGTTATAGGACCCTTATGATGTAACATTATAGAAGCATTAGTACCAAAAAAAGGGTCCTAATATCTCAAATAAGATTATGAAACCAGTTTTATGGTCGCATAAGATGTCAATGAACAAACAATATAGCGTCCTAAGAAAAGCATATTCGTACACTTTAATAGGACCAAATTTGAAAGTCCTAACAAGTCATGATACAACGGTTTTTTAAACATATACACACACAATTTTATGATATACTGTATATAACATCAACTAAAGAAAGAAATAAAACTTTATTATATTTCAAATAAACATATTCATAACAAAAACACTAAACATGAATAAGTTATAGCATCATCCAACATAAAGTTTTGTAACACTTAACAAAGAAACTAAAAGCAACGAAAGAGATAAGCAGCATAGAATCCTGAGTCATCATGTGTCCTCAATCCTCACGGACTACCTACAAATAAACCATCCGTGTATAAGCATTAAGTTCCAGATTATTAAAATTATTCGTATCACAAAATTAATAATTACATACCGAGATGAAAGGACAAGGCCTAAACGTGTTAAGAGTCCTACGAAATAGTTTTTTTTTTTTTTTTTATAATTTATTTCTAATAAAATTTACCAGCCAATCCCTGGATGCTTCATACATAAGCAGCCTTCCCAGCTCAGCCATGGCATTCTCTGAAAATAATGTGACAGAATCAGAATCCTCAAAGTACAGCATATGATTCGGCGAAAAAGATGAAAGCTTTTTTAACCATATAGCCATCACTCTTGCAGAAGATGAATCTTGTTTTAAAGCATCTTCATTTGAGTCAAATCCAAATTATTTAAAGTTTTTTTATTATTTTTTTTACTAATAAACAAATTAGAGGTTTTGATCTAAGGATAACATAAGCTGCAAACAACAAGTTGCATGTTAAATTTCAGAAATTTAAATTGCAGACTTACAGAACCACAATCTACACAAGCTCTTGAATTATTATAAGTTATAACTTCGTCTTGCACTCTGGTAGTATCAAATATCAATCATGTTAATCACACTATGATAACAATAGTGAACTAATTAGTCCATGATTGCACTAGCGAATCTTTGTAGGGTTGAATTGTAGATAGTCTTAAATAAACGAACATAAACAAACTTCCCGCTGAACAGTTCATGAACGTTCGGTTCATTTACAGGCCTAAAAAAATTATTCTATACAAATTTTTTTTTTGCCAAGAGGTGTTTTTTTTTTAACATGTAAGTTAATTATTGTTTGTTTAATCCAGGTTTAAGATGGATACGAGTTGGATGTCTTTACCAAGAGCTACCACTGAATATGAAAAAGGTCTTAACGTATTTCTTGATTTTATCTTTTCTACTGAGGGTAAAAATGGTCAAATATCATGTCCATGTATTGATTGCGGAAATCAGATATGGGTTGATCGGGAGGAAGCTAGAACGCATCTGCAATGTGTCGGGTTTATCAAAGGCTACGAAATTGCACCTTTGATTTCCAAACCATGTGATACTCCTATGTTGGATGCTGAAGATGACATGCAAGGGTTGGTTCATGATGCCTTCCACGGGTTTGGTGATAACATACATGAAAATGAAATAGGAACACAAAATGAAAGTTCGAGTATGCCAAACATAAATGCAAAAAAATTTTATAAAGTGTTGGAAGATGCAAAGAAAGAACTATATCCGGGGTGTAAAAAGTTCTCGGTTCTTTCATTTATCATTAGATTATTTCATAGTAAGTGTATTGGGAAATGTAATGACAAGGGTTTCAGCATGATGCTTGATACACTGAGGGAAGCCTTCCCGGATGCTTCTATACCGAAGTCATTGTATGACCTAAGGAAGATAATAAGAGAGCTAGGACTTGGTTATGATAAAATTGATGCATGTCCTAATGATTGTATGCTGTATTGGAAAGAAAACAGTAAGAAAACAGAATGTGATGTATGTCATACGTCAAGGTATAAAGCAAGTGAAAATGATTATGACGATGAGTCAACCATACCTGATACAGATAAGAAGACTAAGAAGATTGGAGCAAAGGTTTTGCGTCATTTTCCGCTCATACCACGGTTGCAAAGGTTGTTTATGTCATCTAAAACTGCTGCCTCCATGAGATGGCATCAAGAGAGTCGCACGAAAGATGGATACTTGAGACATCCTGCTGATTCCCCAGCTTGGAAAACATTTGATTTTAATTATCCTGATTTTCCCAATGAATCTCGTAATGTCAGGCTTGGTTTAGCGAGCGATGGGTTTAACCCTTTTAGAACAATGAGTGTTTCTCATAGCACATGGCCTGTTGTTTTGATGCCATATAATCTACCTCCTTGGATGTGCATGAAACAACCTTATTTCATGCTATCTTTACTTATACCTGGCCCATATGCTCCTGGGAATAATATAGATGTTTATATGGAACCGTTAGTGGCTGAGCTACAAGAGTTATGGGTTAATGGAGTAGAGACTTATGATGCGTCGACAAAGAGTAACTTTCAGATGCGTGCTTCTTTGTTATGGACGATAAGTGACTTTCCTGCTTATGCGAATTTATCCGGATGGAGCACCAAAGGTAAACTTGCATGCCCTTGCTGCCATAAGCATACAAAATCACAAAGGTTAACTCATTGCAAAAAATATTGTTTCATGGGACATCGTCGATATTTGCCAAGTGATCATGCTTTTCGAAAAGATAAGAAGTCTTTTGACGGCACAGAAGAAAAGGATAGGCAACCGCGTGGCTTAACAGGGTCAGAAGTACTTGATGAGCTAAATGGTTTTGAAATTAAATTTGGAAAACTTGTGAACACCAACCCTAATCTACCATTTAACTGGAAGAAGAGAAGTATTTTTTTTGAGTTACCATACTGGAAAGATAACCTGATACGCCATAATCTAGATGTAATGCATATTGAGAATAATGTTTGTGACAGTGTCATTGGAACGTTAATGAATCTAGATGGAAAGACCAAGGATCATGTAAAAGCACGCCTTGATTTGCAAGAATTGAGTATTAGACCTGAACTTCATCCTAGAGTTCAAAATAACAACAAAGTGTATTTGCCACCTGCTTGTTTCTCAATGGATAAAAAAGAGAAAGATATATTTTGTCGTGTTCTTAAAAGGGTGAAAGTTCCGGATGGTTATGCAGCTAACATATCAAGATGCGTAGAGTTAAAACCTCCAAAATTGTTTGGCCTTAAAAGTCATGATAGCCATATTTTGATGCAGCAGTTGCTTCCCATTGCTTTGAGAAATGTGTTACCTAAGCACGTGCGTTATCCTGTGATGAAGCTATGTCGTTACTATAAACAATTATGCTCAAAAGTTCTCAATCCAAATGATTTGGTTCAAATGGAACATGAGATTGGAAAAATCCTTTGTGATTTAGAAAGGATTTTTCCGCCATCGTTCTTTGATGTCATGGTACATCTTTCGGTTCATCTAGCTACAGAGGCCAAATTAGGAGGGACGGTTCATTACCGTTGGATGTATCCAATCGAGAGGTGCGCATTTATATTTTAGTAAATATCTTTTTTAAAGAATATTATTGAATCTCATCTTAATATTTTTTTATCACTCAGGTATTTATCTACATTAAAATCTTACATCAAAAATAGGAGTAAACCTGAAGGTTCCATTGCAGAAGGATATTTGGCTGAAGAATGTTTGTCATTTTGTTCATTATACCTATCAAGTGATGTCGAGACTATACATAATAAGACAAGTCGAAATTATGATGACGGTGGTTATGAGGATATTTTACCTATCTTTTCTATGTCGGGTCGGCCGATAGGTGCTACAACGGTAGAGATGCTAGACCTTGACATTTTGGCTAAAGCACATTCTTATGTGTTGTTCAATTGTAGTGAAGTTGATGAATTTCAAACGTAAGTAGTTATTTAGAATTTATGAGTTCCATTTCTTATATTCTATTTGCAATTGTTATTGTTGTTATCATCATTATCATCTTTTAACATTGCAGAGAACATCAGACGATTGTTCGTCATGAAAATCGGAAATTACGTGAGCGTGAGATTCAACGTTTACATAGCGAGACTTTTGAGTCGTGGTTTGAAGATCATGTAAGCAATAGATATATGTGTATTACTTTTGAAATCCAATTTTAATGATATAACATTTTCAAGATTCTAATATAGTTGGATGTATAATTTATATTTTAACACATCTTGCCTTAATTCAGGTTGCGGAGCTTCATACTAGAGGGGATCATAGAATCACAGAAGATCTAAGAGATTTGGCAAGTGGCCCAGCTGAGTTTGTGAAAAAATATAAGGGATTTATCATAAATGGTTTCCGATTTCACACAAATGATCTAGAAGCGGATAGGAAAACACAAAATAGTGGAGTTATGCTTGAGGCCATGACTAATAGTTTCTCGAGTGCTAGAGATAAGAATCCCATCATGGGAGATGTAACATACTACGGGGTTTTGAATGATATCATTGAGTTGGAGTATGCTGTTGACAAGAAAGTAGTTTTGTTCCATTGTGATTGGATCTCGAATGGTTCAAGGAAAAAACAAGATGAGAATGGGTTTACCCTACTCAATTTTGAAGGTTTGAAGCCTCATAACGAGCCTTTTATACTAGCTTGTCAAGCACAACAAGTATTTTATGTTGCAGATCGTGTTGACAAAGGATGGAAAGTTGTAATCAAGACAACGCCTAGAGATTCTTATGACATGAATGAACAAACATGTATTGATGATGTGGAAACACATTTGCAGAGTGACACATCTATGGATCCTCAACTTGATGAAAATATGAATATTGAATTGGTTAGACGAGGTTTAAATGGGACTGTTGTTGACAAGAATATCTTTGTTTTCGACGAAGATGAAGATCTATTTGAAGCTGCTTCATAATTTCATTTAGTTAATTAGTAATATGCTCTTTTTTAGCTTGTTACCAGTGGATTCTTTTGGTTTTTTTATGAGACAAAGTTGCAAAAGACATTATAGCATATTGTACTATATAGTTCGTATTTCGTTAATTATTTGTATCGATATTAGTTTAATTTGAATATTGTATGGAACTAGTTGTTGATCTCGTAATGTAAGGCTTGATTCAGTTCTAATATAAATCAAATAATTAATCAAGCCAGTAACTTAACAACGCATAACATCCGACTACACACTAAGCCAAGACGGCCAAAACCATTTTCAGCACGATTTAACTAAATATTCGACGCCCAGTATAACGGAAAAACTGTTAATTTCATGTTATAATGTAGTATAGATATTGTATGCAATAGATAAGTTTTCGACGTGTTTTTTTTATTATTACTAAAATATCAAGGGTAATGTTACGGTGTATTATAATAACACCATCATGATTAAGCGTCCTATAAAAGTTAAAGTTATAAGATTCAAATGTTAAGTATACCATTTAGTTATGTTATAATAAAACTCTAGTGAAAAAGCGTCCTATAAAACTGATGTTTTATGACTCAAATATCATGTGTCCTATTATGGTGTATTATAATAACATCACAATGATTAAGCGTCCTATAAAGGTTAAAGTTATAAGACCCATGTGCCAAGTGTCCTATTAAGTTATGTTCTTATATGACTTCTACTAGAAACGGTCCTATAACATCAAACATTTATGACTTAACTACAAAGTGTTGTATTAAGTTATGTTATAATAGGACCCCCAGTGATCAAGTGTCCTATTACATTACCACATAATAGGACACCCACAACTAAATGTCTTATAAATTACTTTATTAGGATCTACATTTTAAGGGTCTTATTAAGTTATATGATAATAGGACCCAAAAGAATCATCCATCCTATTAAATAACTTTTTAGGACACTGGTTTAGTAGCGTATATTATAAAAGGACCCCAAAAGTTCATTCGTCCTATTAAATAGTTTTTTAGGACCCCATTTTACAAGCGTCCCACACAAAAGGTCCTTAAAAGCCCTTTTTGTTGTAGTGATTGCACGTAACTACTCCTACAGTTCCATTCTCGGTCAAGATAATCAAGGTAGGACGAGGCCTAACTTAGGTGGGATGTTAGGATGGCCCTAAGGCTTCCCACAAGACCCCAAGATCTCTGAAAGAAGCTTGGATGTCGTCCCAAGAAAGCACAAGAAGGAATACCAAATGATTAAGTTGATCTTGCTATTTATAGGCAAATCAGGTAGTGCACGGGTGTGCTTCTAATCAGATTTGTTTTGTTGCTGCAGGGTCAATTATGTCTGTTCTTGTTGTCGAGCATAGGCATGTCAAAAGGTGGGCACGACCATGCCAACTATCAGATGTTGGTTTCTTAAACCCTAAGTTGGCTGCTTTGTATTCTAGTGCACAGGGCTTTCGTACGGATGTGCATGGGCGTGCTTAGTCAACCCTGGAGTTATTTTATCATCGTTTAAGCCTCGAGAAGGTCTTTACACATTCTTGAACCATGTATCGGGTCTCGTATCTTCAGGAATCTCCGTTTTTAGATGTTTTTACCTGAAAATCACCTATTTTTTTGGTAGAAGCTGCAATTTCCTAAAAAATACAAATAGGAATGATTAAGTAGCTTATAAATTCAAGCCTAATTTTTCCCTATTATGAGACTAATTATGCTTGTTTTATATGTGTAAATTGTTTTGGTTAAAAATTACTTCATAAAAATAACTTTGTATTCCAAATTAGTAAAAGGGAGGTTGAGTGCTAATTGTGTTTACAATGTATAAAAATCAGTTATATCTTCAGGATGTCAGTTTAAGATATCAAAGAAACAAGAATTGACAACTATGCTCAGGATGGCAAAGGAAAAAGTGAGGATGGACAGTTATATCCTAAGGATGTAACTGTCTGACAAAATGATGTAATAAGCAAAAATAGATGAATATAAATGTGATGCAATCAAAGAACAACACTCGATGTACGAGGAAAAACTTTGATCACTTGGTGATCACCAGCACAAAACCTCGGGAGGAGTCTAAGCCCCTGCCTTGTTTGTTAATATTAAAAACAGTAAAAGTGAGTACAACTTTGGATGGGTGATGAACAAGTTACTAAGATTACAATGTTGTGTTGTGTGTTTGTAAGAGTATCAGGTGTTCTATAATAAGCAAGTAGCTATCAAGTAAGTGTTCAAGTGTCCTATACTAGTTTATAATAAAAAATCCCATGAAATCCGCCTCCTTAATTGTACTCCTTGACTGTTTCAGGTGAACGTTGAAGCAGAATTAACCAACATAGACGTTGGTATAACAGCTTCCATGATTTTCGCTCTTCATTTATGTTGGACGGTTACACCTTTGACCTATTCTTTAGCAAAGGTCTTCCTTCATACGTATAGCTCTTCAATCCTTAGCTCTTTTGACTTGAATAAGACCATATGGCCGTTAGGGAAGAGTTACAAGTCTTGATATTATCTAATTGTACCTGCAATTACATAACAATAAGATAATTCGTTAGTCTATCCTTAGGATGCACATAAGACAAAACACTGTCACATCCTGAACCCTGTTCAGTTCTTCAGTATCCTGAGGATGCTACATAGAAAATACAAGTTAGTTCTATCCTGAAGATTTCACCACCAACAATTGTCCCCAAAATATGTTACCGTTAATATCTCAACGGTAATAATATTTTTAATGCTGATGCTTATCTTCTAAAGCTGATTAGACGTCTGTCAGGATGACAACGGCTATTTTTTAGGCTTTAATTTTGTGATGACTGTTACACATCATCACCTTCTACCGTCTATATCTAGACCTTGATTCTTCCTTTGTAATCACAATAATATTGTCATAAAGGTAATTTCTTCTTTCTTCTCTGCTTTTCTTTATTCCTTCAATCTTTTTTCAAAAAATTCTAAAGATGGGCAAGAAATTAACAAGAGCATCTAGGACTGTTGGAGTCCCCAAAGACTTCATCTCCCAAAATCTGCTAAAGGATCCTGACCAGAAGGTTTGCTCCTTCACTGATAGGGACATCCAAGCCCTAAAGGACTCAGGGGCCTTCCTTAATTCTGCTGAGATTTGTCCCTATAGTCAGAGTGCAAAATCTAATTTTGCATCCTCTGTTTGTATCTGCTTCTTGTACTTGCCATTCCACCTAGGCTTAAGATATCCATTCCCCAAGTGTATCAATGTTTCCTTTGATATTACTAGGATGGCCGATGCCCAGGCTATGCCTGAGGATTGGAGGATCTTGATGGTCTGTAATAAGATCATCGAGTATCATGGTATCCATCTTCAGATTGGATACCTATCTTATATATATAAGTTGAAAACTTATGGGTCAAACCGGTATGTTCTTCAGATTATAAATAAAGAACGTCCTTTCTTGTTCAATGTCATTAAGTCTGATAGGTCATGGAAGTCAAAGTTCTTCTTTTTGAAGAGGGATTACATTCCTTATGGGGATGCTATCTCTATGGCATGGTTAAAAAGTGGTAAACAGTTTTTAGAATAATAAAGTTTATTTTAAGGATGAAAGATTTTTGTAGTTATATCCTGAGGATATTACTAACATTCTGAAAAAAAAAAATTATGTTATAGGTGCTTCATTTGCCAAGCTTGCTCCTCCTCTGACTGATTCCTTTATAAGATACAAGACAATTATTGACTTACCTCAATCTGGAAGAACATTTGAAGTAGAGGAAAGCTATACCACTAGTCAAGAGTGTTACCTTTTACATCCTGAGGATGTTTTTCCATGTTATATTTTCTAACCTTGTATGCTGATATTTTCAGCAAAGAAGTCACAGCCAGGATGTCAAGGCTGCTAAGATCATCTTTCTATCTAGCTCCAGGATGACTAGCCCTCCTCTTCCTCCCCCTAAGTCTAGGGCTCATGCATCCTCGAAGAAGAGGAAAACTGTTGCTGCTACTGCCTCAGCCTAAGAGACTACTACCTTTAAGGGTCTCAGTTTTGAGGATGTCTTAGATAGGATTTCCCAGTTCACTCTCCAGGTACAGTGTTATCTTGAGGATGGCAACAATAATTATTTTTTAAATAAATGTTAAGGATGACATACTTACCTCTTTTCCTTTTCTTGTAGGGACATAAATATCTGGTGAAGTCTCTTGCTGAGGTCGCCAAAGAGCTTAATGACACCAAGGCCACACATGAGGATGTAAAGAAGATTGCCCAAGAAAAAGGTAAACATCTTGCGAGGAAGCTGCCTAAGGTAGAGGCTAAACTGAAGCTGGCGAAATCCGAGCAGGCTAGGATGGTGCTGGAGCATGAGAAGGAGATGGAGGAATATAGGCAGGGCCTCATGAAGTCTGCCACTTTTTCTGTCTTACAGGCTAGGGTAAAGATAGCCCTGCAAACCGAGGATCCCAATTTCAACCATGAATAATGGGATGTCAAAGGCTGGCAAGAGAAGATCAATAGCCTGGATGGGAAAGAAGTGGTGCATGAGCCTGTTCCTCCTGCAAATTCTTTATGGAAATTGTTTGTTTTAAAATACTTTTTCTGAGTCTTTCACCATATAAAATAGATCCTCACTAGGAGGAATCTCAACAAGCTCATCCTCTGACTCAGTTCAGGAACTCACTCGATATGGTTTTCAAGTGGGATTTAGTTTTCCATCCTAAACCGGGCTTTTGAGATTCTTCATCAGATTCCTCATTATCAGACTCAATCAGACAGTACTTATCATCTTTGACTATCTTGGGTTCCTTGATTTCAGTTGGATAAGCGACAAGGGGTGTTGTGACCTTAAACTAAGTGAGTTCTATCTCTTCTGGTGACTTGGAATAATTTTCACGCAAATGAGGATGAACTGCTTTATAGCCAACCCCTTTCCCTAATTTTTCTAAGATTTATCTACCAAAGGTATGATCAAAAACATCTCTTGAGTTTAAATAACTTTTCAATTTTTTTCTTGATTGTTTCATACTCACAATGATTGGATGGCACAACTTTCTTTGTTTGATCCAAATCAGTGATATAATAATTTATGGCATCTTGTTTGTTTAACACTGCTTTCTTAAACTCACACACGTCCTTCTACAAAAGCTAGACTGTGTTTTTGAGTTCTTTTTCATTTTTCTTTAAAAGAGCATTGGCATCATTGCCTGTTCTCAGATCACACACCAAATTAATATTATGATCTTTTAATGTTTCAATCTTACCTTCTAATTTAATACATTTAGTGCAAACATGAGATTTAGATGAAGAACTGACCCGTTGCTCCTGTAGATTAGCCATAAAAGCATAATAAGAGGAAGTTCCAACTTCGGTGAAATACTTAAGAGTAATAGATAAAATATCCAACTATCTGCTCAAACAAGAAAAATATTTGGCTTTTCAAGAAATCTGCTGCAAGGACCTGGTCAACATCAGCATCTAGACTATCTGTGTTGATACATGAGTCATTGCTGTTTGTACTAGATTGAGTATCATCAGATTCTTCATATCCCTCTTCATCGCTTAAACTATCATCACTAGAGGCTTCAAATTCATTCTATTGAACATCTCGGATAATCTCAGCATAACATGTTGCAGCTCCACCACCATTCACTACCACGTTCTCGTTCCCTTTTCCCTGCTGTAGATTCAGATCAATCCCCTCAACAGCTTGTACAACCAGCGCTCTGCCGGTATTGTCATTAACAGGTGTTGCTGGTTGTTGGTTGATAGCTAAGACAATTATTGGTTCTTGGCTGACAACTGGTGCTTGAGCTAGTTAAGGTCTTGGTTGGTACTGATTTGTTTGTTGGTATTGAATTGTAGGATGGGTTTGGTCGGTTCGTTGTGGAGGCTTATCACATTTTCTCTTGAAGTGTCCATGTACTGCATAGTTAAAGCTCGTGATTTTACTCTTATCAAATGAAGTAGAAAAGGCACCATCTTATAGGTTGCCTCCATACGCCTGGATCCTTATAAGCATATGGACTTCATACGCCTGACCCTTCACAAGGATCAATAGTTTAACGTTAAGAATACATCGGAGAATTATCGAAACTACATAAATACATTACAAAACATGTCTAGATAGTGTAACAAGATAGGGACACAACAGGAGGTGCATCTACATATTCCCGAAGAGCTAAGTTTCTCAAAGCCGAATTTGAACTTATAAGATCAATTTTCTTCTCAAACAATAAATGATTCAAGCAGGTTTTCACATTAACCGAAGTGGAATGAAGGTATACGTGTATTGATAGAACAAGGAAATGAAAATAATAATAACACAATCACAAATACTTAATAATTCCTTTAGATTCAATCAATTTCCCACTCAGAAATTCAAACACACACAAACAGCACAAGTTTAGCAAAAGTTTTTCAAAGGTTATGATGAGAATGGGAGAATAGGGCTTATATACTCTCTTACATATGCATAAGGTCATCTATGAGAATGGGAGACTCATTCTCATGGAGTGTCCCATACTCCTCTCATTCTCATGACCAAACAACAAATGACTGAATTGCCCCACAGGCTACAAAACATCGTTTAACCTAGCCAACAACTTATACTAACCTATCACTAGTTGAGGACATACACAAAGTGCACTAACAATGTCCCCATTGGATCTAGCTAGTGATCTATAGAATTAACCTATCACCTAACTAGGGACATACACAAAGTGTATTTACAAAACTCCATATTTTCCCAAATAGGTAAATTTTCCTTCCAACCATCTAAAACCTATAACAACTAAATTTTGTTGTAATAGATCAATCGATTGCAACGGAACCATTTCATCGCTAAATGTGTCGTCCTTAAAGGCTACATTTTTGTAGTGATAGGAGAGTACAAAATACTCCTTTCCAGTAGTCTTTATTTATATTTGGCCAATGTCTGCTATGTATCTAGTTTGGCTGTGAAAATCATTTAAGTTTCATGTTTCCGTGATCAAAGTTTTAAGTATACTTTTAGTGGTGATGACAATTAGGTTACTTGAATGTTGTGCATTAATCTGAGGCGAAGCCTTATTCTGGAATTTATGAGATTGTCACTAACTCTTTATGCAATCATAATAAGATATACACATTAGGGTGAGGTTCCTGTACAAAATATTTTTATCGTATAAAGTGTGAGAAGTCTATATAGACATTGTGATTTAATTTTTAGGCATGATGTTTATTCTTTTGGAATATTATTTTATAGAAAAACACAAAACGTAACAATTTAAAACACCAATGCAATAAAAAGTAATTAGTGTGTTTTAAATTTCATGTCTAGAATACATTTGATTATGTTTTAAATTGTTGCGTTTGGTGTTTTTTAATATAATATAATACAAAAGGAATCGAAAACATCATAACCAAAATTTAAAATATCATGATGGGGCGGCTAAGGAGTTCAATGACTTTATTAATGATGCCGAGTTACACGAGTTCTTGCTCCGTGGGAGGAGGTTTACGCATATAATTGGGAACAAACTAAGTCGGATTGATCGTATTTTCGTATCGTGGTCATTTGTTAACAGTTGGAGTAATGCAGAGTATCGTGTTTTGGATCGGGTAGAATCGGACCATAGTCCGCTGTTACTTAAAATTGAGTCTCGGAATTTCGGAGCAAAGCCGTTTAGATTCTTTAGCTCGTGGGTTAACAGGGACGTGTTAGAGAAGGTGGTTGAGGAGTTTTTATCAGGTGGTCCGAACAACTTGAAGTCTGATGTTAATTTGCTAATTAAATTTAGAAGGCTGCGTGATAATATAAAGGTATGGTATGGGAATTTGATTAAAAATGAGAAAGAAGAGGAGATGGGGTTGCGTGCAGATATTAGTGAATTGGAGGTGGCCATGGAATCGTGTGATCTTACGAAAGCAGAATGTTGGGTTTTGGAAGAAGCTACGAAACGGTTGAAAGAGTTGGAAACGTTTAAAGTCCGGGATTTGAAACAAAAAGCTAGAGTTAGGTGGGCGAAGGAGGGAGATGAGAACTCTAGTTTATTCCATGTAGTTATTAATTCTCGCAGGGTGTCTAACTCCATTCCTGGTTTATACATTAACGGTGTTTGGGAGACGAGACCTAAGGATATAAACAAAGAGGTGTATCGGTTTTTTAAGAATAAATTTGTGGAAGATATGAAAGAGAGACCTACTATTCTTGTACATGGGGTTAAGACGTTAGACTCGGTGGCCGCGGAGGGTCTTATAGCTCCTTTCTCAAAAAAAGAAATTAAAGAGGCGGTGTTCGAGTGTGGTAGCGAGAAGGCAAAAAAATGTGGTGTGCATATTTAATTCAGCAAAAAAATGACTTAACTCCTATGAATCCAGCCCCAAAGTCTTAAGTAATATTCAATATTCAAGATGAAATCAAGATTAAAAACCATGGACCAGGATAATAATAACTGAATCAACATTAAAATGGCACTATATTTCATGAAAAAATAATCAAGTTGGCAAGTATATAATATAAACCTCTGGATGATAGATAGCATATTAGGGGTTGTGGGAAGTTTCTCTTACGGAAGAAGAGGCAAAATCGTTTCGCCAGATTGTAAATAAATGGAATTTGGTGTCAGATGCGATTTAGTGAGGGAATAACTGGAGGACTTGTCTTAGGGTAAGGGAGTAGAATTAATTTGGGATATTGAGATGAGCGGGAACAAGGATCCGAGCGGGAACATAAATAATTTTGAACAAAATATAAACACTATTCAATACATATTAATTATAAAAAATTTAAAAAAACTTATCAACTAAACTATTTCTAGTTATAATAAAATATAATATATATACTTATGAAAAAACATTTAAGTAATATATTTGAAGCGATATGAGCTAGGTACCTTATGGTACGGAATCTACTGATTCCAAAATCATAAAACATAAGTATTGGTAACGAAAATGCTGATTACAGTATTCAAGGTACAAAGTCACTTAAATATAATACCGTAACAAACCGGTACCATCAGTAAGGCGGGTACAATTTTAGACTTTTAGATGGGTATAGTTTTAGCTTGGGATGAGAATTTCGGTATCAAGTACTACTAAAAATACCAGTACCAAAAATCCGGTACCATAGCGGTACCGATAACTTACCATACTGAATATTATCAAGCTTTATGGATTTTTGATATCAATTATGTACGGTACCGGTTGTGATTGCTTACATATTATGTTTTTTTTATTTTTTTAAAGTCAAACTCGATAATATAAACAATTTTTTTTTTTTAAATCTTCCTCAATATGAGACGTGGATGGATTGGGCGATACATCTTTTAAATAATTAAACAAGAAATATAATTTGGCCATCTAACAATTGTATTTTGTCCAATTTAGAGATTATTATTGAATTTTATTTTAAACCTGTTCTCATCCGAATCATAATGGCCACTTTGTATACCGGTATGTTTCAGCTTGAACCCATTCTTACTCAAAGCCATTTTGAACAAAACCAGGGTGATTATTCTTTAAAAATAGCCTATTCTTTCTAGAAAACGTTCTGACCTGACACGTAGCCTAAAGTGACTCGCCGTGTTTTGCAGACTGTATTGTGAATGTTCAAAATGGGCCCAACATTATTAAGTAGGTGTAGCTATTGGTTTTGCCACATAATCTCTAAACAAAAAAGAATTTACGTAGTTAATAGGCATCAAGTATCTACACATATTTAGAAATAGGTAAATAATTGTCGCGCCATATAAATAAAAATAAGAGTTATTTACTAATTTTATATGTATCAAAGTATATTTTATAATATGTCTATGTAATTATTTTTCCACATCATCTAAAAAATTAAATAAAAATTTATTTACTTATTTTAAATGTATCCACTATCTACACATATTTTACATTTCTAAATATGTGTAGTTATTTATTTTGCAATATTATTCTCATTAAAAAAATTTACTTTATATTATGCAATGTCTATAGTATTGTTCATTTATAACATGTGTAGGTAATTATTTATCCATGTCATTTTCAATAAATAAAATAAAATTTATTTACTTAGTTTATCCATACATATATTTAAAATTGTTATGTGTTGGTAAACATAATCATTTACCTACACATATTAGTTGTTTATATATGTGTAGATAATTTAACTATACATAACCAAATTTTACAACATGTGTAATTATTTAATATTTAAGTACCTACACATATTAAATGTTAGTCAATTTGAAAATATATGATCCATAATTACCCACGCACATATAATCATGTGTAGGTATTTACCCACACATTTACATGTGTAGGCAATTCATGTGTGGGTAAATACCCTAATTTCTTGTAGTGTTCTCATATAAAATTGAAGTAATTGTTTTCAAAAAATATATGTAAGATAAACATAGAAAACTAAATTTTAAAATTACTGTCGCCTTGAAGTTCACATATCGATTATGTTAAGGTGAACTTTTTTCGCTTAGACTTGTGTATCATCTTCGTTTGGCATATCCGTGAACGGTTCATTTTGCTTAGACGTATTCTTTTATCTACTTTTTTACTTATTTTTCCAAATCTCATATTAGTTCCAAATAAAGGACACGTGCAGTGGCGAAGCTTGGTTCTCGAATCGGCGGGGGCCGGATTCAATTTTTTCCGATCAACCCAGACTCAATTTACCTACGAAAATCGTAAATTTCTACCATTGCGCCAAAAAACGGTAGGGGCCAGGGCCACCCCTGGCCCATTGTATGTTTCGCCCCTAGACACGTGCAAGATCTTTAAGGCTGCTTTTCAGTCTTCAATGCATATCCTATAATGGCATAACTTGTGCCAAACAATCAGAGACTAAAAATTAGTCTTTGTTCATTTCTCAATCAAAAGGCGTTTAAAACTAATTATCAGTCCCCAATGTTGGCCACTATAACAATATTGAGAACTGATTTTTACTCTTTAATATGTTCCCTCTTTATCAAAGACTGAATATTAGTGACCTATACAATGGCGCCATTTCTCATTAGTGAGGGCACTTATTTAAGACTGAATTTCAGTAACCAAATACATTCCCTCTAAAAAAATTATAGTTGACAAACATATTTGTGACTAAATTTCAATCTTAAATAAGTGATCAATGTATTAAGGACTGATTGTTAGTCACGATCATTAGTCGTAAAAAAATCAGTCACTAATACATTTAGTAACTAACATATTAGTCCTAGATACTGTGTATTCGAGACTGATAGGTTAGCCCTTCATACCTTAGTCCCCATTGGTCACAATATTAAGCACTGATTTTTACTCTTTAGTATGTTCCCTCTTTATCAAAGATTGAATATTAGTGACCTATACAATGGCGCCATTTCTCATTAGTGAATGCACTTATTTGATACTGAATTTCAGTAACCAATTACATTCCCTCAAAAAAAATATATTTGACAGACATATTTGTGACTAAATTTTAGTCTCAAATAAGTGATCAAAGTATTAAGTACTGATTGTTAGTCACGAACATCAGTCACAAAAAAATCAGTCACTAATACAATTAGTAACTGACATATTAGTCCTAGATACTATGTATTCGAAACTGATAGATCAGTCCCTCTTACCTTAGTCTCCAATGGTCACTTTTCTTGTAGTGGCCGGGCCCAGATGGTTTTAATTTTTGTTTTGTAAAAAAAATTTTGGTCTCTTCTTGCAGGTGATTTCATGGAGATATTTAAAGAGTTTGCAGAGACGGGGGAGATTAGTAGGGGAGTAGGATCTTCCTTTATTACGTTGGTGCCTAAAGTCAAGGATCCGGTGGAGCTGGGGTAGTACAGGCCTATTAATCTGATAGGTGTTGTCAGTAAAGTGATTTCTAAAGTTCTTACTAACCGCCTAAAAATGGAGATGAATGATCTGATTTCAGAAACTCAATCGGCTTTCATAGCAGGTAGATATATTTTGGATGGCCCACTTATTATTAGTGAACTTCTGTCTTGGGCTAGAAAAAGCGGTAAGGAGTTATTTATGTTTAAGATTGATTTTGCTAAAGCGTATGATAATGTCAACTGGGAGTTCTTAGTCTCGGTTATGAGACAGATGGGTTTTCCGGATAGGTGGTGTAAGTGGATAAAGGGAGTTTTATGTTTGGCCTGGTCGTCTGTTTTAGTTAATGGATCTCCGACATTTGATTTTTCTTGTGAGAAGGGTATGAGACAGGGTGATCCTATTTTGCCGTTTTTATTTATCATTGTTATGGAGGCTCTTGCTGGTATGATGAGAAAGGATTGTGAGGTGGGGTTGTTCAGTGGAGTTCGGCTTCCTAATAGTGGTATGGTTTTATCTCATTTATTCTATGCAGATAACGCTATGATAATGGGTGAATGGTCGAGTAGCAATTTCGAGACTCTTAGGCGGTTACTTAGAGTTTTTCATTTATGTTCGGGCCTACGGATTAATATTATGAAGTCCACTCTATTTGGAGTTGGGAAAGATAATGTAGAGGTGGCGGGGATGGCTCGTACTTTGGGGTGTTGTTCGGGGGCAACGCCATTTAATTATCTTGGTATTATGGTGGGGGCTAAAATGAGTCGAATTAGTAACTGAGACCCGGTGATAAAGGTTTTCAAGACTAAACTATCGAAATGGAAGTCTAAGTTTGTCTATTGGTGGTCGGGTGGTGTTAATTAAATCCATTTTGGAAAGCTTACCATCTTATAATTTTGCTTTGTACAAGGCCCCTATTACAGTTATTAATCGGTTGGAATCTTTGATTAAGTCGTTCTTGTGGGGTGGTAATCCGGACGTTAAAAAGGTTCATTGGTTGGCGTGGGATAAGGTGATGACCCCTAAGAAGTATGGAGGGTTGGGATTGAACAGACTTGGGGAGAGTAATAATGCTTTTATGTTGAAATGGCTGTGGATATATCGTGTAGAAGGTGAGTCTTTGTGGATAAGAGTCATTGAAGCTATTCATGGTTCGCTTAGACAATGGGAAGTGTATCCGTGTAAGTCGCGCTTCTCTGGAATGTGGTCTAGTTTAATAAAGGCGTGCTCTAAAAGTAAAGTGGGTGAGAACATTGGGACATATATGATTCGTGGTATTGTTGGTAGTGGGTCGGATATTAGATTTTGGTTGGATCCGTGGGTTTCGAATGTGTCGTTAAAAGCGATGTTTCCGAGCTTGTTTCGTCTGGAAGGTAATAAGTGGTGCAAGGTTGTAGATCGTATTGGTGGGGATGATAGGAATGGTTTGGTTGCATGGGAATGGCGCCATTATCCTTCAACAGAGATAGAGGTTGATGAATTGATAAATTGCCACATACTTATTTCGGGCCATTCTTTGAGTCAGGAGCGAGACAAGTGGGCCTGGTTTGACCAGGGCCCAATTGATTTTTCAGTCCAAGATGCTAAGAAGTTGATCAGTTCTGAACGTTTGGGGGCCAAGTTAGTGAGTCGTCTTTTGTTTGGTGTAAATGGGTTCTGCTAAAGTGTAATGTATTTATGTGGAGGCTTTGGTTGGATAGGATCCCGACTAAAAGTGGCATTGAGAAGACGAAATATTGTTCATGGAGAGTGTAGTTGTGACTTATGTAACGATGTCGAAAAAACTGCGGAGCATGTTTTTACTAGTTGTGGCCTAACGGTTGATGTGTGGCAAGGTATTGCCAATTGGGTTCACCTACCGCCTATTTATTTATTCTCTATCAATGACATTCTTGAAGTGGTTAGTAGCTCGGGGTGGTCGAAAAGAAAAAAAAAAGATCATATATGGTATTTTTATGGTGGCTTGTTGGCGTATCTGGAAAGGTAAGAATGAAAGGCTTTTTGGTGACAAGAATAGAAATGTAGCGGAGATAGTGGCTGATGTAGTTTTCTTTGGTTTCGTAGTAGGGATAAAATTGGTGGGGTGGATTGGAAAGGTTGGAAGTTCTTTTCTTTTGATGTAATGTAATTGTTTGTTTTGGAGGTTCCTTTCTTGAGAACCATTTGGTGGTTGTGTTTTAATGAAATTGGCCTTTAAAAAAAATAATTAAAAAGGGAAGAACAATTTTTAAGGGAAAGTCTACACTCTACAACTCCAAATGATTTAATTAATGGCTTCTATTTAATTAAAAAAATAAAATATTTAATTATTATCTTATTACTTTAGAATTAGTATTCTTTATTTTTACAAATTATTTGCTGTAAAAAAACGTTTATAATGTATTAGCCTATGAATAAATATATTTTTAATAAAATAGGTAGACGAAAATTAGATTTGGTCAAATATATTACAACTAGCTGATTACCCCCGGGAGGGTCCCGAGTTTGAAAAATCTAATTTTACGTGATAACTTATTGCAAATGGCTCAAGTTAACTAACTACAAAATCTCCAATCATTGCATGTTCGTAGTATTCTAATCAGTAATAACTCATATTCCCCACAAAATCTAATTTTACATGATAACATGAACACTTTGTGTGTTTTTTCCTGTATGAACGAAACCCCACAAAAAGTAGTCGATTTTTTCTCCGTTTTTTATATAGCACTATGGTTCTCGTTGGAAAGATAATAAAACGTTCGTTAATTTGGTGTAATTTTTTTCTTTAAAAAATCCCGTATATAAAAGATATAAACGTTTAAAAATTATGGGAGGAAATATGAGAGAGAAAATTTTAAATTTATTTTTAAATTATTTTTTCCTAAAATAACTCAATTTAATTAAAAAGGAAACAATTCAAAAACACCAAAATCTCTCCATTATGATGCCACGTGGCACTCTCAAGGGAAGGTTGAGGCCTCCATTGCACGCTACGTCAGCATATACGTTTTCTTTTATATATATAGATAGATTTACATACCCAAAAAAGAATACTAGAATAGTTAACAAAAATTGTAGCCATTAGACATTACAATAAACTAATGTTTTTTTTCTTAATATTCTCAAATTCATCGTATTATTAAGTAAACAAGTATGAATATTTTTACAATATTATTAAGTGGATAAGTATGAATAGGTTTTATCCGACCAATTTTAATGTGACTTCTTTTGACTCGTCTTTTTTTAACCCAACCAATATGGGTTCTCCGTAAAAAAAACCTAGATTCCCCACTATTTGATGGTCTAGACTCTAAATCGAGTCAAATCATCTATGATAAACTGGCAAAGGTTTTGAGGTGGTGGCGATTAAGACGAGTAAGGGGGAAGGAGCAAGCCGATAAGTAAAGAAGGGAAAAAGATTTGGAGATTGTGATATAATCTCTCTCTCGTCGCTTATGGGAACTTAACGATCAATGGTTCTATAATTTGACTAGTGTTAGTACCATTGTTGTTATTTATTGTTATACTTATTTTATTTTACTAGTAGAGTGCCCGTGCGATGCAGCAGGGAACACAAACACTTCTAAGGGTGTGTATGGTTCGGTTTATTTCGATTATTAGGCTCAACCGAAACTAAAATCAAAGTCATCAATTAATCAATTTTATAAAGCAATCGGTTCCTTGGTTGGGTTAGTATTGTTATATTATCGGTTTTTAGTCCGGTTTAGTTACTTTTGGTGATTAACAAAATCCAAACTCTGGCTAAATTTGTTTTTGTCTAGAAATACATGAAATGGACGTATAAATACAAGTAATGGAGGTATAAATAAGTCTGTAAACGAACCGAACATTCATGAACTGTTCGTGAACTTGTTCGGCGGGAAGTTCGTTTATTTAATAAACGAACATGAACAAACGTTGTCTTCGTTCATTCATGTTCGCGAACATCCGTTAATGTTTGTTTATTTATATTCGTTTAAGTTTATTAATTACATACGTAGACGTAGTTATATTTACATAAATATAAACATAAATTGGGTTTTAGCTACTTGTATAAATATATAACCAATTAGTAATTGGGTGCTTTAGTAATACAAAATCGTTCACATTTATTATGTTTGTGAACGTCCGTTTATGTTCTTTCATGAACTGTTTTTTTAGGTATTAAACGAACGAACATGAACATGACAAATTTCTTAATGAAAGAATATGAACACAAAAATGGGTTTGATTATGTGTTCGTTCGGATCGTTTACAGGCCTAGATATAAAAGCTAAAAATATATGAGTATATAAATGGTCCTGTTTCGGTTTAGTTGATTTTGGTGAACTAAGTGTACAAAAACCAATAACTGATTTTAAATTAGTTTGGTTTTTGGTTAATTCAGTTTTCGATTTCTTTCGGTTAAATTCTTCTATTTTTTTCGGTTTCAGTTAAATGTTCAATTATTTTTCACCCTAGATATCTATACTATATATAATATATTTCAGGTAACAAAACTATGGACGGAATTTGGGATATGTTTGAGCATTCATTCACGACTATCACTTTTGGTGTTTTCAAAACTTTGGATCCCGTGATGGGTTTTAAACTGTATATTGTGATGGTTGTTGTTGTTGTTGTTGAACATGTTTGGTACTTTTATTTTTAAATAAAAATGAATGTTTGCTCGAATCTTGTGCTTGAAAAACTTTCGTGGTTGCATCCCGTGTTTCTGCCTAGGCGGAGTGTGACAGATTGGTATCAGAGCTCAAGGTTATAGCGAACTAGTTTTCTCTAAAAACTAAACTATAACTACAACGATTTTCGAATGAAAAGTTTTCCTAGCATGAAAAATGTTTTCATCACGATGCACTGCCCATGTTCCATGCCCTTTTTCTACATTGCATTCACGCGAGTATAGCACATGAGTTATTGACGCTTGTCGATGTGTATATGTATACTTTTGGATTTTGACAGGATCATGGCTACCCCTACTTATGTGATTATTATTTCGGATTCGGAGGATGATTCCTTCGCTGTTCCTGAGACGTCTAGTGACGATGACGTTGATGGGTACTTCGCTGATTCGGAGCCCGAGGAGGACGAGGATGTGGACGTTGTAAGAGATGGCATGCGCAGCTAGATCCCGTCATTTCGGATGATTAGCCTGACGTTCCTGCTGGTGAAGCTATCCGAGAACAGGCAACAAAGACATCTCCAGTGAACCCAAATCCAAATGTTGCTTCATCATCCAACTTGGGTAATGATCTGGATTCGACAGAGAATTTGACTACTCAAACGGGAGTTCCAGTACCTGATCATCCGGAATCTTGGATTCATCGTACTCACCCGCTCGATTAGATTATTGGTGATCCTGGAAGCTCTGTTATGACTAGAAGACAACTTCGGAATGCAAACTCATCTGAAAATCTTGGCACTTTAGCTTTATATGCGAAAATTCAAAAATCTGGTTGTCAGAATGACTGGTCCTTTGCTTGTTATGTTTCGCAGGTTGAGCCGCGGACTTACAAGGATGCTCTTTTGGATGACGCTTGGGTAGAAGCGATGCAAGATGAGTTGTTGCAGTTTCAGAAACTAGTAGTGTGGACACTAACAGATTTACTTCCAGGAAGAAAGAAAATTGGAACCAAATGGGTTTTCAAATGCAAAAAGGATGACAGAGGTGTAAACATGAGAAATAAATCTCGACTGGTAGTTCAAGGTTTTCATCAAGTGGAAGGAATCGACTACAACGAAATTTTTGCACATGTGCCACGTTTAGAAGCTATTCGTATGTTTCTAGCGTTTTCCTCATACAAGAAATTCAAGGTGTATCAAATGGACGTTAAGAGTGCGTTTCTTTACGTTGTGGTCAAGGAAGAAGTATACGTCGGTGAACGTCAGGGCTTCGAAGATCCTATCCACCGGGATAAGGTCTACGTTCTCAACAAAGCATTATACGGGTTGCACCAAGCTCCACGCCAATGGTATGAGATGCTGAGCACGTATCTACTATCCAAAGGATTCAAACGCGGTTTGGTAGACTGCACTCTGTTCACCAAAAGAATAGGGGATGACTTGCTTCTAGTTCAGATTTATGTTAACGATATTATTTTTGGATCTACTAATGAACTTTTGTGCAGAGAATTTAAAAAAGTGATGCAGGAAAAGTTCGAAATGAGTGCGATGGGAGAAATGCAGTTTTTCCTCGACCTGCAGGTGGAACAAAGACCAACGGGGATCTTTATTCACCAAACAAAATACGTTTCTGAAGTCTTGAGCCGATTGCAGATGGAAGATTCGAAGCCGATGGATACCCCAATACAACCTAATCACGGGATTGGAGTTGACGCTAAGGGGGAGCTGACTGATCCTTTTACATACAGAGCAATCGTCGGATCTCTGATGTATCTCACCGCATCTAGACCAGCCATAATGTTTGCCACATGTTTGTGCGCACGATATCAATCGAAGCCGAAACAAAGTCATCTTGCAGCTGTCAAACGGATCCTACGATATCTGAAGGGTTGTCCGTCAAGAGGACTATGGTACCCTAATGATGATAATTTTGACCTAATTGCTTTTAGTGATGCAGATTGGGGCGTTGTGACAAAGACAGCAAATCCACAACGGCTGGATGTCAATTTTTTGGGAGCAGGCTCGTGACGTGGCAGTGAAAGAAGCAGACGGCAATCGCACTATCTACATGTGAAGCAGAATATGTGTCAGCTTCAAGTTGCTGCTCACTGGTTCTGTGGATTCAACAGCAGATGGTCGATTACGGTTTGCAATTTCTTAAAACCCCTATTCACTGTGACAACGAAGCCGCAATTGCATTAACTAAAGACACGGTCAATCACTCAAAAGCTAAACATATCTAGATTAAGTATCACTTTATCCGTGATTGTTATGCCAAAGAGATGATTGATATGGTCAAAATCCACACTGATTACCAACGTGCAGATCTTTTTACCAAAGCTTTCGATAGATCTCGATTCGAATTTTTATTAAAATCTAACGGTATAAAAGAGAAACAAGACTGATCATCACCTCAGTTTATCACTTTTTAGTTTTAGTTTTACAGTTTTTCAAAAATCCCAAAACCCAAAAATATGTTTTACATTTTAGGGGGAGTTTTAGATTTTCAGAAAATCCAAAAATATTGAAAAATCCAAAAAGCCCTAAAAATTAGAAAAATCAAAATGATTTTCCTGGAATAAAAGAGGAATTGATAGTACATCAGTGGGGATCTGACATATGCTAAAGATTTGAAATGTTATATGAGCCGTGTGTTGAGTCTCTGTGATGTGCTGGTAGGCTTCGTAGACCTATTACTGCGTGTTAGATACATACATATCAAACGAATTGTTATGTGGATGAACTCCTCATTAGCATATGGTCTTAGTACCGTAATTTCGTTTCATAGGGTATTTGTACAAAACTCGGAGGTTTCGGGTCGTTATGTTACTAGTTATCTGGGGATAGCCTTTCTGATCTTCTGGCGTAAGGTTTTACGGACCTAGATTAGACATGGTATCTTGCTAAAAGAGCTTTAATGCCAAAACCTAATGTTACCGAATTGGGGAACTTTCCATGTATGACGATAATCAAATATTATATAATGCATCGTATCCAATCATTGATGAAAATCATGTTTGATATTAGCCCTCAACCTGGTAGAGTGCATACGTTACTTTGCAACATTGATTTGCTGACCTGTACACCTCTGTGCCTCAATACCTTGTAAAATTACAGATAACGAAAGCATAATCACGTGTTACAATGAGTCTTTGTGCAATTATTCCTTGATACGGGAGTATGTCGTGTGTGTGGGAACCACAGACAATTTTGTTTATACTATAGATAATTGTATCAAACACCGCATAAAAGTCTGCATGAGAGCTTATGTGGATAACAATATCAGCAATTGCTGGATCACATATTGTCTTTAATGATAATAAACACTAAAGATCAACGGTGTGATCAGATTTCTCAAAAACGGATATGATTCTCTTACCGGAAATCACAAAACATTTATTGTTTTATGTTTACATTTTTGCATTTTACATTTGTTCAAAATTTACAAAACTCAAAAAGATTTTAGGTGTGTTTTAGCATAAGTTTCGGAAAAACCAAAAAAAAATTTACATTTCTGTTTTATTTTTTATAACAGATGGTGATTGATGGTTGTTTTATGAAACTTGATGAACCATTTGAGTTTTGTGATTTTAAATGAGAAATGATGAATGATGGATGCTTAAAAGATATGAAAAATATTGAACGGGATTCTATTTTAGATTTGGTAAAATTTCAAAAATTCCAATCTCCATTCGCCCCTTCGATGGGTTAAATGTGGAATTTTTCCTTACAATCGAGCTTTTTAAACGGTCGAATGTGTGTGTTCATATATATTTTGTACATTCGAACCCTGTTTCTACATTTGAGCCTTTCAGTGGGGTCGAATGTGGAAATAGCTTCACCTTCGCCCTTATAAAAGGGTCGAATGTGGAGCCTATATATACCTATCTACGCTTTCGAACCCTCATTCGAAAAATTTTCCAAATTTGGAAAACACCCACCCTTGTTGCTCGATTTTTCTAGACCTTTGATTATTGTTCCTTGATTGATTCTAATCATTTTCATCCAAAAATCACATGTAATGGACAAGTATCGAAGTCAGATTCATTGAAATTGTGTTCAAACCCTAGAACTGAATCGTTTGGACTTTTAGAGACTGTTATTGATATAATTTTTTATTAGGATTTAGTCATTGAATGTTTTAGGGGGAGAATACAACAAAATCAGGGTTTAAAACACATCAGATTGTCCAATTGATTGTTTAAAAACTGTTTAACCCTAGAATTTAGTAAAATCAATCAATAACTAAATAATTGGTACAATTGATTGTTGAAAATGATTAATCGGCCATATTAGAAGATAAACAAATGAAAATTACATGTTAAGATGGTCAAAATTGATTTCTGTAAAATTGGTCATATGAACAGTCAGGTTCGACCATTTACGAAAGGTCGAATGTGGCTTTACCAGTAGAAGGTGACTTGTTAAAAGGTTGAATGTGGATATTTTTGAGTCTTCGCAGGAGAGTCAAGAAGAGTTGGAAGCAAAGATTAAACAACTTCAGGATGAAAATCAGAAGTTGTTAGCTCATGAACAGAGAATTACAAATAGATACATCGCTTTGAGATATGAGAACAAACAAGTGAAGAAAGATAATAAGATCTTAAGGAAACTTATTGGCGATCTTTATGAGAAAGCTCCTCAGTTGAAAGAAGGAGAGGAAGATAAAGAGCGTGAAGAAGAGCTTGTTGACTTTGAACCATCTGAATCAGAGGAAGAAGAAGAAGATGAAGAGTTAGAACAGGATGCTGGTGATGCTCCTGAGAAGAAACATGATGATGACAAAGATGGGTCTGGAGATGATATTGATAACACTTCTACTAATGATGATGATGATGATGACGATGATGATGATACTGATAAGTATAAGTGTGAAAAGATAGATGCTAGTAAAGATGCAGGAGAATCATGCTTGAAAGCTCCTGGTGGTAACAATGATGATCATAATATTTTCTGGAATGAAAACATCAGTTCTTTATCTGATGAGGACAAAAAGTTATATCGTCAGATGTTGACAAAGATAGTCTGGATGATTGAGTTGATAAGAAAGTTTCCAGAAATATTTGAATCGGATGATATGAGATTTGAGCTTGAGTATAACGATCCTGATCTTGAAGATGGTGAAGTTTCTGCAGCAATTTCTAAATAGATACTTGAAGGATTGCTAAACAAGTCGGGAAATCTATTGAAGAGTTGATGAGTGAGAATCAGATTCCTAACATTCCTGAGAAAGAAGCAGGAAATCGCTCTGATGATAGAGATACACCAGTCTTTGAAGATGTTGAGATGGAGGATATTACCGGTGAGGAATATCCAGAGTATTTCAAAGACAAACAAGATTCTGCATTTCCTGAATTTTCTGAAGAAATGTTTAGCCAAGCTGAGAAACTTGCACGTGAAAAGAGTAAGACATTCGTTGATGAAGTCTTCAAGAACTTAGAAAGTCAGAAACCAAATGTTGAACAATCTGACGATCTGAAAAGCTTGTTGAGAAAATTGAAAGAAAAAGAAGGCAACCGACCGAAGAATGAAATTCAGGGAGGCTTTTATAAATTTCACAACGAACTGTTCAAGGGAAGAGCTCTAGGTTGGAAATACATAAGACAGCTAAGGTGTGTTGTAGTGAAGTGGGAAAAAGGAATTCTATACTTCAACAGATTCCATGATATCCAAACACTACCTTACTGGGTTATAAGCGATGTCTGCCGACATACGTTGTCAGGTGCAACTGTAAACAATGATGCAGTTGGCTACTTTGCAGATCGCATGGCTAGAGAGAGTAGAACGAGATGGGAAGTGTTCACTCCGCAGCATCCTAAAAGGATTGTGCATAAGAAGAGTATTGCTCTTAGCTAGACAATGCTGGGTCATTCAATGATTTCGTTAAACTTTACATTTTTATTTATTTCAAAACCCGTGAACTCACCAACATTTTATTGACAAAGTTTTTATGCATGTTTTTCACGTAACTAAACTATGGATGGAACTTGGTATATGTTTGAGCATTCATTCATGACTATCACTTTTGGTGTTTTCAAAACTTTTGACCCCGTGATGGGTTTTCAACTGTATCTTGTGATGGTTGTTGTTATTAATGAACATGTTTGGTACTTTTATTTTTAAATAAAAATGAATGTTTGCTCGAATCTTGTGCTGGAAAACCTTTCGTGGTTGCATCCCGTGTTTCTGCCTTGGCGGGGTGTGACAGATTTGTAACATTACGCATTTAATAATTATACGTTACCAATAATTTGGATTTAAACGACTAGTTTTTAGCATTTTATATATATATATATTTATATAAACAAAGATTTATAATAATAATAATAATAACAATAATAATTTTAACATATACTAAATTAAATTGATTTTCACCTTACCCAAACCTGTAGGACCAGCCCAGTATCAGCAGCCCAAAACTGAGCCCAAACCAAGCCCAAACCCCCCCCCCCCTTGTCTGATTTAGTTAAAAAAAAATATAATAGCCTTGGCCGGGAATCGAACCCGCGCCAAAGGCCGGGCCACACCTACACTTATGCACAAACCAACTGGGCTGGACCTTCTGTTTTGATTAAACCCGGACGCGTATTATATATATACACACATTAAAACCTCACAGTTGACAAGGAAAGTCAACTGTGGGTTGCCTTGTTGATCAATCCGTCCAATTAACTCGTATACGATCTATCTTTGGTAAATTGGGTTGATTATCGGCCTTGCACAACACGATTACACGTCAATAACACATCAATAGTTGACCAATTTAATCAATTGACGCGTATGAATTCAATAAGAAGTCAAACCTTCCAATTAACATTAACCCTAATCCTCTGTATAAATTGATGGTCTGCGAACCTTGACAAATCGCTCACAACTCTCTCTCAACCTCCCAATCTCTCTAATTCACCCTGATTATCATTATATTGCTCGTGGTTTGACTTTTGCCTTGACCCGGCTTCTAACATCAATCCTACACTGTGAGTCCTCGTTTGTTTGTGGGGTTTATTCATCGGCATTCAAGCAACAATAGCCCTAACATTAATCGGGCTATAGTTGCCTGAATCATTCAACTATAATTCTAGGGTTCGTCGTGATTATATTTGGGGATAAACTTGATTCGCGTATGTATATTTATTTAATTTGAAACCAGAAACATCACAACCACCGGCCTAGGCCAAGTGGTTGTGACCATGGTCCATTCCAATGGTCACCCGGGTTCGAGTCCCGGCTCTGACCGGTTTTTGTTCCTTTCTTTTCTTTTCTTTATTCTTTTTAAAAACAAACAATTATATATATATTAAATCCTTTTAAATCTTTTAAATTCATTTTAAAATATCAAAACTATTTTATAAATTCTAAAAAAAATTATTATTGTTTAATCTGATATAAAAGATTTATTTGTAATTTTTATTTTTCAGAAATTCATTTATTTAATAATTATAATAATTAAATCATTTTTATACTATTATATTTATAAAAATCCATTTATATATCAAAACAGTTTTATTAAATTCCCCAAAAATTATCCTAACTTTTTATAAAGTTAAACTTTACTGAAATAATTTTTAATTCAGTAAAATCATTTATTTTATATTTTTAAACAATTTTTGTTAGATTTAATCATAATTAATTCATAATAAATCCAATTTTCATCATTTTTGTACCAAAATTTTATACAAATTATTTTTAATCATTTAGAACAGAAATATGATTTTTAAAATAAGAATTCATTAATTTTAGTATTTTTGAATATTAAAGTGAATAATTGGCTATTTATAAATAAATAGATTTAAAAATCTATTTTAAATGAAATAATTTTATAAAAATTATTTTTATTGCTTCAAACACTTTAATGTGCACATTCAAAATTCAAATTTTATAAAAAGACTATCTTTCATTAATTATCCAATTTTCCTTTATCAATTAAGCATTTTAATTTAAATTTTAACAATTGATTATCCCCAAATCGAAACCCTAGGATACACTTGTAAATTAATTAGACTTAGACTTATTATATATTACCTTATTATAGGGTGATATTTGGAATCACTTTGGGCAACACAATTATTTCATATTTTCAACAAGTTAACATTTGCTAAGGTGAGTTTTACATAGCCCCTTTTTATTATCACCATTTTTGGGGTGAAACATGTTATAACATTATTATTGCAATTCAATCATCAATGTGTCTATGTGTTTTCTATGTTGCATTATGCCTTGAGCATGATTAGAGTAAGCACCATTCTAGCATAATCATTAACATTGATCAGCCGACGGTATACATTGATAGATCTATTGGACTGACAATCCCACCCGGATACGTGCCTCCTACAAAGGTTACGTGGGTGTTTGTTATCGCATAACATATTCATTGGGACCATAAGTGTATGGTATGTATCATTTTATAACAGTCAACAGGGTTGATTATGCACTCGATTTATTTCTAATATGTTCTCACATATGGGCTAGATTAACATGACACATGAATTGCACAACATTTTATTCATTTTATCATCAAAAACCTATGTAATTCTCACCAACTTATGTTGACCCAAAATACTTTCAAAATTAACATGTTTCAGGTAACAACGAAGCTGAGGCTTGAGTTAGCATGAGGATTTTCTTGAAGTTTATTTGAAGTTATTGAAGTTGCTATTTGATATTATGTATTTGAATTCTTAGACATTATTTCACATTTTGGATATTTATGTTTGAATAAATTATTTAAAATTTATGTTATACCATGTGCTACTGAAAACAATCATCAATACGTGGCACCCCGATGTTTCCGCCATCGGTTGGGGTGTTACAGATTGGTATCAGAGCCATGGTTATAGGGAATTAGGTTATTAGAAAAATAATCTAGTCTATAACCATAGGATTTAACAAGTACATGCTTCCTTTACTTGCTAATCTCTATCTCCTACTTCTTATCCCTACTTTCATTCCTACAAGAAGGTTGCTCTCCACCATTGGATCTACTCTTAGACTAATAGGACAAAATCCTCAGGTTTAACCTGAACCACCTTGAGATCTCGTCGAAGTTCTAGATTTTAATAACGAACACGTGCAATCTGGAAGGGTGAACGCCTGTATTCTGAGTCTTCTGTCTAGGCTGGCATTGCGCATATATCCCAATCAGACGAGGGACCCGGATGCCTACCTGGGAATTCTCGGGATGAGTGTTCACTTATAGGCTAAAGCATGTCTTCATAAGTTATTAGAATTTAGAAACTTTGATAAGTCAACGTTTTCGTTTATTCGTTTTAATGAATAAATGATTACACTCCTTATATAATCTCATTCATTTCACTGTGTCTCTTACAGATCATGCCTCCACATCGCAGTGCTCGTCTTAACAGTGGTGAAAATCATGATGAAGGAAGTAGCAATCACAACCACAACCACGATACTAACCACAACAACAACAACAACAACAATGGTGTCGATGCCCAACTAGCTGCGATCATTTCTCAACAAATGGCGCAGCAAATCGCAACTCTGGTTCCCAATTTACTTGCTCAGGTCATCCAATTGAACGGCAACGGGAATGGTCACGGGAATGGCAATGGTAATGGACCCCAAGCTTGCACCCTTAAACATTTCAACTCTTGTAACCCTCCAAAGTTCAGCGGTGAAGAAGGAGCTACTGGACTTCTCCAATGGTTTGAGGGTATTGAGAATACCTTCATCAACAGTGAGTGCCCCAACAATTTCAAGGTTCGTTACGCCATGAGTGTTCTCCATAAACGAGCACTCACATGGTGGAATGAAGAAAAACGCACTCGTGGAGCCGAAGCTGCACTAGCCTTAACCTGGGATCAAGCTAAAGACATTATGAAGGCGGAGTTCTGTCCTCGTAATGAAATTAAGAAGCTGGAAGATGAATTTCATGATCTTGCTCAAGACAGTGGGGAAAACCTCGCTTACAACACTCGTTTTCACGAACTTAGCTTACTACTACCCCACAAAGTCACCCCTTTGCCCATTGCGATCGAAAAATACATTGGTGGATTACCGATGCAGATTCAAGACACGGTGTGGGGAAGGAACCCTGCTACTTTGGAAGAAGCAAAGCGTTTGGCTGCCACCCTAACAGATAACCATGTGAAGGCAGGAACCCTGACTCGTAAAGGGGAGAAGAAAAAGGATACTCCCCAACCTGCCGCTGATATCAAAACTGAGGCCTCAACCAACGGGAAGAACAAGGTCAGGAATTTTGCAATAGACACCACTACCCCACCCACCAAGAAACAATACAATGGGAACCTACCTAAGTGTGACACCTGCCAGTATCACCATCCAACTCAAGTACCCTGCCGACAGTGCACCAATTGCCAAAGGTATGGGCATCTTGCAGATACTTGTCGAATCCCTGCTACCGACGCTCTTGACGCTCCAAATAACCCCGCTTGAAACCCTCCAGCTACTTAACAGCAAGTTCCACCATTTAAACGTTGTTTGCTTTTAATTCCATGTATTGACATTTTTATTTTCAAGTAATAAAATTCAAGTACTATCATAACATCTGTGTGCATGCTTGTTTGAGTGTGAACTAATTGCTATATCTATACTTACTTGCTTGTATAAACAATTAGTTAACTACCAAACAACCAGCTTAACGATTGGTAGAGGTCATCATGTCTTTCCAACAGTCGGGAGAGGCCCTACCACCTGCTCAACGACTGGCGGAGACTATCAGACCCGCTTAACAATCGGTAAAGTCATAAAAAGGACGCAAAACCCTAATGTAAGGTAAATTGGTAATTACGGTCCGGAACGTAATCATGAATTTACAGGTACGTTAAGGTAGTGTGAAATTTTATCAAGGTTCCCGGTGGTTGACCAATTGTGAATCTAGTGTTTCTCTTAACTTCGGGACGAAGTTCCTAAAAGTAGGGGAGACTGTAACATTACGCATTTAATAATTATACGTTACCAATAATTTGGATTTAAACGACTAGTTTTTAGCATTTTATATATATATATATATATATATTTATATAAACAAAGATTTATAATAATAATAATAATAACAATAATAATTTTAACATATACTAAATTAAATTGATTTTCACCTTACCCAAACCTGTAGGACCAGCCCAGTATCAGCAGCCCAAAACTGAGCCCAAACCAAGCCCAAACCCCCCCTTGTCTGGTTTAGTTAAAAAAAAATATAATAGCCTTGGCCGGGAATCGAACCCGCGCCAAAGGCCGGGCCACACCTACACTTATGCACAAACCAACTGGGCTGGACCTTCTGTTTTGATTAAACCCGGACGCGTATTATATATATACACACATTAAAACCTCACAGTTGACAAGGAAAGTCAACTGTGGGTTGCCTTGTTGATCAATCCGTCCAATTAACTCGTATACGATCTATCTTTGGTAAATTGGGTTGATTATCGGCCTTGCACAACACGATTACACGTCAATAACACATCAATAGTTGACCAATTTAATCAATTGACGCGTATGCATTCAATAAGAAGTCAAACCTTCCAATTAACATTAACCCTAATCCTCTGTATAAATTGATGGTCTGCGAACCTTGACAAATCGCTCACAACTCTCTCTCAACCTCCCAATCTCTCTAATTCACCCTGATTATCATTATATTGCTCGTGGTTTGACTTTTGCCTTGACCCGGCTTCTAACATCAATCCTACACTGTGAGTCCTCGTTTGTTTGTGGGGTTTATTCATCGGCATTCAAGCAACAATAGCCCTAACATTAATCGGGCTATAGTTGCCTGAATCATTCAACTGTAATTCTAGGGTTCGTCGTGATTATATTTGGGGATAAACTTGATTCGCGTATGTATATTTATTTAATTTGAAACCAGAAACATCACAACCACCGGCCTAGGCCAAGTGGTTGTGACCATGGTCCATTCCAATGGTCACCCGGGTTCGAGTCCCGGCTCTGACCGGTTTTTGTTCCTTTCTTTTCTTTTCTTTATTCTTTTTAAAAACAAACAATTATATATATATTAAATCCTTTTAAATCTTTTAAATTCATTTTAAAATATCAAAACTATTTTATAAATTCTAAAAAAAATTATTATTGTTTAATCTGATATAAAAGATTTATTTGTAATTTTTATTTTTCAGAAATTCATTTATTTAATAATTATAATAATTAAATCATTTTTATACTATTATATTTATAAAAATCCATTTATATATCAAAACAGTTTTATTAAATTCCCCAAAAATTATCCTAACTTTTTATAAAGTTAAACTTTACTGAAATAATTTTTAATTCAGTAAAATCATTTATTTTATATTTTTAAACAATTTTTGTTAGATTTAATCATAATTAATTCATAATAAATCCAATTTTCATCATTTTTGTACCAAAATTTTATACAAATTATTTTTAATCATTTAGAACAGAAATATGATTTTTAAAATAAGAATTCATTAATTTTAGTATTTTTGAATATTAAAGTGAATAATTGGCTATTTATAAATAAATAGATTTAAAAATCTATTTTAAATGAAATAATTTTATAAAAATTATTTTTATTGCTTCAAACACTTTAATGTGCACATTCAAAATTCAAATTTTATAAAAAGACTATCTTTCATTAATTATCCAATTTTCCTTTATCAATTAAGCATTTTAATTTAAATTTTAACAATTGATTATCCCCAAATCGAAACCCTAGGATACACTTGTAAATTAATTAGACTTAGACTTATTATATATTACCTTATTATAGGGTGATATTTGGAATCACTTTGGGCAACACAATTATTTCATATTTTCAACAAGTTAACATTTGCTAAGGTGAGTTTTACATAGCCCCTTTTTATTATCACCATTTTTGGGGTGAAACATGTTATAACATTATTATTGCAATTCAATCATCAATGTGTCTATGTGTTTTCTATGTTGCATTATGCCTTGAGCATGATTAGAGTAAGCACCATTCTAGCATAATCATTAACATTGATCAGCCGACGGTATACATTGATAGATCTATTGGACTGACAATCCCACCCGGATACGTGCCTCCTACAAAGGTTACGTGGGTGTTTGTTATCGCATAACATATTCATTGGGACCATAAGTGTATGGTATGTATCATTTTATAACAGTCAACAGGGTTGATTATGCACTCGATTTATTTCTAATATGTTCTCACATATGGGCTAGATTAACATGACACATGAATTGCACAACATTTTATTCATTTTATCATCAAAAACCTATGTAATTCTCACCAACTTATGTTGACCCAAAATACTTTCAAAATTAACATGTTTCAGGTAACAACGAAGCTGAGGCTTGAGTTAGCATGAGGATTTTCTTGAAGTTTATTTGAAGTTATTGAAGTTGCTATTTGATATTATGTATTTGAATTCTTAGACATTATTTCACATTTTGGATATTTATGTTTGAATAAATTATTTAAAATTTATGTTATACCATGTGCTACTGAAAACAATCATCAATACGTGGCACCCCGATGTTTCCGCCATCGGTTGGGGTGTTACAAGATTGGTATTAGAGCTCAAGGTTATAGCGAACTAGTTTTCTCTAAAAACTAAACTATAACTACAACGATTTTCGAATGAAAAGTTTTCCGTGCATGAAAAATATTTTCATCATGATGCACTGCCCATTTTCCATGCCCTTTTTCTACATTGCATTCACGCGAGTATAACACATGAGTTCTTGACGCTTATCGATGTGTATATGTGTACTTTTGGATTTTGACAGGATCATGGCTACCCTACTTATGTGATTGTTATTTCGGATTTGGAGGATGATTCCTTCGCTATTCCTGAGATGTCTAGTGACGATGACGTTGATGGGTAGTTCGCTGATTTAGAGCCCGAGGAGGACGAGGATGTGGACGTTGTAGGAGATGGCATGCGCAGCTAGATCCCGTCATTTCGGATGATTAGCCTGACGTTCTTGCCGGTGAGGCTTAGGGTGATGCTGCGAATGCCGCTAACCCAGCCCCTACGGCTGCGGAGCCACTAGCTGTGGTCCCACGCGCGGAGGAGGCGCTACTAGCCGATGTGCCGGAGTCTTCTTTCCGCTCCCGTCGTCAAACATTTGGCAGTATGCGCGTTGTATGAACTTCCAGGAAGCGTTTGCGCAGGCCCCAGCCCGTGGAGCCTGTGGCGCCAACCCAGCCTAACCATTTTGTTAAGTCTTCTGAGCCCCCTCAGAAGAAGTTTCTTAGGATATCCCAGGCCCGCAAGCGGCCCCTCCTACTTACCGTAGCAGGCTACTTGGCCCATAGCGATGAGGATTCCGACGAAGACATCTTCATTTCCGCTCATGGTGTCGAGTCCTCCCAGCCCCCTGCTAACCCTCCTGCCCCCGGTGCGTGGCATGACGGGTACTCATGATGGTTTGATCCGCGATCTCTATGATCGAGCGGATGAGTTGGAGGCCGATGCGCAGGCTGAGGGTTATACGAGGACCGCTATCATTAAGAACCTTACCACTTTTCGAGCTCCATTGGAGGAGGCTGAGTGCAGATGTACAGCGGCTAAGCGTGGACAAGACGAGGCTGAACGTGGACGTGACGAGGCGTGGAGACGTGTGGCTATTCTCGAGCATAGGATGAGCGAGCTATATCAGGGGATGCGAGCTACTGTCGCTGCCCTAGCTGTTACCTTTCCCCCACCTCCTTAGTAGTTAATTGTGGTTGTCGTAGTGGTTCCTATCCATCATAACCAGTATTAGTATCTTTTAGGTTATTTCATTGTATAACTTGTATTGGGTCGCTACTACCCCACTTATTTTGTATCTTTATTACAAAGGATGTATAGAAAAACAAGTTAATGAAATGACAATATTATAGTTATTGGTTGTTCTCTATTATCTGTTTATGTTCTGGTTTATTAGTTGCATGTTGCATGGTTGTGTGTGATTACTATTGCATTCGTGACTGTGTATGTCATGGGCATTGTGGATATCATGGTTGTTCTTTCGAGCGCATATGATTGGCAATATTATCGATAAATATGTGTCTCATTCTTTTTATATCTGATGTATTAGAAAGAAGTCATTCCGCCCCGAAGGAACACCCGCATTACCGAGGACAGCACATTCCCAACCACGTCCGAAGAGCTAGCCCGCGTGATTACGGAAGCCATTGCGCAGCACGATGCTAACCGCGTAGACTCCAGTAGGGGATCTGGCGAAAATGGCAGGCGAAGGACAAGTGACAACGACAATGGTAAAATATCAAATTGTTGTACTCCCTATGGCCTTGTAATTACTACAATTATTGATGATGTCTCATTATCTATGACACAGAAGTTGAGAACACGGCGCATGGTTGTTCCTACAGGACTTTCATGGCTTCTAAACCATGGAGTTTCCGTGGGTCGGAAGGAGCAATCGGTATTTGCCGTTAGATCGAGAAGATGGAATCAGTTCTGAATATTAGTGGATGTGCTGAGGATCAGAAGGTCAAGTATGCTACCTGCACCTTCCAGGATGTTGATACACGTTTTGCGACTAGTGCTATTGGATTGCACATTCAATTATGTTTTGATGATGTAGAAGGGTCGAAGGTGGCTGAAACTGGTTGAAGGTGGATATACTGGTCGAATGAAGAAGTCTGAAGAACAATGTGTTTGTTCGACCTAAAGAAGGGTCGAACCTGCACATTCGACCCTTACGAGGGGGCGAATGTGCAGGCCTATATAAATAGAAATTATGATTTTAACATTAACTTTTGTCATTTGTCTTCCTCTTTCGACCTGTGTTTCTCTCTAGGGTTCTAGCTGAGTCTGAAAAGTTATTATTTCATTGTAAACAAGGTTTTGTAAGCTTAATCAATTGTGTTTATGAATGAAATGGAGATTAAAAGGTGATTTGCGTGTTTTGTTCATATTATTATCATTTCGTAATTGATTTAGGGATTCCGCACCTAAATTGGTAGACTGGTTTGATCAAACTACTTGTTTTTGACAAAACGATCCTCCACAAACTATGACTGATGATTCTGACTCAGAAGATGAGAAACCTGAGAAAGTGAGTGATATTCCCATTGAAAATCACATTATCACAAATGAACCTGTATCACCTTCTCAGATTTTACATCCGATGGCAAATGCTCATCGAGTAAATCTGTCAATTAAGAAAATTGAGAAGAATGAACCGAGTGACAAACCCGTCAAAGTGTTTTATCGGATGGAAGGATCCGATAAGATTATTTCTGACGAGGAATATCCGATAAAGTTTGCTAATTACTCAAAGATTGAGAAAATTTGACAGGAGAGTACTATTTGGTTTCCTAAGCATGAGAGGACCAATGATGTACCTCCAGAAATCTTAAAGAAAATTTATCTAGATGTTCCTAAAGAACCGAAGGTTCATGTCACTGAGTTTATCAAGACGAAGGAAAAGGAAAACAGTTTTCTTGAGCCGACTTACTCAAAGGACCCAGCTCCTGAGAGTTTGAGACGAAGGTGTGTGGATGACCAATTTCCTATCACTTCTTATGCAAAGTCGAACGCCAAGAACGTCTTTGAAGAATACCGTGCATGCTTTAAGTGCGGGGAGAGAGGGCATTTACTTGCTCACTGCCCGTACGTGAGGCATAAGAGGCACGAAGTTGAAGTGAAGCAGAAATATCAAAGTCCAGTCGACAATCACTGTTATCCACAACGATGTTTGTCCCTCAACCAGCACCGTTTTATAATCAAAGCCGTTATTTTCAAAAAAGGGATAATCGTCAAATTGCACATGATCGTCGTAACCGGATAGCTATGGAAAAACTGTTAAAGAAACCAGTGGTGAACACAACTGTTGATAGACAGAAAGTTCCACCAAAACCTGCTGTTAAATCATCGGTTAGACATGTCTCTGTTAAATCAGAGAAGGTAACTAAGAAGGTTTCGTTTAAGAACGAAGTAAAGAAACCAACTGTGACCCCAAAATCTTAGATCAGGATCTTGAAACGTTCGGAACAATCTTAGTCACTAGTGGGTTCTCAAGGTGCTTCTACTTCAAAAGCAAATGAAAAATCTAAAAGTGAGAACAATTTAGTTGATCAGAAAACGGTCAATTCAAATTCAAATATTTGTGTTAAAGAATCTTTGAAATTGAATGTTCAAAGACCCAAGACGAAACAGGCTTGGGTCCCCTGAAAGAACTAATTTTTTACTTGATATGTGCAGGGAGCTTCAGCTGTCCCTGTTGGCAGTCTTTGGATTGTTGACAGTGGAGCTTCTGGTCACATGACAGGAGATTTGTCGCTGCTATTCGACATCAGAAACATAACTGGCGGATATGTAGCATTTGCTGGGAATAAAGGAGGTTACATCACTATGGAGGGAAGTGTGAGTAACGGAATTGTGAGTTTGGAGAAGATTTCATATGTGAAACAGATCGATTAGAATCTGCTTAGTGTCAGCCAAATCTACGATAAACAGTTTTCTGTACACTTTGATGACAAATCTTGCTATATTCTCAAACCCGGCTTTGTTATTCCAAAAGAGTGGATCATGTTGAAAGCACTGAGAGTGAATAATCTTTACATTCTCGATATGTCAACGGCGATGACAACTTAGGGCCAAGTTACGTGTTTCCTCTCCAAGGCTACAGAAAAAGAATCTATTATGTGGCATAGGAGGATGGGACACATTCACCTTAGAAAAATGAATCATCTGGTGAAGAATGGGCTTGTCGAAGGCGTTAATGTCAAAAATTTTCATCTAAATGACAAGTGTGTGAGTTGCAAGAAGGGAAAGCAGCACAAACGGTCCCACAAACCAAAGAAAGTAAACTCTGTCGAAATGCCACTTGAGCATTTGCACATGGACCTATTCAGACCTGTCAAGCGTAAAAGTCATGCTGGAGAGTTATACTGTCTTGTGGTCACTAACGATTATTCCAGATTTCGTGGGTAATGTGCTTGCAATATAACAGCGACACGTTTAACAATCTGAAAGTTCTGTTCACTCGTTTAGAGAATGTCTATGGTTTGAAGATCAAAAGAATTTAGAGTGATAATGGGACAGGGTTCAAAAATGCACAGATGGATGCTCTTTGTGAAGATAAAGGAATTCATAATGAATACAGTGCTCCGTATACCCCTCAACAGAACAGTGTCGCAGAAAGGAAAAACAAGACTCTAATAGAGGCGGCGAGAACAATGCTTGCGGATTCTAACCTTCTAGTAATATTCTGGAATGAAGCCATATACGCAGCATGTTACACACTGAATCGTGTGTTAACAGTAAAGAAGTTTGGCAAAACTTCTTATGAACTGTTGAACAGACGAAAGCCGATCTTGGAGTATCTAGTACCATTTGGAGCACCGTGTACTATGCTTAATCCATCTGAGAAGTTTGCACCGAAAGCTGAAGAGGGATTCTTTGTTGGATATGCAACCCCGCTCAAATGGGTATTCAACAAACAAACTCGTCAGATAGAGGAGTGGGCTAACGTTGAAGTTCAACGGTATACTCAGAATGTATAGGGTAACGGTCCAGATTGGATGTTTGATTACAAAGACTTCTTTGAATCATTCAATCAAGATAACTTGGTTGAAGAGGTTGTATTATGACTTTATTACGAGTGTAAAAACGCAGTAACATCACCATTGGGGCGTCTGATCACCGTAACTCCTCCAACAGCTTATAATGATGCCAATGTTCCTGCAGCAGAAGAAGAAATTTTCCAGGAAGCTTCCACAGCTCTTAATTCATCATAATCGGAAGATGGTGATGAAGTCACAAGTAAAGCTATTCCAGAACAGGCAACAGAGACACCTCCAGTGAACCCAAATCCAAATGTTGCTTCATTATCCAACTTGGGTAATGATCTGGATTCGACAGAGAATTTGACTACTCAAATGGGAGTTTAAGTACCTGATCATCCGGAATCTCGGATTCATCGTACTCACCCGCTCGAGCAGATTATTGGTGATCCTGGAAGCTCTGTTATGACTAGAGGACAACTTCGGAATGCAAACTCATCTGAAAATCTTGGCACTTTAGCTTTATATGCAAAAATTCAAAAATCTGGTTGTCAGAATGACTGGTCCTTTGCTTGTTATGTTTCGCAGGTTGAGCCGCGGACTTACAAGGATGATCTTTTGGATGACGCTTGGGTAGAAGCGATGCAAGATGAGTTGTTGCAGTTTTAGAAACTGGGAGTGTGGACACTTACAGATTTACCTCCAGGAAGAAAGATAATTGGAACCAAATGGGTTTTCAAATGCAAAACGGATGACAGAGGTGTAATCGTGAGAAACAAAGCTCGACTGGTAGTTCAAGGTATTCATCAAGTGGAAGGAATCGACTTCAACGAAATTTATGCACCTTTGGCACGTTTAGAAGCTATTTGTATGTTTCTAGCGTTTTCCTAATACAAGAAATTCATGGTGTATCAAATGGACATTAAGAGTGCATTTCTTTACGGTGTGGTCAAGGAAGAAGTATACGTCGGTCAACCTCCAGGCTTTGAAGATCCTATCCACCGGGATAAGGTCTACGTTCTCAACAAAGCACTATACGGGTTGCACCAAACTCCCCGCCAATGGTATGAGGAGCTGAGCACATATCTACTATCCAAAGGATTCAAACGCGGTTTGGTAGACTGCAGTCTGTTCAAACGCGGTTTGCTGGTAGGCTTCGTAGACCTATTACTGCGTGTTAGATACATACATATCAAATGAATTGTTATGTGGATGAACTCCTCATTGGCATATGGTCTTAGTACCGTAATTTCGTTTCATAGGGTATTTGTACATAACTCGGAGGTTTCGGGTCGTTATGTTACTAGTTATCTGGGGATAGCCTTTCTGATCTACTGTCGTAAGGTTTTACGGACCTAGATCAGACAGGGTATCTTGCTAAAAGAGCTTTAATGCCACAACCTAAAGTTACCGAATTGGGGAACTTTCCATGTATGACGATAATCAAATATTATCTAATGCATCGTATCCAATCATTGATGAAAATCATGATTGATATTAGCCCTCAACCTGGTAGAGTGCATACGTTACTTTGCAGCATTGATTTGCTGACCTGTACACCTCTGTACCTCAATACCTTGTAAAATTACAGATAACGAAAGCATAAAAAAATGTTACAATGAGTCTTTGTGCAATTATTCCTTGATACGGGAGTATGTCGTGTGTGTGGGAACCACAGACAATTTTGTTTATAATATAGATAATTGTATCAAACACTGCATAAAAGTCTGCATGAGAGCTTATGTGGATAACAATATCAGCAATTGTTGGATCACACATTGTCTTTAATGATAATAAACACTAAAGATCAATGGTGTGATCAGTTTTCTCAAAAACTGATATGACCCTCTTACCGGAAATTACAAAACATTTACTGTTTTATGTTTAAATTTTTGCATTTTACATTTGTTCAAAATTTACAAAAACACAAAAAGATTTTAGGTGTGTTTTAGCATAAGTTTCGGAAAAAGCAAAATAAATTTTACATTTCTGTTTTATTTGTTGATAACAGATGGTGATTAATGGTCGTTTTCTGAAACTTGATGAACCATTTGAGTTTTGTTATTTTTAAATGAGAAATGATGAATGATGGATGCTTAAAAGATATGAAAATATTGAACGGGATTCGATTTTGGATTTGGTAAAATGTTCAAAAATTCCAATCTCCATTCGCCACTTCGATGGGTCAAATGTGGAATTTTTCCTTACAATCGAGCTTTTTAAACGGTCGAATATGAGTTTTCATGTATATTTTGTACATTCGAACCCTGTTTCTACTTTTGAGCCTTTCAGTAGGGTCGAATGTGGAAATAGTTTCACCTCCGCCCTTATAAAACGGTCGAATGTGGAGCCTATAGATACCTATCTACACTTTCGAACCCTCATTCAAAAAAATTTCAAAATTCTGAAAACACCCACCTTTGTTGCTCGATTTTTCTAGACCTTTGATTATTGTTCCTTGATTGATTCTAATCATTTTCATCCAAAAAATCAAAGGTAATGGACAAGTATCGAGTTCAGATTCATTGAAATTATGTTCGAACCCTAGAACTGAATCGTTTGGACTGTTAGAGACTGTTATTGATATAATTTTTTTATTAGGATTTAGTCTCATTTTATGTTTTAGGGGGAGAATACAACAAAATCAAGGTTTAAAACACATCAGATTGTCCAATTGATTGTTTAAAAACTGTTTAACCCTAGAATTTAGTAAAATCAGTCAATAACTAGATAATTAGTACAATTGATTGTTGAAAATGATTAATCGGCCATGTTAGAAGATAAACAAATGAAAATTACATGTTAAGATGGTCAAAATTGATTTCTGTAAAATTCGTCATATGAACAGTCAGGTTCGACCATTTATGAAAGGTCGAATGTGGCTTTTCCGGTCGAAGGTGACTTGTTCATATGGTCGAATGTACATTTTTTAAACAGATTTTCACATTCGAACCTTGTTTACACTTTCGATCCTTGGATTTTCTACATTCGAACCTTCGAAGGGTCGAATGTGGACTTTCAAAAACCAAATTTTAATTTTACGAATGTTATCCGTTTCTAATGAGTTTTCATGTTTTGTTTTTGCAGGATTTAAATAGCCAACCCGCAAAATACAGATGTACGAGCTGGATCGTTTGTAAAAGCTGCTGGTAAGAAACCTCAGGAAGAGTTGCCATTTGAAGAAGCTCACAATAACTGTGCTTTTCTTGGCAAGGTCAAGAAACATATCGAATTCACTGGAATTATTGAGTTTCTGAAGCGAAGCAGAGTTGTTGATGCTATAGCTACACCAGCTATCATTTATAAAGACCACCAAGTGGATTTCTATAAGAATGCTAGAATGGATTATTGGGATAATGAGACGGCTATAGTTAGCAATATTCAAGGACAACTTGCTATCGTTACAGAGAAGGATATTCGGAAATCTTTGAAGCTGAATGATGAGCCGACTGATCCTAGGTGTTTGTCATGCATTAAACAGAGGAAATGCTTTTTACGTATGAAGTACAACGGACCAATCACAGATGGAGCTTTACAAAAGGGTAAACTGTGTCCGCAGTTTAAATAATAGGCTCATGTGATGTTACATGTTTTCAGTTCCGTTAGTGGTGGATATGACGTGATGAGGAAGAGCATTAGTTCATTGATGGTAGCTCTAATATTGAACAAGCCGTTCAATGTATCTGGGATGATATTAGATCATATGCTTGAACCATTGAAAGGTTTGCTATATCCCAGATTCCTACAGATGATATTTGATCAGAAGTACAAGAAGTTGAGAAAAGATCCGACACAGATTTTAGTTCAAGATCATATGAGCTTGAATACTTTGATCAGGATGAAGGGTTACAAAGGGGTTCCTGAAAATGAAAGACCACCCTTGAAGAATTTGTTTGGACATTTGATCAATCCTGACTATAAGGATCCAAGTGTGGATAAGGCTAGAAATGTGAACAGGGAATCTGATAACGATGATCCTTTATTTCACGTGAATCCGGAAGCAAAGAGAAAAAGGCAAGTGGTGAATGTTGGTGCAAAGAGTTGTAAAGGAAAAGGTAAAGAAAAAGAGGTTGAAGATGAACAACCAAAGAAGACATCTAGAAGAAAGAAGAGCATGGCAAAGAAAGGTACAAGGTTGGTTGATGAAGAGTCTGCTGATTCTGAGGAGACTCAAGAAGATGAAAGATGGGATTCTGCTGAAGAGACTGTAAAACAAACCAAGCCCAAGACCACTATGGCTGGTGAGTCTGAAAGTCTCAACAAGACTTTAGAAGAACAAAGAATGAAGAGTCCGATTGTGATGGACGATATAGATCTGAGTCTTGGAATAGGTGCTGAAGATTTTAGTGGATCACCGATGGTTGGTGATAAACAAAAGAAGCCCATGTTCAAGAAGAAATTAAAGACTGATGAGATAGAGAATCCAAAGAAGAGAAGAGCGAAAGAAGTTGAGATTCTGATTGCAGGAAAGAAAGTTCTTGAGGTATCTAGTTCTAAATCTGCTACTCCTGTAACATCCCCAGTGGCAAAGAAACAGAAGAAATCTGTTGCTGAGAAAAATGTTGATCCAACAGAGGACTTTAATGAGGCTATGGAAAGAGTCTTGAACAAATTCAAGAAAAAGACTCCTGTTGCTGAGGCTTCAACACCAAAGGTTACTGTATCAAGTGATAGGATGAATGCAGTGAACCAGAAGCTTGCAGATATGATGAAGATCATTAACCAGCAACAGCAAGAGATTTAGTAGTTGAGAAATAATGAAAAGAAGATGTTGGATATTGTTGAGTCTTCACAGGAGAGTCAAGAAGAGTTGGAAGCAAAGATTAAACAACTTCAGGATGAAAATCAGAAGTTGTTAGCTCGTGAACAGAGAAATACGAAAAGATACATCGCTTTGAGACTCGAGAACAAACAAGTGAAGAAAGATGATAAGAGCTTAAGGAAACTTATTGGCGATCTTTATGAGAAAGCTCCTCAGTTGAAAGAAGGAGAGGAAGATAAAGATCCTGAAGAAAAGCTTGTTGACTTTGAACCATCTGAATCAGAGGAAGAAGAAGAAGATGAAGAGTTAGAACAGGATGCTGGTGATGCTCCTGAGAAGAAAGATGATGATGACAAAGATGGTTCTGGAGATAATATTGATAACAGTTCTGCTAATGATGATGATGATGACGATGATGATGATACTGATAAGTATAAGTGTGAAAAGAGAGATGCTAGTAATGATGCAGGAGAATCAAGCTCGAAAGCTCCTGGTGGTAACACTGATGATGATAATATTTTCTGGAATGAAAAGATCAGATCTTTATCTGATGAGGACAAAAAGTTATATCGTCAGATGTTGACAAAGAAAGTCTGGACGATTGATTAATAGGAAAGTTTCCAGAAATATTTGAATCGGATGATATGAGATTTGTGCTTGAGTATAACGATCCTGATCTTGAAGATGGTGAAGTTTCTGCAGCAATTCCTAAAGAGATACTTGAAGGATTGGCTAAACAAGTCGAGAAATCTCTTGAAGAGTTGATAAGTGAGAATCAGATTCCTAACATTCCTGAGAAAGAAGCAGGTTATCACTCGGATGATAGAGATACACCAGTCTTTGATGATGTTGTGATGGAGGATATTACCGGTGAGGAATATCCAGAGTATTTCAAAGACAAACAAGATTCTGCATTTCCTGAATTTTCTGAAGAAATGTTTAAGCCAAGCTGAGAAACTTGCACGTGAAAAGAGTAAGACATTTGTTGATGAAGTCTTCAAGAACTTAGAAAGTCAGAAACCAAATGTTGAACAATCTGACGATCTGAAAAGCTTGTTGAGAAAATTGAAAGAAAAAGAAGCCAACCGACCGAAGACTGAAATTCAGGGAGGCTTTTATAAATTTCACAACGAACTATTCAAGGGAAGAGCTCTAGGTTGGAAATACCTGAGACAGCTAAGGTGTGTTGCAGTGAAGTGGGAAAAAGGAATTCTATACTTCAACAGATTCCATGATATCAAAACACTACCTTACTGGGTTGTACGCGATGTCTGCCGACATACGTTGTCAGGTGCAACATTAAACAATGATGCAGTTGGCTACTTTGTAGATCGCATGGCTATAGAGAGTAGAACGAGATGGGAAGTGTTCACTCCGCAACATCCTAAAAGGATTGTGCATAAGAAGAGTATTGATCCGATTACTGGGATGAACCACAACATATTCCTTTGATGCCTATTCCACAACATTTTTCAAAAGATTTCATGTGGTGGTACTATGATTGGAAGACCGCAGAGGCTATTATCTTATTGAAGGATGGGAGAGATGAATTCAAAAAGATACACATTTTTTTATCCAATGTGGTTGATAAACTACTCACACGAAGACAATATTATGTTTTATTACAACCCAATCTATTGTGAAGAGAAGGATAGCGAACAAGCTCTGAAATAGCAATGGGTGGTATGCTTGTGTTTTGCTTGGGATGCTAATGCGGGATGTGACTATGACAAGAAACTGGGAATGTTTGTGAAGATTACGAAAGAAAAGAAGAAACCGAAACAAACTTTTGTATCAGTCATGACCAAAGAGCAAAAGACGTTATTACGCATCAAGCTGATGAATAAACGGATGGACGAAGAGCGAAGGCAATCCAAGCAATAGTCGAGGTGGAGTTTGTTGATACCCGTTTTGCGACTAGTGCTATTGGATTGCACATTCAATTATGTTTTGATGAGAAGGATCGTTGGTGGTTGAAACTGGTCGAAGGTTGATATACTGGTCAAACGAAGAAGTCTGAAGAAAAATGTGTTTCTTCGACCTAAAGAAGGGTCGAACCTGCACATTCGACCCTTACGGGGGGCGAATGTGCAGGCCTATATGAATAGAAATTTTGATTTTAACATTAACTTTTGTCATTTCTCTTCCTCTTTTGACTTGTGTTTCTCTCTAGGGTTCTCATTGAGTCTGAAAAGTTATTATTTCATTGTAAACAACGTTTTGTAAGCTTAATCAATTGTGTTTATGAATGAAATGGAGATTAAAAGGTGCTTTGCGTGTTTTGTTCATATTATTATCATTTCGTAACTGATTTAGGGATTCTGCACCTAAATTGGTAGACTTGTTTGATCAAACTACTTGTTTTTGACAAAACGATCCTCCACACAGGATGAGGTGTTGACTTGGTGAAATCTGCAAGTTCAGACCCTGGGTAGAGATGCTTCTTATGGTCTCTCATGGAGTGATTTGAAGTCCATGCTGATGGATAAGTACTGCCCCCGAAGTGAACTTCAGAAGCTAGAATTGGAGTTTTGGAATTTGACTATGACTTAAGCGGAGATCACCGCCTACACTACTTGCTTCCATGAGTTGTCTTGTCTGGTACCCCACATGGTTACTCCAGAATACAAAAGGGTTGAAAGGTACATATGGGTACTTTCCCCTAAGATTCGCAATATGGTAACTACTGCTGAACCCACCACTATTCAAGGAGCCGTCACCCTCGATCATAGTCTTACGGATGATGCAGTGCATATGGGCGCATTGCTTAAGAAGAAGGTTGAAAATGGAGGAAATTTGGGTGACAAAAGAAAATGGTCAGATACCAGGAAAGGTAAAAATGGTGGAAATCGGTCGGGAAAGAAGCAAGAAACTGGCCAGGCATTTGTTGCAACTACTACTGCTGCGGCTGAGCCCCGCAAGAAGTACAACGAACCGCACCCTCTTTGCAACAAATGTTATCATCATGTCGGGTCTTGTGATATCATTCGTTTTGACTACTGCAAGAAGATCGGGAATCAGACTTCTCGATGTCGTGCTAAGGCTGCTTGTAACCCTGCCGGGAAACCAGGGTGCTATAAGTGTGGTGATGCGCATCACTTCAAGGACTGCCCGGAGTTGAAGAACCAAGCTCGCGGTAGAGCTTTTGTGATTGGAGCTGGTGAAGCTCGTGAAAATCCCAATGTTGTTACCGGTACGTTCCTTGCTAACAACACTTATGCTTCCGTACAATTCGATACTGGTGCCAATTTAAGTTTTTTGTGTCGACCAACTTTAGACGGACCCTCGGGGTAGACTCTAGTAAGTTAGGCACACGTAATTTATCTCCTTCTACGACATGCTGTTGTCGTTCTATAGAATTGGCCAACGGAAAGGTTGTTGAGTCGAAATAAGTCGTTGAAAGATGTACCCTAAACTTGGGAGATCATGAGTTTAGTATAGACTTGTTGTCTATCGAGTTGTGTAGTTTCGATGTGGTTGTTGGCATGGATTGGTTGTTGAAGAACCATGCGGAGATCGTGTGCTGAGAAAAGATTGTCCGTATTCCCCTTCCGAGTGGCGCAGTTCTTTCGGTCAATGGAGAGAACAACCGAGCCACGTTACGGATTATATCTTGCATGAAAGCCCAGAAGTGCATTCACAAGGGCTATGGTGCGTTTCTAGCACTGTGACAGAGAAGAAGTTGAAGGAGTTGAAGATCGAAGACATCCCTGTCGTGAGGGATTTTCCCGAAGTCTTTCTTGAAGAGTTTCCTGGACTGCCGCCTCCGAGGCAAGCGGAGTTTTGAATTGATTTTGTTCCAGGAGCTGCACCTATCACCCGTTCTCCCTAACGCTTAGCACCATCAGAGATGCAAGAGCTTTCGAGCGAGTTGCAAGAGTTGCTGGATAAGGGTTTTATTTGGCCGGGTTTCTCCCCATAGGGCGCACCTGTGATGTTTGTGAAGAAGAAGGATGGATCCTTCCGAATGTGCATAGATTACCGTGAACTGAACAAGCTCACCATCAAGAATCGATACCCTCTCCCTAGGATTGACGATCTGTTTGATCAGCTGCAAGGCTCTAGTTTCTACTCTAAGATTGATATGAGATCTGGGTATCATCAACTTCGTGTGCAAGAGGAAAGCATACCTAAATCGGCTTTTAGGATGCATTATGGTCATTATGAGTTCTTAGTCATGCCTTTTGGGTTGACCAATGCACCAGCGGTGTTTATGGATTTGTTGAATAGAGTATGCAAGCAGTATTTGGAAAAGTTATTGATTGTCTTTATTGATGATATATTGATTTACTCACGGAATCAAGAGGAGCATGAGCAACATTTGAAGTTGATCCTTGAGCTACTGAAGAATGAGAAGTTATATGCTATGTTCTCCAAGTGCGAATTTTGGATTTGCGAAGTCCACTTTCTTGGACATGTAGTGAACGAAAAAGGTATTCATGCTGATCCAGCAAAGATTGAGGCAATCAATAATTGGGAAGCGCCCAAGTCGCCAATGGAAGTGCGACAATTTTTAGGACTCGCAGGATATTATCAACGATTAATGGAGAACTTCTCTAAGATAGCTCAATCCATAACCATTCTGACTCAAAAGGATAAGAAGTTTGAATGGGGTGATGAGCAAGAATCTACCTTCATGTTGTTGAAGCAAAGGTTGTGTAGCGCTTCGATTTTGTCTCTGCCCGATGGTACAGATGATTATGTGGTCTACTGCGATGCTTCACACCAAGGTCTTGGGTGTGTCTTGATGCAAAGGGATAAAGTGATTGCGTATGCCTCTCGTCAACTCAAGGTTCACGAGAAGAATTACACAACGGATGACTTGCTTAGGAGCTGTAGTTTTTGCACTCAAGATTTGGAGACATTACTTGTATGGAACCAAGTGTACTGTCTTCACAGACCACAAAAGCTTGCAACACATCTTCGATCAGAAGGATTTGAACATGAGGCAAAGAAGATGGGTTGAATTGCTGAACGATTACAACTGTGACATTAAATATTACCCGGGAAAGGCAAACGTCGTAATGGATGACTTAAGTCGAAAGGAACGCATCAAACCTCTATGTGTTAGCGCACTAGGTTTGACGATTCATTCGAATCTCACGGATTACATTCGCGAAGCCCAGCAGGAAGCTCTCAAGGAAGCCAACATCAAGGAAGAAGCTTTGCACACCATGGTTAGGTTATTGGAACCAGGACCGACGGGACGTTATACTTCGCTAATAGGATTTGGGTCCCATTGTTTGGTGGATTGAGGGAATTGGTACACGAAGATGCCCATAAGTCGAGATATTCGATTCACCCAGGAGGCGATAAGATGTACAAGGACTTGAAGGAACTATATTGCTGGCCTAACATTAAAGGTAGTATTGCTATGTACGTGGGAAAGTGACTCACGTGCTCTAAGGTCAAGGCTGAGTATGAGAAACCCTTCGGCTTGTTAAAGCAATCTGAGATACCCGTGTGGAAGTGGGAACAAATCTCGATGGATTTGTTAACCAAGCTACCAAAAACGTCTAACGGTCATGACACAATTTAGGTAATTGTGAATCGCCTGACCAAGTCTGCTCACTTTTTGCCAATCAAGGAAACAGATAAATTGGATAAATTGGCAAAACTCTATATTAAGGAGATCGTATCTAGACGCAGTATTCCAGTTTCCATCATTTTGGATCGGGATAGTCGGTTTACTTCTAGGTTTTGGTAGACGCTGAATGAAGCCCTCGGTACTCGATTGGACATCAGTATGGCCTACCATCCCCAGACTGACGAACAGAGCGAGAGGACGATCCAGACACTTGAGGATATCCTTCGTGCATGTGTGATTGACTTTGGATGTAATTGGGATGTCGACCTACCTCTAATAGAATTCTCGTACAACAACAGTTATCACACTAGCATCAAAGCCGCACCGTTTGAAGCTCTCTATGGATGAAAGTGCCGATCACCGTTATGTTGGACAGAAGTTGGGGACAAGCAATTAACAAGCCCAGAGATTATCCAGGAGACAGCCGACGAAATCTTTCAAATCAAGGACCGATTGAAAGCTGCCCGGGATAGGCAGAAAAGTTATGCTAATATGAGAAGGAAACCTCTGGAATTTCAAGTAGGCCACAAGGTCCTACTGAAAATCTCCCATTGGAAAGGAGTACCCCGTTTTGGTAAACGCGTCAAGCTGAGTCCAAGATACATTGGTCCATTTGAGATCTTGGCATGAGTTGGCCAGGTTGCGTACAAGCTTAAGTTGCCCGACGAGCTGAGCAGAGTTCATGACACGTTCCATGTGTCGAACCTCAAAAAGTTCTTATCGGACGAATAGTTGATCATTCCGCCAGAAGAGATCTAGATCGACGATCAAATCCATTTTATCGAGGAACAGTTGAGGTCACGGACTCGAAAGTCCAGAAATTAAGACGTAGCCGAGTTAAACTCATTAAAGTTCGGTGGAATTCCCGTCGCGGACCCGAGTTCACGTGGTAACGCGAGGATCAAATGAAGCGAAAGTACCCCTCTCTCATCAAGGATTTCCCGGTAACAGATAAGACACGTCGAATTTTGCGGATGAAATTTCCTCAACAAGGGGAGAATTTGACACCTGCCACTTTACCAGGTCATAATCCGTACACTTTCTAGTCAACATTTAATTTTCTATGCATAATTCATATCATTTTATATGTATAGGTCCCCCGAGAAAGTCTAGCAAGGTCCGAACAAGTATATTTTCACCCATATCAACTCACACTGGTGACACGAGCTTAAACGATTATACACTATTTTCCAAAAAACCATGTGTAAATGTTTATTTATTTCTATAACTAAGAAATGTAAAGAGTCCATGTATAAAAACTACTATTTTTCTAACTTACATATCCACACATTATATATATACGCAGCCACATATACATATACATATGTGTGTGTGCATGATATTAAAAGACTTTAATGTGTAAGATTTCATGCATTTTGTCCCATTATTAATGAACAATTCCATCATTGTAACACCCCGATCGACGGCGGAATCATCGAGCTGCCACGTAGTGACGATTATTCAATAGCTCATGGACTAAAAGTGTAAATATTGATACATTGATTAATTAGTTTATTACATTGAAAGAAAAATACAAGATACAATAATTCTAAAGTGACAACTAAACTGAAATACAATGAATCCAAAATCTAAGTAAAAATTCCAAAAGCTTAAAAAGTCATCTTACAAATAACCTGAAACATGTACGAAAATAGTATATATCAATACAAAAATGTATTGGCGAGCAAACCCTGTTTTGAATACATATAGTATAAAAACGTTTCGCAATTCATGTGTTGTACCATTTGCAATTCTGTAATAACTAATATCCATTCAAAATTAACCCTAAGAATCAAGTATCAAGAATCAAGAATAAAACAACCACTTTGAAAACCATTTTTGAGTATAATGAATCACAAGACAATGACCAAGATCTCTCAACAGAGTCACAAGGAGTATACATCATAATATTATTCATTGAAATGTCAGGCCCTCAAAGGTTAATGATTTTGACAATTCATAGACACACAAATCAACATAAAGCAAACACACATCAGAATTGCATTTAGTGAAAAAATAACATTTAGTCATAGTGTACATGAATAGCCCCAAAAAGAGTAAAACATGAAAAAGGGGAAAGATATACTAACAGTTTTGCTAAGTGGTAAATCCAACAACGTTCGTCACAAAATGCTTGGGAATTCCAAAGAACTTAACCTATATGTATAAGAATACTAATGAGGAAAGTGACGTAAAGAGTCTAAGGCATCCAAAATCTAAGGCATTAGGGTTTGCTAGACTTACGGGGGAAGATAAAGTTTTATGATAACTCGAATTTAATAATAATTTTGAAATAAATATATCATGTTTTAAGATTAAATATGTGACTAAGAAAATATAAACACTTATGTTTTCCACACTTAGAAATAATTCTTTTTATAGAAAAATATCCATAAAACAGATTTTATAATTCATATTTAATTAAATAATTTATTATGACTAATTAAATAAAAATAACTAAAAATACAAGATATGGTCCAAAAATAATATTTTATGAAAAATGATTATTTTCTGATGTAAAATAGTGAAAATAATTTTTCTATAAGTTTTCTCAATTTATTTGTATTTAAAACAGATTTAATAAATTAAAATAGTATTTTAATGATTAAAAATTGTAAAAACAGCAAAAATAACTATTTTCCGATAAAATTAATTTTATTTTAGTATATCATACTTACAAATATATTTCCAGAAATTTTGAGATCAAAATCATTAAAAAAAATTTAATAAATTAATTATGTTTAAAACAATTTAAGTCAAGAAAAATACAAAAATAATGTATTTTCTAGAAAATAAAAATGTGATAATTTTCTTTAGGGTGTCATGATGTAACGCCTATATTTTCATAATTTTTGGATCAATAATGAATTTAATATGAAGATTCTAATTTTTTATGAATAAATGATTATTTATTGTTGAAAAAATAAATAAGAAAGAAAAAAAAAACCTGAAAAAAAAAGAGTAGGCGCCTGGGTTTGAATACGGCGGGCCCTTGTATCAAAAAACACTCACAACAACTCCACTACTATGTTGATGAATTTAGATTTCAAACATATTTAACAAAAAAACATAAACCATCATCTTTTTCCCCAAAATCTAAACCCTAACCCTAGATTTCAATCACCATTAATTCGACTAGATTAACAGTTGATTATAGAGGGGTTTTGTTCAGAATCAACTAATAAACAAAACGGCATAATCGAATTAGACTTACTTTATCAATTGCAGATCAAATAAGCATAAAGAGAAGCTGATACTTGTGGTCCGATTCAAACGCCTACTGGACATGACTTGCTACGTTTCTTATTGGGTTTGGAATGTGGAAAGATGCACATACGAGAAGGTAAGGTCAATTTATAAAACGCAGACTTGAAACGTATGGTTTGATGCCACAATAACTCAACGGTTTCAACACATAATCTCATGATTAAAACTTGATTTAAATGTTACTATTGTCCGAAACTGGTGAGGAATGATAGAAAGACATTAATGAGGCGATTAAAACGAATAATCGATGCATAAAAATGGGTTTGGTTCACGTCGAAGGTCGGCCGGAGCAGATTCCAGCGACCGGAATTTCGATCAAATTGGAGGGAAAAAGTTTACTTTTTATTTGTCTTAAAACTTTCAATAATAGCAGTATCAGCCCCTGTAGTTAGTTTGTTAGCTTGTATTATAAATTTGGTTAAGTTTCCTTCATAAAAGTTAACCAAGGTTAACTTACTTAACCTAAAAAGTTTTAAAAATCTTTACAAACTTTTGAGTTAAATGCCAATTTAGTCCATGAGGTTTGTCAAAAATTGCCACTTTCATCCAAATCTTTTTTTTTGTCAATTTAGTCCTCGTGGTTTCATTTTTTGTCATTTTAGTCCTTGTGGACTAACAAGATTTGGATGAATGTGACAATTTTTGACAAACCGTACCTCAGGGATTAAAATGACAAAAAAATGAAACCACGGGGACTAAATTGACAAAAAAAAAAGATTTGGATGAAAGTGACAATTTTTGACAAACCTCAGTGACTAAATTTGCATTTAACTCTAAACTTTTTATACTTGAAACTTTTATAAATATCAACAAATCAAAATAAGTCTTTTATGTTTGTATATAAGAAATCGAATGAAGCATGCTTATAAAACAAGGTTTTAAGGTTTAATAAAACTCAAAATTTATTAGTTTGAGAATAAACAAAAAGTACAAGGACTGGATTTGTAAATGTGATAATATATGGACTAAATTTGTAATCTCGGCACAAATTTAAGGGGCGGATGTTACAGTCTCCCCTACTTTAGAAGATTTCGTCTCGAAATTCCTTTCAAGTAGAGGTTTCTATGAAATAAAAGGCGTTTGTAAAAGTAAAGTATGTTTAAAAAAAATTGCATCAGTCATGTTTTTGACAAAAATTTAAAGTAGTTGTTTTAATATCCAAAGTAAAAGTTTCAAAATCGTTGACAGTTGACCTGAGGTTAGAAAGTTGAGAGTCTATGATGAGAAAGGTTTGGGAAAGTATGAAACTGGTGAGGGCAGGAGCACTGTGGTAGCAGTCTCCCCTACTTTAGCAAGTTTCTGATTAGAACTTCATTAGGGATAGGCAACAAGATAAACAGAGAGTGAGAGAATACAGGAACTGGCTTTTTTGTGGATGTAGTCAAAAGAAAGACTTTAGGAAGACGAATTGAAGCTTGTGTAAAAATGTTCCTATAGAAACTGATAGTCGTTGGTCATCGACATATAAAAGGGGTCGGGTCCAACGCTATTAAATAGCCCAAAATAAACTAGAAAATAATAATTGGTAGGTTCTTGGTCAGACTCCTAGTCCGCCCCCGCAGTATCGTTCATGCTTATATATAGAGTGTACCGCAGCTAACCCACCACACTACTGATTGTCTACCAATAGCCTAAGTAGAATCACACACCACCCACATGAACCTGTAAACCCATGATTGCGTTCCGGACCGTAATCACCGATTTACCTTACACTAGAGTGTTATGCTATTCCACGATACTAACATAAATGATACAAGACACAATTCGTGCAACTAATTTGAGTTAAGTAATAGGTACTGCTCAAGTATAAGATGCGGTTAATCGTCCTTCCTCTTTCGGGTTTCACCAGACTAACTGTAATGAGAATAAGGTGTAAGTATCAAGCACGGTTAGCGGTCCTTCCCTTTCGGGTTCCCCCGCACAAAGAACCTATTAGTTTCTGTTCAAATCGTATGCCTCTAAACAGCCATATTGATAGACTCTAAGGATTACACTGTTCCGATCCGAGCCGTACGTGGGCACTGGCTAGGACCTCATGCGAGTTATCAATTAGTATGTTCATTGACCATGATGATGAACAAAATAATGAAAAAGTACAACAGGGGTTTGCTCAAAATATGAAAGTATTCATCCGAAATATGCGTTCAAAATATACGTTCAAAGTATGCGTTCGTGAAAAGTATATAAGTATAGCATGAAATTTCGATTCGAAAGAGCATAAATCGAGTAAATCGCACAATGGCACAAATGAGAGTAACCAAGTTGAACTAATGCTCAAAGTTAGTGATGTAAGAATAACTGCTAATAAATAGTGCGAGAATAACCGCAAATAACGCGTAAGAATAACTGTCAATAAAAGAATAATGCGAGAATAATAAAAAATAAGATAATGTGTGAACATAACTATAAATAAAATGATGTAAGAATAAAATAAGGAATTTTACTGCAAATGAGAGTGCACAGAACAGGCGTATAGTCTACTGGGATAAGGGTTTAAATTTAGTAGTTTTGCATATATATGCACTATACGGTAAAAGACATTTAGCAACATTCCGATAAAGATATGTCCAATATTTTGTTCGACCAAAAGTTTTGTGAGTGAGAGAATGCAAATGTAAAATGTAACACCCCAAAAATTTCTAAACCTTGCTTTTCGTTAATAAAAGCACACCAGGCTTTTATTTAACCGAATGAAACACGTTGTATACGAAATTCCTAACATAGGGAAATAACCATGTTAACCTTGTTATTTAAACAAGGCTAAAAGCCATTGTATGGGTTAACTTAGTAAGTGGGTTTAATTAAATAAAATTTGTGGGATATGGAGGGGCCAAATCTGCCCAAACAACCAAACTTGAGTTTGGTAGATATTTATAAAAAAAAATAAGGGTATTATCCTCATTTTCCCCAAATTCGTTCATCACCAACCTACACCCACTCCAAACCCTAAAACTCACTAATAAGCCTCCAATCAAGATGGAATCAAGGGGTTTTTGCTTTCATTAACTAGAAATCGGATCATCTAGGCCTAATACACTCCAAGTTACCTTTTATTTGGCTTAAATCAATGCATTGATCATAAGGTAGCAAGAATATATAAAAATCAGATTTTTACATATGATGAATACTTGATGATTAGAGGTTACCCTTGGGTTTAGGGACCCTAATTATGCTTATAAACACTTGTTAAATGATTGAATTACAATTATGTAGAGATCTTGGTGATTCTTTTATATACACATGAAGTGGGTTTAGGCTCTAGATATAAACCTCTTGATTGGTTCACGACAAGTTGATAATCTAGGGATTTTACAAAAAGTCGAATTAGATGTTATGGAAGGTGTCTCTAGTCCAAGGGAACCTTAATCCCAACACATTTTGTTGAATTCATGCTAGTCTATCAAATTGGGTGAAATCCCTAAGGTAACTTGGTGGGTATTGATGGGTATGAGCAACATGTGTGCTCATAAGCTAAAAATCAATGTTTTAAAACTAAGAATGTGAACTTGGGTTGTCAAATTGTCATCTTATGATGAATCAAGGCTGAATACTTGATTGATAGGCAAATGGCTCACAAAACACCCAAAATTATAGTCTTGATAATTCGTGCCCACCAAGTGTTTGTTAAAATGTCCAAATGAATGAATTTGGACTAAAACTCAATAAATGTGTTGAACATGGTAAAAACTAGTAAAATGTTGATTGATCATGTGTAACCATGTTGTTAATTATGATCCTAACAACCTAGGTGGATTACAATATACTAGGTAGTAAAAAGAGAGGCTTCGGGAGGCCTAGAATCGAAGGAAATGCGCGGGTAGGAGCATGCACAAAGGAAAGTCACTCGATGACTTAATTCTTAATATGTCTCTAGTATGTTTATATGCTCAATTATACCTTTGTATATGCCTTTGAGGAATTAGACATTGTAATGTCACAAAAAGAAGCATAAATACGATACACGATTCATAGAAGATGGCCATAGATGAAGGATGTTAATATCCCATTTAGACTATCAGGTCAATTGGGTAAAAATGCTAGATAGACAATAGCTTAGGCCAACAGTTAACCTTAAGCCGGTAACGGATTTGTGCTAGTTGCTTGAGTGTATTTATAGGCTCAAGGTTATCTACCTCAAGCTAGTCTAGAAGCAAAAAGGGCGCGAGCCAAGGTAAGTCATATCTATGACTTTGTAGGATATATATATATATATATATATATATATATATATACATATATGCTCATGTTGGGTGTATAAATCGTGGGAATATATTTAGATGAAATGAGATTGTGATTTCCAAGGGTCATAAGAAAACATCATGTTTAGAACCCGTTGCAAGTCATAGAGACCGAGCGAACAAGATCGAGAGAAATGGCACATGTGGCCATGGACACGAGGCATCGCAAACCCGGTATAAATGACTTAGGCGGAGGTCACCTAGTCGAGTTGAGGCTTGATAAGCATAGAAAAATCATTACTAGGCCTTGGAAATCCTAAAATCTTAAAAACTTGGCTGTATGCAAAAGTTAACGGGTCAACATATTGATGGACATATAATTCAGGGTTCTTGGGTTAGAAACCTAACAAAGAATTCAAATATACATCTAATCATGTTTGTATTACGCACAAGAACCCTTAAACGTGTCCTTGGAAGCCCCGGGAGCAGTTCTAGACGGACCCAAAAGGGGCAGCTTGGTGCTGAAACATTTTGTACCTTGTCAGGATTTGGTGTACGATATGCCACTTTTGGAGTTGCCTACGCCAATGGCGTAGGATACGCCAATTTTGGCGTAGGATACGCCAATGTCAGGTTGCCCTAGCTAATTTCTGCTGTCCTACGCCACCAGATGCCCTCTCCCTACGCCAATAGCGTAGGATACGCCAAAACTGGCGTAGGATACGCCAAATCAGCCAAAATTCATTTTTTTAGTATTTTGCATCTAAATTCAATCATAATAACATATTTATGGGTTGTCTAACTGTGATAAACCCTTAGGTACTCAGCTACATGAACCGAACGATGGTCGAGGCTTATTTGAAGAACCGAGCATGCTTAACTTGTCCGTTTCTGCAATGTTTAGATAAACTTATGAAGATACTTGGTTATTTTGTAATATGCTAAGCCGTAACTATAATTTAGGATGATTGTACTAATCAATGTCGCTTTTGGATGTTAATGCGTTAAAGTGAACTATGAAATGCTTTAGCTTTCCAAGTACAAACCAAGTATATTATCGTTTAATTACCCCTATTATGGGTAGGGTCTTACAAGTGGTATTTAGAGCCAAAGGTTAAACGAGTTAAGCGTTCGGTTCAAGCTGATCATCAATCCGGTAAGGAATTCATTTCCAAAGTTATCTTAATCTAGTCGAAATGTTATGTGTCATTTATGAACATGAAATCAATAAGGAATAAATCATTAGAAAGGTGCTTTAAACAATTCAAAACTTGGAAACACACCAATTACACGGTGATGGTGGGCCAAGGTTCAGCCAAAACGGAAATTGGAAAACATGATTGCATTTGCAAAAAAATGCAACCCGATAAAAAAATGAAATCAACATACTAAAGAAAATTAACAAAAGAGATTTCAATAACAGGCGACTAGGAATTGTCTATTTGGGAAGTATCGTGAAGAACGCGACGAGATCACCCGTGTCATGTGCGAATTGCTTACCCTGGCCAGGTAAGTGTTAAACACATGATACGGTGGGCTTCTTGTGTTCTTTATGCATATGTCCCATGTAGCAAGGACTAGGTCGGGAGAAAAGGGCATGTGAAACTTCCGACTATATGACTCGCGGGGTCATAGAACGCGGGAGTAATGCCGAACCAATAAAGGTCCGGTAGACCGGGTATGTAAAACCGATGCATAAATGACCCATGGGGCCATAGAGCCAAATGTATTACCACAATGTTTACACATATTAGTAAACAGACTTGAACCTTAATCAAGGTTGAGTCATAAACAAATTCAGTTCAGAAATAGACTTGAACCTTAATCAAGGTTGAGTCATATACAGATTCAGTTTGGAAATAGACTTGAACCTTAATAAAGGTTGAGTCATATACAGATTCAGTTTGGAAATAGACTTGAACATTAATCAAGGTTGAGTCATATACAGATTCAGTTTGGAAATAGGCTTGAACCTGAATCAAGGTTGAGTCATAATAAAAACTCGAACCTTTATAAAAGGTTATATTCGCAACTAGACTTGAAATATAAACAAGGTTAAGTCATAATAAAACTCGAACCTTTATATAAGGTTAAATTAGTAAAAGGGACTTGAACCTTAATCAAAGGTTGAGTCATAATCACATTCGGACCTCAATAAAGGTTAATCCGTAAAAAGGACTTGAACCTTAATTAAAGGTTAAGTCGTAAACACACTCAAATCTTAGTTAAGAGTTAACACGCAAATAGATTGAACCTTAGTCCAAGGTAAAGTCCTAAATACATTCAACTCATAATCAAAGGCCAATTTCCCGAAAGGATTTCGACCTTAACCAAAAGTTTAAATAATGATCACCTTGAGACATAATCGAGAATTTACTCATAAGTAGACTTGAAATTTAATCAAAGGATCAAGTCATAATCACATTTGATCCTTGAGGAGAGGTTAAACTGTAAGGAAACTTGAACCTTAATCGAAGGTTAAGACATAGTCAAACTTGAACCTGAATGGGAAGTTAATCAAGCAGTAAAAGTCGAACCTTAACGAAAGGTTAAATCATAAACCACTCTGAACCTCATCTAAAGGGTAAACTTTTAACGAGTCTAAACCGTACCCGAGGGCCAACTCGTATGCCAACGGGAACCTCGTACTGAGGTAAAACAAAAGCCAAGATTCGGGCTAAGCTTAAGGTTAAGTTATATTTAAACTTGACTCGTATTAGATTTGTGAAAACCTACGGGCAAATGTGAACTAAGTGTCACACTAAATCATAACATCCTGCGAAAGCTCAAGGGAAACCAAGGACCGTGCGTCTCCTAAACGGGAATGCAAATGATAATAGAACCCCGCAGGGCAAGTGTGAACTATGATTCACACAGAACTGAACTAAACACATGGTTTTAGACCATGAAATGACTTGTTAAATAAAAGAAGAATTTAAACGCTAAATAAAGAGGGCTCGTAGGACCCTCCAGAAGTCGTGGGTGGACTCACACCAAGAAAACGATCACAGCCTCTAGCTGCAATCGTATAAAAACAAAGATAAATGATGTGACCTAATCAAGGCACCTTAAAGCAAACAGAGCGGCCTTAGCACATGATGGATGAACGGACAATCAAAATTCTAAAATATATAGATAGCTAAGAATTGCAAAAATGAAGGCAATGCCTTCATAATAAACCAAACGCGGTCTGTTGGACCACTACGCATACGAATCCTAGATAAAGAAAACATAAGTAAATAGACTTATGTGAATAAACAAGTAATATAACGCCATGAAGCGATGGCGAGTAAGAACCCTTTTGAGATATGCTGAATTGATCTAAGGGTAAATAAGTCATATGGGACATAAATAAACAGAGGCGGGTCATAGTACAGAAACGGACCCTTTAAGGGTAGACTATTAAAGGAATTGCCTTGGGACTATGGTAATCTGAGGAATTAAATAAAAACATAATCCGGCAGAGAATGTGAAGACGGGGTTATATACGAAATAATACCTAGATAAATAAAGAGTTGGAACACTCGGGTTAAATCCCAAATAAGATGCTTGTGAAAGCTAACATTTTAATTCGAAAGGCTGGTTAAGAAGGGGTCACGGACTGATGCTAACTCTATTGATAGAATAAAAATCTTAAAAGCCTGGGGCACCGGAATAAAAAGATAATAGGTGATTAGTCGCCTAGAATTAGTTTTGACTAAGAGTGAAAACTGACATACTAAAATTCGGATAAAATGATACCAATGCGCATTAAAGTATACATGAGATAGGATAAATGCTATCTATGGTATCATATGGAGGATTCCGTGGAATATTAAACTCTGAATGAGTAATACAGAATACTAGCCCAGGTAAGGGCCTCTGAATTAGGATACATACACATGATAAACGGGAGTTTGGCTTTTATAAAGTCCAACAAACTTAACTCAAAATTTTGGCGATCGGTGTATAGAAACACATCAGAAGTCGTAGTCATTGGCTTGGATGACTGACTAAAGCCTGTAACTTATGAAACTTAAGTCTACTGGTAACCGAAAACTTTGATGATTTAACTACTTAGAGAATTAGTAATCAGATGGTAACAAAACGAACGATAAACCGTTAATAGTCTAGTGATAGTTAGGTAATCACTAGAAGGTTCAAATGGGTCAAGTGAAGTCGTCACCACTTGGACCCAAAGGAATGCATAATTATAACTAAGCCTAGTGACAGGTGAAAACACTATTAAAAAGGACACGCGGTGTCTAGGACAAGGAAAACATGAGTTACGGAAAGGACTTGATGCTTTCTGGTAAAACCATGGAATTATAAGAGGCCTTTGAGCCGAAATCAAACGGAAACTAAAACCACTTTGAATGTGGATGACGGTCTTTGGGAAGCCATTATGATAACCAAACCCAATATGTGCCTCAGTGCATAGAAATGATTCTAAGCAGAGTAAATAATCAAATGTATACCCCAAGCCCTCGGGGACTTGAGGGTTCCAAACACGCAAAGGAGTCAAATAAATGAATCTTGGGCAAACCATGACACTTGCGGGTGCCTAAACTAGAATAAATCCGGTATGGTAAATGAATGTGTATACATAAGCCTAGGGGTGTAATCAATTCCATTAAAATACCCCTTGTGAGAAGGAATAAAACCCAAGGTTAACCATGAGACGCGACCCATGGGAATTCATTCATATATCCGGTTTCGAGGACGAAACCCTCTTTAAAGGGGGTGGAGTTGTAACACCCCAAAAATATCTAAACCTTGCTTTTCGTTAATAAAAGCACACGAGGCTTTAATTTAACCAAATGAAACACGTTGTATACGAAATTCCTAACATATGGAAATAACCATGTTAACCTTGTTATTTAAACAAGGCTAAAAGCCATTGTATGGGTTAAGTTAGTTAGTGGGTTTAATTAAATAAAATTTGTGGGATATGGAGGGGCCAAATCTGCCCAAACAACCAAACTTGAGTTTGGTTAGATATTTATAAAAAATAATAAGGGTATTATCCTCATTTTCCCCAAATTCGTTCATCACCAACCTACACCCACTCCAAACCCTAAAACTCACTAATAAGCCTCCAATCAAGATGGAATCAAGGGGTTTTTGATTTCATTAACTAGAAACCGGATCATCTAGGCCTAATACACTCCAAGGTACCTTTTATTTGGCTTAAATCAATGCATTGATCATAAGGTAGCAAGAATATGTAAACATTAGATTTTTACATATGATGAATACTTGATGATTAGAGGTTACCCTTGGGTTTAGGGACCCTAATTATGCTTATAAACACTTGCTAAATGATTGAATTACAATTATGTAGAGATCTTGGTGATTCTTTTATATACACATGAAGTGGGTTTAGGCTCTAGATATAAACCTCACTTGATAGGTTCACGACAAGTTGATAATCTAGGGTTTTTACAAAAAGTCGAATTAGATGTTATGGAAGGTGTCTCTAGTCGAAGGGAACCTTAATCCCAACACATTTTGTTGAATTCATGCTAGTCTATCAAATTGGGTGAAATCCCTAAGGTAACTTGGTGGGTATTGATGGGTATGAGCAACATGTGTGCTCATAAGCTAAAAATCAATGTTTTAAAACTATGAATGTGAACTTGGGTTGTCAAATTGTCATCTTATGATGAATCAAGGCTGAATACTTGATTGATAGGCAAATGGCTCACAAAACACCCAAAATTATAGTCTTGATTATTCATGTCCACCAAGTGTTTGTTAAAATGTCCAAATGAATGAATTTGGACTAAAACTAAATAAATGTGTTGAACATGGTAAAAACTAGTAAAAGGTTGATTGATCATGTGTAACCATGTTGTTAATTATGATCCTAACAACCTAGGTGGATTACAATATACTAGGTAGTAAAAAGAGAGGCTTCGGGAGGCCTAGAATCGAAGGAAATGCGCGGGTAGGAGCATGCACAAAGGAAAGTCACTCGATGACTTAATTCTTAATATGTCTCTAGTATGTTTATATGCTCAATTATACCTTTGTATATGCCTTTGGGGAATTAGACATTGTAATGTCACAAAAAGAAGCATAAATACGATACACGATTTATAGAAGATGGCCATAGATGAAGGATGTTAATATCCCATTTAGACTATCAGGTCAATTGGGTAAAAATGCTAGATAGACAATAGCTTAGGCCAACAGTTAACCTTAAGCCGGTAACGGATTTGTGCTAGTTGCTTGAGTGTATTTATAGGCTCAATGTTATCTACCTCAAGCTAGTCTAGAAGCAAAAAGGGCGCGAGCCAAGGTAAGTCATATCTATGACTTTGTAGGATATATATATATATATATATATATATATATATATATATATATATATATATATATATATTCATATATACATATTCTCACGTTGGGTGTATAAATCATGGGTATATATTTAGATGAAATGAGATTGTGATTTCCAAGTGTCATAAGAAAACATCGTGTTTAGAACCCGTTGCAAGTCATAGAGACCGAGCGAACAAGATCGAGAGAAATGGCACATGTGGCCATGGACACGAGGCATCGCAAACCCGGTATAAATGACTTGGGCGGAGGTCACCTAGTCGAGTTGAGGCTTGATAAGCATAGAAAAATCATTACGAGGCCTTGGAAATCATAAAATCTTAAAAACTTGGCTGTATGCAAAAGTTAACGGGTCAGCATATTGATGGACATATAATTCAGGGTTCTTGGGTTAGAAACGGAACAAAGAATTCAAATATACATCTAATCATGTTTGTATTACGCACAAGAACCCTTAAACGTGTCCCTGGAAGCCCCGGGAGCAGTTCTAGATGGACCCAAAAGGGGCAGCTTGGTGCTGAAACATTTTGTACCTTGTCAGGATTTGGTGTAGGATACGCCACTTTTGGAGTTGCCTACGCCAATGGCGTAGGATACGCCAATTTTGGCATAGGATACGCCAATGTCAGGTTGCCCGAGCTACTTTCTGCTGTCCTATGCCACCAGATGCCCTCTCCCTACGCCAATAGCGTAAGATACGCCAAAACTGGCGTAGGATACGCCAAATCAGCCAAAATTCATTTTTTTGGTATTTTGCATCTAAATTCAATCATAATAACATATTTATGGGTTGTCTAACTGTGATAAACCCTTAGGTACTCAGCTACATGAACCGGATGATGGTCGAGGCTTATTTGAAGAACCGAGCATGCTTAACTCGTTCGTTTCTGCAATGTTTTGATAAACTTATGAAGATACTTGGTTATTTTGTAATATGCTAAGCCGTAACTATAATTTAGGATGTTTGTACTAATCAATGTCGCTTTTGGATGTTAATGCGTTAAAGTAAACTATGAAATGCTTTAGCTTTCCAAGTACAAACCAAGTATATTATCGTTTAATTACCCCTATTATGGGTAGGGTCTTACATAAAAAGATAAATTTTCGTTTATAAAAACGTAGTTTACTCGAACTTTGCGATATAGTTGAAAGAATAGTAGTAATGCAGCATGAAAATAACTTTTTAAAGATCGAAAAATGTTTTAGATTCCGAAACAAGTTTGCGTAAAAGGACTTCGCAAGTACACGCTTTCATGTGTTTACGAGAAGTTGAAAATTGTTATAAGGCATTTTATTAATTGTATGTTTCCTCATTTTCTTTTTCCCGAAAACATGCACGTAAAAATAAGAAGTTTAGGCTTGACTTGCTAATAGGTTGCAAGAGGAAACAAATTCATAAAGTATGTGTAAATCAAATGTGTTTCAAAAGACCAAGATTTAAAAATGGCGAGAATGATAAAAGCCAACTTATATGACATGAATAGATTCCCAAATATTAAAATAAAGTTTGAGGTTTCGAAATAATGTGGATGTGAAAAGCTTTTAACATAACATTTCTGAAAATAGACTTTAAGTTTTAAAAGAATGATCGTGTCACAGCAAAGGAGATGGTAGGTTTGGTGAATAACATATAAGTTCTGAGTTTCAAGTGTCAGCTGGTAACCAAGCTTCAAAACCCAAATCAACGTTGAAAGTCCATGGCGCACAAATTTCTCATGCTGCGTTGATTGAGTGAATCAACTCGGTATTTTTTGATAATATGGTAGAAGTTCATGAGTTGTTTGGAGGCAATGGAGAATCTGGTTTGGTTTACGCTGATTATCTTTGATAATGTTTGGAAAGTGTGGATAGAATACGTGTAAGGTTTAGTATGATCCCGGATGCCTCGACGAATTTTGGAAAATAGGATTTTCTGTATTTAAACATTTCTTTAACTTGTAAGTTAAAATTTCATTAAAGTTGAAGATGTTCGGATTTTATGAAATGTTTGAGAAAGTCGAATGTTACCTGTTTGGATTGGGTAAGCTTTAAACCTTGGGAAAATATTATGAAATTTATTAATTGGAAGACGTTTGTTTGTAAAGCTTGTTAAGGAATCTCTTTAGGCTCATAGTGTGCTATTTGTTTATAGGCACAAGGTATAGGTTTTGTGCTCTTGTAAAAAAAAAAAAAAAAAAAAAAAAGACAACACACGATAAGTTTCTAGGTTAATCGTTTTAGAGAATAGTGTAAAGTTGTGTATCATGTAGATAGGCATTTATGTTTGAGTTTATTCTGACCAAGAGGTACTAACTAATGGTAGTTGGCTATGGCTTAGGAGACTGGGTGTAGCTATATCGGTAAATTAGTATTGTGTAAATGAGGATATATTGAGTTGAGAGAATTGTGGATGCACAAATAGATACAAAAGGTCATAGTGTAGGGATATACTGTGACATCGATCAAATGAGTTTATAAATATGGTGACATAAAACAAGTTGCTTGATAAGTTTTGAAACCACGTTCGCTTTGAACTATGTGTTGACGCAACATTCCCAAAACCAGGATGTGGTCATAGTTGAACACGGAGTTTAAAAATTTAAGTCGTGGGTAAAAATGTTTTAACGTAAGAGAAGTGATGTTTTAAAAAGTCACAAAGCATAAGAAAAGGTTTTAATGCGATAACATAGTGGACAAAAACTTTTAATAATGATGATAAAGAATCCAAAAGCGAACGATCAAAGAATAATAGCATATGAAACAACAAGCGATGAAATTGAAACTTCAAATGATAAACAAGACATAAATATCAATAACATGAGACGTTGGAATTGTTTCCATAGGAAAAATTGACTAAATCAAGTATTTGAAATTTCCTAGCAACTTGTGGGGGCGTACTTTAGCCTGTAAGTGAATGCTCATCCCAAGAGTTCCCATGTAGGTATACAGGTCCCTCGTTTGATTGGGATTTATACGAAATACCATGCCTAGACAGAAAACTCAGGATACAAGCGCTCACGCTTCTAGATTGCACGTGCCACATCACTAGTGAATTCCAAAACATTAGCGAGATTAAAAACGAAGTATAGAAATAGATCCTTGAGATATGGATTTCACTCCTAACTCAACGATGCATTTCAAAATTGAAAACTACGGTGAGGTCAAACTAGTCACTAAGATAAGGATATCACTCCTAGCTTAGTGGTGAAATTTCTTTATGGAGGGAATATTCCTTAAGGTGTGGATCCCACTCCTATCTCAAAGATATATTCCAAAGATGTATAACATATAGGGGAGTGAAACTAATCACCAAGGAATGGATGTCACTCCTAAATTGGTAATACCGTTTCATTTGTGAAATACGAGTGTCTTCTTCTCCAAGCAAAATACATAAAGAATAACGAGAAAGAATCATAGTGAAAATATCCTGAAAGAAAATATAAGAATAAAGAGAAATATACACGAGAGGACTCGCAAATGTAAGCTTAGTTATAGACTAGGCTAAAATGTGATACCCCGCAAATTCAGGTTCTCACTTTAACTAAACTCTAGTTACGTTCCTTGCATTATACTTAACTAGGGTTAGCTAGATAGGACACACGTTGCATTGTTGTGAGTTAATAACTGAATACATGATTAGTGAACCTCGGACGTTGGTGAATAATGAAGTATAATAATAATAATGAGTAAACTAATTTGGATTGATTGCGATTACGTGTCTATGTGATATTCGATGAACTTATGTGAAAACCATACGTGATTGTGTGAACCTAAACCGAATACGTTAATAAAATCATTAAAGGTGGATCATTAGGTTGATTAGGGTCTTAACGCATGGGGTTGCACTTGTTACGGTCCGAAATAACGAAAACGTCGAAGGAAAACGCGTCGGGTGACGAAACGGGCCACCCACGCGGGCCAAGGGCCTGTGAGCGGCCGCTCACAGGGCCCGAGCGGCCGCGCGAAATAGCCTGACGGGTCTAAACCGCCTCAAACCCCTATTTAAACACTCTTAAGCCCCATGCAACCTCTAAACTCAACCCTAATCGCCCCCTTACTGCCCCTTATGAATTATAAACCCCAAACAACCTGCAAAGGCTCAAGATCATCGATTGGGAAGCTCCAAAGGCGTTCGGTTGATTGTATCGAAGAGCTAGGGGTATAATCTTTAATCCTTTACGCTTTAATCTTATTTTTATGTTATAAAAATCATATAACAAGGTTTTTCCAGGTCTGAAAGCTTTTCATAATTATTAAAACTTGAGGTTTTTTGAAGATTAAACGAATTAAACATGATGATAGGCGATTAGTAATATCATAGGTTACTTGTTGCGCAAGTTGTTGAAGTTTTGATCATTAAAGTTGTAATCTTTGCATGAATAATGATAGAATCTGATCACAATAGGTATTAGGAATGTTTGGTAATGGTTATTGGTGATTATTAGGTGTTGTTGATTGATAATATGCAACTAGGGTTTGATATAATTGATAATATTGCATGATTAGAATCTGGACAGAATCTGAATGTCGACTTGTAGGGTCTGTTTCGTGGCTTGAAAATAATTGTTTTGATCGATTCTTTGCATGAATAGATTGTACATGGTCTTAGATTTTTAGAATGGGCAAAATCATCTGATTTGGATGTCGTTTGATATGTTTTTGGAATTTTCTTTGATTAAAGGTCATGTCAGATTTTCGGATTAACAAACTGAGTCAACTTTATACAATCATAACTCGAGTTTTACAAGGAATTAAGTTATGAAATTTGGACAGTAGGTTAACACTGGAATAACTTGGCTTTTCCAAGTGGATTCATCCCGTTTGGATGAAAATAACGATTTTTGGGAATTTTTCTACTAACCTGACCTGCTGTAGAATCTTTCTGGACATATCCGTGATGTACGATTTTTCATGATTTTTGTGTTTGGTTTTGAGACAAAACAAAAATATTGGTTATCAAATGAATCCCAAATAATATTCAGTAAAAATTTGGGAGTTTAACTCACTGATTTCGTATTTTAAATAAATTAGTTTTGGTGACGCACAATCTGTCCTAAAAACGAAGATTGTGTATTTTGTGTTTGTGTAACTAATTGGAGTCCTATGTGGTATGAGTTTGATATATATTTGAATGGGCACTTATATGAGATGCATATGAAGTGTAAAACTAATGGTAACCAACATATTCATTCACCAACGGGTCCGTAGGATTTACTTATGCATGTAGAATCACTAGGTGTCACCTACACACTTTTGAACGTTTAAACGCCTTGGACAAACGGGTTATATGGTGTAATGATATTACGCCGATACTTACTTAGTGACACTTATACTAGGGGAGTCGGTAGTGCACCCTACTTGGAGTTTGGATTTCTTTTGCTTGCACACTAAGGTGAGTTTCACTATTCTTTTCTCAAAAGCATGCGTCTCGGGTTTGAGACAACTTACAAAACATTTTCTAGTCCGGTTTGGGACTACTTTTACATCTCGGGTTATGAGATGCTTTGACTCCTTGCGTGGGGCGGGTTTTGACTCCTTGTGTGGGTCGGTTTTACGATTCCTTGTGTGGATCGGGTTTTTGATCAGTTTAAAACTTATTGGTCCTTTGTAAACTAAACACTCTATCATTTTGGAAAGTCCTTGCATATTATTGGGTTAATCGCTGGAGGCGAGCGGGGTATTAGTTGATAGCGCTATTAGGTTGTGCAGCAACCTCATGTCTGAGGTGCTTGAGGCACGGGCATGAACTTCTGACCACATTTGAGAACTGGTGTTGATAGACACCAGTTATTGAGGCAAACTATTACATTACTGAAGGTGTCCCAATAATTCTGTTTAGTTACACTGAGTGGGTTAGCTACCCCTGACACGCTTAAACTGATAACTCTTGAACATTTTGGTCTGGAGGACCTACGCTTTTACTTGGTTACGTGGTTTTGGAAACCAGCGCGTTTACATACTCAATTACTTTACTTTGTGAACTCACCAGCTTTATGTTGACACACGATTTACATGCTTTTGGAGGTAGTTAGCTTCCGGTGCCAGGATTAGAAAGCACTGTACACTTCACTACATTTGGGGTCTTGGGCATACACATAAAATGCACATTATGCTTTTACATTTTCTTTCATATGGTTTTAATTTGGGCGCGTTGTTTTGCGCATGGCTTTTATAAACGGTTTAAATTTGGTTTACGCTTTCGCAGCTTAACTAAACTTGGTTTTTCGAAAACGAACTAATGGTTTGGGCTTTTAGGGTTCGTTCATGTGACTTATGGCTATGGGATCCTGGTTTGTCATGCGCCTCGCGGTATAAACCCCGCAGTGGAAATTTGAGGGTGTGACAGATTGGTATCAGAGCCACTCCTGTGCCGTTCGGGATGGTGGGTGCACACCTCATCCGGGACGATGAGACTCTAACAGGGGGTGAATGTGACACCCTAGGAACACACCTCATCAGGGACGATGAGACTCTAACAGGGGGTGAATGTGACACCCCGGGAAAATCCCACATCGGTCGTGGCCAGGAGAGATCCTTGGTTCATAAGTAATGTCTTGCCTCTTAAATCACCAACGCGTTTTGGGGCTTAATGTTAGTGGATGAGAGGAGAACTCCACAGTTAAGCGTGCTCAGGTGAGAGAAATTTCAGGATGCGTGACCTCCTGGGAAGTCTCCGCTTGGGCAACCAAAAACAAATCCGTGAGCACTGAATGGGCAAAGCGGACAATATTGATGATGAGAGGGGCGGGGTGTTACACATTGGTATCAGAGCCATTGGTTATAGTGAACTAGGACTGCATGTTGAGTCTAGTCTATATTCATCATAGCATAAGTACACTCACAACTTAAGTGCACAACTAGCTTTTAGCTACATATATCTACAACATATGATTTCGGGAGATATGTTATCTTCTAGTTCTAGACCTAATTCTGAACACGTCAATGGTGGGAACCCAGGGTTACACCAGGTGGCGCATTACTGGGAGTAGTATTCTAACAAACCTCATGGATGAGGAAACAACAAAAGTACAAGGGAGGGAGCCCTTGCGAGCGTTGTGGCGCACGTACACAGGAAGCTGCACGATGCGCATGACGTGGTACCATTTAACCAAATCAAATTGAAGAGATTCAAATACTGAGACTTATTCTTTTCACTAAGCAAGGAGACAATTAGTTTCTGTTCCTTGTTACTTGATCATTCTTACCTTCATTCGAAACTCAGACGGGACTAGGTTACACATATAGAATTCATTTCTTACTCTAGTACCTTACGCCTAGTGCGAGCGAGTGAACGTATGACTGCATATCCTTGTCTCTCATGAGCATATGGTAGGTTCATGGGAACACATTAGATCGGGGCTTGTTACACACACTCTTGGGGAGTTATGTAAAGCCTGCGACGTAGTGCAACATCACAAGGGAAGATGAAACCTACTAATGGCTGATAGCCACGATTGGAGGAACGAGTGGTACAGCTTACCACTAAACTGGCTCACATAGGACTAGAGAAGGAGACTGTACGTGATGAGAACCATATAACACTGACACCAAGAAAGAGGAGGAAGAAGGGATGGAAGGGGAACCTGAGCAGGGCGAGCACATGGAAAGTGAAGATGAAGGCTCTACTATCTAGACAAAGCGTGGCGACGATTGGCTCTTACCTTTTTCTTACCTGTATTTTCTTTCTTTTCCCTTTTTGTTAACTTAGATAAGACTGAGTTCGTATGATCAACGATAGGGTGGTTGAAGCCCTCGCATCTTTCCAAGCTAGTAAAGATCTATTTTGCTAAATCATTCCTTTCCCTTGACTTCCACGTTTGCACTTTCTTATACCTTGAACGTACATGCCACAACAACAACCTGCCATCGTATTTTCAAGCCTTTTATTGGTTGTAAACCTCGATAACTCCAACGGGACTGAAGGAGACCGTCTGATTGCTTCGATAGTATAAGTCTTTGCCATGTGCATTTGCCCCAGGCAGAATGGGGTAATGTATGCTATATGCACACTCGATGAGTTACAGATACTTGGATGGAGAACGTAACACCTTGTGATGAAACCTAGAAATTTGTTATATAAAGACGGATGGGTCTGAGATCGACGTCTACACTACCAAGCTACAGGAGTTAGATACTTCGTGCTCGAATCTAATTAACCAACTTTACCAGCGGATCGAATTTCATACCAAAAGGGTGGGTCCCTCAGATTCGTGGCTTGGCCACTGCAGCTCACCTACCCAGAATCTAACAAATCTTTCATCTGGCTCGCGAACTCATTGATGAAGCTGTTGAGCAAGGTACTCTTACGAAGCATGGAGCTTCATCTTCTACTTTTGGCGATAGCAAGAGAACGTGGGATAGTGTGAGGTACAAGTCCTTCAACAAACAATAACCACTACGGTAACAACAACAATGGGACTCGTGGAATAGCAATTGTGATTGGCTCTGGGGAAGCTAGGACTGATAACAATGTCGTGACGGGTACGACACTCTTGCTTCTATTTTATATGATACTGGTGAAGACTATAGTTTTGTGTCATCAAAACTTAGCAAACAACTAGGGATGGTTCCTACTCTTCTTGATACCCCGTACACCATAGAGTTAGCTGATGGAAAGCCTGTGGAGGTAACCCATATTCATCGTGACTGTAAGCTCGAGTTGGATGGGCAATCGTTTGCCATCAACATTCTACCTATCACCCTTGGAAGCTTTGATCTCGTGGTTGGCATGGACTGGTTGTCCAAGAAACACGCTGAAATTCCCTGTTAGGAGAAGATTGTTCGTATTCCCCCTCCCAAGTTGAGAACTTTTATCTATACAGGGTGATCGTGGTGGTGCCATGGTGGGCATCATCTCCTATCTAAAGGCCCAGAAATGTATTCGTAAGGGTTGTCCAGCCATTTTGGGTAACATATCAGATACTCGAGCTGAAACTGAAATCATGATTGAGGACATCCCAGTGGCCCGAGATTTCCCAGATGTCTTCCCAGAGGAATTACCTGGACTTCCACCTGTTCGTCAAGTGGAGTTCCAAATTGATCTTGTACCTGGAGCAGCTCCAGTTGCACGCGCACCATATCACCTAGCACCAGGCGAACTCCAAGAACTGTCTACCCAACTCCAAGAGCTATTGGATAGGGGTTTTATCAGACCTAGTTCTTCGCCATGGGGAGATCCAGTTCTGTTCATTTAGAAGAAAGATGGAGTTTCCGCATGTGTATCGGAAGTTGAACAAGGTGACGGTTTAGAACCGCTACCCTTTGCCTCGTATTGATGACTTGTTCGACCAGATACAATGGTCGAGTTTCTATTCTAAGATTGACTTGAGGTCAGGATATCATCGACTGAGAGTCCGAGAGAAGGATGTGGCGAAGACAGCCTTTCGAACTCGGTATGGACATTATGAGTTTTTGGTGATGCCAATTGGGCTAACCAATGCACCGGCTGTGTTCATGGATCTAATGAACCGCGTGTGCAAGCTCTATTTGGACAAATTCGTCATAGTGTTCATAGACGACATACTGATTTATTCCAAGAGCAGGGAAGAGCACGAGCAACACCTGCAGCTGATCTTGGAACTTCTGAGAAATGAGCAGTTATATGCAAAATTCTCTAAATGTGACTTTTGGATTCGAGAAGTCCAATTTCTTGGACATGTGGTTAACGAGGCAGGAATACATGTTGATCCCGCCAAGATTGATGCTATTAAAAAGTGGGAGGCTCCTAAGACTCCTAAGACTCACGGGATATTATCGCAGATTCATTGAGGGATTCCCTAAGATCACTCAACCCCTCACTGCCTTGACACAGAAGGGTATTACTTACAAGTGGGGAGATTCCCAAGAATCTGTTTTTCGATTATTAAAGTCGAAACTTTGCAGTGCACCTATACTATCATTACCTGATGGTACAGAGGACTTCGTGGTGTACTGTGATGCGTCTATCCAAGGCTTAAGGTGTGTGCTGATACAGCGTGATAAGGTGATCGCGTATGCCTCACGGCAATTAAAGGTTCATGAGAAGAATTACACCACCCATGACTTGGAACTGGGAGCAGTGGTTTTTGCTCTAAAGATCTGGAGGCATTATCTCTATGGGACGAAGTGTACGAGCTTCACTGACCACAAGAGCCTCCAACACCTATTCGATCAAAAGGAGCTGAACATGCGACAGCGTCGATGGTCGAGCTTCTGAATGATTATGACTGTGCCATCAAGTATCTTCCAGGGAAAGCTAACGTAGTAGTTGATGCCCTCAGTCGTAAGGAGACGAAACCTAAACGTGTGCGAGCTTTACAACTTACCATACATTCTAATCTTCCTGATAAGATACGTTAAGCCCAGGGCGAGGCCTTTAAAGAAGAAAACATCGGGCTTGAAACATTACATGGTGCTGATAAGCACTTGGAACTAAAGACAGATGGTCTTCGATACTTTATGAATCGAGTCCGGATACCACGTTTTGGGGATCTCAGACAACTAGTGCTCGATGAAGCTCACACCTCTCGATATTCGGTGCATCCTGGTTCGGACAAGATGTACCAAGACCTTAAAACTCTTTACTGGTGGCTGAAATAGCCACTTATGTTAGTAAGTGCTTGACTTGTGCGAAGGTTAAGATTGAATATCAGAAACCTTCAGGCCTACTCCAACAACCAGAAATCCCTATGTGGAAATGGGATGGGATTTCCATGGATTTTATTACAAAACTTCCTAGAACGGCAACTGGCCATAACATGATTTGGGTTATCGTGGATCGTTTAACCAAATCGACACACTTTCTGGCAATAAAGGAAACGAACTCGCTGGAGAAACTAGTTAATCTCTACATCAAGGAGGTAGTCTCTAGGCATGGGGTGCCTACTTCTATTATATCTGATCGTGATGCACGATTCACTTCTCATTTTTGGACTACTCTCCAAAACGTTTTGGGGACTCGCTTAGATACGAGCACAGCCTATCACCCACAGACGGATGGACAGAGTGAACGCACCATCCAAACATTGGAAGATCTGCTACGAGCATGCGTGGTGGATTTTGGCAACAGTTGGGATAAGCACTTGCCTTTGATTGAATTCTCGTATAACAACAGCTACCACACTTCGATACAGTGTGCGCCTTTTGAGGCACTTTATGGACGCAAGTGTAGGTCTCCTACCTGCTGGACTGAGGTTGGGGATAGCCACCCCGAACTCGTGCACGAAACTTCTGAGAAGATAGTACAAATCAGAAACCGGATGGTTGCTGCTCGAGATCGATAGAAAAGCTACGCTGATAAGCGTAGGAAACCTTTGAAGTTCCAGGTTGGGGACAAGGTTCTATTGAAGGTGTCACCTTGGAAGGGGGTGATACGCTTTGGAAAACGGGGAAAGTCGAACCCACGATACGTTAGACCACTCGCGATTGTCAAAAGGATTGGTCCGGTACTCCACGTATAAAATATAAAGAAATGCATGTTGGATACAACACTGATGGTGCCACTGGAGGAGATCCAGGTGGACGGACGGCTACGGTTCATGGATGAACCAGTAGAGATTCTTGAGCGGCGCGTCAAGAAACTCAAACAAAACACTATACCTAATGTTAAGGTACGATGGAATTCCCGTCTAGGACCGGAATATACGTGGGAGCGCAGAGATCGAATGCGGCTCAAATATCCACAATTCTTTACTAAACCTGAACTTGTGCATAGATCAAACACTAAACATAAAGCAGCTTGCTCAAAGTGAATTTCGGGGCGAAATTCCTTTCAACTTGTGGATGATGTGACATCCGGGAACCAAGCGCACACTTTTCTAGCTGGCTTTATTGTTTACTTGCTGAATTTCGGGACGAAATTCTTTTCAACTTGGGGATGATGTGATACCGCGCAAATTCAGGTTCTCACTTTAACTAAACTCTAGTTACGTTCCTTGCATTATACTTAACTAGGGTTAGCTAGATAGGACACACGTTGCATTGTTGTGAGTTAATAACTGAATACATGATTAGTGAACCTCGGACGTTGGTGAATAATGAAGTATAATAATAATAATGAGTAAACTAATTTGGATTGATTGCGATTACGTGTCTATGTGATATTCGATGAACTTATGTGAAAACCATACGTGATTGTGTGAACCTAAACCGAATACGTTAATAAAATCATTAAAGGTGGATCATTTGGTTGATTAGGGTCTTAACGCATGGGGTTGCACTTGTTACGGTCTGAAATAACGAAAACGTCGAAGGAAAACGCGTCGGGTGACGAAACGGGCCACCCACGCGGGCCAAGGGCCTGTGAGCGGCCGCTCACAGGGCCCGAGCGGCCGCGCGAAATAGCCTGACGGGTCTAAACCGCCTCAAACCCCTATTTAAACACTCTTAAGCCCCATGCAACCTCTAAACTCAACCCTAATCGCCCCCTTACTGCCCCTTATGAATTATAAACCCCAAACAACCTGCAAAGGCTCAAGATCATCGATTGGGAAGCTCCAAAGGCGTTCGGTTGATTGTATCGAAGAGCTAGGGGTATAATCTTTAATCCTTTACGCTTTAATCTTATTTTTATGTTATAAAAATCATATAACAAGGTTTGTCCAGGTCTGAAAGCTTTTCATAATTATTAAAACTTGAGGTTTTTTGAAGATTAAACGAATTAAACATGATGATAGGCGATTAGTAATATCATAGGTTACTTGTTGCGCAAGTTGTTGAAGTTTTGATCATTAAAGTTGTAATCTTTGCATGAATAATGATAGAATCTGATCACAATAGGTATTAGGAATGTTTGGTAATGGTTATTGGTGATTATTAGGTGTTATTGATTGATAATATGCAACTAGGGTTTGATATAATTGATAATATTGCATGATTAGAATCTGGACAGAATCTGAATGTCGACTTGTAGGGTCTGTTTCGTTGCTTGAAAATAATTGTTTTGATCGATTCTTTTCATGAATAGATTGTACATGGTCTTAGATTTTTAGAATGGGCAAAATCATCTGATTTGGATGTCGTTTGATATGTTTTTGGAATTTTCTTTGATTAAAGGTCATGTCAGATTTTCGGATTAACAAACTGAGTCAATTTATACAATCATAACTCGAGTTTTACAAGGAATTAAGTTATGAAATTTGGACAGTAGGTTAACATTGGAATAACTTGGCTTTTCCAAGTGGATTCATCCCGTTTGGATGAATACACGATTTTTGGGAATTTTTCTACTAACCTGACCTGCTGTAGAAACTTTCTGGACATATCTGTGATGTACGATTTTTCATGATTTTTGTGTTTGGTTTTGAGACAAAACAAAAATATGGGTTATCAAATGAATCCCAAATAATATTCAGTAAAAATTTGGGAGTTTAACTCACTGATTTAGTATTTTAAATAAATTAGTTTTGGTGACGCACAATCTGTCCTAAAAACGAAGATTGTGTATTTTGTGTTTGTGTAACTAATTGGAGTCCTATGTGGTATGAGTTTGATATATATTTGAATGGGCACTTATATGAGATGCATATGAAGTGTAAAACTAATGGTAACCAACATATTCATTCACCAACGGGTCCGTAGGATTTACTTATGCATGTAGAATCACTAGGTGTCACCTACACACTTTTGAACGTTTAAACGCCTTGGACAAACGGGTTATATGGTGTAATGATATTGCGCCGATACTTACTTAGTGACACTTATACTAGGGGAGTCGGTAGTGCACCCTACTTGGAGTTTGGATTTCTTTTGCTTGCACACTAAGGTGAGTTTCACTATTCTTTTCTCAAAAGCATGCGTCTCGGGTTTGAGACAACTTACAAAACATTTTCTAGTCCGGTTTGGGACTACTTTTACATCTCGGGTTATGAGATGCTTTGACTCCTTGCGTGGGGCGGGTTTTGACTCCTTGTGTGGGTCGGTTTTACGATTCCTTGTGTGGATCGGGTTTTTGATCAGTTTAAAACTTATTGGTCCTTTGTAAACTAAACACTCTATCATTTTGGAAAGTCCTTGCATATTATTGGGTTAATCGCTGGAGGCGAGCGGGGTATTAGTTGATAGCGCTATTAGGTTGTGCAGCAACCTCATGTCTGAGGTGCTTGAGGCACGGGCATGAACTTCTGACCACATTTGAGAACTGGTGTTGATAGACACCAGTTATTGAGGCAAACTATTACATTACTGAAGGTGTCCCAATAATTCTGTTTAGTTACACTGAGTGGGTTAGCTACCCCTGACACGCTTAAACTGATAACTCTTGAACATTTTGGTCTGGAGGACCTACGCTTTTACTTGGTTACGTGGTTTTGGAAACCAGCGCGTTTACATACTCAATTACTTTACTTTGTGAACTCACCAGCTTTATGTTGACACACGATTTACATGCTTTTGCAGGTAGTTAGCTTCCGGTGCCAGGATTAGAAAGCACTGTACACTTCACTGCATTTGGGGTCTTGGGCATACACATAAAATGCACATTATGCTTTTACATTCTCTTTCATATGGTTTTAATTTGGGCGCGTTGTTTTGCGCATGGCTTTTAAAAACGGTTTAAATTTGGTTTACGCTTCCGCAGCTTAACTAAACTTGGTTTTTCGAAAACGAACTAAATGGTTTGGCCTTTTAGGGTTCGTTCATGTGACTTATGGCTATGGGATCCTGGTTTGTCATGCGCCTCGCGGTATAAACCCCGCAGTGGAAATTTGAGGGTGTGACAGATTGGTATCAGAGCCACTCCTGTGCCGTTCGGGATGGTGGGTGCACACCTCATCCGGGACGATGAGACTCTAACAGGGGGTGAATGTGACACCCTAGGAACACACCTCATCAGGGACGATGAGACTCTAACAGGGGGTGAATGTGACACCCCGGGAAAATCCCACATCGGTCGTGGCCAGGAGAGATCCTTGGTTCATAAGTAATGTCTTGCCTCTTAAATCACCAACGCGTTTTGGGGCTTAATGTTAGTGGATGAGAGGAGAACTCCACAGTTAAGCGTGCTCAGGTGAGAGAAATTTCAGGATGGGTGACCTCCTGGGAAGTCTCCGCTTGGGCAACCAAAAACAAATCCGTGAGCACTGGATGGGCAAAGCGGACAATATTGATGATGAGAGGGGCGGGGTGTTACAGATTGGTATCAGAGCCATTGGTTATAGTGAACTAGGACTGCATGTTGAGTCTAGTCTATAATCATCATAGCATAAGTACACTCACAACTTAAGTGCACAACTAGCTTTTAGCTACATATATCTACAACATATGATTTCGGGAGATATGTTATCTTCTAGTTCTAGACCTAATTCTGAACACGTCAATGGTGGGAACCCAGGGTTACACCAGGTGGCGCATTACTGGGAGTAGTATTCTAACAAACCTCATGGATGAGGAAACAACAAAAGTACAAGGGAGGGAGCCCTTGCGAGCGTTGTGGCGCACGTACACAGGAAGCTGCACGATGCGCATGACGTGGTACCATTTAACCAAATCAAATTGAAGAGATTCAAATACTGAGACTTATTCTTTTCACTAAGCAAGGAGACAATTAGTTTCTGTTCCTTGTTACTTGATCTTTCTTACCTTCATTCGAAACTCAGACGGGACTAGGTTACACATATAGAATTCATTTCTTACTCTAGTACCTTACGCCTAGTGCGAGCGAGTGAACGTATGACTGCATATCCTTGTCTCTCATGAGCATATGGTAGGTTCATGGGAACACATTAGATCGGGGCTTGTTACACACACTCTTGGGGAGTTATGTAAAGCCTGCGACGTAGTGCAACATCACAAGGGAAGATGAAACCTACTAATGGCTGATAGCCACGATTGGAGGAACGAGTGGTACAGCTTACCACTAAACTGGCTCACATAGGACTAGAGAAGGAGACTGTACGTGATGAGAACCATATAACACTGACACCAAGAAAGAGGAGGAAGAAGGGATGGAAGGGGAACCTGAGCAGGGCGAGCACATGGAAAGTGAAGATGAAGGCTCTACTATCTAGACAAAGCGTGGCGACGATTGGCTCTTACCTTTTTCTTACCTGTATTTTCTTTCTTTTCCCTTTTTGTTAACTTAGATAAGACTGAGTTCGTATGATCAACGATAGGGTGGTTGAAGCCCTCGCATCTTTCCAAGCTAGTAAAGATCTATTTTGCTAAATCATTCCTTTCCCTTGACTTCCACGTTTGCACTTTCTTATACCTTGAACGTACATGCCACAACAACAACCTGCCATCGTATTTTCAAGCCTTTTATTGGTTGTAAACCTCGATAACTCCAACGGGACTGAAGGAGACCGTCTGATTGCTTCGATAGTATAAGTCTTTGCCATGTGCATTTGCCCCAGGCAGAATGGGGTAATGTATGCTATATGCACACTCGATGAGTTACAGATACTTGGATGGAGAACGTAACACCTTGTGATGAAACCTAGAAATTTGTTATATAAAGACGGATGGGTCTGAGATCGACGTCTACACTACCAAGCTACAGGAGTTAGATACTTCGTGCTCGAATCTAATTAACCAACTTTACCAGCGGATCGAATTTCATACCAAAAGGGTGGGTCCCTCAGATTCGTGGCTTGGCCACTGCAGCTCACCTACCCAGAATCTAACAAATCATTCACCTGGCTCGCGAACTCATTGATGAAGCTGTTGAGCAAGGTACTCTTACGAAGCATGGAGCTTCATCTTCTACTTTTGGCGATAGCAAGAGAACGTGGGATAGTGTGAGGTACAAGTCCTTCAACAAACAATAACCACTACGGTAACAACAACAATGGGACTCGTGGAATAGCAATTGTGATTGGCTCTGGGGAAGCTAGGACTGATAACAATGTCGTGACGGGTACGACACTCTTGCTTCTATTTTATATGATACTGGTGAAGACTATAGTTTTGTGTCATCAAAACTTAGCAAACAACTAGGGATGGTTCCTACTCTTCTTGATACCCCGTACACCATAGAGTTAGCTGATGGAAAGCCTGTGGAGGTAACCCATATTCATCGTGACTGTAAGCTCGAGTTGGATGGGCAATCGTTTGCCATCAACATTCTACCTATCACCCTTGGAAGCTTTGATCTCGTGGTTGGCATGGACTGGTTGTCCAAGAAACACGCTGAAATTCCCTGTTAGGAGAAGATTGTTCGTATTCCCCCTCCCAAGTGGAGAACTTTTATCTATACAGGGTGATCGTGGTGGTGCCATGGTGGGCATCATCTCCTATCTAAAGGCCCAGAAGTGTATTCGTAAGGGTTGTCCAGCCATTTTGGGTAACATATCAGATACTCGAGCTGAAACTGAAATCATGATTGAGGACATCCCAGTGGCCCGAGATTTCCCAGATGTCTTCCCAGAGGAATTACCTGGACTTCCACCTGTTCGCCAAGTGGAGTTCCAAATTGATCTTGTACCTGGAGCAGCTCCAGTTGCACGCGCACCATATCACCTAGCACCAGGCGAACTCCAAGAACTGTCTACCCAACTCCAAGAGCTATTGGATAGGGGTTTTATCAGACCTAGTTCTTCGCCATGGGGAGATCCAGTTCTGTTCATTTAGAAGAAAGATGGAGTTTCCGCATGTGTATCGGAAGTTGAACAAGGTGACGGTTTAGAACCGCTACCCTTTGCCTCGTATTGATGACTTGTTCGACCAGCTACAATGGTCGAGTTTCTATTCTAAGATTGACTTGAGGTCAGGATATCATCGACTGAGAGTCCGAGAGAAGGATGTGGCGAAGACAGCCTTTCGAACTCGGTATGGACATTATGAGTTTTTGGTGATGCCAATTGGGCTAACCAATGCACCGGTTGTGTTCATGGATCTAATGAACCGCGTGTGCAAGCTCTATTTGGACAAATTCGTCATAGTGTTCATAGACGACATACTGATTTATTCCAAGAGCAGGGAAGAGCACGAGCAACACCTGCAGCTGATCTTGGAACTTCTGAGAAATGAGCAGTTATATGCAAAATTCTCTAAATGTGACTATTGGATTCGAGAAGTCCAATTTCTTGGACATGTGGTTAACGAGGCAGGAATACATGTTGATCCCGCCAAGATTGATGCTATTAAAAAGTGGGAGGCTCCTAAGACTCCTAAGACTCACGGGATATTATCGCAGATTCATTGAGGGATTCCCTAAGATCACTCAACCCCTCACTGCCTTGACATAGAAGGGTATTACTTACAAGTGGGGAGATTCCCAAGAATCTGTTTTTCGATTATTAAAGTCGAAACTTTGCAGTGCACCTATACTATCATTACCTGATGGTACAGAGGACTTCGTGGTGTACTGTGATGCGTCTATCCAAGGCTTAGGGTGTGTGCTGATACAGCGTGATAAGGTGATCGCGTATGCCTCACGGCAATTAAAGGTTCATGAGAAGAATTACACCACCCATGACTTGGAACTGGGAGCAGTGGTTTTTGCTCTAAAGATCTGGAGGCATTATCTCTATGGGATGAAGTGTACGAGCTTCACTGACCATAAGAGCCTCCAACACCTATTCGATCAAAAGGAGCTGAACATGCGACAGCGTCGATGGTCGAGCTTCTGAATGATTATGACTGTGCCATCAAGTATCTTCCAGGGAAAGCTAACGTAGTAGTTGATGCCCTCAGTCGTAAGGAGACGAAACCTAAACGTGTGCGAGTTTTACAACTTACCATACATTCTAATCTTCCTGATAAGATACGTTAAGCCCAGGGCGAGGCCTTTAAAGAAGAAAACATCGGGCTTGAAACATTACATGGTGCTGATAAGCACTTGGAACTAAAGACAGATGGTCTTCGATACTTTATGAATCGAGTCCGGATACCACGTTTTGGGGATCTCAGACAACTAGTGCTCGATGAAGCTCACACCTCTCGATATTCGGTGCATCCTGGTTCGGACAAGATGTACCAAGACCTTAAAACTCTTTACTGGTGGCTGAAATAGCCACTTATGTTAGTAAGTGCTTGACTTGTGCGAAGGTTAAGATTGAATATCAGAAACCTTCAGGCCTACTCCAACAACCAGAAATCCCTATGTGGAAATGGGATGGGATTTCCATGGATTTTATTACAAAACTTCCTAGAACGGCAACTGGCCATAACATGATTTGGGTTATCGTGGATCGTTTAACCAAATCGACACACTTTCTGGCAATAAAGGAAACGAACTCGCTGGAGAAACTAGTTAATCTCTACATCAAGGAGGTAGTCTCTAGGCATGGGGTGCCTACTTCTATTATATCTGATCGTGATGCACGATTCACTTCTCATTTTTGGACTACTCTCCAAAACGTTTTGGGGACTCGCTTAGATACGAGCACAGCCTATCACCCACAGACGGATGGACAGAGTGAACGCACCATCCAAACATTGGAAGATCTGCTACGAGCATGCGTGGTGGATTTTGGCAACAGTTGGGATAAGCACTTGCCTTTGATTGAATTCTCGTATAACAACAGCTACCACACTTCGATACAGTGTGCGCCTTTTGAGGCACTTTATGGACGCAAGTGTAGGTCTCCTACCTGCTGGACTGAGGTTGGGGATAGCCAGCTAACAGGTGCCGAACTCGTGCACGAAACTTCTGAGAAGATAGTACAAATCAGAAACCGGATGGTTGCTGCTCGAGATCGATAGAAAAGCTACGCTGATAAGCGTAGGAAACCTTTGAAGTTCCAGGTTGGGGACAAGGTTCTATTGAAGGTGTCACCTTGGAAGGGGGTGATACGCTTTGGAAAACGGGGAAAGTCGAACCCACGATACGTTAGACCACTCGCGATTGTCAAAAGGATTGGTCCGGTACTCCACGTATAAAATATAAAGAAATGCATGTTGGATACAACACTGATGGTGCCACTGGAGGAGATCCAGGTGGACGGACGGCTACGGTTCATGGATGAACCAGTAGAGATTCTTGAGCGGCGCGTTAAGAAACTCAAACAAAACACTATACCTATTGTTAAGGTACGATGGAATTCCCGTCTAGGACCGGAATATACGTGGGAGCGCAGAGATCGAATGCGGCTCAAATATCCACAATTCTTTACTAAACCTGAACTTGTGCATAGATCAAACACTAAACATAAAGCAGCTTGCTCAAAGTGAATTTTGGGGCGAAATTCCTTTCAACTTGGGGATGATGTGACATCCGGGAACCAAGCGCACACTTTTCTAGCTGGCTTTATTGTTTACTTGCTGAATTTCGGGACGAAATTCTTTTCAACTTGGGGATGATGTGATACCCCGCAAATTAAGGTTCTCACTTTAACTAAACTCTAGTTACGTTCCTTGCATTATACTTTACTAGGGTTAGCTAGATAGGACACACGTTGCATTGTTGTGAGTTAATAACTGAATACATGATTAGTGAACCTCGAACGTTGGTGAATAATGAAGTATAATAATAATAATGAGTAAACTAATTTGGATTGATTGCGATTACGTGTCTATGTGATATTCGATGAACTTATGTGAAAACCATACGTGATTGTGTGAACCTAAACCGAATACGTTAATAAAATCATTAAAGGTGGATCATTAGGTTGATTAGGGTCTTAACGCATGGGGTTGCACTTGTTACGGTCCGAAATAACGAAAACGTCGAAGGAAAACGCGTCGGGTGACGAAACGGTCTGAAAGCTTTTCATAATTATTAAAACTTGAGGTTTAATCTTATTTTTATGTTATAAAAATCATATAACAAGGTTTGTCCAGGTCTGAAAGCTTTTCATAATTATTAAAACTTGAGGTTTTTTGAAGATTAAACGAATTAAACATGATGATAGGCGATTAGTAATATCATAGGTTACTTGTTGCGCAAGTTGTTGAAGTTTTGATCATTAAAGTTGTAATCTTTGCATGAATAATGATAGAATCTGATCACAATAGGTATTAGGAATGTTTGGTAATGGTTATTGGTGATTATTAGGTGTTATTGATTGATAATATGCAACTAGGGTTTGATATAATTGATAATATTGCATGATTAGAATCTGGACAAAATCTGAATGTCGACTTGTAGGGTCTGTTTCGTGGCTTGAAAATAATTGTTTTGATCGATTCTTTGCATGAATAGATTGTACATGGTCTTAGATTTTTAGAATGGGCAAAATCATCTGATTTAGATGTCGTTTGATATGTTTTTGGAATTTTCTTTGATTAAAGGTCATGTCAGATTTTCGGATTAACAAACTGAGTCAACTTTATACAATCATAACTCGAGTTTTACAAGGAATTAAGTTATGAAATATGGACAGTAGGTTAACACTGGAATAACTTGGCTTTTCCAAGTGGATTCATCCCGTTTGGATGAAAATAACGATTTTTGGGAATTTTTCTACTAACCTGACCTGCTGTAGAATCTTTCTGGACATATCCGTGATGTACGATTTTTCATGATTTTTGTGTTTGGTTTTGAGACAAAACAAAAATATTGGTTATCAAATGAATCCCAAATAATATTCAGTAAAAATTTGGGAGTTTAACTCACTGATTTCGTATTTTAAATAAATTAGTTTTGGTGACGCACAATCTGTCCTAAAAACGAAGATTGTGTATTTTGTGTTTGTGTAACTAATTGGAGTCCTATGTGGTATGAGTTTGATATATATTTGAATGGGCACTTATATGAGATGCATATGAAGTGTAAAACTAATGGTAACCAACATATTCATTCACCAACGGGTCCGTAGGATTTACTTATGCATGTAGAATCACTAGGTGTCACCTACACACTTTTGAACGTTTAAACGCCTTGGACAAACGGGTTATATGGTGTAATGATATTACGCCGATACTTACTTAGTGACACTTATACTAGGGGAGTCGGTAGTGCACCCTACTTGGAGTTTGGATTTCTTTTGCTTGCACACTAAGGTGAGTTTCACTATTCTTTTCTCAAAAGCATGCGTCTCGGGTTTGAGACAACTTACAAAACATTTTCTAGTCCGGTTTGGGACTACTTTTACATCTCGGGTTATGAGATGCTTTGACTCCTTGCGTGGGGCGGGTTTTGACTCCTTGTGTGGGTCGGTTTTACGATTCCTTGTGTGGATCGGGTTTTTGATCAGTTTAAAACTTATTGGTCCTTTGTAAACTAAACACTCTATCATTTTGGAAAGTCCTTGCATATTATTGGGTTAATCGCTGGAGGCGAGCGGGGTATTAGTTGATAGCGCTATTAGGTTGTGCAGCAACCTCATGTCTGAGGTGCTTGAGGCACGGGCATGAACTTCTGACCACATTTGAGAACTGGTGTTGATAGACACCAGTTATTGAGGCAAACTATTACATTACTGAAGGTGTCCCAATAATTCTGTTTAGTTACACTGAGTGGGTTAGCTACCCCTGACACGCTTAAACTGATAACTCTTGAACATTTTGGTCTGGAGGACCTACGCTTTTACTTGGTTACGTGGTTTTGGAAACCAGCGCGTTTACATACTCAATTACTTTACTTTGTGAACTCACCAGCTTTATGTTGACACACGATTTACATGCTTTTGCAGGTAGTTAGCTTCCGGTGCCAGGATTAGAAAGCACTGTACACTTCACTGCATTTGGGGTCTTGGGCATACACATAAAATGCACATTATGCTTTTACATTTTCTTTCATATGGTTTTAATTTGGGCGCGTTATTTTGCGCATGGCTTTTAAAAACGGTTTAAATTTGGTTTACGCTTCCGCAGCTTAACTAAACTTGGTTTTTCGAAAACGAACTAAATGGTTTGGCCTTTTAGGGTTCGTTCATGTGACTTATGGCTATGGGATCCTGGTTTGTCATGCGCCTCGCGGTATAAACCCCGCAGTGGAAATTTGAGGGTGTGACACCCCGACCGATGGCAGAATCATCGAGGTGCCACGTAGTGACGATTATTCAATAGCTCATGGACTAAAATTGTAAATATTGATACATTGATTAAGTAGTTTATTACATTGAAAGAAAAATAGAAGACACAATAATTTTAAAGTGACAACTAAACTAGAATACAATGAATCCAAAATCGAAGTAAAAATTCCAAGGTTAATAAGTCATCTCACAAATAACCTGAAACATGTACGAAATTAGTATATGTCAATACATAAATGTATTGGTGAGCATACCATGTCTTGAATACAAATAGTATAAAAACGTTTCGCAATTCATGTGTTGTATCATTTGCAATTATGTAATAAGTAATATCCGTTCAAAATCAAACCTAAGAATCAAGTATTAAGAATCAATAATAAAATAACCACTTTGAAAACCATTTTTGAGTATAATGAATCACAAGACAATGACCAAGGTCTCTTAACAGAGTCACAAGGGGTATATACCATAGTACTATTCATTGAAATGTCAGGCCCTCAAACGTTAATGATTTTGACAAGTCATAGACACACAAATTAACATAAAGCAAACACACATGAGAATAGCATTTAGTGAAAGAATAACATTTAGTCATATTGTACATGAATAGCCCCAAAAAAAGTAAAACATGAAAAAGGAGAAAGATATACTCACAGTTTTGCTAAGTGGTAAATCCAACAAAGTTCGTCACAAAAGGCTTGGGAATTCCGAAGAACTCAACCTATATGTATAAGAATACTAATGAGGAAAGTGACTTAAAGAGTCTAGGGCATCCAAAATCTAAGGCATTAGGGTTTTCTAGACTTATGTGTGGAAGATAAAATTTTATGATAACTCAAATTTAATAATAATTTTGAAATAAATATATCATGATTTAAGATTAAATATGTGACTAAGAAAATATAAACACTTATGTTTTCCACACTTAGAAATATTTCTGTTTTATTGAAAAATATCCATAAAACAGATTTTATAATTCATATTTAATTAAATAATTTATTATGACAAATTAAATATAAATAACTAAAAATACAAGATATGGTCCAAAAATAGTATTTTTATGAAAAATGATTATTTTCTAATGTAAAATAGGGAAAATAATTTTTTCATAATTTTTCCCAATTTATTTGCATTTAAAACAGATTTAATGAATTAAAATAGTATTTTAAGGATTAAAAATAGGAAAACAGCAAAAATGACTATTTTATGAGAAAATAAATTTGATTTCAGTATATCATACTTAGAAATATTTTTCCAGAAATTTTGAGATCAAAATCATTAAAAACAAATTTTTAATCAATTAATTATGATTATAACAATTTAAATTAAGAAAAATACAAAAATAATATATTTTCTAGAAAATAAAAATGTGATAATTTTCTTTAGGGGGTGAAGATGTAACACCTAAATTTTCATAGTTTTTGGATCAATAATGAATTTATTATGAATATTCTAAGTTTATATGAATAAATGATTATTTATAGTTAAAAAAAATAATAAATAAGAAAGAAAAAATAAAAGCTGAAAAAAAGGGTAGGCGCCTGGGTTTGAACCCGGGTGGCCCTTGTATCAACAAACACTCACAACCACTCCACTACAAGCATCTATGTTAATGAATTTAGATTTCAAACATATTTAACAAAGCAAAATAAACCATCATCTTATTCCCCAAAATCTAAACCCTAACCCTAGATTTCAATCACCATCAATTCGACTAGATTAACAGTCGATTATAGAGGGGTTTTGTTCGGAATCAACTAATAAACAAAACGGCATAATCGAATTAGACTTACTTTATCAATTGGAGATCAAATAAGCAGAAAGAGAAGCTGATACTTGTGGTCCGATTCAAACACCTACTGGACATGAGTTGCTACGTTTATTAAGGGTTTTGGAATGTGGAAAGATGCAGATACGAGAAGGTAAGGTCAATTTATATTGAAACGTATGGTTTGATGCCTCAATCACTCGACGGTTTCAACACATAATCTTATGATTAAAACTTGATTTGAATGTTACTAAAACACTTATAATTGTCTGAAACTGGTGAAGAATAATGGAAAGACATTAATGAGGCGATTAAACGAATAATCGATGCATAAAAACCGAATTTGGTTCACGCCAGAGGTCGGCCGGAGCATATTCCGGTGACCGGAATTTTGATCAGATGGGAGGGAAAAAGTTTATTTAATTTTTGTTTACTTTTAATAATAGCTGTATTAGCCCCTGTAGTTAGTTTGTTAGTTTGTATTATAGATTTGGTTAAGTTTCCTTCATAAAAGTTAACCAAGGTTAAATTACTTAACCTAAAAAGTTTTCAAAATCTTTGTAAACTTTTTATACTTGAAACTTTTATAAATATCAACAAATCAAAAGAAGTCTTTTATGTTTGTATAAAAGAAATTAAATGAAGCATGTTTATAAAAACAAGGTTTTAAGGTTTTATAAAAGTCAAAATTTATTAATTTGAGAATAAACAAAAAGTACAAGGACTGGATTTGTAAATGTTATAATATATGGACTAAATTTGTAATCTGGGAAAAACTATAAGGGGCGGATGTTACAATCATACCTTTTGACTAATTAAAAATGTTACAATCATTCCTTTTTGTCCCACTAATTCTAGACACTAGAATACCTTAAATGAAGTGTCTTATCTTCACATTCTTCCTAAAATTAGTCAACCAAAGATTTGGTGGACTTAACATTTTTAGCAAGATTCCTTAAACACCTTGGATCTATAATGTTGGATTACCACAATTGTTAAGGCTTCTTTTTCTTTTCCTTTTATTCCATTTCGGCCGCCAACCCCCCCCCCCCACCCAAATCTAAACCAATCTTTTTTTTAATCAAGTCAAACCATGTTAAACACATGTTAATTAAGGTCCTAGAATGATCTTATGTATGGACAAATTGTACGAGATTATGTTCCAACATAATCCATGACTAGTCACCTCACTTGAGTTATTTATCTTGACAAAGAGACATGATTATGTTTCCCTAATCCCATGCAAATCTAATAAACCTTTCATTACTTTACCTAAGTGTGGAAATATTCCTTAATCCCTTAGAACCATGGGAGATACCCTTCCATAACAAGTAAGATTCATCCTTTGTGGGAACTAGTGAGCCGCCCCCTTATGTCCCATGTAGGATCAAATCACCATTCTACTAACTAAGCAACATCATGATGACTAAAAACCAAGTGTTATGTCAAGGTATAATCTAAGAGATTTAACACCAAAGTAGATAGATTTCCTAAACCTCACCACCTTATGCCAAGATACTTACCCAAAACAAACTTGTTGACCCTCCTTGAGATCCCCAAACCGTCGCCCCCTAGTAACCCCCCTAATTCATTTTTTATTAATCTTGGTCAGCTCCTAATTAGGCACATGATGGGTAGAATCTAAGATTATCTCTTGTGTTGTCACTCATGCTAGATCCTCACCCAACATCATCATGGCATTAGTCAAACTTAAGATATGATTTGGACTTAAGATCATGTTGGCAAGATATGAGACAAGGTTAGATATTATCCAAACATGGCAAGATTCTTAATCTCCCACTAATCCTTAGAAGTTGACTTACCTCTTTGGGATTAAGCACCTTACTAACCACCATTTCGTTCCCTCCCTCACCTCTCTCTCTCTCTCTCTCTCTCTCATCTCTCCCTCTCTCACTCTCGCTATCTCTCTCTTCTCTTCCCCTATATATAGAGACCATGGATGACCAATTTCATTCACATCACACACTAACTCACTCCCTAAACACAAACACACACACTCAATCTAACCCTAGTTTCCAAGCTCACCTAGTAAGGTATGAGCATCCATCCTCTCTTTTATTTCTATAGTTAATGTTTATCTTCATACACTAGTCTTAGTTCATTTACATACTAGTGTTCACCCATACTTATGATATAGATGCCATGTTTAGGCATACACTACTTTAGATCTTAACTTATAAAAACTAGTTTTATGAAAACACATTGGAACTTAAATAGATATGTATGTATGCGAGATGTATGTATGTATAGATATGTATGTTTTGTCACTAGTACTAGTATAATGAATTGTTTAACCTATAGGTGTACATATGTATGAAAATAGAACATGTATGTGTGTGCTTGTGAGTATATGTGCATATGTATATATGTGTAATAAGTATGTGTATGACAAAAATATAAACATAGGTGTTAATATGTATGGATTACCAAGGTGCATATATATATGGGTATGTATGTACAAGTGTAGTCTCATGGACATGAAATACCAATGGTTATATAATGAAATACACATGTATAGTTATGTATATGTATGTACGCCTATGTATGTATGGATACACATATATATGTGATGCTTGTGTAAACACATGCTATAGATCAAGAATAGTTGTAAATGAACATCACATTTTAAACAAAAAGACACATGTTTTATAACTAATAACATGTGTTAGGAACCAAGATCTATTTTTCCTATCAAAACTACTATTTTCAAGCAACATAAATGTCACCAAGGGTAACTAAACAAAAGTATCACACGATTTTGGGTGAATCACGAGTACCATGGACCTTTTCGATAAATCTTAGGTGTCCATGCATGTATATAGAACGTATAAGTCGGGATACCTAGTTGTCGGACATACACTCTTGCTAGACTACACACGGACTTGAGGTGAGTTTTTCATGGCCCCTTTTTATTGTTTTATATTTTGGGGAAATAGCATGCATTGTTTACTTGTTTTAGAATTAATTCCTAGCAGACCGGTGTACACGAGACGATATGTTTAGAGTAGTCACTAAAGCCCTCGTATATTTAGTTTACCGTAACCATTTGCTATGGATTTAGCCTAGAAACGCTTGAATAGATCTATTGGGTTGACACCCCCACTCTTGACTAGTCACTCTAACCGGATACACAAGACATGAAAGTGCTTGCATTTCTTTAATGATGATACATTGTCCTTATTGTGCAATGTGCGAGGCACCACTCGTCAAGGTATTTTCTTTAATTGTGCGAAGCACCACACAATATATGAAGATACTGTTTGAATTGGTATTCAGAGAGAAGAAGCTTTGTATTACTTTCTTGATTAATTTATATGAAGATATTGTTTGAATTGGTATCCATAGAACTTCTGCTAGACCTCGTGCAATCCCTCGGAATTCAGCTTCAGCACTGGATAAGGCTACAACTTTTTGTTTCTTGCTCCTCCATGTAACCAAATTCACACCGACCAAGGTAAAGTATCCTGACGTTGATCTTCGGTCTCATTTGTCTCCTGCCCAGTCTGCATCTGTATATGCCTAGATTCTTAGATGTTGGTTTGGTTGGAATAGAACTCCATGGCCTGTTGTCCCATTAAGATACCTAACGATCCTCCACACTGCATCCATGTGAGAAACTTGGTATTGATGCGTAAAATGGCTAACCACTCCAACTGCATATGCAATATCAGGGCGAGTGTGTGAAAGGTATATGAGTTTGCCCACTAAACGATGATATCTATCCTTGTCTGCCAATTCTGCTCCTTCTTCCTTGTAGAGTTTCTGGTTGGTCATCATTGGAGTGTCTGCTGGTTTGCAGTCGATCATCCCTGTCTCAGCTAGAAGATCAAGAATAAACTTATTTTGACATATAAAGATCCCTTGTTTAGACCTTAGTACTTCAATTCCAAGAAAGTACTTAAGTCTTCCCAAGTCCTTCATCTCGAATTCAGTAAACAAGTTTTTTTTTTAACTTCTCCATCTCTTCTGTGTCGTTCCCTGTAATAATCATATCATCAACATGAATAATTAAACAAGTCACAAGTTTACCTCTTCGTTTAAGGAATAATGTATGATCGGAGTTGCTTTGTTTGAAGCCATATCCCTTCATTGCTAAGGGAAATCTGCCAAACCAGGCTCGAGGGGATTGCTTAAGCCCATATAGGGTCTTCTTTAACCGACATACTTCCTTGGTTTTAAAGTCTTTTGCGAACCCAGGGGGCTTCCATGTAAACTTCTTCTTTCAATTCCCCATGTAGGAAGGCATTCCTAACATCAAATTGATGAAGAGGCCATCCTTTGTTTGCAGCAATAGAAAAAAGTACATGGATCGTGTCAATTTTTGCTACAGGGGAGAATGTCTCTGAATAGTCAATGTCGTATGTCTGGGTGTATCCCTTAGCAACTAGTCGAGCTTTGTATCTTTCTATGGTTCCATCAGGTTTGTATTTGATAGTGAATACCCACCGACAACCTACCGGTCTCTTTCCCATGGGAAGAGTGCATTTTTTTCCATGTCTCATTTTTTTCAAGGGCCTCCATTTCTGTTTCCATAGCATTTCTCCATTCCTTAGATTTTAGGGCTTGTTCAACATATCTTGGTAGTTGTTCTTCAAGAAGGACAGTGTTGAAGGCTTTAGCTTCTTTTGACAAGTTTCCGTTGACCATGTTTGCTATTGGATATCTTGTTGATCTTGTTTCTTTCCGTGGGGAATATCTCTTTGGTGGTACCCCTCTATTAATTCTTGGAGGTAACTCATATTTTTCAGTTGTATTTTCTTCTTGTATTGGTTCCTCCTGCATAACCTGCTCGCTTGCTATTTCATTGTCATCAGAAACATTAATAGGAGATACATTATTTGGACTAGAAGGTTCTTGTGTTTCAATATTATAAGTATCCTCATGTATATTTAAATTACTTACCTTGGGACTAGGAGGATCTTGAGTAGTAGCACTGATGTTAGGTTCGGGTCGTAAAGGAGTAAACAGATTGTCTTCCTCTTGGATTTCATGATAAAATTTGTTTTGGTTATTAGTGGTTCTAACTTCCTCATAAGAGGGAGTCCACTTTAGCCAATTCAGTGGGTCAACTGGTTGCTTCTCCCCTGGACCACTGCATTTGGGAGATAGAGAAATATTTGGTTTCAAGGAAGTCACAATCGAGGGTGGTGTACATATGTCGACGTTTCGGGCTATAGCACCGGTACCCCTTTTGGTCAATTCCATATCCTACGAAGACACATTTTTCTGCACAAGGACCGAGCTTACCTCGATCATGTTTAAGGATTTGAGGAAAGACAGTACATCCAAAAACTCGTGGTTGAAGTGTAAGTGGAGGAGGAATTTTGGTGAACTCTGATAGGGTTTGAATAGGGGTTTTTAAATTAAGAGCTTTGGTGGGAAGCCAATTTATTAAATACGTGGCAGTGGCAGCGGCTTCTGGCCAAAATGAGGTAAGGACCTGAGAGTCAATTAAGAAGGCTCGTGTTGTTTCTAAGAGAATACGGTTTTTCCGTTGTACGGTTCCGTTTTGTTCTGGGGTGTAGGGGCATGTTTTTTGATGAATTATCCCTTTATTTTGACAAAAAAAAGTTTCATAGATTCATTTACGAACTCGCCTCCATTATCAGAGCGAAGGATTTGGATATTGGTTTTGAACTGTGTTTGTATCATGTTATAGAAGATAGTAAATTTTTCAAAGACTTCTAATTTATGTTTCAAAAAATAGATCCATGTCATACGAGTACAATCATCAATAAACAAGACAAAAAAACGAAAATTTTGTCCTCCATTAACTTTGGCAGGTCCCCACACATCAGAATGAATAAGGGAAAAAGGTGACCCAACCTGTGTGTTATTCAAAACGTAAGTATGTCTATGACTTTTAGCAAGAATACAAGTTTCACAATTTAAAGATTTATTAGTTGGAAAAAGTTTTGGAAATAAAAGGTGAAGATAGCCAATAGATGCATGTCCTAGTCTTTTATGCCAAAGCCAGGCTTATCTACTTGTAGTTCCATGAGCAAGCATTATGTTGCCAGGTTGAGTGACTTCGTCTACATAATACAATCCTGACCTTTCAGTGCCACGCCCAATGATCATCCCCGTCCTGATATCCCGAAGTATACAAAAGGTTGGATGCATCAAGACGGTGCAATTTAACTCTTTTGTTACGTGGCTAATGGATAATAGTTTATGAGACAAGGATGGGATGTAAAGGCAATTTGAAAGTTTTAACGTAGTGGATATTTCTATTGTCCCACTTCCTTAAACCGGAACAACCTCGCCATTGGCGGTTTTGATGTGATTAATCCTAGGTTTGTTTTTAGATGTTATATCTGATAAATCATAAGTCATAGTGTCGGTGGCACCACAGTCAAAGATCCATGATCCATTTGTGTCAGTACAATTTTGGGCCATGTTAGCTTGGGATTCTAAATTATATAAAAAAAATTCTTTCTTTCTGTTATGCTTTCTTTTAGTAAAAAACCTTTTTTTTTAAGAATTTTCTTTTTCCTAAAAAACGTTTTATTTTTAAAGGACAATTTTTATAAGACATATGTTTCAATGGGGTATGGGCCAATTTCTTAGAATATTGGGTTTTAGTTAAACCCTTAGTCAAACAAAGGAACCGGCCCATTTTTTCTTTCCTGGAGACTCCTCACGTGAGTATTGGGATTCACAGGTAACCTCCTTTGAAACATTATTTGCTTTTTTTATTTGTCCACATTTAGAACCTATATGATTATCACAAGGACTATGGTGTTCATCTACAATATCTAGAAATTTATAGTCGAAGATTTTAGGGTTGTGAATCGGGTAGGGAATTATTCTCCCAAAACCAGTACCACCCGAAGTGCAGGCATCCCTGAAAGCTACCCCTCCGAAGCCGTTGGGGTTCTGGTCGCGGCCGCCACCGACGTTCCCCTTTTCATGCCCACAATGGTCAGTTGGTCACATGTAAGCTTTGGTGCGTTATCATGAAGATCAAAGGCTTGAAATTTATCTCTTCCACTGCTGTAAGTAACCACCAAAGTATCCCATAGCGATTTTGTTGTGGGAAACTCGGTTAGGTTGCTAGCGATTTGTAGTTCAATGTTTTGTATACGCCATGAAAGTACGACCAAATCATCTTGTTCCCACTGCTCGAATCCTTCATCATTCTGATCTGGAGGGTTTAAGGACAAGTGTGTTAACAAAGCTTTCGATTTTGCGCCTATAGCGACTCGAATCATTCGGGTCCATAGGGTGTAGTTTTGGTTATTGAGTTTGAGGTTGATTTGTAAATTGTCGGATAATTTTGGGTTCTGTGGTTGAGAGTTTTTGAACAGATTTGTGAGTAGTTTGAATAAGTCCGAACTCGGACTCAAGTTGTCGGACATGGTCGTTCAGATTTGAGAAGTAATATTGAGCAGCTTGCGGATCTTAACACTGCTCTGATACCATGTTTGAATTGGTATTTAGAGAGAAGAAGCTTTGTATTACTTTCTTTATTTAAATAGAGAATACAAAACAAATTATGGAAATGTGCAAGGTTGTAAAGGAGTTGATTGTGGTCAATTTTCCAACGGCTAGATGACTAAGATGATCCTCAAATAAGGAAAAGATGGTGATTGGTTTTTTCTTTATATTTTCTAACAGATACATTGCCCAATTCAAATTTCTAGTACATAGAAGTGGCATGGTAATCAAGACAAGACCGAAGAAAAGAAAAAAAAGGGTGATCCAATTTCTCTCTCGACTTCATTATCTTCATATATCGAAATAGGTGTTGACAATATGGTACAAATGTCAAATATGCAAGATATTAAGATACCGTTGCCACTCAAAACTAGCATAAGATTTTCAAATATGACAAAAGAAAATTGATCATCTTAAATGTAAGATAGAGTTATAAACTTCTACTTATAGATCGCATTATAAACTTCTATTTATAAATTTTTTTTTTTTTTTTGAAAATTAAACTTCATTAAACAACACGCCACAAATGGACCTCAAACCGGGGACCAACGGCCAAACCAATTACAACGGATTCAAAGGATTATTACACCAATTATTCCACTCTATCCCTTTTATTCTAGCTCTATGTATAAACCAAAAAAACGACACGGTTTTCACATTCGCCAAGATTTCAAGATTGCGCCTATGTTTCCCGCCAAACCCTCTCGAGTTTCTCTCATTCCATAAGATCCACATAGTAGTATAAATGATTCCTCTAAGTATGTACTTCTCATTCCTCGACTTCACTTGCGTATCCGCCATCGCTAAAAGATCCCTCACCTCGAAAGCTATCAAAAGACTAATTTTACACCATGCTGCCACACGATTCCAAACCTCCGAAGACAAGATGCAACTGGTTAATAGATGCATCAACGTTTCTTGATCTTCACCACACATGGGACACGCCAAGTCTTCTATCACCACACCGCGTTTAGACAGTTCAGTTTTAGTAGGAAGGCGATTAAGTGTTGCGCGCCACACCATGATGTTACACTTCAAAGGAGTCCATACCTTCCATTTGATAATAGGATCAATTGGATTAATGGAACTAGCGGATATCATCTTTTTCGCCATTTTAACTGAAAACACTCCATCCTTATCTCCGGTCCACATCCATTTATCCGAGCCACCTTGCCAAATGTATTCAAACAGATCGGACAGCAGCTGAAACAGCTCGGTGACCTCCGCTGCAGAAGAAGGATGCTGTCTCCAGGTCCAATTGACTGCAGGAGCAGCCCCATTCGCATATTGTATCCGGTATTTGACTGCGACACATTTTTGTCTCTCCAAGCGAAATAATGACGGATAAACCTAACGCAATGGTTCCTGTCACAGCCACGTATCTGTCCAGAAATTTACATCCGAACCATCTCCAACTGAAGCAACAAAAAAACTTTTCAGGTCCTTCCATTCTCCAGCTTTTTCGAGCCTAACTTCACAATCCGTCTCCAGCATCCGCTAGCCAAAGGACCACAAGCAAGCCTATACCAAGCCCTTGTCGACCCATTACACCCCACGATGACTTTCTTCCAAAGGCTTTCACCTTCGCATTTATACCGCCAAGTCCACTTGAGGAGGAGCGCTTCATTTGTGTCTTGTAGACTAGTTACCCCCAAACCGCCTTTGTTTTTTGGTCGAACTATAACTTCCCAAGCAACCCAAGGTATCTTTTTTTCCTCAGTCGCGCCAGCCCATAAGAAGCGTCTCATAATAGATTCAATACTCTGAATAACCGCTTTAGGAACTTGATATAATGAAAAGTAATAAACCGGAAGATTTTCAAGAACCGATTTAATCAATACCAAACGTCCTCCTATCGATAGCATTCTCACCTTCCACGTCTCAAGCCTTCTTTTGATCACCTCAATAACCCCATTCCAATTATTAACTCTTGACATGTTCGCTCCCACTTTAATCCCCAAATACACAAAAAGAAAAGCTCCACGCCTACAACCCAAAATCGCCATCATATCATCTACCTCATAATCCTCTGTTCCAATCCCAAAAAGGTTGGACTTATGGATATTTATACGTAGGCCTGAACATATATAGAAGATTCTTAGAATACGCGTCGTGTTTTGAAGGTTCTCTCGCGACCACTCCCCCATGATAAGGGCATCATCCGCATAAAACAAATGAGTGATCGTCTTCTTCGTCTGAAAAGTTGATACCTTTAAGAACCCAAATCTCTTTTGCCTTTTTCAATAAACACGACAAGGCCTCCATCACAATTAAGAATAAAAAAGGTGAAATCGGGTCACCCTGACGTAAGCCCTTTCCACAGTTAAATTCAAACGTAGGAGACCCGTTAACAAGAACCGCGGATCTAGAGGTCTTCAAAATCCCTTCTATCCACTTACCCCATCTCGATTGAAAGCCCATTTGGCGCATCATATCTAGCAAAAAAATTCCAATTCACATTATCATATGCCTTCTCAAAATCAATCTTTAGAATAAAAGATTTATGATTCTTTTTCTTTAGCCATTCCATAAGCTCGTTGACTACCAACGGTCCATCAAGTATAAATCTTCCCGCCAGAAAAGCTGACTGCGACTATGAGATAACTGAGCCCAACACCTTCTTAAGACGGTTAGCAAGGATTTTAGATTTAACCTTACTAATCATCCCAACCAGAGTGATAGTCCTATAATCTCTAAGCCCCAATGCCGTTTTAATCTTCGGTATTAATGTGATAAACGACGACCCACAACCGAAACTGACATTGCCCGTCTCGTAGAAGTCATCCACAATCTTACCAAAATCATTCTCAAGAAGATTCCAAAATTGCTTAACAAACCGGAAATTAAACCCGTCAGGACCCGGTGCTTTGTTTGAGCCGCAACCAAACACCGCATCTTTAATTTCTTGCCTTGAAAACGGTTCAATAAGCATCCTACTATCCCCTTCCGTGAGAGTTTTCAAACCGCTACATAATAAAGCTGGCCTATTCGGATACGGTTCTTTGAAGTGATCTCGAAAAATCCTCATAACTTCTTTTTTCACCAAAGATGGTTTTGACACCCAAACCCCATTCACCTCAATACCCGGAATTGCATTTCTAGCCTTCCTCCCATTTACCATACTGTGAAAAAAAAAAAAGCTGAATTCTCGTCCCCTAGGGCCGCCCACTTCACCCTAGATTTTTGTTTTATATCCCGTGATCTAGAAAATTCAATTTCATCAATGCTTTTCTTGCATTCGGTCCACACCCATAACTCGGACTCCTCTAAGTCTTTGTGCTCCATCAGAATATCGAGCTCTTCGTTTTCTTTTCTAAGTCTCGATTCCTCTTCTACTTCTTTACTTTTCCAACTGTTATACCAGCTTCTTAGTCTTCCCATTAGGCTCTTCAATTTGCGTAACAGTATAGCATCAGGGGGACCATAGTGATGAACTTCCGAAAGCACCCCTCTAACCACTTCCTCACACCCAGGTTTTTCACTCCACGAGTCAAACCACCTGAAAGGTTTATATCCAAAATTCGTTTCAACCATAGTAAGTATCAAAGGCGAATGATCCGACCGTTCTCTATTCAACGCTTTAACACACGCATTCGGCCACTTATTCAAAACATTGGTGTTGATGCAAAAGTGCGACTAAAGCTTTGGATTGTACAACACAATATGTTTTGGTAATATCGAAGGTGCGAAGGAGCAGTTTAGTTGGTGCGAAGGAAGATTGAAAAAGGTGCGAAGGAAGTGGCTTGGACGAATGAAGATTTAGATTATAGTAGAACTTGGTTCGACCATTTGATTTGGGCGAACCTGCACATTCGCATAAACAGTTTGGGTGAATGTGCAGTCTATAAATAGACAAGTTTGATTTTTGAATGTAACTTTTGATCATTATTAGTCCCTCCACTTTCAGAAACTCTCTCTAGTGTTTTGTTAAACTCGTTTATCGTTCATACCTTGATTGTATCTATATTTCAACGTGTAATCGAGTGATTTATTAATGAAAACGTTTGAAAATGATGATCTGTGTGTTTGAATCTGTTTGATTATTATTTTGCGATAGTTTTAGGGTTTCCGCACCTAAAACTAACTTGTTTGATCAATCTTTGTTTGTTATCGATCCTTTCACGCACATACAAAGTGGTATCAGAGCCATTTCGGATCAAAAAACCACAAATTAATAATCTCTCAGTTGATTTGGACCCAATTTTGGTCAAAAAGTTTCTGTTTTCAATGAACAAACTAATGTGATAAGATTTTGATTGATTACACCTTGATTTCGAGTTTAAATCGGATAATTCTCTTTATTAAAGTTGTTCCAAATCAATTCCGATTCAAAACCTGATTTAGATCATCAAAATCCATCAACATTTGATAAACATGATCAAAATTAACTGATTTTCAAAGAATAACCGTTTTTGAAATCACAGGGGTCGAACGAGAGAGTTTGGTCGAAAGTGGAAATTATTTGGGTCGAAAGAAGGATTTTGTGTACGAAGGAGGTGTTATAGTGGTCGAAAGTAGACTTTGATTGCTTATTTTTCACCTTCACCCAGTTGTTTCACCTTCGTCTGATCGAACGGTCGAAGGAGCAGAGAACGGTCGAAAGAGAGACTAAAGTGGTCGAAGGAGATTTTGTTGTTTAGTTCACATTCGTATCAGTTAAAAACGGTCGAAGGAAAAATTTATTTCTCATTCGCACGTTCGTATATACGAAGGAGCATCCTGTTTTAAAACATTTTTAATCTTTTCGTGTTTAATCGTTTGCAGGACAAGATGTGGAACTTTCCAACAACGCCTAGACCTACTCAAGCACCACAACAGCAGACAACACAAGATCCGTGGTCCATTGCAGCTCAGAAGACTAGTCAACCATCACAGCCAATCAATTATATGGCAATGAGTAGTTCAGCTCCACAACAAGTTGTTCAACCATTACCACAACCGATTGACAACTATTGGGGAGTCGCAGCAGCAGCAGTTCATTCACAGACGACCAACGCTATATCCACTCTTATTCATGATCTATCCTCTGGAAGCGGCAATCGTCCACCAAAGCTAATGGACATGAAGGAGTACAATACTTGGAAGACGAAGTTCAAGATCCATGTTGAGGGACAAGGACTTGAGGGAGCCGAGGCATGGCAAATGATTGTGAAGGGTTACGTTGCTCCTATTCTGGAGAATACTGGAGAACCGATACCTTTGGAGAATTTGGCGGATGATGAGAAGAAAAGGTTTGCGATAGAGAAGAAGGCATTCTCTCAGCTATCCCAGGCGATCAACACTGATCTATTGCATCAGTTTGGATCGTGCACAACATCCAAACAACTATGGGATATGCTGAGAAATCGACATGATGGAAATGAGAAGACAAGGAAGCTAAGGATGGAAGAGCTTCGGAAGGAATTTGAAAACTTCAGTTACATGGGTAATGAGACCCTAAAAGAGTTGGTTCCACGGTACTGCCATTTGCTCACTGAATTGTCGAGCTATGAGATCAGCATTCCAATGTCGGAGTTAGTAGATAAATTTGCTGATGCTTTACCACCCTACTGGAATCAACACATCGAAGTGTTAAAAGAGAAGGATGCATACATGTATTGGACTATTAACGAGTTCATTCAAAAGCTGGAAAACAAAGAGATGGAGGAAAAGAGAAAAGCTAAGAGAGCTCAGATTCCACAGAATCCTGATTTATATGTGAGTGGTACATCTAACTCTCTTTCTGCTTCAAGCACCACTTCTAATGTTGCTCCTCACATAGCATGTGTATCCAACGTTGTTAGACCAACAAAAGCACCCATCAATTACCTTGCCCAATCTTCATCCTACACACCATCATACACACAACAACCTTATCAAACACCAAACTTTATTCCACCTTTTTCACCATTACAACAAGCCGCATGCTATACATCAAGTCAACCTCAACAACAACAACAATATCCTCCTCAAATGAATCAGATGCAGATTACTCAAGCACAGTCAAGTCAAAACCCGATTGTGTTAGAGACCTCAAACCTTAACAATGTGACTGTTGAAATTGCTCAACAGCATGTTGCTCTTGTATCTGCTATGGTTGCCTCTTACAACGGTTTGGTAGCAAGTCAAATTGGTAACAACAATCTCACCAATGAGGACTACGCTCAAATCGACAAAGAGGAGATGGAGTTGATGGACATTCAGTGGGCTTTTGCAAGCATTATGAGGAGAGCCACTGACTTTATTCAGAAGACTGGCAGAACTGATCTCTCAACCTCTCCCAACACCACATACGGATTCAACAAAGCAAAAGTTACATGCTTCAACTGTGGTGAGAAGGGACATTTTAAAAGAGAGTGCACACAGCCAGCACAGCAAGGTAACCGAAACCCTTTCAATTCAACATACCAAAATAGACAAAACCAAGACCAAAATCAAGTGTCATACAACAGTCCAAACATCTCAAGCTTTCAACCACAAAACAATTATCAGAACCGTCAACAAAATACCAACACTAGACAATCCACAACTCAAAACCAACCTCAACAAAATCCAAACCGAACTATTGTTCCTATCACTACACCTAACACACAAAACCAAAACCAAACTGATAATCAAAACCAAGCACTAGTGATCCAAAAGGATGAAGGTTTTGATTGGACTGGTATGCAATTGGGGGTGGAGGAGATCACTGCTGGGAATGTGGCTTGTGTGGCACAGCAGATGAGCTTAGATGAGAATGAAGAGTTTGAAGAAGAGGTTGTGATTGAAAATGTGTCGGAGTTGAAGATTGAAGAAGTGAATGAGGATGTGATTGCTGAGAGTGAAGACAAGAAATCGGGGATGATTCTTGATTCTGTCACGGATGTTGGAGACCAAGACGATTCAGCTTACTCAGACATGGAGAATGAATCTGATTCAGAAACTAGTATGAATTCACTAGATGATGACATTGACCAACTGCTAGCTGAAGCTGATTTCCTGATGACCCGCAAGTCATGTATGGTGGATGATGCGTGCACCAAGATTGACTATTCCAAATTCTTCGCAGGGAAGGAAGCTCACTTTGCTTTGATGGCCATGACAGAACCTCCTAAGCCGGTAAGTACTGAAACTCAATCTCAAGCATGTGTTAAATGTGATAAATGTGCTGATTTTGAAAAACTGACAGATGAGAACAAGCTTCTCAAGGTCCAACTTGAGAGTGCCAAACTCAACTGTCAGATTTATCAAAAGGACTTAAAAGATTTCAACAAAGTTCTTGATGGTTATAAAAAGGATGTGTCTGAACTTAAAAAGACATTGTCTATCAAACAACTTGCCATTAATAATTACATCAATGAAATGGAAAACACTAAATTGGAAATGGCAACCATCAAGTGCTTTGCGGAAAAAGTTAACAAGAAGTTAGAGAGTTACAAGCACATAGCATATGTAGTCGACCATATCATAGAAGAACCCTCCAAGACGAATAGTGCAAACTATAAGTCAGTCCCATCTCCGGTATTGTTTGAGAATCACACCTTACATGCAATACCACCGGAGACTTTAATCAATTCTGACTTCACATCAGAAAACGAGCCTAACACTTCCAGTGTCGGGGATCCGTATTCTGATGTGAGACCAGTACTGGGAAATAATGAGTGTGTGGTCGCTACTGATGATTCAGATGAAGAAGATGAACAATCTGAGAAGGTTGAAAGTGATAGTGATATCCCTGATGAAAATCATATAATCACTACTGAGCCAGTCTCACCGTCTCAGATCATTCATCCAATGGCAAATGCTCATCGTAAAAATGAGGTTATGAAAAATGAAAAGTTTAGTTGGTGCGAAGGAAGATTGAAAAAGGTGCGAAGGAAGAGACTTGGACGAATGAAGATTTAGATTATAGTAGAACTTGGTTCGACCAGTTGATTTGGGCGAACCTGCACATTCGCATAAACAGTTTGGGCGAATGTGCAGTCTATAAATAGACAAGTTTGATTTTTGAATGTAACTTTTGATCATTATTATTCCCTCCACTTTCAGAAACTCTCTCTAGTGTTTTGTTAAACTCGTTTATCGTTCATACCTTGATTGTATCTATATTTCAACGTGTAATCAAGTGATTTATTAATGAAAACGTTTGAAAATGATGATCTGTGTGTTTGAATCTGTTTGATTATTATTTTGTGATAGTTTTAGGGTTTCCGCACCTAAAACTAACTTGTTTGATCAATCTTTGTTTGTTATCGACTATAATGAAATCTATGCACCGGTTGCACGCTTGGAAGCTATCAGAATGTTCCTAGCGTTTGCATCATGGAAGAAATTTAAGGTATATCAGATGGATGTAAAGAGCGCTTTTCTTTACGGTGTGGTTAAAGAGGAAGTTTACGTAGGTCAACCGCCAGGCTTTGAGGACCCTATTCACCGGGATAAGGTTTATGGGTTAAACAAAGTTCTCTACGGGTTGCACCAGGGTCCGAGACAATGGTATGAGGAGCTGAGCACGTATCTTCTCTCGAAAGGATTTAAACGCGGACTGGTAGACTGCACACTGTTCATGAAACGAACAGGAGATGATTTGCTTCTTGTACAAATTTATGTTGATGATATTATTTTCGGGTCAACTAACGAACTTTTGTGCAGGGAATTTGAACAAGTTATGCAGGAAAAGTTTGAAATGAGCGCAATGGGAGAAATGCAGTTTTTCCTCGACTTGCAGGTGGAGCAAAGACCAACGGGGATCTTTATTCACCAGAAGAAATACGTTTCTGAAGTCTTGAGCCGATTCCAGATGGATGATTCGAAGCCGATGGATACCCCGATACAGCCCAATCACGAGATTGGAGTTGACCTTAAGGGGGAGCTGACTGATCCATTTACATACAGAGCAATCGTCAGATCTCTGATGTATCTCACAGCGTCAAGACCTGATATAATGTTTGCGACATGTCTTTGTGCGCGATATCAATCGAAGCCGAAAGAGAGTCATCTTGCAGCTGTCAACCGTATCCTTAGATATCTGAAGGGTTGTCCATCCAAAGGACTTTGGTACCCTCATGATGATAATTTTGACCTAATCGCTTTTAGTGATGCAGATTGGGGCGGCTGTGACAAAGATAGCAAATCTACAACGGCTGGATGTCAGTTTATGGGGAGCAGGCTCGTGACCTGGCAATGCAAGAAACAAACCGCAGTTGCACTATCCACATGTGAAGCAGAATATGTTTCAGCATCGAGCTGCTGCTCACAGGTTCTTTGGATCCAACAGCAGATGGTGGATTACGGTTTGCAATTTCTTAAAACCCCTATTTACTGTGATAATGAAGCCGCAATCGCATTAACAAAAGACTTAGTAAATCACTCAAAGGCTAAACATATCCGGATTAAATATCATTTTATCCGTGATTGTTATGCTAAAGAGTTGATCGATATGGTCAAAATCCACACTGATTATCAACGCGCAGATCTTTTTACCAAAGCTTTTGACAAATCCAGATTTGATTATCTTTTAAAAGCTAATGGTATTAAAGAAAAACAGGACTGATCACCACCTCAGTCTATCACTTTTTAGTTTAAATTTTTACTGCTTTTCAGAAAAATTTCGAAAATCCAAAAACATTGAAAATTTTCAAAATCCATAAAAATTAAAAAATTTCTTTGCTGACTGCTATATCTTCTTCCCTTAGATTAATGCCGTCAGATTTCTGTGACCAAACGATATCTGGGCAGTCACATATTTAAATTGCTCCAGCTTATCCTTGGGAACAGTAAATTCGAAAATCTATAAAAATCAGAAAATTCTAAAATGATTTCCTGGAGTATAAAGGGAAATGATAGTACATCAGTGGGGATCTGACACATTCTAAATAATGTAATGCTATATAGGGCGTGTGTCTGAGTCTATGTGATGTGCTGATAGGCTTCGTAGACCTATTACTGCGTGCCTGATACATACATATCAAACAAATTGTTGTGTGGATGAACTCCTCATGGGCATATGGTCTTAGTACCGTAATTTCGTTTGATAGGGTATCTGTACAAAACTCGGAGGTTTAGGGTCGTTATGTTATTAGTTGTCTGGGGATAGCCTCTCTGATCTTCTGCTGTAAGTCATTATGGACCTAGATCAGACAGGGTGTCTTTATAAAAGAGCTATATGCCAAATCCTAAAAGTTACCGAATTGAGGAACTTTCCATGTTATATGATGATCAAAGATTATCTATTACATCGTATTGATCATTGATGCAAATCATGATTAATATCAGTTCTCAACCTGGTATAGTGCATATGTTACTTTGCTGCATTAATTTGCTGACCTGTATACCTCTATGCATTATATCTTGTACAATTACAGACGACGAAAGCATAATCACGCTTTACAATGAGTCTTTGTGCATTTACTTCTTGATACGGGAGTATGTCGTGTGCGTGGGAACCACAGACAATTGCGTTTATACTATAAATATCAGTATCAGTATAAAGCAATGCACAAAAGTCTGCATGTGAGTTTATGTGGATCACAATATCAGCAATTGCTAGATCACACATTGTCTTTAATGATAATAATTTCAAAAAGATCAACGGTGTGATCAGATTTCTCAATAACTGATATGATCCCTTTACCGGAAATCCCAAAAACATTTACAGTTTTTCATTTACATTTCTGCATTTTATTTTATCGTCAAAAATTACAAAACTCAAAAAGATTTTAGGTGTGTTTTAGCATAAACTTTAGAAAATCCAAAAAGATTTTTCTTTTTCATCATATTTTTGATAACTGATGGTGGTTGATGTCGATTTTCTAAACCTTGATACACCATTTGAGCTTTGTAACTTTTAAAATGTGAAAACATGATTGTTGGATGCTTAAACGTTGGAAAATAATTGGACCGGGACTCGTTTTTGAGATTTGGAAAATTTTTCAAAAATCCCAATTCTCATTCGCCCATTCGGTTGGTCGAATGTGGGATTTCTCATGCTCATTCATATGTTTTGTTTGGGCGAAGGAGAGTGTTCATGAACATTAACTCATTCGAACCCTTTTGCCTCATTCGTACTCTTTTACTAGGGTCGAAGGAGACAAAAGTTTCTCCTTCGTATGACTAAAACGGGTGAAGGGGCATGTCTATATAAACCCATCTGCTCATTCGAACCCATTCATAATTTTTTCCAGATTTTTAACTTTAAACTCACCTTATTGCTCGTTCATTTTATACCATTCCATTGTGTTCGTCACATCTTGCTGATCATTTTGCTATCAATTTTACAGGTTATCTTCAAGGATTCGGGCGTTAATCCCTGTTTTACATTCCGAGCCCTAATTGTCTAAAACCGTTTAAATTCATCATAATAATACCAATTGATGCGTAGGGTTTATTGTGTATGTGTTTTAAGGGGAGATATAACCAAAAACATGGTTTAAAACTCGTCTGATTGATCAATCATTGTTTAAACCCTAGTTTTTGGGTGAAAACACAAACACAATACATAATTGTTGAAACTGTTAGTTTAGGAATGTTAATCGGCATTATTAGGCTTGATTTCAATCAAATGGACATGTTTAGAATCATTCAATTTCAAAATTGAAATTTCAAAAATATGAACTGTTTCCTTCGACCAGATCGAATGGGCGAAGGAAGAAAATCATATGGTCGAATGAGGATTAGTTGGGCGAATGAAACATTTTATCAAAATCAATACATTCGTACCTTTTATTTCTCATTCGTACCTATGCAAAAGCTCCTTCGTACCCCCGTTTGGGCGAAAGAGGAAGTTTATGACCAAAAACGTTCAATTTGAAATTTTGTCGACTTTTTAACGTGTGTTTTTGATTGTTTTGCAGATTTAACGATGTCTGAACAACAGAAGACGACGGAACAAGCAGGATCCTCATCACAGCCTGCTAAACAGCTAGATTTTGAGAATGCGCACAACTGCTGTGCGTATCTTGGAGACGTGAAGAAGCACACAGAGTTCGTCGGCATCATTGATTTTCTGAAAAGAAGCAGGGTGATAGATGCCATTGCTACGCCGACAGTTATATACAGAGATATGATTCAAGAATTCTGGACGAATGCTAAACTTGACTTCTGGAAGTGCGAATCTTGTTTGACTAGCAAGATTCAAGGACAACGAGTCATTGTTTGCGAAGAAGATTTGAGGGAAGCATTGAATCTGAATGATGATCCGAAAGATCCAAAGGAATTTACATTCATGGATCAACGAAAGTGCTTTCTCAGGATGAAGTACAATGGACCAATCACTGACGGTTCATTGCATAAAGGAAAACTGTGCCCACAATTCAAGTATCTGGCACATGTTTTGATTCATGTTTTCGGATCTGCAGCAGGAGGTTATGATTTGATGAGGAAGAGCATCAGTTCTATGATGGTTTCTTTGGTATTGAACAAACCGTTCAATGTCTCTGGCATGCTGATGTCTCATTTACTGGAGCCTGTAAACGGCACGAGGAATCTCAAGTTTTTACTTTATCCTCGTTTTCTTCAAATGATATTTGATCACAAGTACAAAGAGCTGAAAAGAGATCCTAAACACATTGTTGTTCAGGAACATATGTCACAGAATACACTCGCTAGGATGAAAGCTTATAAGGGTTTGTCTGTTGAAGAACGTCCTCCAGTAAGACGTTTGTTTGGACACCTAGCTAGAGTGGATTACACAGATCCGGGTGAGGGGCTTGTGAGGAATGTAAACAGTGATTCTGATCCGGATAATCCTTTACATCATGTTGATCCTGATGCTAAGCGCAAAAGACAAGTCGTGAATGTTGGCGCAAAGAGTGGGAAGACAAAGAAACAAGAGATAAGGATAGAGGTTTTCGAACCTGAGAAGAAGAAAAGTACTCAAAGAAGAAATAAGAGATAAGGATTGAATTTAGTTGATGAAGTGTCTATTGATTCAGAAGAGACATTAGAGGTTGAACAATGGAATTCAGATGCTGAAACGGTAGAGACAACCATGCCCAAGGCCACTGAGGCTGGTGCGTCTGCTAGCCAAAACGTTGAAGATCAAGGGAACAAAAGTCCTATTCCTGTTGATGAAGAAGAGCTGGGTTTGAATGTTGATGAGACGTTTGTTGGTTCTCCTGTGCAAGCTGCTAGGAAAGAAAAGAAGAAACAGGAGAAGCCGAGTATTAAGAGGAAGAAAGAGATAGAATCTTTGATAGCTGGTAAGAAACTGCCACCAGCTACAAGTTCTAAATCACCGGTTATAGCACCAGCTCAAAAGAAGCAGAAGACTGCAACAACATCAAGCACACCACAAACTGAAGAAATACCTATGGATGATGTTAATGAGGCATTGGATAATGTGCTCAAGAAGATCAGAAAAAGGTAAACTGCCTGATGCTGTTGAACCACCAAAGAAGACAAGAGTTTCGGTGGAGAGTGATATTATGACTGCTGTGAATCAGAGACTGTCTGAAATGATGAATCTGATTAACAAACAACAAACAGAGATTGAGCAGTTAAAGTCTAATGATAAGAAAATGTTGGAGGTCGTAGTCACATCAGCAGATGATAATGAAACCTTGAAGAAGACAATCAAGAGATTGAAGAGAGAAAATAAGAAGTTGCTGAAGCATGAGCAACGAAACACCAGAAGAATCATAGTCTTGAAGGAGGAGAACAAACAGTTAAAGAAGAGTAACAAGCATATGGATGATCTGATCAAGAACTTGTACTCTCAAGCTCCTCAACTTCAAGCTGGTGAAGTAGACAAAGAAAGAGAAGATGAGCAAGTTGATTTCGAACTATCTGATGAAGAAGAAGATGATGAACTTGATGAAGATGCAGGAAATGATACAATGAAGAAGAAGAAGGATGATAAGGATGATGGAGGATCAGATGATGGTTCGAGTGATGGAAACGGCTCTGCGTTTGATGATAGTAGTGATGATGATGATGATGACGCTGACAAATTTACATATGAGAAGCGTGATTCAGATAAGGGTGGTGAATCGAGCTCTAAGGCTCCTGGTGAGAATGTGGATGAGGATATCTTCTGGAACGAGAAATTGTAGTCATTGTCTGAAGAGGATAAGAACAAGTATCGCCAGATGCTCACTGATCGAGTCTGGACGATCGACATGACTAGCAGGTTTCCAGAAATATTTGAATCGAACAATAAACTATTCGAGTTGGAGTTTGATGACCCTGATCTTGAGGATGGGGAAGTTTCTGCGGCAATTTCGAAAGAAAGACTCGAAGGTTTAGCAAAGCAAGTAGGCAAGACTTTAGAAGAATTACTTGCTGACAACTTCATTCCTAAGATACCTGAGAAAGAAGCTGGAAATCATTCGGATGATCATGATGTTCATGCATTCAAGGAAGTTGAAATGGAAGACATTACGAGCGAGGAGTATCCACAATATTTCAGGACAAATCAAGATTGTGGATTCTCTTTCTCAGATGAATTGCTAAACCATGCCGAGAAGCTAGCGAAAGAAAAGAGCAAAGTCTTTGAAGACGAAATCTTTAAAGGGCATAACAAGCCACGGTTCGAGCAGTCAGAAAGTCTGAAAGAGTTTTTGAAGAAGTTGAAAGAAAAGGAAAACAATCGTCCTAAACCTGATATTCAAGGAAGTTTTTACAAACTTCATAATGGAATTTTCAAAGGTCGTGCATTGGCCTGGAAGTTTGTTAAAGAATTGAGATGCTTCGCAGTAAAGTGGGAGAAGGGGATCTTGTATTTTGACAAGTTTCATCACTTGAAGACTCTTCCATATTGGGCAATCCGTGATATTTGTCGTCACCGTTTAACGGGAGCGTCAAATAGTCAGATTACTTACTTTGCTGAGAAGATGACTAGAGAAAGCCGAACCAAGTGGGACTTGTTTACACCACAATATCCAAAGCGAATTGTTCATAAGAAGGATATTGATTTGATAACTGGTATGCCCAAGGTGACGTTAAAGTACAAAACACCGCGAGTGTTGAAGAAGATTCCTTTGTTGCCTATCCCACGACACTTCGCCAAAGACTTCATCTGGTGGTATTATGATTGGAAGATTGCAGAGGCCGTGATTGTGTTGAAAGATGGAGAGACGAACTACAAGAAAGTGCATATCTTTGATCCCATGTGGTTGAAAAACTTTTCACATGAGGATATTATCATGTTGTTCTATAATCCGATCTATTCAGATGCAAAAGATGCTGAGCAAGCAGGAAAGTACCAACGTGTGGTATTTCTGTGCTTTGCGTACGATATCAATGCTGGGTGTGACTATGGAGAAAAGTTGGGAAAGTTTGTGGAGAAGCAAAAGGTGCCTGAGCTGAAAACGAAGAAGCAACAGCAATTTCATGAACCGGTGATGACAAAAGAACAAAGGATTCAACGACACATCAGACTGATGAATATAAGAATGGACGAAGAACGACGAACACAATCCAAGCAATAGTCGAGGGGGAGTTTGTTGATGCAAAAGTGCGACTAATGCTTTGGATTGTACAACACAATATGTTTTGGTAATATCGAAGGTGCGAAGGAGCAGTTTAGTTGGTGCGAAGGAAGAATGAAAAAGATGCGAAGGAAGTAGCTTGGACAAATGAAGATTTAGATTATAGTAGAACTTGGTTCGACCAGTTGATTTGGGCGAACCTGCACATTCGCATAAACAGTTTGGGCGAATGTGCAGTCTATAAATAGAAAAGTTTGATTTTTGAATGTAACTTTTGATCATTATTATTCCCTCCACTTTCAGAAACTCTCTCTAGTGTTTTGTTAAACTCGTTTATCGTTCATACCTTGATTGTATCTATATTTCAACGTGTAATCGAGTGATTTATTAAGGAAAACGTTTGAAAATGATGATCTGTGTGATTGAATCTGTTTGATTATTATTTTGTGATAGTTTTAGGGTTTCCGCACCTAAAACTAACTTGTTTGATCAATCTTTGTTTGTTATCAATCCTTTCACGCACATACAATTGGAACACACCAAAAATCTATCAATCCGACTCATTTTACACACACCGTTCCTAACCACCGAGTATGTGAACTCCATGCCCTTTAGACTATACTCCCGAAGACCCGCCTCATCAATAAATTCATTAAAATCACTTGCACACACCGGATCGAAAATAGAATTCTTTCTCTCTGAATGATCTCGCACCGCCTTAAAATCACCACAAACGATCCACCATCCTTGACCTTGTTGCATAATCCGACTTAGTTTATTCCTCAGGTTACGATTGTCATCATTATGTTGAGGAGCATACACATTGACAACATTAAGGCGAACCAAACCATCAACTAACATTCCATAAACAATCAAAAAATTGTCGTCTTTCACTACACAATCTTTAACGAACACCTTCGGATCCTATCATGACACAATACCTCCCGACTGACCTCTAGCATTAACAATCTCACAGTCAAAACCCGAACCACCCCAAAAAGAATTCAGCGCATACGGATGTAAGCTGTTCAACATTGTTTCTTGCATACACAAAAAAGAGACACCATACTCGTTTTTAATTCGTTTGACCCAGCCAGATTTACCATCAGCCAGATTTATAAACTTCTTTGATGCAATGTTAATTACCTAACTATATATAATACAATTAGTAATTTCTTCATGTGGTAAGAGTTATTGTATCTATTAATTACAAGTTAGTAAAGCATAGGTACAATCAAGTATATGCATAGTTTTTGCTCCGCGTTTCAGTACACGTGCATGCATCTGCCTTCTCCTAGTGGCTGTAAACAACGATCATGTTAGACGTTGGTATCGATGGATGTGATAACGTACGACAATGGCAACAGCAATTGTCGGCTAATTTTTGTTTGAATTTGATAAATTGCAAGGAGTGGAGAAATAGGGTTATCTCATGTGAAATATATAGGAATATGTCAGAAGAAGAAGAAGCGCCCCACTTACGGTGTGCACATATAATGTATATATGTGTGGCTATTGGGGGGGCAAAAGTAAAGTTGCACTAGTTTTAACGTTATTTTACTAATTTCGTGAAAAAAACTTTAAAAACAAAGGACGGTTAATCATGCATCATGTGGTGGTGTGGATAGCCAAAAGACAAAGGGGTACATGCACCGATCGGGTTTGTCCCGATTGCTAAGTCTTCTGTGCCTTATGTCCAAGGCTTGATACCAAACCACATCGAGCCGGGGGTCTCACTGGAAGCAGCCTCTCTATTCTTAAGGGTAGAGGTAAGGCTATCTACATCTTACCCTTCTCAGACTCTACCTTAGCTTTGCTATAGGTGGGATTAACTGAGTATGATGATGATGATGTCAGAAGAAGAAGAAAGAGGAAGAGATGAGTTTCAAATTTAGAGGACTAGTAGTAAGAAATACCCTTTTGTAACTAACCACTCAGTCTTATGGTAGGTGGTACTTACAACTAATGTTAACCATTTGTTACAAAAATTTTGTAATTATATGTAGTAACTCTAATGTTTTGTTTAGTAATTATGATATAATTTCATCGATGTTGTTAACTAGGCTTTATCCGCCGTGGGGCAAAACTAGTTGTATATTTTGAATTACCAACTTGACTAACGTATTTGACACATCACATGTCCGAGCACTTTAATGTAAAGAACGTAAAGTATGGTAATTAGATATTCATCACATGCTTAAATGTATTAATGTACCACCCACTTTTTAAAAGACCCGATATTGTAGATTAAACGCGAAAATTTGGTCTATACTTTTGCAATACTTAATGTTGGAATTTTAGAATGATGAATGGAAATTAATTGCTATTTAGAGAAATTATTAAGACTCTTGAGTTTGAGTCTTTTATTTTACTTTATTAGAATTTTATGATACTAATGAAGATTAAACTCTTGTTAAATATTGATAAATGAGAGACTTTACGTCTCTAATTATCATGACAATTATTAATTAATAATTGATGATTTAATTTACTCTCTTCATATGTCTACATTTCTAGCATAAAAAAATGAGGTTTCTATGCCTTATTTTTGTTATGAGAAGTCTTGGTACAAAGAAGAGAAGAGAGTTGAACAAGAGAAATACTTTGTGTATTACTTAAATTAACATCAAGCAAAGAAATCTTTATATATTTCTTTGTCTCACTAAATAAAGAGAAGAGTACTCTCTAAACATCATCTTCACCTATCAATGTTTCAACACACTAATTCATCCGGTGTAACCTCAGGCGTGTGGCCTTCTCCGGTAGTACAGACTGCTTCGGCTGTTGTACCGTGGGAGACAGATGCGTTGTCTTTAGTAGAGGCGCGAAATCTGTTTTAAGGGAAGCGTGATGTTGGATCTGTAATGCTCTTGATGTTTTGCTTGCTAGTGAACACTTATGTGTTTAGCAAGTTAAATCAGATTTGCACAGCGGAATAGGTAAGTAAAGTTACACTATGAACAGGAGTTATTACTCCCCGTGGATGTTTGAAAACTATAGACAAGTTTAATGAGAATCTAAGTATTGAATGTGAATGACAATAAATACTCAAACAGATTCTCAGTAAATGAAATGGAAATAACAATAATAAGCTTTGAAGGATTTCAGTTTCAATTAAAATCAATATCTAAAACAGAGGGATGAACCCATCTATTTATAGACTTACAAATACATGAACCTTGCCAAAAAGCAAGTCTGTAACAAGTTGCAACAAGTTGCATTCTTGGAACTTGCACAAAAAGATAAAGTAATAATAAACAAATAAACTACTGAAACATAAGGCGGTGGAAAGATTCTATTACAAGTGCTGATGAATGACAAACTACTTTAGTAGTTCTTCAGTGAACTTGTCTGGTTAGACTTCAGAACTTCTGATCTTTCTTCTTCAGTTCTTGTTGAATCCTTCTTCAGTACTTTAGTCTTTTTTCTTCAGTAGTTCTATACTTAGAATATTTGCAGAAGTTTGAATTAGACTAAGGTTTGCAAAAGTGGTTTCCTCAATCCTTTTTGTCCTAACATCATCTAGACCCAGTCTAATCCCCAAAGTTGCTGGTGTGATTGCCATTCTTCTCCCTTGGTTGGTTGAATTGAGGGAGATCACTTGATCATTCACTGTTACCGTCTCCGCGTTCGCCCAGAACTCATTTAGAGTTTCAGCATGGATTGGAGGATCAATGGTGAGGGTAGTGAAGTATTGGGATTTAACGACTAAATCAATGATTTCGTCGTATTGGGACCAGGCTTCATGTTTCTCAAAGTAGCCTCTTTGATTGTGTCCCTGTTTCAGTGTTAGAGCCATATGGTTTGTGTGTGTGTGGATCGAATAGTGTTTTTGCAGGTTAAGGGTTTGAGAGTGTTTTTGAGAGAGAAGGAGGGAATTTCGCTAATGGATAAGTGTTGGAAAAGGTGTTTATCAGAAGTTTGTAACCACCCTAGGTCAAACTTCTGAAGTGGAAAATGTCTGATTTGCCCTTAATGACAAAACTGTTGATGAAGAACAACTATCATCAGTAGTTCCCATTTTTCTCTTCAGTAGTTTTTAACAACTAATGAGAAAGTTTTATAAACACTTTATTCATAACTTCTGAAGATTTTTTTATCAGAAGTTAATCATTTTTCAGAAAATATTCCCATACTGATGTTTTGTTCATCAGTAGTTTCTCTCTTTTTGTTTTTCAGAAGTTTTGGACTTAAAAACAGATGTAAGTGAAAAATAAAATATGTGCAGAAAAAGTAAAAGAAACACTTACAAATTTAGCATCCCAAGCATGGATACTAACTTCTGAAATGTTGATGTGACAAGGGGTTTAGTGAATATGTCAGCTATTTGATTAGCTGTTGTCACATTGTACTCATCTCAAAGTACAGCAGTCCTAAAAAGTACTGCAGCTCTCCCATTGTACTCATCTCAAATTTTGATTGCATGAGTTTCTTAAATTCATCACACAATTTTGTGTTTGTTGAACCAAATATGATATCATCAACATAAATTTCAACAAGTAAGACATGATTTCCAACATTTTTAATGAAAAGAGTTTTATCAATGGAACCTCTTGTAAAGTTATTTTTGAGCAAAAAGTTGGAAAGTGTTTCATACCAGGCTCTTGGAGCCTGTTTTAGCCCACAAAGAGCTTTGTCAAGCTTCTACACCCACTCATGATGAGAAGGATCCTCAAACCCAGGTGGCTGACAAACATACACTTCCTCTTTGATCTTTCCATTTAAAAATGCACTTTTAACATCCATTTGAAAAACTTTTATTTTGTTGGAAATGGCATAGGCCAGAAATAACCTGATGGCTTCAAGCCTTGCAACTGGAGCAAAGGTTTCATCATAATCAATTCCTTCTTCTTGAGAGTAACCTTGTACCACCAGTCTTGCCTTGTTCTTAATGATCATACCAGCTTCATCTTGTTTGTTCCTGAAAACCCATCTTGTGCCAATTGGTAGCTTGTTTGGTGGTAAGGGGCAGATTTCCCAAACCTGTTGCTTCTTGAATTGAAGCAACTCATCTTGCATAGCTTCCACCCAATTGTTGTCTTTGAGGGCTTCTTGGTACTTCTTAGGTTCCAACTGAGAAATGAATGCTGAGAAGAAGCAAAAGTTGGAAAGTTGGTTTCTTGTGAGAACACCTGATGCAATATCACCCATGATTTGTTCCAGTGGATGATCTTTGTGTTCAATCAGTTGTTGTAAATCACTGACAGGTGTAGGTGGCTCTTGTACTTCATCAAACAAACCACTAAGGTTTATAATGTCTGGTTCAGCTGTTTGAACATTTTCAGTAGTTGTAGGAGCTGAAGCAGATGTTTGAATTTGTACATCAGCAGTTGTTTAATCAGAAGTTTGTGAAACTTCTGAAGGTTTGAAAGTTGACTTGATGACTGTTTTAGGAGTCCATGGTGTTGGATCCTCATCATCAAACCTCTGATCACCATAATAAGTAGGTTTAGATGAAGTGACAGTCTTTTCAGGTCCAAAGTGGAAGCTGTCAAGGTCAAAGAGTTCAGCAGGATGTGCTGGAATAAGAGTGTGTTTTGACTCATTGAACTTGACATTCAGTGTTTCTTCTACTATCTTGGTTCTTGAGTTAAAAACCTTGTAGGCTTTTCTAGTGGAAGAATAACCAAGAAAATAACCTGAATCAACTTTAGCAGCAAACTTTGAAATAGAGTCTTTAATGATTAGAATGAAACATTGACATCCAAAAGCCCTGAAAAAGGAGATAAGGGGCTTTATGCCATGAAGAACTTCATTGGCAGTCTTGGAGTGTCTCTTGTTGACAAGGACTCTATTTTGAACATAACATGCAGTGTTAACTGCTTCAGCCCAGAAATACAATGGTAGGCCTGAATCAGCTAACATAGTTCTTGCTGCATCAATTAATGTCTTGTTCTTCCTTTCTACCACACCATTTTGTTCAGGAGTTCGGGGAACACTGAATTGTCTAATAATCCCTTTAGACAAACAGAATTCATCCAGAGTTTTGTTCCTGAACTCTGTCCCATTATCACTCCTAAGGGCTTTGACAGATAGAGAATATTGTTTCTCTACTTGCAGAATGAAGAACTTGATGATTTCAGCTGCCTCATCCTTGGAAAATAAGAAGAATACCCATGTGAATCTTGAATAGTCATCAATGATGACCAAGCAGTACTTCTTCTTACCAAGGCTCATGATTTTTACTGGCACAAATAAGTCCATATGGAGTAGTTGAAGACATGCAGTTGTTTTTTATTCTTCAATAGACTTATAGGAGGACTTATGTTGCTTTCCCTTTAAACAGGATACACAATGTTCTTGACACTGGTATACTTTCAAGGGTAGACCTCTGACCAAGCCCATTTTTGTGACTTTATTTATGGTTTTAAAGTTCACATGGCCAAGTCTCCTGTGCTAGAGATCAGTCTCTGAAGTTGATGCCTTTGAGAAGAAACAGGCAGTGTTGTTCAGTACTTTGTCCTTTTCAATGTCCACTGCATAGACATTGCCACATCTTTTGGCTATCAACAAAGTATGATCTTCAATGATCTTCTCTATCAACTTCTGGTCTTCTGGTGATATGATCTTGCATATTGTCTTTGTGAAAAAGGAAGAATATCCTTTATCACACATTTGTGACACATTCAGCAAGTTGTACTCAAGGTTTTCAACCAGATTGACCTTGTCAAACTATATTTTGCCAGAAGAGACATTGCCATGTCCTAGCACATATCCCTTGGTATTGTTCCCAAAGGATACAGATCCTTCTCTTTGACTGATAAAGTTGTTTATCAGGTATCTGCATCCTGTCATGTGCATTGAGCCTCCACTGTCAACATACCAAATGCTATTTAAGCCTCTGGAGACGCTCTACACAAAGTAGCAAATTAGTTAGATTTAGGAAACCAAGCCAGTTTGGCTTTGGGTTTGCTCTTGAGAACATTAATAGTTTGTTCTTGACCAGGTTGAGGAATCCATGTCTTTTTGGCAATGGATTTTTCATTAAGAGCAATGGCGGTATCCTTTTGAGGATCACCATCAACCTTGGTCATCAGTAGTTGTACCATATACATGAGATCTTTAATCTCAGCAGTTTTACAGTTTGTAAAACTGCTGATAATGTAGGTCTAACTACTGAAAGAGAATTTTGAGAAAAAGATTTTTGTTGAGATTTCATCTTTTTCTGAGAAAAGGTGTTTGCTGGTTGTTGTTACTTGGGAGAAAAAAGTTTCTTCAAAATCATTTTTGATTTGTTTTCCCACAACCAGTTGTGAAATTTTCTTGTTGTACTAAATTCCTTTTCTATATCTACAAAATTCTGTCTTGTGGTTCAATAAACCACAGATTTCATATTCTTTTGCCTTTTCTTTTTCATTTGAAGGCAAATTTCTGACTGTTTTGATTTGTTTTAGGTCATCAGTAGTTTTCAGGTTCTCAAATCCTAATGTGGATGAAACTACTGATGGCTTAAAGTCAGATTTTATCAGTACTTCTGAAGAACTTTCTTTGTGAGTTTTTAGAAAGTTTTCATGAAAAGATGTGCATTCTTTCTCTTCAGAAGTGTCATCTGAAACAATTTTTCTCCCATCTTCAGTAGTTTTGGGGGGAAAATCTGTTGGTGTTTCAGTGTGATTGTACCCTATGCCAAACCTAACATTTGAAGCACTTTCTTTGTTAAGCAGCAGTTGGTACCCTTTACAAGATTCTACCCATTTTTCACAAACAACCTTGGTGTCAGCAAGCTCTTTTTTGACATTTCCTAGGTCTTCTATTATGATTTTAAGTTGTGCTTGGGTTTCAATAGCATTGTTAGTTAATTTAGAATTTTCTTTTGCCTTTGCAGCAAGTTTTCTTTCCAAATCACATTTCATCTGAGTAAATTTTCTCTCAGAGTCATTTGCTTTGCCTTGTAAATGCACATTAGTCTCTCTTATGAGAGCAAAAGATTCTTTACATGAAGTTGACAAAAGTTTTGTGGAAGATTTATTTGATACCTGAGACAGGGCAGATTTTGAGGTGCAGCCCTCAAATGCAATTAAGGCAAAATTCTTTCTGCCATTGTCAGGTTCTCCCCAGTTGATGTCAAACATTTTGTTGTCTGCATCAGGATTGCACTCAGTAGTGAAAAAAGGAAGACTGCTCCAGTCTACATACCCTGAGGTGAACAAGCTTTGTTGTGAGGGTTGCTGAGTCTGTGGAGGTTGTTGAGCAGCTGGAATGGGAGGGATTGATTGTTGGCTCTGCATCTGTTGAGCAGGCATCTGTACATATTGTACTTGTGGCACATATTGGATTTATGGAGTTTGTGCCTGTACAAAATGTGCACTTCCCTGTGTTCCATTATTCCTATTATAACTAGGGTTAAACTGATTTCTAGACTGAGATTGGTTATAGCTAGAGCTTCTACACTCTCTAGCAAAGTGTCCCAACTTCTGACACTTGTGACATCTAAGTTTAGATTTGTCAAAACCAATTTTTGTAGACCTGTTTAGTCCTGGAAATTTCCTTCCTGGCCTTTTATAAAATTTGTTTGCTTTAATACATAACATGGCCAGTTGGACCACCATCAACTTTGGTCATCAGTAGTTGTACCAAGTTTATGAGATCTTTAATCTCAGCAGTTTGTGAAACTGCTGATGATTAAGGTCTAACTACTGAAAGAGAATTTTGAGAAAAAGATCTTTGTTGAGATTTTGTCTTTTTCTGAGAAAAGGTGTTTACTGGTTGTAGTTTCTTGGGAGAAAAAGTTTTTACAAAATCATTTTTGATTTGTTTTCCCACAACCAGTTGTTGATTTTTCTTGTTGAACTGAATACCTTTTCTATATCTGCAAAATTCTGTTTTGTGGTTGAACAGACCACAGATTTCACATTCTTTTGTCTTTTCTTTCAAAGACAAGTTTCTGACTGTGTTGATTGGTTTTAGGTCATCGGTAGTTTTCAGGTTCTCAACTCCTGATGTAGTTGAAACTACTGATGGCTTAAAGTCAGAATTAATCAATACTTCTGAAGAACTTTCTTTGTGAGTTTTTAGAAAGTTCTCATGGAAAGATGTGCATTCTTCCTCTTCAGAAGTTTCACCTGAAACAATTTTTCTCCCATCTTCAGTAGTTTTGGGGGAAAAATCTGTTGGTGTTTCAGTGTGATTGTACCCTATGCCAAACCTAACATTTGAAGCACTTTGTTTGTTTAGCAATAATTGGTACCCCTTACAAGATTCAACCCATTTTTCACATGTGACCTTGGTGTCAGCAAGCTCTTGTCTGACATTTCCTAGGTCATTTATCATGATTTTAATTTGTGCTTGGGTTTCAATAGCAGTGTTAGTTAATTTAGAAACTTCTTTTGTTTTTGCAGAAAGTTTTCTTTCTAAATCACATTTCATCTGAGTGAATTTTCTCTCAGAGTCATATGCTTTTCCTTGTAAGTGCACATTAGTCTCTCTTATGAGAGCAAAAGATTCTTTGAAAGAATTTGAACACAGTTTTGTCAAAGATTCTTTTGATACCTGTGACAAGGAAGATTTTGAGGTGCATCCCTCAAATGCTATTAAGGCAAAGTTCTTTCTGCCATTGTCAGGCTCTCCCCAGTTGATGTCAAACATCTTGTTGTCTGCATCAGGATTACACTCTGTGGTGTCAAAAGGAAGACTGCTCCAGTCAACATACCCTGAAGTAAATAAACTTTGTTGAGAGGGTTGCTGAGGCTGTGGAGGTTGTTGAGCAGCTGGAAAGGGAGGGATTGATTGTTGGCTCTGCATCTGTTGAGCAGGCATCTGTATATATTGTACTTGTGGCACATATTGGTGTTGTGGAGCTTGTGCCTGTACAAAATGTGCACTCCCTTGTGTTCCATTATTCCTGTTATAATTGGGGTTAAAATTGTTTCCAGACTGAGATTGGTTAAAGCCAGAGCTTCTACACTCTCTAGCAAAGTGTCCCAACTTTTGACACTTGTGACATCTAAGTTTAGATTTGTCAAAACCAATTTTTGTTGAACTATTGAGTCCTGGAAACTTCCTTCCTGACCTTTTGTAAAATTTATTTGTTTTTAAACTTAACATGGCCAGTTGGTGCAAAATATCCATTTCTTCTAAGTCATCACTGCTGAAATTATTTAAATCATCCATGATAAAACACATGTTATCAGCAGTTTGACTATATTCATCATTGTCATAACCTGGGGATGATCTTTCTAATGAGATCCCAGCAGTTATGTTAATGTGGTCAAAAGATCCAAAACTATTTGAACAAGTAGGTGAATCTTGTCCCAATAGTGTTGTACTACCTGGTAGATAGTCATTAGCAGTTTTACCAGAACTTTGTAGTTTCTTCTTTTGATCGATTTCTCTTTCAAAAGTTAGCAATCTCCCATGTAATTTTGTAAGAGTGAGGGAGCTAAAGTCTGGTGAGGATCTGAGGACTATAGAATATGTTTCCCATTTTTCAGGTAAAGACCTTAAAAATCTATGAAGCATAGATACAGTTGTGTAGGTCTGACCATTTAATTTTAGCTCAGATATTAATGAGGAGAATCTTTCAAATTGTTGAGTTAAAGTTTCCCCATTTATGTGAGCAAAAGTTTCATATTGTTGAGCCAGGATTTCTCTAGTGTTGGCAATCACCTCTTCTGTTCCTCCAAACTGTTCTTTTAGGCACTCCCAAAGCTCTTTGGCACTATCACAATGTAATAGTCCGGAGTAAATTTCATTTGGGAGTGCCATTGCCAACATAGAGAAAGCTTTAGCATCAAACTCAAGTTTTAAGAAATCATCATCTGTATAGTCCTTTGGGTCTTTTGGCATTTCTACTTTAGTTTCTAGATTAATATTAACTGGTTTGTGAAGACCATATATCACAGATTTCCAGCAACCAGTGTTGGTCTGTGATAATGTATGTGCCATTCTCCTTTGCCAGATATTGTATTCATTTCTAACTAGCATAGCAGGTTTATTGGCAGAACCAGTATTATGTGGATCCATTTTAAAGAGTACTGATTTGTCAAATATCTCTTAAAGTGATGGATGTTGATAAAAGTGAACTTTTAATCCTTTATTGAATATCAATAAGAGCCTGTGTCTGATTCTCAATGTGTTAGATTGATATGTGATAAGATAAACCAGAGCTCTGATACCCATTGTTGGATCAGTAATGCTCTTGATGTTTTTCTTGCTAGTGAACACTTATATGTTTAGCAAGTTAAATCAGATTTGCACAGTGGAATAGGTAAGTAGAGTTACACTATCAACAGGAGTTATTACTCCCTTTAGATGTTTGAAAACTAAAGACAAGTTTAATGAGAATCTAAGTATTGAATGTGAATGACAATAAATACTCAAACAGATTCTCAGTAAATGAAATGGAAATAACAATAATAAGCTTTGAAGGATTTCAATTTCAATTAAAATCAATATCTAAAACAGAGGGATGAACCCATCTATTTATAGACTTACAAATACATGAACCTTGCCAAAAAGCAAGTCTGTAACAAGTTGCAACAAGTTGCATTCTTGGAACTTGCACAAAAAGATAAAGTAATAATAAACAAATAAACTACTGAAACATAAGGCGGTGGAAAGATTCTATTACAAGTGCTGATAAATGACAAACTACTGATGAGTAGTTTGTCTTTAGTAGTTCTTCAGTGAACTTGTCTGGTTAGACTTCAGAACTTCTGATCTTTCTTCATCAGTACTTGTTGAATCCTTCTTCAATACTTTAGTCTTCTTTCTTTAGTAGTTCTATACTTAGAATATTTGCAGAAGTATGAATTAGACTAAGGTTTGCAAAAGTGGTTTCCTCAATCCTTTTTGTCCTAACACGTGTTGAACACGTGCCTCAACCACAACCGTCAACATTAGTTTTTTTATTCTTGCAGCCAAGAATGATCGTACTAAAGGACATGGTTCAAGGTTTCATTGAAGACTATGCAAAGATTCGTATAAGAAGATGCAATTCAAACTCTTGTTGAAGACTTCGGTTTGAATCTTTTTATGATGTATTTTATATTATTTTTGTTTGGATTTGTACACGGTACGAGTACTACAATTTCCCAAATGTATATAGAGTGTGTCTCTATTATTTTTATTCATATTATTTTTATAAAATCGTGACCCATCTCCTACAATCTTAAAACATATCTCGTGAGATTATTGCTACAATCTTAAAACCTTATTCATAAGGATTTTGGATTCACGAAGTGGTTAAAAGAAATTGTTTTTCTTGTAAATGTTTGTTTTGGGAAATATATATGTAGTACAACTTGTTGGGTTTGGATTTATAGATACTATGGTATAATGTTAAATCCTACACCGTGATACAAAACAATTGGTTTTGATTCAACCATTTGGTTTTAAACGATCTTAATCGTGATTTTTTATAGCATGTGTGTTATACCGGGTTTATTGGTGTAAACCATACGTTTTTTTGTAAACGTTAAATTCCACAACGTTCGCGTAGGACTTGGTTTATTTTATAAACAATACGTTTTTTTGTAAACGTTTCGTTTTCTAGCATGTGTGTTAGAAATGATTATATTAGAAAAAATATATTGATTTGAGAAGTTTGTCTAAGCGTCTCGTTTCTTATAATGGGTGTTAAAAATAGTTTATTTTGATAAACTAAAAAGCCTTATAATGATTTTTATAATCATTTATTTCTAACGAGCATGTTAGAACCGGTTTGTTTTATGCAAACCGATAAGTGTTATAACGATTTTTGTAATCGATAATGTCTAACAAGTGTGTTGGAAACTGGTTTTTATATATAAATCAATAAGCATGACAATGATTTTTGTAATCATTTACTTCTAACGATGGTGTTAGAATTTGTTAATTGTATATAAATTGTCGAGTTCATAACGATTGTGTAATCATTTAATTCTAACGAGCATGTTAGAACTGATTTATTGATAAGTTTTATAACGCTTTTTGTAACCGTTTATTGCTATCGATTGGGTTAGAAAAAAGGTTTAAAAAGATTTTTGTAATCATTTGTCTTCTAACATGCGTGTTAGAAATGGTTCATAAAAACCGCCGATATAAAATAAAAAAAGGGACGATAATGGTTTTTTTTTCCTAACTTGTGTGTTAGAAGTGGTTTAATATTATGAACCATGTGTGTTTAAAATATTTCGTATAGAAGTTTTAATACTTCTAAATGTGCGCATTAGAACTCGTTTTAGTTTTCTAACATGTGTGTTAGAAAACTTTTATCGTTGATACGAGCTTAAACACGATATATTTTATGAAATGGAATATTTGGAAATATTTCATGTAAAAAAAATGTCGCTAACGTGCGCATTAGAATCATTTAAGCTCTAACATGTTTGTTATAATGGGTTTATTTTGTAAACCACAATGACTAGGAAAATGTTTTATGTAAACATTTTATTTTTCTAGTATGTTCATTAAAAATGGATTCTTTTATGGATTAGAAACTATTATAGTAGATGTATTAAACTTAAACCATATAAAATAGTTTGATATTTTGGGTTTTGGTATACGGTTTCAAAAACCCGTATTGATATTATAAATATAATATATTGCAAAACTAAGAAAATGTTTTATAATGATTTTTAAACAAGTTTTGCATAGTTTTGATAATTCAAACGGTTCGTTACTTTTCCTAGATGTAGCATATGTTGAACCAAAGTAGTGTTCTTGTTGACACTATACGGTGGAAAACAACTTGGTGTTGTTGTGAACAAGATCAATTGTTCAAGCTTTACTACTTAATTGTAGTCTTTTTAACGACTTGGTGTTTTTTTGAACAGATTTGTGACTGTCCAACTTTAGAATTTCACGATCAAATGAGGAACTTGTACTTATAAGTGCATAGAGTTCTCAAGACACGTTGCAAGACGATATTGTTGTGATGAATTTGATCGGATGATAAAAGTATTGAAGATGATAACACTATGAGATTTGATGTGTAGATATGTCTACTTATCCATTTAAACTTTTAAAAGTGTTCTGCACTTTATGATTTAGTTTCGAATGTATATTATTTATTGTTTTGTGTTCAACATCTTCGGATAAAACATGCAATTTTTATTTACGAAGAAATAAATTCGTAAGGTTTGTGACGTATGAAATGTTATTTTTTTTTAATAAATAACTATAACGTCAAATATAAAATGTTAAAGAACATTGTTATAAACGGATAGTATACGGAAAGAATTGAACATAAACAACTTTAAGAGTTGTTGCATTGACTAGAAGTTCGAGACGAGACATCAAATGTCTAACCACATCATGAGAGAATCATGAAAGAAAGTGGTGAGTGTATTGAGATGAAATACACAAGTATGTTACATATCGATATATTTCATTAAAGATTGTCGTGAAAATTCGCAAGGGTGAATTTTAACATATGGAAGAAATTTATGTTAATACCAATCTTTAATGAGTCAAGAAAGATTTTTTCCAAAAGATTTACGATTGGAAATGGAGGACATGTTGATATGACTACCACTTTCAAGTTGTTGGAAGTATGTAAATGTTTTGACTTTAAAATTGGGAGAGTGTCCTAAATATATATAGATTTACAAGAAAACGACAAGGCATATCACTTAAAGACGCATTTTTGAAGTCGTCTTGTTGAGTGTGAATCTAAGTGATTTCATATCAACATAAAAGTAATGGTACACTTACACTATTCATACCTTTTGTGGGTAATGAATGTGTTCACCAAAGTTACTTGAGATAAGACTTATACTCGAGTACTTATAAGTTAATGGTGAAGCCTTTGAGATCAAAGGAAAAAATGTTATATTCTTAGACTGAATAATGAAAAATGCATGTTTATGTAACATACATATGAGACTATATGAAAAAAAAAATTCATGGTCATGTATAAAATAAGAATGAATGTTGGTAAGAGATAATGCGTATATCTCTTAAGGCTGTGAAGAATCAGAATGATGCATCTTCTGTTCACATGCTAGAGTATTGTAGTCTAAAGCATGCTAGACTAGTACATGTTAATATAGATGCTTTGTGAAGATTAAATTAATTTTAAACATTCAAATTATAAGATGGCGTGAGGATGAATTTGGTGTATAACAAAGTCTAAAAATATAACTTTATTCAGTCTAATGGAATAACTCGAGAAAAACCGATTAACTAGATCATTGATAATGATTCTAGCCGGTTTTCTAAGTGTAGTGATGAGAACTCATATACGCGTAAGTGTTGGCATCTCAAGCTTAGGCATATTTTTCCTTGTTTAGATTTAAAACCTCTTGTGCATAAGTGGAATATGAGGTGAACAGTATACTCGAATGACTAGACTGGCACAAAGATGTAGATGTTTGTTATCTAATCAAGGTTTCTGGTAGTCATCGTGAGTAGTATCACTTAAACTTGATCAAAGTGCAAGTAATGTGGGGGAGAGATACATTAAATAAACAGCCATAGGTTTGTATAAATGGTGTTTGAGAAGTCTCTCAATCCATGTAAAAAGATGACCTTTATTTACTTTTCTCTTGTGTTGGATTATTTCAATCCAATAATGCTTAAATGTGAGGGATAACTTGCATTTGATCATATGAAGTTAAAAGTTGGTAATTAAAGTTATGGTTGTAACGAGCCATCTGGTTGGTTAGACTCATATGTCAACTTCAATACACATTGGTCATAAGGAGTTAATCTGGTTGATTAGACTCAAATGCCAACTTGATAAGGAGTTAATCTGGTTGATTAGACTCAAATGCCAACTTGATAAGGAGTTAATCTGATTGATTAGACTCAGATGCCAACCGGTTTGATATTAATGCCTGATGATTGAGCATACCGACAATATGCATAATGAATACATGTTCATAGTAAAATACGATTTGTTTTAGTCTAAATAGAAGATGTTATAACTAGATCATAGTTTAGATCATGAGTTATAGTCTTACAAGTTGACAATAAGGCATGAACGACTTGCGAATCAATAATAAGTTAGTACAATTGATCTCAATTGCAAAATTATCAACTAGTGACTTGACGAAGTCAAAGATAATGCTATGGATCCAACAACCTCAGGGTTGATCAGAGATCAAGTTGTGGAATGAAACTAAAGCCCGTGGAAATAAGGCATGTGAAGGAAACCTACTTTAGTTGACTGGAGATCCCAAGATCTAAGTTCAATAGGACAACTAATTCACACGCCTAAGGGTGGTCACTATGGGGGCATAGCTAATATGTGTAAGCTAGTATATATGGTTATATATATCCCCCTAAACTATAAAAGGGTGTTTAAATACGTCCTTGTCCATTCCTATGACATTCAGTGACAAATTGTGAGGATAAGCATAATATATGGTAAATGATGTAGGTAAATCATGGTAACCATAATGCTTTTAATGATTTGAGGAAAATCACCTCTATAAGAGAGAAGTGGGTTCGCTTCAAATGGAATTGGGGACATAATTCCTAGAGCTCTCGCAGAACCAGGATATTGTTCCAGGACCATTATTGGACACGAAAGTGAGGGGATGGCCTGGCCAAGGAAAGTATTGTGTGAAGTGTATTGTCGTCTACACAAATGGGGATTTGTTCAAGGACATTATGTCCATAAACCGCTAGGAGACTAGGTATGCTTCATAAAGGAAGGTTCAAAGCTAATACCTACCTATCCTGCATAACTTAACTGTCGAGGTTGCATCGGAAATTTTGTGTGTTTTGATCAATCTCCATTCATGTGGGGGATTGTTGGAATTTTAGAACGATGAATGGAATTTAATTGCTATTTAGTGAAATTATTAAGAAGACTCTTGAGTTGAGTCCTTTATTTCACTTTATTAGAATTTTATGACACTAATGAAGATTAAACTCTTGTTAAATGTTGATGAATGAGAGACTTACGTCTCTAATTATCATGACAATTATTATCTAATAATTGATGATTTAATTTAGTCTCTTCATATGTCTACATTTCTTGCATAAAAAGATGAGGTTTCTGTGCCTTATTTGTGTTATGAGAAGTCTTGGTACAAAGAAGAGAAGAGAGTTGAACAAGAGAAATACTTTGTGTATTACTCAAAATAACATCAAGCAAAGAAATCTTTGTATATTTCTTTGTCTCACTAAATAAAGAGATGAGTACTCTCTAAACATCATCTTCACCTCTCAATGTTTTAACACACTAATTTATCCGGTGTAACCTCGGGTGTGTGGCCTTCTCCGGCAGTACAGACTGCTTCGGCTGTTGTACCCGGGAGACAGACGCGTTGTCTTTAGTAGAGGCGCGAAATCTATTTTAAGGGAAGCGTGTTGAACGCGTGCCTCGGCCACAACCGTCAACATTAGTTTGTTTATTCTTTCAGCCAAGAATGATCATACAAAAGGACATGGTTCAAGGTTTCATTGAAGATTATGCAAAGATTCGTATAAGAAGATGCAATTCAAACTCTTGTTGAAGACTTCGGTTTTAATCTTTTTCTGATGTATTTTATATTATTTTTGTTTGGATTTGTACACCAGTACGAGTACTAAAATTTCCCAAATGTATATAGTGTGTGTCTCTATTATTTTTATTCATATTATTTTTATAAAATCGTGACCCATCTCCTACACTTAATCATAAGAACATGATGAGTTTAATAACGAATATCATCATGTGTATTTAGCAAAGACTTCATCTTAAGTCCAAAAGCATATGTGTTAACATTCCAAAAGTTTTTCCAAAACCCATCATGTATCAGAAGATGCTTTAGATCTGACATCCCATGACGTATAATACACTGGTACAACATGTAACATATGACCTCTTGTATCATCAATATAATTCACTTTGCCCACAAAATGAGCTCATTGATTAGTTTTTTATTTCCTGAGTGAGGACTTCCGAAAAGGTCACCCATCTTAGGACAACTCCTACATGAGGACGCTAATTAACTATGAAGTTTTTCATCTTCTCTACAAACAATATGCTCAAAACGTGTTGGTGATATTTGCATTGGCGCATTTATTCATGGGCGGGGAGGGGCGGCCGACCACCCTGAATTTTCACTCAGAACTTCCGATTATACAGTATTCGAATAGAAATTTTTTGGTATATACGGTTTCGACGCCCCCCCCCCCCCCCAAACTGGTTTTCGACCCCCAAAAGTAGTGATTTCCGACCCTCGGAAGATTCGGGTCAAGCGTCGCCACTGGATATTTGAGGTCTGGTATTCCTTAGGAAACTAGTGTCTCTGCTATCCACAACCGATGTGAGATTTTCGTAGGGTGTGGCAATCACCGCCTTTATGTACTTATTATCCACAGTGAGATTTGCCCCCACCATCCCACCCAGGGTATAGGATTTGCCTAAGAATCCTCCTGAACACCCTTGGGCATTCGTCATCTTTGGCGATGTTTAATCTCGGTTGATGGCATTTACACACCCTCAAAATTATTTGCATAACCCCCCCCCCCCCTATACGTCACGTATATAGCTATACGCGGTGTATAGGGGGTTGCACAAACTTTCACACCTATATGCGGCGTATAGAGAGTTGCGTGAACGTTTATGCAACCCCCTATATGTCCCGTATAGACCTATACAAGGCGTATAAGGGGTAGGGGTGTGCAATCTCAACCAAGAGAGGATTGGCTTAAATACCATCTGTAACATCTGGCATCTCGTTCCATCAATGTTATCTACTTGCTAGCAAGGAGCTTACGAAATTGTTTTTTGTTGCCCAAGTGAAGACTTCCTAAAAGATCACCCATCCTAGGAGCATGCTTAACTATAGAGTTTTGCTTTTCTTCTCAAACAATGCATCCAGAAAGTATTTGTAAATTGAGGTCTAGTATTCATTATAAACCCAACACCACTCTCATCCACGGTCGATGCGAAATTTGCTTAGGTTATTACATGACATACTAAAAGTCGCTCTAAGAACGCTTCCTAACGTTTATATCGACGTATAATAGCCCTCGGTGGCATATTTACTTGTAGACCAATGTTATACGCCACCTGCTTGTCAATTTGACTACCCCTATATTGATTATCTTGCAATCTATCGATCTACACATTTATTTGACAGAACTATTTACAATATTAAGTCTTCACTTTGAAGTTAACTAATAATCCATCTTATCAATATCATACATTTTGCGTAATCGAATAATATTAGAATGTGGTCATCACTTTAAACTTAACCCTTATAGGTTTGGACTTAATACCTCCTTTAAAAGGTATAAGCCTCTATTAAGTGGGCTAACCTCACATGATAATGGTCCTCATTAATCAATCAGTGTGTAGATGATACTTCTATAATTCCTTTACTATTAATTTACCATTAGTCAATCTATATCCCACAAAAGGAAATAATCCTATATTCAAAAGGGTGGAGGGGCACTCATTTTATCTAACCTATCCCCCTTTAGTCCAACACTATCATGTCATATTTACCCAAAACTATCATAACATCACAAAATGACTAGCATCACTCCTTTCATCTACCCTATCAAGTTTTGTTTTATTAAATAAAATTGTAAATTAGACAACTAAAAATAACTAAATTATATTTTCATTACAAATAAAAGCAATACATAACTTAAACTAATAACATAAAAAATACAACTTAATAAAAAAATCCATTCATCTAGCTCATTTATCAGCTATCGATATGTATATGCTATTTCACATGGCCTAGGTTATTCACACACTAGGGTTTTTTATCTAAACACCCCCCTCAATGGCTCATTGGGGCCTCAATTACCCATTGAGGGTCAAACAGGGAACCTCAATGGGACATTGAGGCCTCAACGACCCATTGAGGGCCAAAAACTGAAAAAAGATGGTCCATTGAGGCCTCAATGACCCATTGAGGTTTGTCAATTATTGGTAATCATTAACCAATCATTGGCAATGATTGGTAATGTAAAAAAGAAGTGTAGTGTGAGTGTTTACACTAGGGTTTTTTTATCTAAACACCCCCCTCAATGGTTCATTGGGGCCTCAATTACCCATTGAGGGTCAAACAGAGAACCTCAATGGGACATTGAGGCCTCAACGACCCATTGAGATTGGTAATGGTAAAAAAGAAGTGTAGTGTGAGTGTTTAAGATAGGATAAAGATGTAAATATCAATGTTTGGTTTTTTATAAATGTTTTTTATATGGATGTTATTTTTAAATAAATAGAATTATTATTATACTAAAATGATATAATAGACATTGCTTAAACATTAACGTTTATGTTGCAGAACTAAACAAAACACAAGATACGAAAAATAAAACAAAATAAAGCATAATATTCAACCATTTACATACAACTAAACATAATAAAGCATACTGTTCATACAATAATAAAATCCAAACAAACAACCAACTAATGATCCGACCCCTGATATACACCGGACGGATCGAACTGTTGACTGGCGGACGCCTCACCCTGCTGAGTGCTGGACGCCCCACCCTGAAGGGCACGCGGCGCCAAACCAGCCTTTACACGTCTATCATTCTCGCTCTCTAACAGCCACCGCATATCAGCCTGCATCTCCTGCATCTCCTGGCGAATATCAGTCCGTATCGACCCCATCTGATCTAGAATCTGCTGAAGTAACTGGGACGTGGTATCAGGCAACCTAACGGCATGATAAACGCGGGCAGGATGCTGTCGAGCATCAGGAGGAGCATCTGGCATCTCTACATCCACCGGTGGATCGCCTTCACCAACGCGTGCCATCCGAACCTCCTCGGCAAGCGGCCAATCAATATGTGCCAGCGGCTGTGGTACAAAATGCCTGCCAAGATCGCCATCTCTACCAAAAGCGCGCTGGTAATATGCGCGTGGACGGCTGCCCGGGACCTTGCCCGCCACCTTCATATGCTGCATAGTCTGAATATTTAGTGGGCTGAAACGCACAACAATAATAAAAATATTAAATAATAATAAATAATAAATTACAATAAATAATAAATAAATAATAATCATACCTGGGCAGCATCGGACGCGGTAAACTCTGCTCCTCTATATGGGTCCAGAATTCGCCCGGGCAAACACGCAACGCTATGGCGGTAACGATCCCCCGATCGGAATAGCCCCCGCTGCATGCCTAAGAGGGTAGCCAGCAACATACTCAGCAAAGCACTTATGCAGGGCAACCGGCCTACCCCTGAGGATGCAGTACAAATAGAAAAGGTCGATCTGATTGACCTTATCGTTAGACGTACACCGTCCGGCAATAGACCATGTAATTAAACGGTGTATGTAACGAATCACAGGGTCCCGGATGTTGCTGGCCTTATCCTGCCTGCATAGGATAATAATAACATTATAAAATTTTCGGCAGAGTTTCCTCTGTTTTTGTACGAACCAAACAACACCCGTCATCTACAAAATCCCAAAACAATCAATTCTAACATAAACCTACAGAATAAAACGCCACTTAAAACTACAGAATAATAAGAATAATGTTTTGAAAATAATAATAATACCTCTCGCCGTCCTCCCCATACTCTTCACTACCGATAGTGGGCCACCACGCCATCAGCATGTCATCTGGTAATTTGGTCAAGCCTGTAGTGTACATATCCTGGACGAGCTCGTCCTCTTTGTACCAGCAGCAAGTCGTAGCCCACTGGTCCATCGTATATGTGTAGAGCTCTCCAAATAAGCTGAACTGTACCTCAGGATCATGCTCGACATCGGGATCCGCACCGGCTGGGAGCGGAGAATAGCGGAATGTCGAGATGAACTCGATCGTAATAGGCCGATGCGCCTCATGGTGGAGATCAGCAAACATCCGATCCCAAGGGCTGTCGTCGGGGATCCACTCTGTAAACCTCTCTCCAGCACCGATCGCCCGAAGTGCATCCCAGTCAATGGTGCGCGATGAGTGTATCGGATGTGACTGCATCTTCGCCCAGCGGGCGATCTCATAATCATCGTTGTCGTGCCTGTATCTCCAGTCGGCCATATCACCCAATGCTAGAGGATCCCCATCTTCTTCAGACCGATTAGCGCGCCTCCTTCTGTTTGCCATATCTGCAAAACAAAACAAAACAAAGATCATTATCACAACAAACGCCACTTTTAAACGCCACTTTTAAAACGCCACTTTTAAACGCCAACAACAAAACGCCACTTTTAAACGCCAAAAACAAAACGCCACTTTATCAACCTAAACGCCTCTTTTATGGCAAAAAGATAATCACAAAATTTTGAGAATAAAATGAGTAAGAAAAAAAATAGAAGATTTGTGAGATTCAGTTGGACATGTTGGCATAAAGAAATGAGATACAAACTGAGCAGAACAAATAATGAAACTGACATTTTAGCTTATATGATTTAAAGAACACCTAACATAACAGTACCTAGCTTACGAGTCTTATCAGCAAGAACACCTAGATATCGTGTTACTCGATCAAGTTTAGCATTAGAGTATTCCTGAAGATCAACAGCTTCTTGTCTAAGCTTGGTTTTAAGTACGTCAATTAAACATATTACACATAATACAGCTTGTTCTAAGCTTGGTTTTAAAAAGCGCGAAGCGCACAAAAGCGACAACGTCTAAAACCGAGGCGCAAAGCGCAAAGCGCAAAAGCGATGGGCTTTTCGAACGCGAGGCGCAAGACAATAAAAACATCATGTGTCACAAAAGCGCGCTTTTCTCTCTTTTTTATCGTGCGCTTTTTGTGCGCTTTTTGCGCTTTTCGTACATTGCTCGCCTAGGGTTACATAAGGCGCACGAATTTTCGCCTAGGGTTACATAAGGCGCACGAATTTGCGCCTAGGTGCGCTTTGCGCTTAAGCGCGCCTGAAGCGCGCTTTTTAAAACATAGGTTCTAAGCTCACGTACACTAGTACAGATTCATGTATACCTGTTTGTATGAACACTTAAACATTAGATACAAAATGCCCATATTTATTAAACATGATATATAAATCATGAATTAAAGTCGATCAACTGCTTGTAGGTAACTATAAACAACTATTTTACCAAAGAAGAGAAACAATAAGCTCATTCAAACAGAACAGCCCTAAATATATACATAGAAAAAAGAAAAAAAAACCTGTGAAGGAGATGGTGCTGGGTCGTGGAGGCCTCAACGGGTGGTGGAGAGGGAAGCCGGTGGTGGTAGTTCGTGGTGGTGGTGGCTCGTGGTGGTGGAGGGGGGTCAGTGGTGGTGGTGAAGAGGTGGAGGAGGGTCAGTGGTGGTGGTGGACGAGTGGAGGAGGGTCGGTGGTGGTGGTGGACGAGTGGAGGAGGGTCGGTGGTGGTGGTGGAGGGCTAGAAGAAGGTAGGTGGTGGTGGTGGTTCGTGGCGGCGAGAGGGGGAGTGGAGTTAGAGAGAGAGAGAGTGAAAGGGAAAGTGGTTTGAGTCTGCTGAATAGTAGGGTTAATGGCCCATTGAGAGACCTCAATGGCTAATTGAGGCCTCAATGATCAGTTGAGATATTTTTATCCTTTTTAGCTCGTTGAAGCAAGCTTAATGACCCATTGAGAGACCTCAATGGCTAATTGAGGCCTCAATGGTCCGTTGAAACATTTTTTTTTTTCTTTTTAGCTCGTTGAAGTAAGCTCAATGACCCATTGAGAGACCTCAATGGCTAATTGAGGCCTCAATGGTCAGTTGAGACATTTTTATCCTTTTTAGCTCGTTGAAGCAAGCTTAATGACCCATTGAGAGACCTCAATGGCTAATTGAGGCCTCAATGGTCCGTTGAGAGGGTCTCAATGGGTCATTAAGAAGGTCTCAATGGGTCATTGAGAGGGTCTCAATGGCCAATTAAGGCCTCAATGGTTCGTTGTAATTTTTTTTTTTAATTTTTAATTAATTGTAGAAGCTTCCTCAAGAAGCTTTGTCTCAATGGGTCATTGAGACCTCAACGACCCATCGTTGATTTGTCTCAATGGCCCATTGAGGCCTCAATGGCTCATCGTTTTTCAAAATTTTAGTCTCAATGACCCATTATGGCCTCCACGACCCTCAATGACCCATATTTTTTTTTGGTTTTTTAGCGTGTTTTACGTATTCTAAGCTTAATATTTGTATTTTTTATATAAAAAATAAAAAGTACATTCTTCTCATAATTATAAATTAGCGTACACAACAATTTTTTTTTTCCGTTAAGTCGAAGTAACATAGATAAGCTAGGTTAAGTCGAAGTATTGAGGTGGTGGAACATCAACCCTTTGTATACGGTCGTCATATATCGTCTCCCACTCACTTGCCTCTTCAGATCGAAACTTACACCATGTGCTATTCAGTTTTGGCATTGGGGCGCCTTCTGCTAACTCAATCTTGATGAAATGATTTTTGTTAACAAAAGCAAACGATACGAACACATGCTCTTGAATGTTGCGTGGACCATCGAACATAGGGAAGTAAGTCTCACTGAGATCATGCGGAGATAGAAATTGAACAACCACCTTAAATTTCTGAGCAATCAGCAATCCTGTGGAGGGCATCTCCATCCAATGTTGCTCCGTCGCTGGTCCCACTCCACGCCAATCTAACGACGTGTATACTCTCTCGTAGCAACTATGATCTACATTGTTTAAAATTGGCCACCACCGGTCTGCGTTATCCTCCATCTCCTCCTTAAGCTGTGTGCGGATGAAGTGCCACATATCCTCTTTCCACCCTAAACCCACAGCTACGGATCGAAACCCACAGTTACCGTCTCCACGGACATTTTGAATGTCTGTAATGTATTCATGATATTGAGATGGAAGCCATTCCTTAAACTTGTCAATCTCGAGTTTGTACCTGTGACCGTCAAACAGTGAGATTTAATATGTGTATAAATATGTATGCATGTATGAATGTGTATATCAGTAGTTTGTACCTCTCCCCTACCAACAGTGGAAAATGTTTATTGTAAACAATCGGTTTGTCCTTTGATTGTTTACCTCTTCTAAATGGCTTTTTCCCCTACGTTGAAAAATTTATATAACAATAATAACAACAACAACAACAACAACAACAATAATAATAATAATACTAACCGAAGCCTTATCTTCCTTTTTTTGCTTTTCACTTGTTTTTGGCCGCCCCCGATTATCGGTTTGTACCTCAGGAGGTTTATGTTTAGTCATTATCGGATTCAACACCTCCTTCATCTTCTGCAACATGCTTTTTTTCACTTGCGGCGGTTGCGACCTTAGTTGCTCAGTAAATGCATTCATTTCCTGCTGAAAGTCATACTCGGGATTCTTAGCTACTTCTGGCAAATAGTCAAGTCGTGTCCAGAAGACGTCGATATTAGCAAGTGACACTTGTATACCTGATATATATATTCAATCACAACAACAATCAATAATCTACAAACGTTTCGGATTTTTATAAAAAAATAATAAGTCTAAAAAATGATGTTACATTTTCCATCATACGATTGCAGTTGACAGGCACATGGCAATCCATAAGTCGCCTTAAGTCGGTGATCACAAGACTTATTTGTTTCTATTAAATACTGTATCTTGTTGCATTCCCCGACCATCAATTCGAGCGCTGTATGGGAAACCCTACCAAGTACGTTTTGAAATATCGGTAGATTATGGTGCCACATTCTTGTTGATCGACTGTATTCGAAGGAGTGCTTTACCGCTACGCGCCGTGACTCCATAACTTTGTCTATTTTCATCACAAGCGCGTGGAGCGAACTGTTCGGGCCTTTTATATATCTCTTAATCAAAGCATGCTGACTCTCGACTCTGTTGGTCGTACTCTGACCAAATGTAAGGTTTGCATCTGACCATGCTTCCACAAACATTTCTTTATAATCTTGGAGCCAATTTTTATCCATGTAGTCATAAACCGCTGTAAAAAACAGAATAACGATGTCAATAAAGAAAATATGTACGCTTATAAAGCAAAAAAATAAAGTATATACCCTTTCGATCATCCCGACACAGTCGTTGGTAGAGCAGGTTAAGGTTGTATTCGTAAGAATCTGGGTCAGCAGATTTACACAGTCGAGCCCAAGACTGCAAAAATATTTCCCAATCTTCTTTTGAAAATCCTGCTTTATGATACTTTGCAATATTTTGTTGAATATGATACCTGCAAAGCAACTTCGTAGCATTCGGGAAAACTGTAGCACATGCATTCATTAGAGCCAGATCTCTATCTGTAACAATTACACGTGGCTCCATACACTTCTCCAGCTAATCTCTGAGCCTCTCTAGCACCCATATGAAGTTACTTGTTTTCTCTTTAACGATAAATGCATGGGCGATACAAAACGATAAGTTTGTCGACGTCACACCCACAATTTGAACAAACGGGATTCTGTACTCGTTCGTTTTGTAGGTGGCGTCGATCAACAACACATGTGGGAAGGCACGCCAGAGATTGTACGAAACCCGGTGTGAAAAGAAAATATTCTCAACAGCATCTGTCTCCGGATTCTGCTGGGTATAGTAAGTAAATTTCTTTTCAACCAAGATACTCTCGAGTATCTGCATAACAATAATAATAACAATATTTAATATTTAACAACAATAATAATAATATTTAACAATAATAGTAACTAATAATAATACCTGCATTGGAGTTTTGTCTCCGTAAATTCTGTGTTTAATCTTGCTAATGGTATTGTGTATGTCTCGTAGAATGCATACATTATTCGGGTTTTGTTCTCTAATGGCCAAATGTATGTTTGCTGGTTCCAAGCCCTGAAAATAAAGTGTTTCCACCATCTTTTCTTCATGCTGTGTCAGCCTCCTAGCAAAAGCGTGACCCTCAACATGTTTAAAAGGGTCGTGGTTATGATTCGGGTTATCTACCTCCAACTTCCAACCCTCTTTGCGTAGCCTCCCTATTAACTTAAATGGACAGTTAATCTTTTTGCTACCCGAAACCCGTACTGTGGCTGTACTTTTGCATTCGCCACCACGGTCGCATATCAGGTATATCCTAATTTTTTTTGCTTTATTTCCCGTGCCTTTTGAAACAGAACGTCCGGTCACTATGACGTAACCGCTAGCAAGGGCTCTATCGTAAGCCCATTGTTTCAACTCTTCAGCAGACTCGAATACCTGAAAATTTATATAAGAGTCTAGTCTAAATTTACACTAGTCTAAATTATATACCACTGTAAATATATACTAGTTCAATCCAACAAACCCTAAAACATGTAAATATATACTAGTTCAATCCAACAAACCCTAAAACATGTAAATATATACTAATGTAAATAAATAAACGCACCTGATCGGTTTCATACGAAACATCCGGGTTAAGTTCCACTTTTATGTCAACACCTTCAGAAGCACATTTCTCATTGTTATCACCTTCCTCGAAGTCCTTGGCACCATTCCCGCTCGAATGGTAAGTCCCGTATGTGTACTGCGGGTAGCTTGGTGGCACGAAAAATGACTCCTCTTCCTCTACATATTCCTGGTTCAGATCGGGCAGCATATTCCCGTCATTACCACGAACCCCGGATTTAACCTCCCCGTCACCAACTTGAACCCCGGGTCCGAAAACGCTTTCAGAGATGTAGGACTCGTTAAGAGACAGGTTATCGGTTGAAAAACTATGTAAATATGACATCGTGAGACCGGGAAGTCGAGATGGGTCGAGAGAATAGTGGTGGTGATGTTTGAATTTTTTGGTGAAATGAGGAAGAAGCTGCTCACATATTGGTTAAATGCTAAAAAACGATGGGCCATTGAGACCTCAATGGGTCATTGAGGGATTAAATGCCCAAACCTAACACATTTTCACGGGCCATTGAGGTCTCAATGGGTCGTGGGGAGTTTAAATGCCCAAACCTAACACATTTTAGAGGGCCATTGAGGCCTCAATGGGACGTGGGGAATCACTTTTCAGTCTGAACTCCCTGCAAAAGCAGGGAGTTCAGACTGACACATCGTACCTCGTACTAGGATGGGTCGTTGAGACCTCAATGGGACATCGTTTTTTCCAGATTTGGCCTCAATGGCCCGTTGAGGCCTCAATGACCCATCGTTTTTTTCCAGATTTGGCCTCAATGGCCCGTTGAGGCCTCAATGACCCATCGTTTTTTTCCAGATTTGGCCTCAATGGCCCATTGAGGCCTCAATGACCCATCATAGGGGTGTCTAGGGTTTTTTTGGGGGATGTGTGGATAGTATCACCCCTCAATGGGTCGTTGCGACCTCAATGTGTCATCGTTTTCATTTTTTGTTAAAGGATGGGTCATTGAGACCTCAATGACCCATCGTTTTTCCCAGATTTGGCCTCAATGGCCCATTGAGACCTCAATGACCCATCATAGGGGTGTCTAGGGTTTTTTTGGGGGATGTGTGGATAGTATCACCCTTTCACATTTATGGGCTATAGCAATTTTCCAAATCCGACCATAAAGATGATCATTGGGCCCCATAATTATCTAGTGGGTGAACTATGTCGTACCAAACATCATTCATCTAATTCACTCTGTGTCGTACCAAACATAAAAAATATATTCTTTAATTAAAAATGAGAGAGAAAGGGTAGTGATTTTTAGTATAATTATGGAGATGCTAGTGTGAACCATTAGCATCTCTATCTAAATAATTACACTAGAAATCAGCACATTTTCTTTCTTATTTTCAATTAAATAATATTTTTTGTACTTTTATTGATTTTTTTTTCTCTCTTCCACTCTCAACACTTTCAAAACCATTAAAAAATAAACTGAGAGGAACAATGTCTATCAAATATAAAGATTATCTATAACTTTTTCTCTCTTCTCCACTCACAATCATTTATCAAAATAGAGAGAACTTAATTATAAATATGTGGAGAACCTATTATGAATACTCTTAATATGACAGTAGATAGAAAAGGCTAAGGGGTTGTTTGGTAAGACTCTTAATGAGCCTCTGAATCATTCAGCACTGAATGATTCAGCTTTTAGCTTATTCTGCGCGTATGTTTCAGCATCTTAATTGAATGGTTAAGGATGAATCATTAAGACTTGGATGTTACTGACCCATTAAGTATTGAATGAATCCATTTTTACTTCCCCTACCAATGTGGGACAACAAGACTAACCATTTAGAGATCCAACAAAACATTACTTAATTGTTCAACATTTAACCATTAAGATTCTCTTAACCATTCAGACTTCTTAATAATTTCACACTTAATCAACCAAATAACCCCTAAGATGGATTAGTTGGTCACTTGGTTGGTTGATAAAATGTTATGATTTAAATAAATAAAAGTTGGTGTTAATTGATCGTTTGCTAGAAGTAAAAATTGGTATATGATATTTCATTATTTAATGACAAGAAACCCTTATAAGATCTTATAAATTAGAGGGTCATAAAACTTAATATACTTATTTTATACCGAGTGAGTGGTAATTACCTTTTAGTTTTAAATCAATGGCTTTCAAAAAGCAGGTTGAAAATACTATGCATTCATATCTATATCTACACCTCTTTTCCACCCTTTTTAACCAAATTGTTCATATGTCGATCAATCAGCACCAGTTGACTGAACTAGTCATGTTCCAAGTCATTTGATGGAGCTGAAAATTAAGCTTATACTTGGCTTGGATGTAAATGTTTGAAAGAAAGAAAAAAAGATTAATACATATTCAATGGTTCAAAGTTCTTTGATTGAGACCCGCGCTTAACACAAATAAAAAATCAAAGGGTTTTAAGCAGAAAACGTCAATACATATCAAAGAAGAAGTTGCCAGCAGCCCTACATTAAGGGTTTAAGCGACGGAGATAGAGTAATGAAAAGAGAGGCAGTGACAAATTTTGATTCCCAAAATTTATTTGAAGGTTTTAAAGGTTAGGTTACGTTTATGAAGCTATTAGTGGTAGGGAAAAACGAACAAGTCATTCAAGGACTTTGGATACGGGCTATAATAAGTGGGTTTTTTATTCAAGCAAACTTACAGCGGCTCAAACTTGAAAAAAAAAAAAAAAAAAGTTATACAAGTTGATTTCAAACGAGTTTTTTTCTTAACAGATAAAGTAGGGAGCTCTGAAAAGTCCTAGTTTTAAGTTGGTTCAACCTCTCACCCATCCAAAACCATATTGATTTGATTGCTTGATGGTGTGGACCATATAACCACCATATCGAAGAAGGAGACGAGGTGATGGTGATTAAGAGAGGGGAGGAGGAAGGAGATATATTGTCTCTTGTAACTTATAGGTACTTCACGACATTTCTAAAATAAACTATTTTTCTTATTGTTTTTTTTTTTTTTGAACGGCAAATTTCACTTCTTGTGGGACTTGAACCCATGACCTCCCCTTTAGGTGTTTCTAGAAGCTTTGCTTCTACCATTGGGCCACCATTATTTTTCTTATTGTTATTGTTGTTTTTAATCGATACTTAATTCTTTTACCAACTGTTATAGTAGTCTTGAAAGTTAAGTGTTATTATTTGTAGTATTTACTTATCATTATTTACTACTCTATTATTAGCGGTTTATAGTCATTCTATTATTAATTTTCAATTAATAATATTATTATTATAAATCTATTAATAGCCCAGCGATTTAAACAGTAACTTTGGCTTTGGGCCCTTTATCAGCATTTATATAACATTATTTCTAATAATATTTTAGTATTGTGCTATGGTTCAGTGGTTTGTGATGATCTTTATAACCAGCCCACCCGGGTTCTATGCTCTCTCTCTACAACCCCTCCGCCTTCCTCTTTCATCCATCGTCTGTGATCACCATGTTTATTTTTCGCAACCATCAGTGTGATAGGTATCTGGTGTTATGCCGGAATCGAATGGCAGGTGTTGATCTTCTCTTATACTCTTTACTCTCGGTCTTTGTTTCTCTCTCTGTTTTTCTTTATAATCTGTATTTAATAAGTTTGTGCGTGTGTGTGTGTGTTTGTGTGGGTGTGTATCTTTGTGCTAAACCCTAGCCGCCACCGTCTGCATTTGTTTTTCAGTTGTTAGATGACGGTGGTCGTGGGTTGGCCTATGATTGAAGGGATGGAGGCTCCTTTCTTACAAAACCCTAGCCGTTTTCGCTGTGTGTTTATGTGCTAAACCCTAGCCGCCACCGTCAATGTTTCATTTTCGGTTGTTACTGATGGTAGTCGTGGCTTGGCATGTGATTGAAGGGGTGGAGGCCCCTTTCCTACTAAACCCTAGCCACCATCGTCTACATTTGTTTATAGGATGGTGGTCGGCAGTTGGCCTGTGATTCAAGGGATGGAGGTCTTGAGCCTCTGTTGCAAATTTTTAATGGCATGCATTCATTTTCAGTTTGGGTAAAAAAATTATTTTTCATCAGCCTGCTTGCATGAGGTTAAAACAAACCTCTGAGTGATGAATAAATGATCTAGACACCAATGTGGCTTCGCGAGGTCTGTACGTTGTGTGTGTTCTGTGCGTCTGTTTGACTTGGATAACGGGTAAAAAAATTTCAGGTTTTGTCAGTTCCATTGTGTGCGTGTTTATTTAGTTGTTTGCTATTCTAGGTCTAGAATCGGCTCCCACGTTAGGACATATTTACATTTGAAGCTCACGACTGCTAGCCCCACTCGAAGCGCGGTTGGTTGTACACCTATTTATGTATTATTTGGTTGTATGTCCTTGAAGGGAATAGCAAAAAAAGAGAGTTATGACACGTGCAAAACGAAAACTTGATAGTAGAAATAGTTCGAAGAGTACAATACGCTATCACATTAAGTGTGGCTTGGATTTGGATTCTTCATCCGATTAACTTGAGACTTGGCGGCTTACACACTAGGATGCGGAAAAAGGTGGATATCTAAAAATGTGGCTGCAATATATGTAAGATTACATTTTCTTTTCTACAGCTAAGTATTCATTATTTGGTAAACAGTTAATTTATTGTATTTGTTTTCTTTTTTCCTAAAAGGAAGAAATGATGAAGTTGAGAAACCAACATACCGTGGAATCAATAAGCAACAAGTGGATTATTGAGAATGTACTTCGACGAAGCTCTATTTGTTTGTATGGGTGAGGACGTGATCCAGTTATTGTTGATAATAGAATTGGTACAACTAAAAAGCAAAGCGTCCTACTTATGATGAGCCCACCATGCACTTCAAATAGTGACAAGTAAATGTGCAATTATGGAACAAGCACTGATTAAGAATAATATCATGCCTCCTCCATCAAGCACATCTGGACAATCTCAAGGTGATAGTCTATAGGATGATGAAAGTATCGATGGGTGATGTCGTTTAGGAATTTTATATAACTCGTTAAATAACTTATGGTCAATATTTGCTTTGTTTTTTTTGGTTGTTTGAACACTTATGTTTTGATTAAGAATGTTAATTTGGGCGTGTATGTTTGTATAGTTGTTTTTGTATTCGTTTGTATAAATTTAAAAATTATTATTTAAATAAATCAGGGTTAATATCTACACATGTTAAGATCAATGCCTACACATCTTACATTTACTTACACACAATTAGCTGTACGTTGGATGCCACGTCATACGCTAATCTAACAAGTTGCTATACTTCCACCGACACATATATATTAGTTTTAGCCACACATATATGTGTAGGTAATGATCTATATCCACAGGTCTGAGTCTACACATCATGACATTTAATTTATGTGTAGGTAAACGTAACTACAAACACATTATATGGTTTTTCCTACACATACTATGTGTGGATAAATACCCAAATTTCTTGTAGTGGCCTGTGTTGACACCTCTGAGTGATGAATCAATGATATGGACACCAACGTGGCTTCGCCAGGTCTGTCAGTTGTGAATTATGTATGTCTGTTTGTTCAGTCATTTACTATTCTTACTGGGTTTTTTTTTTTTTTTTTTTTTTTGCCTCTGTGTGTGCGTCTACAATTAACATTGATGGAAGTTTCGTTTATGTCATTTGCAACTTGGATAACAGGTCCAAACATTTCAGGTTTTGTCAATGGCATTTTATACGTGTTTATTTGGTTGTTTGCTATTCTAGGTCTAGAATCGGCTCCCACGTTAGGACTTGCGTTGACACCTCCGACTGATGAATCAATGATATGGACACTAACGTGGCTTAGCCAATTCTGTTAGTTGTGTGTTCTATGCGTCTGTTTGACTTGGATAACGGGTCAAAACATTTGAGGTTTTGTCAGTTGCATTATGTACGTGTTTATTTAGTTGTTTGCTATTTTACGTATAGAATTGGCTGCCGCATTAGGACCTGCGTTGACACCTCTGATTGATGAATCAATGATCTGGAAACCAACGTGGCTTTGCTAAGTTTGTCAGTTGTTTATTCCGTGTGTCTATTTGTTCAGTTGTTTACTGTTCTTACTGAATTTTTTAGCATGTGTATTTGCGTCTAGAATTGGCACTCATGGAAGTTTTCTTTGTCATTTGTGACTAGGATAACGGGTCAAAACATTTGAGGTTTTGTTAGTTGAATTGTGTGCGTGTTTATTTATTTGTTGCTATTCTAGGTCTAGAGTCGACTTCAACGTTAGGACCTGCGTTGACACCTCTATATATGTGATGAATCAATCATCTGGACACCAACGTGGCTTGGCTAAGTCTGTCAATTGTGTATCATGTGCGTCTGTTTGTTCAGTTGTTTACTATTCTGGCCGAATTATTTTACCATGTGTGTCTACGTCTAGAGTTGACACTAATCAAAGGGGTGGTCGCTGGAGATGAATTTGAAGAAATGGGTTTGGAATATTATACCTCAACAGCTGAGGAAGTCATCTTACAGCTCCAATCACCCTTCTTTTCGTCAAAGTTTAAACAAGTAGCCAAAACATTGATGGAGCGTGAACAAAAAATGAAGGAGAGGTATTGGAAGATGAAAACAAAGGCTAGAGATGAGAAAGATGTAATCTTTAAGGAGAATGTGAAGTTAAAGAATGAGTTAAAGAAGAAAGAAGAAGAGATTGATATAATTAAGAAACAGATTGTTGACTATGAAAATAAAGTTATGACGTAAAAAGGACCTCCTACGTCTTACAATTTTCTATGTAGAACCACCTTTTATAAATAGGAGGTTGGTATTAGTTATTAAGGTTGTTAGCGTCGACAATTTTTAATGTTGAACTGCCTCTTATGTATATAAAACTGTCCCCTATGTGTTATAAAGTCAGTTTCAGTTATTTACGTTTCTATTCTTATAGGATAGATTATATTCATTGATGACAAAAGTGGAAAGCGCGCATCGCGCGGCCATCAATACCACTAGTTATTTTAAATGATACATGTGTTTGCATCTCTCCTATTAATATTAAATAAATGATAAATTAAAATTAACTATGTGTGTCTTTTATTTCTTGACGTGGAATGGAGCGATAAAGTACTAGATATATTTTAGCAATCGTTTATAGATAAAACTCATATAAGAAACAATTTATCTATACTATCTTAGTAACTCCTTTTTAAAAGCATTTATGTCTTTTCAAACAAAAGTTGCACATATACCCCTTATTAATTACAGTCCCCCCCCCCCCCTTTGTCTATCTATACTATATTATAATTTTATATAATAGTTACATATTTGCCCCCATCAACTTTACTCAATTTATGTTTATTTAAATACTAATTACACTTTTACATCTTTTTTTTACCCAACTACCCCCACGATTTTTAAACGGTTATAACTTTTTCAGACGATAATATTTTCTTAATATTATTACACTGTATAAAAGAGCATTTTATTCTCTTTAATTTGAGTATAGTATTGCTGTAGTTTTTAATTTTTTAAAAAAATTATATGTTAGAGTTATGCAATAACTGAAACACCTTACAAAAAAAAAAAAAAAAACAATAACTGAAACAAAACAAAAAACGAAAATGAACTGAAATCATATAAACTTTATTATAATACATTTCCCATTTATGTCTTAAAATTCAAGTTGTACATGTATAATTGGTTAAAGTACAAAACAAAAATGCACATGTTAACTACTTACACATTTGTCTCCTCAACTATACTCAATTCCTTTTATTTAAATAATAATTACACTTTTCACCCTTATTTTAACCAACTACCCCACGATTTTTAAATGCCATAACTTTTTCACACTTTAATATTTCATTAATATTATTACACTGTATAAAAGAGCTTTTTTTTTTTTTTTTAATTTGAGTATAGTATTGATATAGTTTTTTTTTTTAATTTAAAAAATGATATGTTGGGGTTAAGTAATAACCAATCTATACTATATTACTCATAATACATTTCTCGATGATCTCTTAATATTCAAGTTTTATAATTATAATTGCTTAGAGTACAACACACCATATGTTTTTTATACAATATTTACACATTTGTCCCCTCAAATTCACTCAAATTTTATTTATTTAAATACTAATTACATTTTTGCACCTTTATTTTAACCAACTACACCCACGATGTTTAAACGTCCATAATTTTTTCATTGGTTAATATTTTCTTAGTATTATTACACCGTATAAACGAGCATTGCGGTCTCTTTAATTTGAATATAGTATAGTTAGAGTGTTTTCAATTAAAAAAATATGTTAAGGTTAATAATAATTGAAACGAAAACAACTTGAAATCAACCAATGTATTTGTCTTTTGTAAACGTTGAATTAACATTGTTTCACAATTTCAGGTAAGATTATGTATTTCCAGACAATCACCAATGTGTTTACAATTAGGGTTTGTCGTTATGTGTGTAACTTCCCAGCTCCTCATGATCACCCTAATTTTTTGCTTAGCGTTTCTCACAGTTATTGCTATGTATATATTCATGTGCTTGCACTTCCTCTAGCACATAGGATTCGAATGTTTCGATTGTGGTTAATGCAGTTCAAGCTCCGCTAATGATTATGCAACACACCAAAACAAATATGTTGGTTAATTGATTATGGCTTAAAGGAACCGCTATAAATGTTGTTTTCCACCGCAACGCGCTGGCGCCTTACTAGTTAATATAAAAATAATCCTCAACATTACAAATGAGCCTTTAATTATAGGTTATTCTAGTAACCCACTAATTAAGGTCGGTTAAAGTAACTAAATAATAGACTAGACTCTTAAATGAAACCGGAAGCTATAACCGAAATGTTAATTTTGGTCAACATAACCAACATCTAGACATAATAATAAAGATAAATACTGAAATCAACACTCTAAAAAATTTAAATTATTAAAAAAGTCTTACAGCTATTATTTGTTTGAGTTTTGTATATTTTCCCTCGTCTTCCGCATTCCCAACGGTCCATAAATTAGTCGCTCGTTCAAATTATCGATACCTTATCATTCTTCCTCACGTGAAAAGAACGTGTCCTCAAGCTCTTGAAGTAGTGTGCTTTAGTCGATGAGTTGTTTTGTTTCTCCACATTTAAAGATTTCTCCATTAACACCTTATGTTTCATATTTTCATCAGTTGTGAATTTTCTTGAAATTCTAATATATAATCATGGGGACAAAAATGGTGTTAGAACCTTCGTTGTCTCCATTCTCTTTATCATTTTACTCATTGATTTCTTGGCATTCTATCATCGTGTTTTACATCCAATGTTATGGTTAGAGTTTCTTTATGCTTGTTGTCAACGTCTATACCTTGATATGGTACATCATTATCATTTCAAGATTCATCGTTTCAGCATTAGGATTATCATCCAAATGAGCATACCTCTTGTCATGTATGAGATTAGAATGAGGTATTGGCATCTTCATATTGAAAAGATGTTGATATCTTAGGCTAGCGCCCCCAACACGTTCTTCACTCACAACGGGATATGCAATAGCCCTACGGTAACCACCCTCATGAGTTTTGCCGACGTTTTAGCCGACTATGATTATAGGACATAGTTCTTCAACGATGGTGTCCAGTTTTCTACCTTAATGTAAATATCATCCAACACACGCCACAACCCATCAATAATAAAAATGAGAAGGTTGACTTATACCAACGCTACGTGCCATCAGGATACTAGCGAGCTATGATACCACTCGATGTGGAACGAAAGCGATTATTAGTTGTTTGAGTTTTGCATCTTTTTTTTCAGCCATCTTTCGCAGTTCACAAATGAGTCGCTCGTTCGCATTATGGATCCCCTATCACTTGTAATATTTTTTCCATCTAGTTTGTCTTAACTGGGCATTCCTTTGATCGTATATTTAATTTTTTTTTTTCAAATATACCATCCTATACGAACTATTTGTGGTTTCAAATGGACTTCCTACGTCTGTGTCTAATGTTTAACGTGTTTCTAACGCAATAAAAAGATCAAATGATTAAAATTACTAAATCGAATTGCATTTATAAATGGGTATTGGGTAGACAAGCTTACAACCTCTAGTTACATTGTCTAAATGTGTTTACAGGGGTGCTCAATGGGAGTACGTGTGATCCTATCAATCCTACATTGACAAGCCACTACAAACATCAAATACCTTAAAACACCTTAATAGATGGTAGCATTATGCTACACCATGGACCCCACTTATTTTACTCTACCCTCTACTCTCTATGTCTATTTGTATCTCTCTCCTCAAATTGATAAACAAACAATAGACTTCACTATTTAATTTGGAGTATCTGAATAGGCGGTGGCAGTGGCGATGTATCCTATTTGAATACCTACCTTGAAATGGACCTACGAATGCCCGTTCCCCCCATAAGTTATATTTAATATCTACAAAATGCAAAATTTGTATAATAAATATATGAAATATAAAAACTATTTACACAAGAGATGTCACCTCTTGCGTATTTTGTTACAGAAATCAAGATTCTCAATTCGAAATCGTATAACGTAGAAGTGGCATTAACTTAAATTAGGCTATGGGGTGTGGTCACCCTTCCCCCTTCCTTCCCCCTTGTCCACGTCAGCGCCATGTCATTTCCCCCTTCCCCCCCCCCCTTCTAGGGGAAATGGTTCCCCCTTCCCCCTTCCCTTTTTTATTGTTTTTCTATTTTATTTATTTGTACATTTTATATTTCATTAATTTTTTTCATTAAAATTAAAAACCAAGTTACATATAAAATAAAAAACACTAAAAAAAAAACCGAAATAATAAAAATAAAAAAAAAACGAAACTAAAAAAATTAAAAAAATACAAACTACTCGTTATCAACGTCATCGACACGGAAATTATTCCAAATATGGTCGATTAAATCCGAGCAAAGGTTGGCGTGCATATTACTATCCTCTAATGCCCACATGTTCGATTGTTGTTGTGTCGCGTCAACCGGCTCGAGATTCTCTTCAACGTCATTTGGGTCATACTCACATATCGCACGGCCTTCATCTTCGATTATCATATTATGTAGTATCGTACAAGCGTACATAATATATCTCAAGCTTTGTGGATGCCATGCACGTGCGGGTCGCCCAATTACATGCCATTTCGACTTTAACACACCGTATAACCGTTCGACGTCTTTTCTCGCCGACTCTTGGCACTTTGCAAACTTTTTCCTTTTGTCGTCCGTGGGAATTTGTATGGTTTTCACAAGAGATGCATAACTTGGGTATATACCGTCAGCCAGATAATACCCGTGCTTATATTCTACCCCGTTGAGAACGAACGAATCATCCGGACCGATACCATTAATGATGGGGTCGAAAACCATGGATCTTGCTAGAACATTTAAATCGTTACATGAACCAGCAACTCCGAAGAATGCATGCCAAATCCAAAGGTCTTGTGAGCAAACAGATTCTAGAATAATTGACGGCTCTCCAATGTCACCCCGCGTAAACTGCCCTTTCCATGCAGTGGGGCAATTACGCCATGGCCAATGCGTGCAATCGATGCTTCCAAGCATGCCAGGAAAGCCATGTTTCTCTGCATGGTGTGCGTAAAGCTTTTGGATTTCGTTCTTCGTTGGAGTACGCAAGTAAACTTTGCTATATAACTTGACGACATTTTCGGTAAACCGATACAAGCATTCCCGACTCATTCTAGCAGACATCCTTAAGTACTCATCCCATGAGTCACTAGCAGTCCTGTACGCCAACTGGCGAAGTGCGGAAGTGCACTTTTGTAGCGTCGTAAAACCTCGTCTTCCTCTAGCATCGTAGCGTAGTGTGAAAAACTCATCATAAGTAGCCATGTCGTTGGCAATTCGTTGGAATAATCGCCGACTCATTCGAAAGCGACGCCTAAATAGTTCGTCCGTGTATACGCAGTCGTCAGCGAAGTAGTCAGCAACCAAACGATCATGTGCACCTTAAATTTAAAAAAAGTATAAGAAAATATAATACCATAACATAAATATATCTAAAAAATATAACACATGAAATATAAAACATTAAGTAAATTAAAAGTTATAAAAAAATAAAATATACCTTCACGATCTCTGTTTAAAGCGGCCCGTCTTGTTCTTGGTTCCGAAGTTGTTTCGTCGTCACTATCTACAAACTCCAACAATATTTTTGCCGTTTCAACCATCGCGCCCGCGAAAAAATTAGCAACGTTTGCCTCGTCTGAAGACGTACTCATGATTGTAAAAAAAATTTGTTGTGAAGTTTATAAAATTTGGGAATATGTATAAAGAGGGGGTAGTTTTATTTGAGTTTGTATAAAATGAAAGGTTAAATATATATATATATATATATATATATATATATAGATAAAAAGGTTTTTTTTTCTAACGGTACAATACACAACGGTCCAAATTGCAACGTTCAAATTTCCTTGGAATGTGGGTCAGTACCATCGGTAGATTATTGCCGTGTTCACCGAAGTGTGGTCGGGGGGGGGGGGGGGGGCGGTGTTCCCCTTCGGCAAAAGCAGCCAACTCAGTTGCCGAACCCCTTCCCCGACCCTATACCCCATAGCCTTAGAAGAAAGAAAAAAGTAGAAAAAGTTATCAATCATGCTTGACTTTTATATCTTGCAATATAGGTGTTGACAATATGCATCGAATGTCTAATATGCAAGAAATAGTAAGATACCATTGCCACTTAAAATTAGCATCAAGGTAGAGAATGTCAAATATGATAAAACAAAAGAGAACATATTGTAGCATTTGTATTAATTTCTCAAATATAAGGCTAGGTTGATTGATTGTAAAAATAATGAATGAATTTGGTAGCTTTGATATTTTTAAGGCTAGACTACGTTCAATTTACATTCGATTCTTCTTTTCTTCAGATCTATTTATTCTCGATCTTTTAGCTCACAATCTCTCAAATTTTCTATTAAAATTGTTATTGCCAAATGACCAACAGCTTCTGTCAATGGAGCAGTGGTACATAAACCATCTAACGCAGAAAACCACGTATTCTAACACTTGACATCTGATTTAGTTAGATTTATAAACTTACTTCTAACTCAAATATGTGCAATTGTGTGCCTTTTAAAAATCATATGAAAAAAAAAAAATGTGTGTTATCATATTCTGATCATGTGTTAAAATTCTATGTAAAAGAATACTTTTATTTTGTTTTTTTTTTTAATTACCTTAATTTTAAAATCTACTTTAGACCTAAAAAAGGTTGATTCGGATATGATGGCTTTATTTATATATTATAAGTGTAATCTAAATATGAGTTAACCAACTACACTAGCATTATTGGATATTTTTATATTTATCAAAATCAATGCCAAATATGACAAGATGTTTAGATATTGATCACATGTTTAGATATGGTTTTTAGATTATTTGTTGTTGTGGATTGAGATTCCAACGACTTGTCATTTATCCCAAGGGTCATGGACAATTGGACATTCTTGGTGATAGTGGAACATCTTCAAGTTTCCATTTTTTTCCCCTTTAATTTGCTTTCTTTTCCTATAATTTAATGGAATGATTTGTGGTCCATAGAAAGAGTATGGAAAAATGACATGTCTCGATACAAATTAGTCGTTTTTAGTACAGTTTAGTAAAAGATAAGACATTTTTAAAATGCAATAAACAATCACCACAATCACATAGCGGCCAAGTGGCCCTCTTAAGTCTTGACTTTTATCATGAATATATGATTTATCCCTTCTAATCTTATCTTCAATCACTACATTTATACCATTTTTTAACTTGTTATAAGCTATACCTTACTTGGGTTAATGTGTTAAGCGAATCAAGACGAAATAAATGGTTCGTATAACTATCTTGCACATATGTAAGCGTGTTCGCTTATATATAACTGTATTCGAAAAGCTAAACATATGATGTAGATAAATGTGACATGGAAAAACTTATTTAAGAGTTTCATAAATGTAACAACAGGGATACACCATACCTAATTATACCAAAAATACATATTATCCTGTTCTTTATGTTCTCCGTGGTCATCGTGTTCTTCATGTTCTTTGTATTCTTCGTATTCTAGATACTGAAAAATCTATGCAGTAAAACTTGAGTGCAAAATGACAAAACAAATGGAAAAAAACTTGTGAATTGAAGAAATGGCATGGTATTAAGAAAATGATGTAGAAATGGCATGGTGTTAGGAAAATGAGTGATCGAATGCCATGAAATTGAAGGCTTTTGGAAGATCAAACGAGTAACTTTTTATATAATGACTAGTGGGGTTTATTCACGCGTTGCGACGGGATCCAAACCGGGTTGCAATACATCGCTGTGATAATTTATAAAATGTATTTAATGGCACAAAAAATTGTGTTAAATAAGTCTTTCTGAAAAGTTATTTGCTCGATAATCATTGCATACTATTTTATTTAATGTTTATAGTCTTGTTCAATACGAAGAAAAACATCACTACTTTTGCACCTCCTTTTCATTCATGTTGACTAAATTGAGTTGCTAACACCCATTCAACCAAATTATATATTGGATCCACTATTAAACCCGTTTATTGAGCAATCCCCAATTTCAATACATTCCCAAACTTTGACCAACAGATTACACCATATTAAAAAAAGAAATAAAGAATAGTAGCTAGTATACACATCATCATTATCATACTCAGTTAATCCCACCAATAGCTAAAGTAGGGTCTGAGAAGGGTAAGATGTAGACAACCTTACCCTTACCCTGTGGAAATAGAGAGACTGCTTCCATTAAGACCCCCTGCTCAATAGTGGTTTTGTATCAAGCCTTAGACATAAGGCACATAACACTTAGCAATCAGGACAAACCCGATTGGTGCATGTACCCCCTTGTTTATTGACTATCAACGTCACCACCTGATGCATGATTAACCGTCCGTCATTTTTAACGTTATTTTCACGAAATTAGTAAAATAACGTTAAAACTAGTGCAACTTTACTTTTGCCCTTCGAGGGCCACAAATATATACACAATATTTGAAAAGAAATAAAGGTTGGTTGCAAGTATATATTGGATCCCAAAAATCACATGTTTTTACTTTAATACCTGAAAAAGTAATAAAAGAAAAATAAATATTAGTGAAGGATAGTAGGAGACCCGCGCGATGCAGCAACGACGACAATTTGCAACGCGGTACTCGTGTTTTGTTAATTTATCCATTCTCTCATAACATATAGTAGAGTACTTATTTAAGTTTTACCAAAGTCTACCACTCGTGATTTTCTAATGTTTATATGTCCTTTTTTTTCGGGATTGTAGCTACTTTCCATGGGCAGAAAGTAATTTTCTGGCAGTACTTATAGTAATTTTCTCGTTTATTTATTTCATATCCGTTCTATTTATTTCACATGATATTTGTTATTTGTGACGTGATGTCAATCTCTAAATGAATATTAGAGAAAAAATAAGAAAAATTATGAGATGATAGTTTTTATCTCCTTTTTTAGGTACAAACTTTTAAGTTTTGTTAGTTCACCATCTTATGAAACCATGATTATCCGGTTGAAAAATGTTAAGGGTGGAGATTTCAATTATTAACAGGATAATACAATTAATGTTTCATCTCTCTAACTGATTGAATGAATAAAACAACTTTATTTAGTTATAATGAGAGACCCTGCACTATGTGATGGGATTTGGTTGGTAACGGTTAAGTTCGTTTTGTTACGATATCATACTTAATATAACAATCGAAAGAGAAAACAAAAAATAGTCATTATATACATAAAAAGATATAAAATAGATAAAAATATAGTAATAACTAATACTATAATGTGAGAAACAGAAGATTAAAAGGAAAATAAAAAAAAAGGGTGTGATTGAAGAAATGTAAAAGAATAAAGAGAGCAAGAATAACTAAAAATCATAGTGCACAAACCTAAGATCTTAAATTATACTACTTGTTCTTATGTTTAGAATTAATATATACAGTAATAAATGATTTTATATCGAAATGATTTTAGCAGACTCACATTTTTTTTTAGAAAGTCAACGGTAAAACTAAATTGATGATGTGCATGGATTCTTTCAATAAATATTTATGTAGAAAATAACCATATAAGAGCCAAATTACATCTATGGGTGGGGTTAAGAGTTGCATTGGTAAATCCATTGGATTTTAGGTGTTACTTTCGTTGAAATTAAAGTTTAAGCCTTGTTAAAGATTTAATGAATGGCAAATTTGATGTAATGTAAGCCGATAAAAAAAATTGCATTGTTTCTATTGATTAATGGTACAAACACAAATCAAAATAAATCAGCAAAAAAATATATCTTAGGTTATTTAGGATCGTTTTTTTTTGGGAGGGGGGGGGGGGGGGGTAAAAGCTATATTATCACATTAACAATATAATATTTATATTGTTAAAAGATGGGTTTGGAAAATATGAAGGATTTAAGATGGAATTATTGTTTGAAACCTTTGGATGGTACTTGAAAAATAATGAGGAGGGGAGTTATAAGGTGAAGGGTAGTGAGGGTTAAAATAGGAATCAAATGCTTAGTTTGTGAATAAGTGATAAGTCAAATTACCTAGATATCCATATAGGCATCTTAACTTTGCTTTAACGGACGAATATACCCTCATGAATAAGCTTCACTACATTGTACATGTTGCATTAAAAGTTGTTTGTGTGGCAAAATTACCATGTGGTACATCTTTGGCACTTTATAATGTAGTATAGATAAATCATATTCTATATTAGAGTAGACTAGTGGGAAACCCGCGAGTTGCTGCGGGACGGTTAAGATAAATATATTTTTTGAACAATGCACAAGCGTAGCTGTGTTAGCCCACCAAGTTATAGGAAAAGTGTAAAAACATAATGTCTTCCTTTCATTGTCTTTGAATGCAAAACGATGTATATGAAATTGTCTTTGAATGCAAAACGATGTTTATGAAATTAATCCATTTCTCTTCATTGGTTAAACTTTGAAAAGAAACTATATTTTTTTTAGATCCAACATATAAGTTCTTATAACTTTTCATGTCACACTATTTAAATTTTCCAACCATATGTCGTAAAATTCCAACATCAAAGGGGTGATGTGTACACAGGACACCCAAGTATAAAAAAAAGATTTCACTATATATGAAAATGAACTTCTTTAGGGGTATTTAGGAAATTGTAAGGAAACATTTGTTATGCCATCTTAACTTTGGACAATTTAGACATATTTGCTCATGTCTCCTCCTTTATAATGTAGTATAGATTATGTGATTTTATTAATATAAATATAACTACCTAAAATAGTTGAGGCAAGAGCATTCTCAATAGCTTTCTCATCCCTCATTCACTCACAACCACATATTACATTAAAAAACACTAGTGAAAATGCCCGCGCGTTGTGGCGGGTATCATAACTAATATCCGATTAAATTATGAACCTCAACCATTTCTGGTTTTCTAACATTTTATTTAATTCAACGAAGATTAGCCATAGAACCTACAGGTCACAAACATGCAAAGAAAGTTTAGAATACCGATGCCAAGTTTATAAAACCATAAGAAATTTTAGAAAAAAAAAAAAAAGAAAATTAGTAAGGATTTGGGTTAACCATAGGCGGTGGGTTAAAGAATAAGAAGATGATTGAAAAGGGTGATTATATTGTTGAGCCAATTTTATAACTCCATGTTTTAATAAAGTTAGTTATTAAGATAATATTATGGTGGAGGTAATATTGTAGGTGTCTTCTGTAGTACATGGGTCGCGATTTTATTAAAATAATATTAATAAAAATTAAAAGGATACATTTATATAACTATGAGAAATTGTAGTACCCGAACCGTTTACAAATCCAAACGAAAATAACATAAAATAAAATACAACATAAAATGATTCAAACCGAATATTTCATCAAGAGCTTGAACCGCATCTTCTTATATGATTTCTACTTCGTCTTTAACGAAGACATGGACCGCACCCTTTTGTATGATCCTTCTTGGTTGCAAGAATTCACAAAAAATAATGTTGATGGTTGTGATTGAGGCACGTGTTCAACACACTTCCCTTAAAACAGATTTTGTGCCTCTACTTAAGATAACACGTCTGTTTTCCAGGATACAATAGCCGAAGTAGTCTGTACTGCCGGAGAAGGCCACACGCCTAAGGTTACACTGGGCAAAATTATAGTGTTAAAATTTGTGGAACAAATAATAATGAAAATGTGGTGGAATCAAGTATAGAAAAACTTATCTCTATATGTTTCCAACATATGGGTCAAGTTTTCCTTCTTCTTCAAGAATTCTTTTATGGACCCTCTTCTTTATTTTTCTTGTATGTATTTTTTCTAGTATTTCAAATGAGGCACAAAACCTTTTATGTATACAAGAGCTAAGGATAAGTGAAGAGACTAACTTAATTAGAGCCATAAACTCTAATAAAGTGAAATAAAGAACTCTACTCAAGAGTCTCCTTAATAATTTCACTAAAATCAAATAAATTCCATTAATCATATTATTAAATTTTTTTAATTTCCAACATCTTCTTAAATGAATCATTCATTTGTAAAAATGATGATGAAGAAGTAAAACCATAAAGCAAATGATGTTTGTGAGGGTAGTATTGTAAAAGTGTTTTGATATTGTAAAGGATGAGGTGAGTGAAATGTCTACATTACCCTCCTAAGTGTCTTAATTGTCACAACTATCCTCATAATACCCTTAAATTTCTTGCTTAAACATGTTGTACATGTTGCTTCTTAAGTTGCATGGAAATGAAAATGACTATGTTAGCCATCACTCCTCTTTTATAATGTACTAGTAGGAATGTCCGCGCGTTGCGGCGGTTGTGCATTATGTTTGTTGGTTATTCGTTATGTTAAAGTAGAAAACAACGATGTATAAAATATATGTTATCAAAAACTGAAACTCATAAGTATATTTTCTGAATATTTTAAATGGGTATGTAACATTTGTACTTTTCGTATTTTCTGTTCTAGTCCTTGTATTCTTGTATCTTTCTATTTTGTACCCTTGTAATCCCGAGCTTATGATCAATGGAAAAGTATTTTGTCAATTGTATTTAATCTTAATCTATTTCATTTATTCTATAAATTCTATGTGACGCAAACTTTATGTAACGTCGCGTGATTTTTAATTTTCTTGTATTTTAAATTCTATATTTAACAAATTCCAAGTTCGCCTTTACTCGTTTCTTTTATGTTACTCCTACCCATTCATGACGAGTCGCCATTATATTTTACCCTATTCAATTTAGGCGTTATAACAAGGAACCTATTTAGTTAAAATCTTAATATATATATATATATATATATATATATATTTGTTATTAATAAACATATATATATATATATATATATTTAATAATACTAAAAAAAATAAAAATAAAACAAACACACATGAATGTGTATTGTTTTTCTAACAACATGATTCAAATTAAAAAAAAAAATTGCCGTTTCTATTTTTAGTATTTATTTATTATTTTTTTTTCTTTTGAGATATATCTTCTAACCACCCTAATTAATTTATTAAATACCCAACCCCTTCACTCCAACTATAAATACACCACTCCCTACCCATTCTAACACTTGTTCAATCCTAAATCCTCTCTAAATTTCCAAATCTCTCAAGAATTCTCTTAAGAATAAGTGAATTTCTCACTTCACCTTCAACCTCTCTTCTACTTTCTTCACTCTCCTCTTCTTCAAACCCTTTGAGGAAACCTCTAGGACCTCTCTCCTATTTGCCATGGCAAATAAACATGAGTAGGGCACCAATTTGAGGCCTCAAATGTGGTCATCTTCTATTATCTTTTATGCACTAGGTTGTTAATAATACCAACCAAGTTCACCAACAACTCAATGATGGAGGGACTTGTGTTATGGTTCATGGTTGACAAAAGGAAGGCCAAGGCTCATCCAAACTAAGTCACCATACCCTACTTTCTAAGTTATATTATATAAATACTAAATTATATAAACTCTACTAATTTAATAACTCGGAAAGGTTTGTGGATACATCCCTACCTTACCAATGCTTGACTCTCATAACCATCCGAATCACCTCTATGGTGGTTTGTGTTTTGGTTCGCCTAAAAGGCTTGCTTGACTCTTATGACCATCCGAATCACCTTCATGGTGGTTTGTGTTTTGGTTCGCCTAAAAGGCTTGCTTGACTCTCTTGAATCTATAACCTAAACTCGAATCTAAGACCCTTTATTATTATTTTTTATTCTAGTTAACCAAGGCTAAGGAACTAATCCCCCAAGACTCATTCTTTGGAGCCTTACTAAACGCACCCAAAGGTGAGTCATACTTGTCCCCTTTTTACTCTTTATCACTTTTGGGGTGTAAACATGTATCGTATGCAAAACACACTAATGCTTTCATAAACACACATGCTCAATCTATTAAACATACTTATATGCTACTTGCCATACTTATGATTCTTAGATACTTAGACATAAATCATTAACTATTATTAGCCCACTTAACATGTATAGCGGTATAGGACTAGCACACCGCCCCCTTTATGGGTCATTGTTAAGATTTAAACGGCCTAACATGAATATGTTAGGTATACGTTGTGGTACTCGCGGGTTTGAGTTATGTCTTTTGTATGATAGGTATGTGCAATGCTATAGTATGAGATTTGAGTAAACCATTCTAAAATACTATGTATGTAAACTAAAACTAGTATGCTCACCAATGCTTTATGTGTTGACGGATATTTTATACATGTTGCAGGAAATGTTTGATGCAAGATATTCAAGAAATCTACTTAGGATTGGACTAGAAACTCACGCTAGTTTAAGTTCTATATTTTGATGTCGTATTTCTCTTTTCATGAAAACAATTTGTATTTTGTTATCTTTTTAGACGATAATTATGCTATGAATGAAATTTTATCTTTAAATCATATTGTCACGAATTCTAGTGTCATGAAGTCTTTGAACAATCTATCCCAAGACTCGCCCCGATGTATTCCGCTATCGGTTGGGGTGTGACAGGGTACATCACAATAGGCCGTACTATTCCTTACAACACCCTTAGATAGGCCCACGTCCTTCAGTGGGACCCTTTTATGTATCTCGAAGGCAGATAAGTATGTCATCGTAGAGCGGTACTTAGCGTAGTGAAGTGGCATTGTATCTCTTAATGACCATAAGATTGTAGTGGAAGTGATGTAATTACTAAAATGCAGTTTGTAGTGTGCAACATATTTCTATTATTTTAGGGCACCTGTGAGATGCAGCGGAGTCAATGATTTACATAGATACTCTTGTTTTATGTTAGTTTGACAAGCGTCGTAACAAATATATTGGACCAAACAAATTAGTAATCAATATAGTTAAAACTACCAAATCGACTGATAAGAACTTGTCTTCTTTTGGATATGTAAACAATTGGTGACTCGTGAGATCAGAAACTTAAATCCTATTCCTAGAAGCTTATAGTAGCGGAGAAAACAAAAAACCATCGAGGAAGATGATGACGTTGCTCATGAAGTATCTCTACCATATTTGCTTGTATAAAAGTCAAGCCTACATATATCGCTCACTTTAATGGGTTGAAACGTGTCATGGGTTGGGTGTGTTGGCAAACTTCAAGCCTACATATTCATTTGTGTGCAGAAGTGTCACATTATACCATCCTGCAACCACATAAATTTAAAAAGAAAATATAAATACATATTATATGATGTAATTTATTTACTATAAACATTGAAAGATATGTAAGTTATGTATGCGAAGAGTCACCACATTATTTATGTACTAAATACATGACAACTATTTATAAGACTATAACATTGATACAAACATAATAAAGACATGGAGGTTATGAATGTAAAGAGTCACCACATTATTGTTAATTTCCTCATCAATTTTATAATTATGTTTAAATTAATTTCTTCAACAATTTAATATCTAGGTAGAAAGACAATTTTACACTCTAAATGACTTCAATAAGCATTGTACTATAAGCAATAAAGGTTCTATTTACTTAAATTTTGCAGGTATCATTCATTGATGCTTTATAATATATAGTATAGAAGATAAAGATTCAGGTTGATTCATTAGCGTGAGCGTGAATTTATGGCTTTTTGATTTCTTATTTTTTAACACAAATAACATAAGTAACTAACACATAGTTAAGTTTTTGTTTTCTTTTTATGCTAGTGTTTAATTTATTTTATTAATTAGAATTAGAACTTAAACAATATACAATTGCCGAAAGCAAAATAATATTGTGAACCACACTTCATACAACGTTTAACAAGAACATTAAATAGATAAACAAATACCTTAAAAGTCTTAGAACAAATATAGTTTACGTATAAAGTTATATTTGAGCATGCATATATAGATTTATAGAGTTAACTACTTCATGGCGTTCAAGGAGATCATGTTGATTGAAATTGAGGAATGTCTCCATAGCCTTCTCCAACCATCCTCTCCGTCATCTGTCCTTCATATCCATTTGTTCCCTGCAACATCAGGTTTCATCCTATGCAGTAAGTGGAAATAATATTTATAATATTAGAAACGTGTTAGCAAATCTAGAATGTTATATTTATAATTTTGTCTGTTGTATTTAGTTAACAATAAATATGATTCAAGATAAACAACTTCTTAACAAGGATAGTTAGGAAAGCCACCTGTCATCTTCATAGGGGCCATATCATCCAATTCAGTAGAGTTGAGGTGAATAGGTCATAGAACATGCTGGCTTCTGAAAGCTTCATGGAGAGAAACTAAAAATGCACAAAGAAGGGAAAAACTGTACTAATTAATTTTGAAAAATATTTTCTCATCAATAATTTTGAATATTGCTTGTTTATTGTTTTAATTGTTAGCTGCACAATTAAATTACCTCAATTTGATTCTACAACGATCCAACATAGTTGATTATTACATCCAACATCACTGGCATTCTCATTGTCTATAGCAAATAACTAAATTTAAATGGAGCAAAAAATGATATATTATGAAGATACATTTTTGTAATTGTCAAAGAAAATATGAACAAGTAGAAAAGAAAATGTATATATGTATATAAAGATTAACTCATATCTTTATACCTTGTAGCATCCGGGAACCATATCGTGCAAGTGTCTTAACTTCTCATTGATTTTTTTCTCTTCTTATCTAATGAAGACATAAATTTTTTGGACAAAACAATGTTTCAAAGCATGAAATCAGCTCTAAGATTTTGTTTGGGGTTATGAAAAGACTATTAGCATTCAAGAAATTGATTATAATGAAGTATATATAAAAATATAGATGGGGGGTTGAAAGGTCTCACATTTAAAATGCATCATAAGTTAAGTTGTATTTTGTGTTTTAAAAGTTTGACATAAGAGCATAATTGGGATAAGATTTTAGGATGTGAGGTATTGGATTATTTTAAATTTACTAATCTACCCTCCTAAGTGTCTTAATTGTCACAACTATGCCAATAATACCCTTAATTTTTTTGCTTAAATATGTTGTACATGTTGCTTCTTAAGTTGTACGGAGGTGAAAATAACTATGTTGTACATCACCCCTCCTTTATAATGTACTAGCATATAACCCGCGCGCGTTGCGGCGCGCTAATCGGTATAAGCCCGCACGTTGTGGTGGGGACGCAATGGGAATGATGCTAGTATCGACTTTGTTGCGTACAGTGTCGGCACATGCTATGCAAGCGAAAGAGAGAACTCGAAAAATTAAGTTGTATTATGACCAAAGCATTATGTAAACGTGTTATTAAGTCTTAACAAACATGAATAATGGAAAATTGATGTTTCATTATTATCTTTAACAAATCTGCAATAATCATAACCTGCAAGTCTCAATTAACATATGTATAAGATTCTAAAAACCTGCATAAATCATATAATAAATCACAATAACTGACCCCGTCAACAAACAAGTTCGAACAAGAATGTGAGGTGATGCAAACAACTACCTTACAATTGCCCAGCATCTTTAAAGTTGCCGGATAGAAATACTGCAAAAAAAAAAAAAAAAAGAATACTATAATCAAATATGAATAAATTACTTAATACTCTCTAGACCATACAATCAGTAACTTCATAGGGAGGCTATCCGATGATGTGGTGCCATATGATATTAAATAATATATAAATAAAAAAGCACATTGTTGGAGGCTGACCGAAGAAAAACGAAAGCACGCATCAACATATAATATATTTTTTAAATAAGTTTTATGTTAACAAGGATCACATATATAAAACAGAGTTATATGGTCCATTCCATTTTACAAAAAAAAAAAAAAAAAGGATAAAGATATGTAGTGGATTAATCCTTAAGATCTAAAAACCTGAAGGCGCTAACTTTCACTGAGAATTCCCTTGAGTTTTATCCTTGCTATATCTCAATAGATAAACGGTAAAACAAATTATGGGACTTTGAAAAGCTCAATACTTAGTATGTAGAAGTACCTTCTTGATGAGTGAGTTGTTTCATTCCTGCAACGTCTTCTCCTGTCATCAAACATAAACATGGTATATATCAGGGGTTGATTAAGAACCAAAAAGGACGAATTCGTATTATGTTTTATCTTTAAAGGTCAGTAAAAATTAAATATATCAGGCCATGTGTTCTTTTTTATGAATATTTTTTTAAATGTTATTGTAACACACACACGCGCACACACACACACATATATATGTGTAGTGAAGCGGGGATGTAGGGAAAATGGGTAGTTAGTTGAAACCAAGCACCTACTCTTGAACCACTTATACTAAATGTCACAATGAAAGTAAGAAACCTACTTAATCAAAAACCATAATAAACACCACCTATACTAAATGTCACAATGGTCAAGATTGGCGGCATTTAGGCTGTTAGGTGTAACAAAAGATGTCAAGCCAAGGTAAAACTCTTCTAGAACTCTAGGAAAAAGGTGGCACCTTCAAGGACACAAATAGATCTCCCTTGCCTCCATCTGTCCTTCAATTAGTATTTTTTGGGTTTTTCCTTATGGTGATAACAAGGAACACAAGTTATATTAATTTAACTGTTGTAAAGATATATTCAAAAGTATAACCCAAGTATAAAAATATAAGATTCACTATATGGACAAATGCATTATAAGGATATTTAGATACTGTTGTGACAATTCTATGAACATTACAACAAGGGAACCCATCCCTTGGCCATAAATGTAATAGGATTACGGTTAATACAAAACTAACCTTGTGTTTCCATGGGCGAATAATTAAGGCTAGGTAGTTAAATGATAGAGGGCGCCTTTAAGATGCAAAGGCATCGCGTACCACATAGGCACAAGGCATACACACGTAACAAAAGGAGCGCACAATTAGTGAAAAATAAAAGCAGATGGGCTGAGAAAAGTATATCAAATCTAATAATAAGCAATTCCAAAATTCAAAATTAAACTAAGATCTTGATGTTTCTGGCAAAATTGAACTTTGCCAAAAACCTGCACACTCCACATACCTTGGCAAACTCTCCTCCCTCCCTCCCCCTTCTAACCCCATTTCTCCTCCACCTCAGATTAGTATTGTGATATATTGTTCATTGCTTAAATTTTTAGATAGAAACAGAAGCCAGAGCCGCTCAAATAAAGAAGAAAGAAAACATTGTCGTGCAGCACCTAGGCGAGCACTAATTGACCACATAGTGTCCTACATATTTCATTATGCCATAAATCTGTTATTAACTATCCTTTCATCAAATTCAAATTGAAAATAAGAATACAGACTTCATCATTAATATTCATAATGAATTTGTTTCTTTCATTCTATCAATTCTTTCATGGCTTCTTCAAGTTGGGCAAATTCATATCTCCATATTAGTAATCTTTAATTTCAAACATATAATTCACAAACTTATGTGATCTTAATTCTTTTACATGAGTGAACTTGTTTCATCATTGAAGAACCAAAAATAACCTAAAGGCACAATTTTATCAAAATTAAAGCTAATTGAGAGAGAGAGAGAGAGAGAGAGAGAGAGAGAGAGAGAGAGAGAGAGAGAGAAGCAAACTTTAATGTTAATGAGTGTGAGATCTCTTCTTTAATTTGCAGAAATTGTTGCTCCTGTGACAGGTTCCACAGATTCTAGAGATCCTTTTAGCCCCACATCAAACTTCTGTCTCATACTCAATCAAAACCCATCACCAAAATCATAAGATACCAACATAATAAAAAAATTGACTATATAAAATTAAACAAACTGTCACAGCATCTCCAAACATGTTAAAAACCTAAACTCAAAAGTAAAATGATCGCACCTGCTGCTGAAGATGGCACTTGCGGTCTTGGAAGCGGAATAGATGTTCCCGAAATCTCGGTAATGGTGGCGGAGAGATTGGTTCCGAAAGGTCACGGGTTAACAGATAGCTGACGGTGACGACAGTGGAGGTGGATGAAGTAGGACGACTGTGGTAGAGAAAGTCGGTAGAGATTGCATACGCGGCGTATATGGCAGTTGAGAAAGTGGGTAGGGAGACGGATAATCGGTGACAGAACCAACCAAATCCATGGGCCTCACCACCACAAACCATACAATGAAACCACCCTACACATGACCTACCAAACACACCCACCACCGCCTAGCACCGGTTCAAACACCTCGCCTGCCACCACCAATCTTAAACCTGAAAAATTAAAAAACAAACAATCAAACACCAAACAACAAATAACAATATAAGAAGCTAAAAAACTGTACCAGAAAACAGAGTAACCGGACAAAAACACCGCAAAGAAACCGCCTTTTGAAACATCAAAAAACTTCATCAAGAATTCTGGACAAACACACCCTACCGAATTAATTTACCAAACATTTATTATAACACCATTCAACATACATAAAGATTTCTTATATTACCTCAAAAATAGACTGTTACATTGTAATAGGGCTGACTCGTTCTAAACTACCAAGTCATCAAGTTAATGGAACTACAATCGTATATTGTCATGTGAATAAGGTAGCACATTTGAAATGCGTTATCATCTTGTACTTTCACTATCTATGTAGAAAAAAAAAGCGTTTGTAGACACAGACTGCTAGCCACCCATTTACTATTTTGACCCAAATATTGTTCCAACCAGCATCAGTCTCCCGTCCACCTAAGAAGCAAGGCCTTTAGATAAATACTCATTTGTATAATCTTTGCAAGGTTAGAAGATTTAGTTACCCTACACCAAAATGTGCAATGGACCCTGCCCATAAAAAAAAAAAAAAAAAAGAAAATGTATCAGGGCATCAAGCTTTTTATAATAATATTGCTTATTGTGTTTAAATATAACAAGTTGTGTTGAGAGCATTTAGGATAGCTAAATTGTATATCATGCAGAATGTAAAGGAACCTACTAACCATTATCATTTATCATACATCACGAGTCTTCATAGGGCACAACATAACCTGCACATGCAAACATCTAAACCTAAATCAACTAATTCCTGCACCAGCGTTTCAATTATAAGAATATTGCTGGTTAATCGAAAAAATCAAATAAAGCAAAAAAAAATAAGATTAGAAATAAAAAGAAAAGACATGATGTCATAGTATTTATGCATACCTTCCGTTCAATTTCCGATTATGCGCCGCAGTCGACATCAAGAATTATTCAATTGCAATTGTTACGAACTGATGAAGGGGTGGAGATTTGAAGGGAATCAAATAATTCAATTGCAAACCTTAAATTCAGTGATGGAAACGCATGACGCTTGAGTAAATTGAAGGTGAAGAAGGGGATGGTGATACGAACTGAAGCGTCAGGAGTTTAAGATGCGATTGAAGGACCGGGGAATAAGGGTAAGAAAGGGATTACAAGGGTAACAAGGGAATTAGGTTTTAGTTTTTAACTAAAACGAGTTGGATGAAATGTCTATATTATCCTTCTTTGTGTCTTAATTGTCATAATTATCCCCATAATGCCCTTAAATTTCATTCTTAAATATGTTGTACATGTTGCTTGTTAAGTTGTACAGAAATGCAAATTACCTTGTTGTACATAACTCCTCCTTTATAATGTATTATAGATTATAGATTATAGATTATAGATTATAGATTATAGATTATAGATTATAGAATAGATTATAATTTCTCTCTTTCACTCATAACTACTTTTAACAAATATTAAAAAATAAATACAGTTTTTTCTGTTGTTTTATTTAAAAAAAATGGGGCACTTCTATGAATTCTCTAAACATTCACTTAAATGCATTTAAAACAAAAGTAAAATAAAAAGAATTGTAAGTGATGTGATTGATGGAACGAAGCTTTCTTGTTTTCTAAAACTATGATTTACTTTTTTTAGAGTACTGTTTCAGCGATAAATCCTGTGTTGTAAAGCGACTATTGCCCAAGATCATAGCACTACACGGGTTTTTCCTTTCAAACCCAAGCGGTTATTTTTTTTTTGTGAAGCGTGAGATTCGAACTTAAGACAAAACTCAGACAGAAACCTTCCAATGAGGTAAAACTATGATTTACTTGTGATTTTTTCTTATGTATTCTTTGAGTATCCATATACCAATTTATCTTTTTTAATTTTATTTTTTCCCATTTTTTTCGTCTCTACTTTTGTAATAAATGATTGTACGACTCTTCATGCAATATTGCATTACACTTTGTTCTCGAGAAACATAAATAAATGATTAAGCTTAAAATATAATACTGCAGCTTATTTGTGGATTGATGATTCGTTGGTAGATATGCTTTACCAGCACAAATCGTATCTTTTTTTTATATAGTACGACCAGATTTATTGGTGCCACTAAATGATAAATGCCAAAGATATGTGTGACCCCACCAAATTTTATTTTTTTTCCAAATTCTATCTATTTGGCAATAAATCCACTTTTTGTTGGCTTATATAAGGGTTCTTAACCAATGAGGTTTATCAAGTCTTAATACCAATACCTTTCAAAAAAAAAAAAAAAAAAAAAGTCTTAATGCCAATAGGAAGAGAGGAAGATCCCAAAAACTTTATTGCAAGGCTTTGAATGTTCGCTCTCCCTCAAGGGCTTCTAGCTTTATCCTACATGTAATATTTTATAAAAATTAAGCATGTATTTAGAGTTTAGCTGGAGACCTGGGGAGATCGAAAACTCAGTGTCTTGATGTACACATCGTTAAAAAGTCAAAATGGGATGAGAGCGGAAATCTAAAGAAATCTTTTCAAGCGTTGATTGTTCGCTCTCCCTCAAGGGCTTCTAGCTTTACATTACATGTACTCATGTATTAGAATTTAGCTGGAGACTTGGGGGAGAATGAAAACTCATCGTCTTGATGCGATACACTATTTGTACGAATATGAAACTTTTTTCAGGGCATTGATTGTTCGCTCTCCCTCAAGGGCTTCAAGCTTTACCCTACATGCAATACTTTCGTAATAACATGTATATAGAGTTTAGCTGGAGACTTGAGGAGAACGAAAACTCACTGTCTTGATGTTACACAATGTTGATGGGTCAAAATGGATAAAAAAAACAGAAGTCGATCACAAAAACTTTTACCGTTATTCTGTATGTAGATGGTAAATTTTTTTATTATTCTTTACATGCTCGCAAAGTTCTTTGATACTAAACATTGACATAGACGCCAATGTTATGCATTAAATTTAATCGGACTACATTAGCATTTAAGGTTGATGAATAATCAAACCTCTAAAATCTTACCCACAACCGAGTAATTCACATAAATTTAATAGACATTAACAATGCATATGAACATACTTTTTAATTAGGCGAAATTTGATATCATGCCCGGTTTAGCTTTTTTTTATTATTATTATTTTCGAAATCATCATATGCAGGATCCCAGACCGAGTTCACAGCCAGAAGAACCGATAATTACTAGTTAGAAAGTTATCGTGACGAAGTTTCATTGCACCAGAACAACCACCGCGATAATAAGAACATCGATGTAATGAATACGAAGCAAGTGTTTGTTCGGGGAAGGCTGATAAGCCAAAATCAACATTATATAGAGTAAGAAACCAAATTGAGGAAGAAACTCCAAAAGTTTTTATAAAACACTTTTGATTAATAATAAATCTTCCTTTGGTAATTGTTTGAAAATGAACTTTTGATAGAATTTGTGCTTTGAAAAGGAGGAAAAGAGGGAAAAATCATAAGTTACAAATTGTGACTTATGGGATTAAGAAATTGCAAATGAAATGGGTTAGGGCCTATAAGTTTTATCTTTTTTATGTTAGGTTTATATTAACTTTGAGGGTGTGTTTTGATAGGTAACGTTGCATAACTTTAAGGGGTAACGTAATACAAAAACTGTAAAAATACGTAAAAATTTACCCTACACAAGAAAAGTTGAGGGGTAGCTGTAACACCCCAACCGATGGCGGAAACATCGGGATGTCACGTATTGATGATTGTTTAGTAGCTCATGGTGAATAATAAATTTCATTAAATGATTTAAATAAATTACATACAATTGTTCTAAGAATTTGTACATCTCAATGATGAAAAATACTAGCTACACATCTTCAAGCATTAACTCTAATCTTCAAGCAAGTAGAACCTGAAACATGTTAAGTTTGAAAATATTTTAGGTCAACAAAAGTTGGTGAGAATACATAGGTTTTCGAATATAATAGATAACAATAGTTTGTACAACAATCACAGTTGTATGATGATAGAGTATGAGTCCGACATGTAACAATGCGTCTTTGTACAATCAAACCTTGTGTCGACTGAGACCTAACTCGCAAGTTAGTAAAAGTGTAACTGTTATCGATTATCCCTGAATTTATGCGGGGGATGGGTTTGTCAGACCTATAGCGCTATAATCAAAACAGGCGGCTTGATCAATGTTAATGATTGTACTGTGTCTTTTTGTTACAGTCAAATGATAGAATGAGTAAATGATAGTGTAATTGAATCACAAGTTTCAACAATGTAAGAATGAGTAAATGATAGTGTATAAAATGTTTAAACATGTTTCACCCCAAAATGTAAAACAGAAAAAGGGGCTATGTAAACTCATCTTAGTGTTAGAATGATGACCCTTGTTATATAAGTAAATGTGGCTCGTGTGTATCCAAATATCACCCTATTTCAAGGTAATAAATAAGTGTTGGGGAAAACTTAATAATTCTAAGTTTTCTAGTCTAAAATGTGCTAGGGTTCCTAATTTGGGGATAAATAATTGATTTATGATTAAATTTGAGTAATTTAAATAAATAAATAAATAATTAGTGAAAATGTTTTTTGACCAATGTTATCTAAAAGTAGTTGAATTATAATGTAATAAATGTGAAAATAATTTTTTTAAAATAATTTTCTTAATTAATGAATATTTATATATAAATACTTATTTGACAAAGTATAGACTTAATATTTAAAAATATTAAAAATTATAAATTTCGAATCAAAAATTTATATTTCTGATTTAATGATTAATAATAATTTATGTGAAATTTTGATGCAAAAATAATGAAAAATGAATTTATTATGATTTATTTATGATTAAAATAACAAAAATCGTTTAAAAAATATTAAATAAATGATTTTTCAGAAATAAAAATCATTTCTGGAATATTTATTGTTTCATAAGTTTAGGATAATTTTTGTGGAATTTTATAAAATCATTTTGATATTTTTATAGAATTTTATAATTACAATTGAATAAATGTGTAATATTTATTATATATAATAAATAAATGATTTTTGAAAAACTAAAAAGTGGATAATAAAGTTTATCATTTGAATAACAGAAAATAAATTTTGTAGAATTTATAATTTAGATTTAGTATTTTAAAACCATTTTTAAAATTAATAATGAACATATAAGTATAAAGGGTTTAAAAAAAAAAAGTTTGTATGTGCTAGGGATCGAACCCGGGCCACTGGCCGGTTCGGGTTTTATAATCACAAGCCTAACCAACTGGTCTAGACCCTGAGAACATTAAGATTTGATTTCAGTAATATGTATATGTTTCTTAGGATAAGTTTAAATTTAAACAAATAAAAATGATTGTGCCTGGGATCGAACCCAGACATGAACCGGGTTACAGAAACACTCCACCATCTGATCTAGAGATCAGTTAGTGTTTTCTTTTGATATAAAAAAATTATATGCTATGACTGGACATGGTCATCTTCCCCAAATTAAACCTTAAGAACCCTAGATTTCTAAGTAATACAATTAGAAAACATTAACCCCAGAAACATTAGGGTTATTGATCGGTTAGTAATGTAGATCAAAACCACGTATTAAATTAATACTTACAATGCTCAATGATTCACGTTGAATAAGTCAAACGAAAAGTCAAACGATTGACAATGGGCGCAAACGAGTGATGGAGAGTGAAATGTGATTGTCTAGAATTGATTTTCGGCACATCTAGGTTGTATGGCTAGGTTCAATTTATAGAAGTCCTATGGATTAGTCATTTTAGAAAGTTTTGACCCATCCATGTATAAAACGCGTGAATAAGAAGTAAAAAGGAGCAGATTAGCGCTGATTGCGGGACCAGTGGACGCGTCCTAACCTGTCGATCATATATTTGCCATGTTTCGTTCCAGAATTTCAGCTAAATTTTGAATTGAAGTTGGTCAACGAATAGATGTCAACCCTGTCGAGTTCCTGACCATCGCACAGCAAGGGGGAAAGGAGAGGGGGGTTTGGGCCGGCTTGTTGGTTTGGGCTTCTGGATGGGCTGGCTGAATTTAAGGATAGGTATTTAGTTTTTAGTTTAATTTGTTTGTTAAGATGTTTTGGTTTGGTTGGGCTTTGTTTAAAAAAAAAATCTTGACAAGTGTATGTGTAAAGAAAGAAAAATTTAGATCATATTATTATTATTATTATTATTATTATTATTATTATTATTATTATTATATACATATATATATATATATATGCACGTGGTGAGTTAGGAAAAAAAATAAGGACTTAGGCATATTTGTACAATATTAATGATAAAGGTGTAATAAAATAGAAATAAGGGCTTTTACGTATTAAAATTTGGGAAAATTTTTGCGATGTTACAGTCTCCCCTACTTTAGGAAACTTCGTCTCGAAGTTTATTGAAAACACAGGGTTGAAGGTGATTGGGTAGAAATTAGAACAAGTGTGGTCTGGAAAATTTTTGTGTTAAGATACGTCATGAATTATAGGTAATGGAATAAACTGTTTCGAATAATTTGGATGAAAGGATTGACGTATGTGAGTTTTAAGGATTTGATTAGTTGCGTCTTGAAATCACAAGGAGAATAAGGATCTAGCACAACACTAAACTTAAGTTTTAGGAATCCTAAAAGAGATGCATGAATTGATTGACTAACTAAATGAATTACCAGGTATCTAGAGTTTATAATTGGTTATATACCGAAAACCTTGATAGAATTTCACACTACCTTAACGTACCTGTAAATTCGTGATTACGTTCCGGACCGCAATCACCAATTTACCTTACATTAGGGTTTTGTGTCCTTCTATTACTCTAAACACACATGTAAGTAATGCAGAAATAATTATGTGGTTGAACCTTTGTATTCAATGAGTCCAACTGTTGAGCAGGAATAAGACTTCTACCAGTCAGTGAGTAAGAACCTCTACCGATTGTTGAGCAGGTTCGATAGCCTCCACCAGTCGTTGAGTAGGTTGTAGGGCCTCTCCCGACTGTTGAAAAGGCATGATGACCTCTACCAATCGTTGAGTAGGTTATTTGGTACTCAACTAACTGTTGAGCAAGTACTTCATCCTCTATTAAGTGTAGCAATTATTACACACATAAATTGCAAATTGATAATATGTTTATATAACGAGTATAGTATGTGAGTTGTAGTTGTATAGATTTAGATATTTATATAGCAATTAGTTCATATTCAAACAAGCATGCATCCAGGTGTTATGGTCATATTTGATGAACAACTCTCAGACAAAAATTTCAATATTAGAATTTATTACTTGAATCAAAAGCGTCAATACATAGAATAAAAAGCAAACAACATTCGAATGGTGGGGCTTGCTGTTAAGTAGCTGTAGGGTCTTGATCTCGGTTTAGTTTAGGGCATTGGTTACGGAAGTGATTTGGGTCTCCACATTCATAGCACTGACCATAGTTGTATCTACCAGGACGATTAGGATTAGCAGCCTGAGCAGGGTTGGTTGGTTGGTTGGTATTAGGGTTTGGGGTCTCACGACATGTGTTGACCAGATGGCCATACTTACCATAATTGGTGCACAAGCGACACGCTGAAGCGGTGGGATGATGTCGTTTGCATGTGTTACACAATTCAAAGTTTCCTGTATAAGGTTTCTTGTTAGAAGCTTGTGTAGTGAGGTTTACATCAGGATCCCTGGTCTTAAGCTTCTGGTTCTCAGTAGTTACTGCGGCTACAATACTTGCTTTCTCGCCTTTCCGAATTAAGGTCCCGTTCATTACGTGATTGTCAGTTAAGATAGCTGCTAGACGCTTGGCCTCTTCGAGGGTAGCAGGGTTCCTTCCCCATACTGTGTCCTGAATCTGCATGGGTAAACCACCGATATATTTCTCAATGGCTACAGGTAGGGGAGTGACCTTATAGGGCAACAACAGACTGAGCTCATGGAAGCGGGTATTATAAGCAAGGTTTTCCCCACTATCCTGAGCAAGGGTGTGGAACTCGTCCTCTAATTTCTTGACCTCGTTACGTGGGCAAAACTCAGCTTTCATTATCTCCTTGACTTGATCACAGGTCATAGCAAGTGCAACTTCAGCTCCACGGTTGCGCTTTTCCTCATTCCACCAAGTGAGTGCTCGTTTGTGAAGAACACTCATAGTGTAACATCACACAATTTTTTTATATATATATAGAACTCCCTCGTTTATTCATCCGATTCATGTTTACAGTATCTTACCATCCATTTTTTTAAAAAAAAAATTTTGTTTAAATAATGACTTATAATCAATACTAAATTGGATTGTATTAAAAATTCTGATTTAAAAACGTTAAAAAAATGTTTGTCTGTGCCAGGATTCGAACCCGAGTCCCTGGTGGGCTAAACCTTAACCACACCACACAAACCACTACACCATTTGGTGTTTTGTGATGTTAATTAAAACCAATTAAACTTAAACCCTTTCAAGGTCCCTTAGTCAAACCTGAAAAGTCAAACGTAGTCTCCTAGTCAAATCAAGTCAAAGTGTTAGTAAATATGGTCTCCTAGTCAAGTCAAAGTGTTAGTAAATATGGTCTTCTAGTCAAGTCAAAGTTATTCCTAAATTCTAGCCTAGTCAAAGTAGTCTCTAATTACAACTCCAAATTATACACTATAAATACTATAGCCTACCATTCAACTCTTTATACCATTCAATAAAAAAAACATTATTATCCCATCTCCCATATACTAAAGTTTTCATCCATCATTATCTCCTCTAGCTAGTTCCGAGTTTTCCAAGGCATTATTACTAAGTGTTTGCACGCTCAATAAAACGCACGAACTCATTATGCACCTAAGGTGAGTTTTACATAGCCCCTTTTCCATTCACTATTTTAGGGTGAAACATGTTACAACATTCAATTTACAATTCAATCATAAGTTTCTATGTGTTATTCTATGTTGCATTATGTCTTAAACATTACTATGGTAAGCACATTATTCTAGCATAATCATTAACATTGATCAATCGACGGTATACAATGATTGATCTATTGGACTGACAATCCCACCTGGATACGTGTACTTCCTACATAGGTCGCGTGGGTGATTGTTATCGAATTTATAACATAATCGAGTGAACCATGTGCGTATGGGATGGACCACAATATTCTAGTCACAAGGTTTGATTATGCACTCGATTTACCCGATTGTTTTGTTTTCACATATGGACTAGACTTGCCATGACACTCGAATTGTACAAGTTTTTATTCAATTATCAAAACTTATGTAATTCTCACCAACTTTTGTTGACCCAAAATATTTTAAACTTAACATGTTTCAGGTTATGGTTTATTCGAAGATTAGAGTTAATGCTTGAAGATGCGTAGCTAGTATTTTTCATTTTGATGTACAAATTTTTAGAACAATTGTATGTAGTTCATTTAAATCATTTATTGAAACTTATTATTTACCATGTGCTACTGAACAATCATCAATACGTGACATCCCGGTGTTTCCGCCATCGGTTGGGGTGTTACAGATTGGTATCATAGCCATGGTTATAGGGAATTAGGTTATTAGAAAAAAAAAATAATCTAGTCTATAACCATAGGATTTTAACCAGTACTTGCTCCTTTTACTTGCAACCTTACTTGTTTCTATTCTCTATCCTACTTCTTATCCTTACTTTAGTCCCTACAAGAAGAGTGCTCTCCATCACAAGATCTACTCTTAGACTAGTAGGACAAATCCTCAGGTTTAGCCTGAACCACCTTGAAGATCTCGTCGAAGTTCTAAATTTTAATAACGAACACGTGCAATCTGGAAGGGTGAACGCCTGTATTCTGAGTTTTCCAGTCTAGGACTGGCATTGCGCATAAATCCCAATCAGACGAGGGACCCGGATGCCTACCTGGGAATTCTCGGGATGAGTGTTGTAACACCCCAGTCGATGGCGGAAACATCGGGATGTCACGTATTGATGATTGTTCAGTAGCTAATGGTAAATAATAAGTTTCAATATATGATTTAAATAAATTACGTACAATTGTTCTAAGAATTTGTACATCAAGATAAAAAAAAATACTAGCTACGCATCTTCAAGCATTAACTCTAATCTTTGAGCAAGCTATAACCTGAAACATGTTAAGTTTGAAAATATTTTGGGTCAACAAAAGTTGGTGAGAATTACATAGGTTTTTGAATGTAAAAGATAACAATAGTTTGTACAACAATCATAGTTGTATAATGTAAGAGTATGAGTCCGACATGTAACAATGCGTCTTTTGTACAATCAAACCTTGTGTCGACTGAGACCTAACTCGCAAGTTAGTAAAAGTGTAACTGTTATCGATCATCCCTGAATTTATGCGGGGGGGGGGGGGGGGGGGGGATGGGTTTGTCAGACCTATAGCGCTATAATCTAAACAGGCGGCTTGATCAATGTTAATGATTGTACTGTGTCTTTTTGTTATAGTCAAATGATAGAATGAGTAAATGATAGTGTAGTTGAGTCACAAGTTTCAACAATGTAAGAATGAGTAAATGATAGTGTATAAAATGTTTAAACATGTTTCACCCCAAAATATAAAACAGAAAAAGGGGCTATGTAAACTCACCTTAGGTGTATAATGAGTTCGTACGTTTTATTGAGCGTGCAAACACTTAGTAATAATGCCTTGGAAAACTCGAAACTAGCTAGAGGAGATAATGACGGATGAAAACTTTAGTATATGGGAGATGGGATAATAATGTTTTTTTTTTTTTTTTTTTTTTTTTTGAATGGTACAAAGAGTTGAATGGTAGGCTAGTGTATTTATAGTGTAAAATTTAGAGTTGTAATTAGGGGCTACTTTGACTAGGCTAAAATTTAGGAACAACTTTGACTTGACTAGAAGATCATATTTACTAACACTTTGACTTGACTAGGAGACCATATTTACTAACACTTTGACTTGACTTGACTAGGAGACTACGTTTGACTTTTCAGGTTTGACTAAGGGACCTTGAAAGGGTTTAAGTTTAATTGGTTTTAATTAACATCACAAGACCTTGAGCGAGGCACCAGCTTATACGCTGGGCTAGCAAAACGGGCAATATACGATTCGAGTTATCCTGGGTTGATACAGAGATTGACTTGAACCTTAATCAAGGTCTAGTCATAAATAGATTCAGTTCGGAAATAAACTTGAACCTTAATCAAGGTCGAGTCATAAACAGATTTAGCTTGAAAACAGACTTGGGCCTTAATCAAGGTTAAGTCATAATTAAACTCGGACTTTTATAGAAGGTTAAATTCGTAAAGAGGGACTTGAACCTTAATCAAGGGTTGAGTCATAATCACATTCGGGTAAGTCATGAATCTTGGGATTAATGACCTAAAACAGCGGGCTTGGGCCATGATAAATCAGTAAATCATTCAACCCTCGGATTAAGGATGAGAAAGTGTAAACTGCAACAACATTAGATTGTATTGTTGGTACGATTTAATACAAAACATAATAACGGTTGGATTGTATAGTTATTACAATCTGATGCAAACCGTGATAACAGGAAATTAGTCGATACAATACGTAGTAATGACCAATCTACACCGTGTTTTATGAAAAGAAAACTGACCTCAATTTGTATTGAGATCGGTAATCAGAAAGAGGACTTTTAGAAACTAAGCGTTCTAAATATATAAACGGTTTGAAATCTAAAACTCAAAGGTCTTTAAACGGGTCGGGTGGGGCTATGACCACCAATCGAGTTAGCAAAACGGGAAATTGGGTAAACCCAATAAATGGCAAATTCTTGAAATAGGATTAGCCAAAGAAAGGAAAACGTTAGTGTAAAGCAAGGTTTGTTTATAGCATCCTAGCAAACCAAAAAGAAACGAGGGTTGGATTCGGGGATGAATCCAAGAAGCTAGAAAACGGCTATATTAAAAAGTCGGGTTAGTCTTGGAAACCAAGACAAATTACTTGTTAGAAATAGACGCATAGACATGTATGCCTATGCATGCTACAATCGAGTATTACAGTAGATGCCCTAAGGTGCATGATAGAATGGCCCCTTAAACCATTACATCATTCGTGATAATAGTAGACGGGGATAGTCTACGGATCTAGGGAAGACCTATGAGAACAGAAGTAGCTAAAATGTCGGGTAGGGGGTAAATATGTAGATATTGCCCCTAGTTAACCGAAATAATAGAATGACTCAAGTCATATTATGAAAGCTAAGGCTTCCATATAATAAAAGTTAGAAAGCCGAGTAAAGAGATACAAACAATAAGTATATAGTATTACTTGTTAATCTATAGAATGTCAAGGGGTTGAGCGGTGCTCAAAATTGATTAGAGACACTAAGATTCTTTGGTGTAACCACAGCAACAACACAAGAAAGGTTTCGAGGACGAAACCTTTTTAAGGAGGGTAGACTTGTAACACCCCAAAACCATTCATGCGCCTAACTACGCCATTAGGCGTGATTAGCAATATAATAACACGAGACTTAGAGGATAATAATATGGGTTATATTCTAACATGGAAATAACCTAGTTAATAATATTATGTTTATAAATTAATAAAAGGTGTTTGAAACTAGCTTATGAGTTAGTTTTTATACGAAATGATAGTGGGTAAACTTGAGGGGCCTTAGTTGCCAATGTGACAAAGTGGGTTTTATAGATAAAATAATAATAATAATACAAAAACACACACACACACATTGTGTGTATGTCGTGTATAACATCAGGAGACTTGGTCTCCTTCAACAAACAAACCCCAAACACAAGAACAAGGCCAAATTCAAGCTAAATCAAAGGGGTTTTCAGTGCATTAGCAAGAAAGGGATCATCTAAGGCCTAATGAACATCAAGGTACCTTTAATTCGTGTTGAATTTGATGTCAAACTCGTTTTTGATTTGGGTCAAAATCTAGGGTTTTGGCAAAACGTGAATTTATGAGTTGTTAGAGGTTTCTCTAGCTTTAGGGAGCCTCAATTAGGTATAATACGGTTATGAATCACATTCTACATGTGCATTTGATTTTGACCATATGATAATGTGAATATGTAAGATTTGGGGTTTAACCTATAGGTTGAAACCACACATGATTAGTAACCTTTTGTGACTCTTAGAAGTTGTTGTATGAGAAATTTAGGCAAAATGGTCTAAATAATGTATTATGATGATGATTAGACAAATGGTTATGTTATGGCTAATCTTGAGCTTTAAAACTAAACAAATTGGTGGGTGCACACCAAGTGTTCGATTAAATGCCAAATTGGTGAACACTAGTGAAACTATGAAGTTAGAATCATGTAAGAGCTATAAATCGTATGTGATATTGGTTTGTAATAAGCCAAGTTAATCGGATATTCTATATAAGAAAATGGCTATGGATTTAGCTATAAATGGGTAATGAATACATGATTTATGGATAGTGAATTAAATCCATGTTATGTATTCTAATAATCAAGTTTGACATATCCCTAAGTAGGTACAAGAACTAGGGATGCAAACGGGTCAAACAGATGCAAGCAATGCGTATGGAAGCAAGAACGGATATGAGGTAAGTTTTACTTACACCAATATACTATAACATAGCTTAAATTGTTATAAACATTAGTTTCAAATCTTGAGTGTGAGGTAAAGATAAATCCCAAGGGGTAGAATCTATTAAGTGAGTTGCCTTATGTGCACTCAATACAAAATGTGGTTTATAACCTTAATCGAGATAATGAGTTATGACCAAATGGAGAAATCCATCAAACGGGTCAACTAATAAAGATATGTGAGAAATGATGTTTTAATCCAAATTAAACCAATTGAATGGAGTCGTTAAGCATGATGTTAAATGGGTCAAGTTTGTTTCACTTGAACCATAGATAAAAACTTGGGTAACGTAGCATTATGAACTAGGAGTCTAAACGGGTCAAATGGTGATGTCCTCACCATGTGAATCCAACACTTGATGCTTGTATTCCAAGCATTAAGATTCATAAAGTTAAACGGGTCAAATGGCAAGTTATTGCCATTTGAGTTCCGAGAAATTAACGTTGTCTATTTAGAAAGCATACAGGTAGATGCAATTGTGCGTGCATTCTTGATGTTAAGAATCAAGGAGGATAAACACAAGGTATGGATATGGGGCAAGGCCACCCGGTAAGTCCGTAGTCAAATAAACGCCTTCGGCGAAGCAACATAGGTGATAAAGTACCCACATGAAGTGTGGGTGCAAATCAAGTAAGTAATTTCCATAACTATGTCTAATGTGCGCTAATTAGAACAATCTTGAGAAATGTTGAAAATCTAAGTCCGTATGGACTTAGAAGTTTTTAAACAAGTCATTGAGTCAAAAACATTGGATTTGAAATAAGAAGTTTCGCCACGAATGGCTAAATTGAAAGATTTGGTCATGAGGGGCATTTTGGGAATTTAAAGGATTAATAAAGGTTGATTCTAAGAATCTGAGTCGTAATGAAACAAATCGGACAAACGCTTTTGTTGATCAAGTGTCTAATGACTTGACAACTCAAACGGTATGCAATTTAAGTGGTCAAAAGTGCCTTGTTTGAATTAAGGCCTTAATGGGTCAAATTGGGTAAAAGTCGCCATAAACATTCAAAACTAAGAACCGGATCATGGCGACATAAACCGGACCATAATTTCAGTCAAACAAAGGTTTATTTAGTCGGCAAGTCATTACTTAGGCTTCGGGAATCATCAAATGCGGTTGCGACATGATTCCCACGCTTAAAAGCCACCAAAATTACATCAGAAGCTTCGAGCGGCCGCGCGAATAAACCGACCGGCCGCGCGAATAGACCTGCATGTCAGCACGATCTTTAAAATTGCATATAAAATTGTAGAAAAATCGTTAGGAGGCGTTCTTTATATGCCTGGAAAGCTCTTGGAGCGTAGAACAATTCTCATTTGAAAGTCAAAGTCAGATTTTGGGTTTTAGAAGGGGTAAAAGCGATCTGAACAGCTGCTGCACATAAGTTGCAGAGTTTGTTCTCCTGATAAAGGGCCTTTTGGCCTGGTTCGTTCCGTTTCGACGTGTAACGACTATCATACTAGTTAAATGTTTCATTTGACCACTCACTAACCATTCTTTGTGTAATGGTGCTAGGTAAACATGTGATGGAAGTCCTGGAGCAAGGATCCAGTCGCGATAAGAGCCGAACACATCCGATCACCCATACAAGCTTCCGCACTAGAATCTAAGGAACTCCCGGTAAAACGCAACATCTTAAAATATGTTTTAACTATTAAAATGTAAAAATTTGTGTGAACCAAACATGTATTTGATCTTAATGGGTTGACTTATAAAGAAAATTTCAAAGTTTTAAATCGGGAGTGGTTTAAGTAAGGTCCAAACCCGTAAGATTAGACGTTAATCACGTGATTACGGGTTAGGGTCTTACATTTAATATTGATTATACGTCATTATTTAAACAAAAAAAATTAACAAAATGGATGGTAAAGATACTGTAAACATGAATCGGATGAATAAACGATGGAGTTCTATATATATATATATATATATATATATATAAAGAAAACTTGTGTGATGTTACAGTCTCCCCTACTTTTAGGAACTTTGTCTCGAAGTTTATTTTAAGAAGAAACATTTGAATAGCGTTGAGGATAGTTAGGGTGACTATGGTTCTGTTAGGATCTGAGTTTGTTTGTTTTGATTGTATTTAACTAAGAATGATAAGAGTGATGTGAATATAGATGAAAGTGCAGCGGAATGATAAACTATTAATCAAAACATGAGAGTAATTGTTTTCTGATCGAATGCTTTCATTTATCTAAAAGATTACAATCATACAAGTACTCCCTCTCAGCCTGATCACACAGTGATTGTTTGTCTGAGAGAATGTTTGTGTGTGTGATGTAATAGAACAGTACAAGCACTGTTCTATTTATAGACAAACCTAAACCACTGATGACCTAGGCTGACGTCACCTAAGACAGTGACCTCTAACAGAACAACAAACATAAAACATCTGCCTATCACAAACTACTGTTACATTGAAAACACTGAAGGTAAACTACTGTAGTAGGAAAACTCTGATGGTCTTGTATCCTCTGCTGGAGCCTAAGTGCTGTTGGCTCCAGCAGTGCTTTAGTCTTCAATACTTGGATCACCAGTTGTTCTTCATCAGACCTTTGGTCAGCAGTTGTTCTTCATCAGTGTTTATTCAGCAGTCCTTTGTATCAGCAGTTGTCATAGCAGTTTTTTGGATAGAACAGTTGTTAGAGTCAGTAGTCTTTTGGGAGAAGTATGTTGTAAGGACTGTTTATTGTGTGGATCAACTGTTAGCATGTTTTGGCTTTTCAATCATCTGTTCTTCTCCAGGTCAGCAGACCCAACAATCTCCCCCTAGAACAGATGATGCCAAAACTCAGCTTTATTTACTGATCTTTATTCCTCACCAGACTTTCTCTGATTTGACCTTTGAATTGTAGTTCAAAGTCCAGAGCAAATAAGTCTTCTTCATCTCTTTCAAGCTGTAGATTTAGCAATGTTTGAAGATCATTTGCACATAGGCTGTATGCATCATCCATGCTAATCTTCTGAACTCTTCCATCTGACCTGAGCAGAGTCAATTCATGGTTGTCTTTGTTGACTTTCCATTTTAGAATTTTTGAGTCAGTGGATTTGCTGAGATGAACTTTTATTTGGGATGAGTTAGGTGATGGAGGTCTTCCAATGAGTTCCCTGAGTTTCTCTATTGTGGGATCAGAGAAAAAATGTATCTGATTGAAGAGCCCTTCTTTGATAAATGTATCAGCAAACTTCTTCTGATCTTCTTCTGACATTTCCTTCTTTTTCTTGAACTGTCTTCTTGCAGCAGCTGATAGATCAGAAGTTTCAAGTAGGCTGTCTAAGGTAAAAGTCTGCTGGGGTCTCTTCATCAGTGGCTCATCAGAATAGACAGGTTTTCTAGGCAGGCTGGGATCCTTCTTTCTGTTTTCTTCAAGACTCTTGTATGTCTCAACCAGCCTCAGCTCAGACCATCTAGAGACAGACCTCATTTCCCCATAGTTAGCAGCTACTATCTCTTGTCTCATTCTTTTAAACTTTAAGGCTCTGACTGGGTCTCTGCCTTTGCCAAAATTAGGAGTAGAGACTTTAGCTTTAGGGTCTTTGGCCAATTCTTCTATTCTGAGAAGTTCTTCTCTTAGTGCATGAGTGGTCCAACCATTAAACTGCTTTTTGGTTGCTTTATATGGCTTGGTTGCCAAGATCTGTTCCAGAAGAGAATCCCTAACCTCCTTTTCCAAGTCAACACTGAGAGGCATGGAGGACATGGAGTTGCTCAGGGTCTTAGCAAAGTCCTCAATCCTTCTGAGTTTGCTAAGCTCTGCTGAATGGATGCCCTGAGCAGTCCTGTCATCCTTCCCTTTGCATCTCTCCTTAATGATGGCATCTACCTGTTCACCCTTGTATTTAAGGTATGTATCAATGTTTAGGGGAACAGGGAAATTTGGGAAAGAAGGGAAAGATCTGTCAGATGGTTGTTCAGTATTGTAGAAGGATTGTAATTCCCCCTTGAGTAGATCAAGTTCAAGGGGATACTGAACAACCAATGGTGTAATGGTTGGTGGTGGTCTATGGGAACTGAATTTGGATGTGTGTGGTGAGAATGATGAAATTGGAATAGCTGTAATAGGAGTGGATTATGCAGTTGAGGTGGTGTTTGGTGATGTGTGTATGTTTTCATCATGTACAACAAAGGTTGATTTTCTCTTCCTTGTGTACAAGATTTTAGGGGATGGTGATTTGGAAGCAATGGTTGGATTAACATCTGTTGGCCTTATAGTAGGTCCCACAGATGTTTGGGATTTGGTTGGTGATGTAGGTTTGGGTGTAGGTTTGGTGGTTGTATGTTCAGATGTGCTTGTAGGTTAAGGTGCAGTGGTTTGGGAAGCAGTGTTTTGGGTAGTTTCAGTGTTTTGGGTGGCAGTGGTTTTGTCAACAGAGGTTTTTAGCTTGGATGGTGGTTTTCTTACATGTCTAGCAGGCATTTTCATCCTTTTTGAGGATCCCACATCTTCAATCTCCTGCTGTTGTTCTTTCTTGAGGTTCACCAGTAACTCTGCTTTAGCTTCCAAGGTGTCAGCCCTTTTTTTTTGTTTGGCCTGAGCAGCTTTTTCAGTTTCTATGTTTGCAGAGTTGTCTACTGCTTTGCTTTTGTCAGTGGTTTGTTGTGGTGCTGTTGGTGTTGCTAGTTGTTGTTGTTGTGGAGCTGTTTGACTAGCCTCTGGTTTGTTGGCAGACTTGGCTTTGCCCTGTTTAGAAGGTGGACAACCAAAGGGATCTAGCTTTGGTAGCCTATCTCTGCCACTCTCCCCCTTTTTGGCATCATCAGCCATGAAGACATCATCATCTTCATCCCTGAGAATGGTGGTAGGGGCAGAGCCAGTGGTCTTCAGCAGGTGATCCTTGATGGCTTTAATGTCTGCATGTGTATCTTTGTACCTTGCATCCACTATGTTTCTGATCTCAGCCATATATGTTTCATGGGTCTGATCAGCTAGTTTTCCGTGAGCTATGATGATGGGGGAAACGGATTTCCATAGCTCACTAGCTATATCAGCTGTTGATGGTTAACTTTTGGAAAGGTCTGCTATGGAACCCAGTATAAGCTTGACATCAGATTTGATGTCTGCTACAGAGGTTTCAATTGCTTGAACTCTGTCCGTCAATTCTTGGTATTTTGACCCATATCCTAAGTTAATAGGATCATCTGAGTCCCTACCAGTGGTAGTTCTACCTGATTCAGTCCAAATAGGTGAATCAGATGCCCCTTTTTCTTGGTACTGGGGACTTCCAACTGATTTTGGGGACACTATAGTGGCCTCATCAGTTGTTGCCTTCAAGGGAGTCTTAGCAATGTAATCACTGTCCTGGTGGGAGACAATGGTCTCTACATCAGTAGTGACTGCTCCACTTGAAAACTCACCTAGAGTTGCATTTATAACACCCCAACCGATGGCGGAAATATCGGGGTGCCACGCATTGATGATTGTTCAGTAGCTCATGGTGAATAATAGATTCCATTAAATGATTTAAATGAATTACATACAATAGTTCTAGAATTGGTACATCAAATTGAATAAATCTATACACATATCTTCAAGCATCAATTCATATCTCCAAGCAAATAGAACCTGAAACATGTTAAGTTGAAAAGATTTTGGGTCAACAAAAGTTGGTGAGAATTACATAGGTTTTTGAGAAATAGTTGATAACAATAGTTTGTACAACAATCACAGTTGTATGATGATAGAGTATGAGCCTGACATGTAACAATGCGTCTATGTACAACCAAACCTTGTGTCGACTGATGACTAACTCGCAAGTTAGTTAAATGTTATTACTGTTATCGATCATCCCTGAGTCTATGCGGGTGGGATGGGTTTGTCAGACCTATAGCGCTATAATCTAAACAGGCGGCTTGATCATTGTTAATGATTGTACTGTGTCTTTTTGTTACAGTCAAATGATAGAATGATGTTGTAATTGAATCACAAGTAAATATGAGTGAATGATAGTATAAAATGTTTAAACATGTTTCACCCCAAAAATAGTGAAAATAGAGTAAAGGGGCTATGTAAACTCACCTTAGCAAATGTTATGCTTCTTGAAAAGATTGAATAATGGGGTTGCCCAAATAATGCCAAATATCACCCTATAATATATTGTGATAAATAAGTCTATCTATTCTACAAATGTATAAATTTCTAGGGCTTCGGATTGGGGATAAATGCTTGTTTGATTAATATTGAAAATATTCGACAATTGAGAGAAATTTAGTAAATAAATAACCAAAAATCTTTTTATGAAATTAAATCTTAAGATGGTTACAAGAATGTGTTTAAAGTATAAAAATAATTTTTGCAAAATTATTTCCTTTAAAATAGATTTTTAAATCTATTTATTACAAATTGCCAAAACTTAACTTTAATATTCAAAAATACTAAAATTAAAGAATTATTAGTTCAAAAATTATATTTCTGTTCTAAATGATCAGAAATAATTTGTGTAAAATTTTGGTGCAAAAATATTAAAAATTGGATTTATTATGATTTAATTATGATTAAAACTAACAAAAATTGATTAAAAATATTAAATAAATGATTTTTCTGAAATAAAAATCATTTCTGAAAAGCTTAATGTTATAAAAACTTAGGATAATTTTTGTGGAAATTAATAAGATCGTTATGATATATTAATGGATTTTTATAAATATAATAGCATAAAATTGATTTAATTATTATAAATATTAAATAAATGAATTTCAGAAAAATAAAAATTGTAGATGAAACTTTGACATCAGATTTGTTAAAAATAATTTTTTTTAGAATTTATAAAAGAGTTTTATATATTAAAAATGAATTTATAAGATTATATGTAATTTATACAATTAATTTATTTGTTTGTTTTTAAAAAAGAAATGAAAAGAACAAAAAGGATGCCACAGGCCGGAATCGAACCCGGGTGGCTTGGGATGGAAGAACCAGTCACAACCACTTGGTCCAGACCAGTGGTTGTGATTTATTCCGTTCGTTATTAAATAAGTACACAGTACAATTCCAGTTTATCCCCAAAACAACATCACAAGCCCTAGAATCTGTAATAATTTGATTCACTCATCAATAGCCCAATTAATCATGGGGCTATTGATGTGTGAACGCCGATGAACAAAACCCACAGAAAACATTTAACTTACAACGTTGTATCGAGTTCGATTGAATGGTCAATCAAAAAGTCAAAATCACGATCAAGATGAATGAGCAGAGTATAATTAAGAAGATTGATGGTTGAGAAAGGATTATTGGCGAGTTGTGAAGACTCGCAGAGGTCCAATTTATAGTGTGTAGGCCTAGGTGATCGAATTGGTATGTGTTGACTTTGGTATTAAAAGTGACGCGTCTCCGAGCCAAATTTGGTATGAATTAGTTAGTAATTGGACGTGTATTGCGGGTTGATAGGCCGGTAATTACGAGTTATAATTGATTATCAACTATGATTGCTGGATCAAAGAGAAAAGAAAAAAAAAAATAAATAAAAGGTTAGCTGCAGCAGCTGTTGCTCGACGAAGGAGAAAGAAAAAAGAAAACAAAAGAAAATTAGTTTAAAAATAAATAAGATCCAGACTTATAACAATTGGCCTGTGTGGCGTAGTGGTGGTGTTGTGGCTTTGTCTGGGAGCCGGCCCGAGTTCGAGTCCGGGCGGCTACAAAAATATTTTTTTTTTTTTTTTAAGAACAGATAGGGGTGGAGGGCTTGTGGACTGATTGGGCTGGGCCTGACTGATTGGGCCATTGTTGGGTTGGGTTAACTATACTAAACAACTAATACATTATAGTTATTATGTATTATGTATTATGTATTATGTATTATGTATTATGTATTATTATTATTATTATTATTATTATTATTATTATTATTATTATATATATATATGTATATATAAGTTGTGTGGTCGTGAAATAAAACTTAGGCACGTTATGAATAATATTCGTATTAAATTTTGAAAATTTTTGCGATGCTACAGTCTCCCCTACTTTTAGGAACTTCGTCCCGAAGTTAAGAGAAACACTAGGTTTACAATTGGTCAACTACTGGAAACCTCGATAAAATTTCACACTACCTTAATGTACCTGTAAATTCATGATTACGTTCCGGATCGTAATCACTAATTTACCTTACATTAGGGTTTTGCGTCCTTCTATGACTCTACCGATTGTTGAGCAGATCTGATAGTCTCCACCAGTCGTTGAGCAGGTGGTAGGGCCTCTCCCGACTGTTGGAAAGACATGATGACCTCTACCAATCGTCGAGTAGATTGTCTGGTAGTCGACTAATTGTCGTACAAGTAAGTATAGATATAGCAATCAGTTCACATTCAAACAAGCATGCACACAGATGTTATGATAATACTTGAATTTTATCACTTGAATCAAATAGCGTCAATACATAGAATAAAAGCAACCAATAGTCAAATGGTGAGACTTGCGGTTAGGTAGCTGGAGGGTCTTGATCTCTGTTTAGTTTAGGGCATCGGTTACGGAAGTGATTTGGGTTTCCACATTTATAGCATAATTACCAGGGTTGTGAATAATTGCAGTCAGTTGGGCATCAACACCTTTGTTGTTTTTTTTTGTTGTTGTTGTGGTTGGTGTTGTGGTTGTTGTTACTTTCCTCTTGGTTTTCACCATTGTTATTGCGAGTGCTACGACGTGGAGACATGATCCGTAAGGGACACAATGAAGGTTCAATGTGGCATGAAATGAATGAGGTGATATAAGGAATGTAATCATTTATTCATTAATTAAAACGAATAAACGAAAACGTTGACTTATCAAAGACTCCAGATTCTAATAACATATGAAGACATGCTTTAGCCTATAAGTGAACACTCATCCCGAGAATTCCCAGGTAGGCATCCGGGTCCCTCGTCTGATTGGGATATATGCGCAATGCCAGCCTAGACAGAAGACTCAGAATACAGGCGTTCACCCTTCCAGATTGCACGTGTTCGTTATTAAAATCTAGAACTTCGATGAGATCTCAAGGTGGTTCAGGTTAAACCTGAGGATTTTGTCCTGTTAGTCCAAGAGTGGATCCAGTGATGGAGAGCAATCTTCTTGTAGGAATGAAAGTAGGGATAAGAAGTAGGAGATAGAGAATAGCAAGCAATAGAAGCAAGTACTTGTTAAATCCTATGGTTATAGACTAGATTATTATTCTAATAACCTAATTCCCTATAACCATGGCTCTGATACCAATCTATAACACCCCAACCGATGGCGGAAACATCGGGGTGCCACGCATTGATGATTGTTCAGTAGCTCATGGTGAATAATAGATTCCATTAAATGATTTAAATGAATTACATACAATAGTTCTAGAATTGGTACATCAAATTGAATAAATCTATACACATATCTTCAAGCATCAATTCATATCTCCAAGCAAATAGAACCTGAAACATGTTAAGTTGAAAAGATTTTGGGTCAACAAAAGTTGGTGAGAATTACATAGGTTTTTGAGAAATAGTTGATAACAATAGTTTGTACAACAATCACAGTTGTATGATGATAGAGTATGAGCCTGACATGTAACAATGCGTCTATGTACAACCAAACCTTGTGTCGACTGATGACTAACTCGCAAGTTAGTTAAATGTTATTACTGTTATCGATCATCCCTGAGTCTATGCGGGTGGGATGGGTTTGTCAGACCTATAGCGCTATAATCTAAACAGGCGGCTTGATCATTGTTAATGATTGTACTGTGTCTTTTTGTTACAGTCAAATGATAGAATGATGTTGTAATTGAATCACAAGTAAATATGAGTGAATGATAGTATAAAATGTTTAAACATGTTTCACCCCAAAAATAGTGAAAATAGAGTAAAGGGGCTATGTAAACTCACCTTAGCAAATGTTATGCTTCTTGAAAAGATTGAATAATGGGGTTGCCCAAATAATGCCAAATATCACCCTATAATATATTGTGATAAATAAGTCTATCTATTCTACAAATGTATAAATTTCTAGGGCTTCGGATTGGGGATAAATGCTTGTTTGATTAATATTGAAAATATTCGACAATTGAGAGAAATTTAGTAAATAAATAACCAAAAATCTTTTTATGAAATTAAATCTTAAGATGGTTACAAGAATGTGTTTAAAGTATAAAAATAATTTTTGCAAAATTATTTCCTTTAAAATAGATTTTTAAATCTATTTATTACAAATTGCCAAAACTTAACTTTAATATTCAAAAATACTAAAATTAAAGAATTATTAGTTCAAAAATTATATTTCTGTTCTAAATGATCAGAAATAATTTGTGTAAAATTTTGGTGCAAAAATATTAAAAATTGGATTTATTATGATTTAATTATGATTAAAACTAACAAAAATTGATTAAAAATATTAAATAAATGATTTTTCTGAAATAAAAATCATTTCTGAAAAGCTTAATGTTATAAAAACTTAGGATAATTTTTGTGGAAATTAATAAGATCGTTATGATATATTAATGGATTTTTATAAATATAATAGCATAAAATTGATTTAATTATTATAAATATTAAATAAATGAATTTCAGAAAAATAAAAATTGTAGATGAAACTTTGACATCAGATTTGTTAAAAATAATTTTTTTTAGAATTTATAAAAGAGTTTTATATATTAAAAATGAATTTATAAGATTATATGTAATTTATACAATTAATTTATTTGTTTGTTTTTAAAAAAGAAATGAAAAGAACAAAAAGGATGCCACAGGCCGGAATCGAACCCGGGTGGCTTGGGATGGAAGAACCAGTCACAACCACTTGGTCCAGACCAGTGGTTGTGATTTATTCCGTTCGTTATTAAATAAGTACACAGTACAATTCCAGTTTATCCCCAAAACAACATCACAAGCCCTAGAATCTGTAATAATTTGATTCACTCATCAATAGCCCAATTAATCATGGGGCTATTGATGTGTGAACGCCGATGAACAAAACCCACAGAAAACATTTAACTTACAACGTTGTATCGAGTTCGATTGAATGGTCAATCAAAAAGTCAAAATCACGATCAAGATGAATGAGCAGAGTATAATTAAGAAGATTGATGGTTGAGAAAGGATTATTGGCGAGTTGTGAAGACTCGCAGAGGTCCAATTTATAGTGTGTAGGCCTAGGTGATCGAATTGGTATGTGTTGACTTTGGTATTAAAAGTGACGCGTCTCCGAGCCAAATTTGGTATGAATTAGTTAGTAATTGGACGTGTATTGCGGGTTGATAGGCCGGTAATTACGAGTTATAATTGATTATCAACTATGATTGCTGGATCAAAGAGAAAAGAAAAAAAAAATAATAAAAGGTTAGCTGCAGCAGCTGTTGCTCGACGAAGGAGAAAGAAAAAAGAAAACAAAAGAAAATTAGTTTAAAAATAAATAAGATCCAGACTTATAACAATTGGCCTGTGTGGCGTAGTGGTGGTGTTGTGGCTTTGTCTGGGAGCCGGCCCGAGTTCGAGTCCGGGTGGCTACAAAAATATTTTGTTTTTTTTTTTTAAGAACAGATAGGGGTGGAGGGCTTGTGGACTGATTGGGCTGGGCCTGACTGATTGGGCCATTGTTGGGTTGGGTTAACTATACTAAACAACTAATACATTATAGTTATTATGTATTATGTATTATGTATTATGTATTATGTATTATGTATTATTATTATTATTATTATTATTATTATTATTATTATTATTATTATTATTATTATATATATATATGTATATATAAGTTGTGTGGTCGTGAAATAAAACTTAGGCACGTTATGAATAATATTCGTATTAAATTTTGAAAATTTTTGCGATGCTACAGCATTGAACTCAGGTGATGTAACCTCCTCTACTGTTTGTTGGATGGCAGATTGAATGTTCTCAGGACCAGTCACTTGTGGGGGTATGCTCTCAGTGATAGGTGGAAGAGAGGAACTGGGATTTTCCTGAGATTTCTCAATTGCCTCAAACAGAGGTTGCATGGTTTGTGGAACATGATGTGATGGTGAGGGTGGAGGAGTAACAAGAGAATTAGCCCTGGGAGAGGGGCTTGTGAACATTTGGCCAAGTGACTCAAATGTATCATGATGTGTTTCCCCTTGGCTTACAACATGATCCTTTTGGGAGGATTCATGAGGAGTTTGGTCAGGTTGAGGTATGTCCAACTGTTGTGAGGAAGTAACAACAGTGGTTTCAGGTTGCTTTGGTGGTGCAACAGAGTTTTCTTCTGGTACCTCATCATCCAGAAGTCTCATTTGTGGTTGAGTGGTGGTTTTTGTGGATGGATGTTTGCTTTTGGAAGTGGCTGGTGTGGGTTTCACAGCACTGGATGTAGTGCCATGATCACCAGGAGCAGTGGGCTCAACAACAGAGGTTTTGACAACAGTTGTTGTCTTTGTCCTCTTTGTTTGTGTTTTAGAAACTTTGGACACTTTTGACACTTTTTCTTGGGTGCTTCCACCCAGCATTCTAGTGAAAGTTTCATCAGTTAAGCTTTTCATTTGCATTGCCTCACCCTTTTTGAAAACCTTTTCTGGTAAGACCTTTTGTAGGATTACACTAAGAATTCTTTGGTAAATTAGAAAAGCATTGTTTGACCCAGACTTAATTGCTTTCACATTTGACACTAAGTCCATGAACAATCCCTGGGAAAGATGGAAGTCAGAGTTTGACAACATGGCATAACCCAGATATTGCATCCTTAATGGGATTTCATTGAAGGATGTGGACTTAGCGGAGACACACAGAAGAAGGGTATGGAAGAAAAATTTCATGACCGGTGGGAAAAACTTTTTGAAAAGAGTTGATCCAGTCATCTGACCATCATACCCTCTTTCTTGAAACTCAGTGTGAAGCTCTGTTTTTGTGAAGGAGTCCTTACCTGCCAGGTCATTTAGTGAGAAGGTTGTGGATATGATTTCAGGGGTAATGACGATACTTGTTTCTCCAATTTTGGAAATAATGGAAGTAGGCTTTTTGTCTTGCAATAGAAACTCAGCATTCAACCAGAACTCTTGGAGTGTATCAATATAGATGGGGGCGTCAGCGGTTAAGATGGGTAGGTATTTGGAATTTAGAAGAATGTCGATGGTGGAATGGAATGATATGTTATCATCTGTTTTAACCAGATATGGGAGACAATTGTGGGTGGCTTTGGCTTGAAGATCCATTTTAATGGATTCCGAAGTGAAGATGAATGAAATCTGATTGAGGGTTTGAGAATGGAGAAGGCGGTTTCAGTATTTTGAATACAATGAGACAGTGTAACATCTGTTGTGGTAAAACAGGGTTTTTATAGGCTCAAAAGAAACCGCTGATGTGGCCAAACCTCTGCTTGTATGAGCAGACGTGGCAATCATCTGATGGGTGAAACATCTGGTGGAGAATAGCTGTTTTGGCAAACAACTGATACAAACAGCTGATGGAACCAACTGTTTTTTTTTTGTATAAATATAGTATAGATATATAGCGAAACAGTTGTTTTATCTGATCAGATGTTTTGAAACAGATTTTTCAACCAACAGTGGATATGAATGAAACAGTGGTTGTTTTATCTGATCAGATGTTGGAAACAGATTTTTCAACCAAACAGCTATTTTTAAGAAATTTTGATTTTCTGAAACATTTTATTATTATTTTTTTATATTTTAAAAAAAATTTATTTGTTTAATCCATGTTTAACATACCAATTCTGGAAATCAGATTTGTAAAGGTAGATGTGTCTAAAGCTTTTGTTAACACATCTGCCAACTGATCCTCTGTTGGAACATGGTGCAGAGAAATCAAACCTTTTTCATAGCTGTCTCTGACAAAATGATGTCTGATGTCAATGTGTTTGGTAGTGGAATGAGAGACTAGATTCTTGATGATATTTTCAGCAGCTTGACTATCCAACATGAGTGGAGTCTGTAGTGCAGTTATCCCAAAATCCAGTAATTGATTTTGAAGCCACATGAGTTGGGCTGTACAGCTTGCAGCAGCAATGTATTCAGCTTCAGCTGTTGAGGTTGAAACAGCTGCCTGCTTTTTGCTTTGCCAGGAAACTAAGGCATTCCCTAGAAATTGGCACCCTTGATGTGGACTTTCTTGTGGTGTGACAGCCAGCAAAGTCACTATCTGAATAACCTGAAAGCTCAATGTTTCCATTAGCAGGATACCAAATACCAAGTGTGGGAGAACCTTTGAGGTATCTGAATATCCTTTTCACAGCAATAAGGTTTGACTTTCTTGGTGAAGCCTGGGATCTTGCACAGACACAGGTAGCAAACATAATGTCTGGCCTAGATGCAGTTAAGTACAGTAAAGACCCAATCATGCATCTATAATGTGTTTGATCAACCAGTTCATCCTTGTCATCAATAGTGAGCAGCTTGACTGTACTCATGGGTGTACTACATGGCTTACAATCATTCATTTCAAATCTGGTTAATAAATTCTTTACATATTTGTTTTGGTGAATGAATGTGCCATTTTGCAGTTGTTTCACTTGAAGACCAAGGAAACACTGAAGTTCACCCATGGCACTCATCTCAAACTCTACTGTCATGAGTTTTCTGAACTCTTCACACATTTGGTTACATGTGGATCCAAAAATGATGTCATCCACATATATTTGAACAATCATTAAGTTTTTCCCTTTCCATTTTAGAAATAAAGTTTTATCTATTTTACCTCTTGTGAAGCCAATGGATAAGAGAAATGTGGAAAAAGTTTCATACCAGGCCCTTGGTGCTTGTTTGAGACCATACAGAGCTTTGTTGAGCTTGTAGACATAGTCAGGATGGAATGTGTCTTCAAAACCAGGTGGCTGACATACATAGACTTCCTCCTGAATTTTGCCATAAAGGAAAGCACATTTGATGTCCATCTGATACACCTTTATGTTGTTGTTGACAGCAAAGGCTAAAAATAGTCTGATGGCTTCTAGTCTTGCTACATGAGCAAAAGTTTCATCATAATCTATTCCTTCTTCTTGTCTGAAGCCTTGAACCATAAGCCTGGCTTTATTCTTGACAACAATACCCCTTTCATCAGTTTTGTTTTTGAAGACCCACTTTGTTCCTATAGGACAAACATCCTTAGGTAATGGTACAAGCTCCCACACTTGTTGTCTTTTAAATTGAAGGAGTTCTTCTTGCATAGCTTCTACCCAACTGTTGTCTTTTAGTGCCTCTTGGTACTTGACAGGTTGTGTGAGAGATAGGAAATCTGCAAAAAGACAGATATTGGAGGATTGGCTTCTTGTGAGCACACCCTCTCTGATGTTGCCAATGATCTGGTTTGGTGGGTGAGCTCTTAAGTAAATAAGATCTCCCTGATATGGTATGATGGCATTTTGAGGTGATGGACAGAGGTTTGGTGACTCTGTTGGTGTAACATCTGTTTGTACTTCTGTAGTGCCATCAGATGTTTGGAATGGTAATGGAGGGATGGGTCCAAGTGGTGTAAAACTGGACTGACTTTTGTCAACAGATGATTGTTCAGTGGTTGTGAGAGGTGAAACAGTGGTTTGAGGATAAGACTGACCAACAGTGGTTGACACAGCTGTGGCAGAGTTTTGACAAGTGTTTTGAACAGCTGCTTCCTCTGAAGCAGAATAGATTTTGTAGTAACTGGGGATCACAACATCTGTTCTGTAATCTTGTTGTGGAGACTGTGGAATACCTGCATTGTTAGTTTTAACAGTGATATCTTCAAATTTGAATTTATCTAAATCAAATAGTTCAGCAGGATTTGCAGGGATTTTTAGAGATGAAAGTTCATTGAACTTTACATTCAGAGTTTCTTCTATTGACTTGGTCTTTGTGTTAAACACTTTATAAGCCTTGGCAGTAGAAGAATATCCCAGAAATTAACCACAATCTACTTTGGCTGCAAATTTTGAAATGGAATCTTTGAGGTTTAAGATGAAACATGGGCAGCCAAAGATTTTGAAAAATGAAATTAATGGTTTGATTTTGAACAAAATTTCATAAGCAGTTTTTTGATGTCTGGGGTTGATCAAAACTCTGTTTTGAACATAGCAAGCAGTGTTTACAGCTTCTGCCCAGAAGGACAATGGCAAACCAGAATCTGCTAGCATGGTTCTTGCAGCTTCTATAAGAGTTCTATTTTTCCTTTCAACCACCCCATTTTGTTCTGGTGTTCTTGGGATGCTGTATTGCCTGACAATCCCTTTTGACACACAGAAATCATCCAACTCCTTATTTTTAAACTCTGTTCCATTGTCACTCCTGAAGACTTTTACTAGCAAGTCATATTGTTTTTCAACTTTGGTGACAAAGTCCTTCAATATACCTGCAGTCTCATCCTTAGAATGTAAAAAGTAAGTCCATGTAAACCTAGAAAAATCATCAACTATGACAAGACAAAATCTTTTTCTTCTTAGACTCATGATTTTAACAGGGCCAAACAAGTCCATGTGCAATAATTGTAGACATTGACTGGTTTTGGACTCATCAATGGATTTGTAAGAGCTTTTATGTTGTTTCCCTTTTAAACAAGAAACACAATGCTCATCACATTTGAATTCTTTTGATGGTAAACCTCGGACAAGGCTTTGTTTGGAGAGTGTGTTGATAGTGTTAAGGTTGGTGTGACCCAATCTCCTATGCCACAATTCTGTCTCCTTTGTGGAGGCAGCAGAAAACAAACAGACATTTGCCATTGGATTGTCCTTTAACATATCAACAACATACACATTGCTACTTCTATGAGCAACAAGTTGTGCTTTGCTCTCAGCAATGATGGTATCAATCTTTTTCACCACTTCTGGCCCAATAATCTTGCAAGTTTTCTTTGTAAAGAATGAGCCATAACCTTTGTCACTCATTTGTGAAACACTCAGAAGATTAAACTTGAGATTATCAATAAGATTGACATTTTCAAACATGAGTTTCCCAGCTTGTACAGTCCCTGACCCCAACACCTTACCTTTTGAATCATTACCAAAGGATATATCACCCCCTCCATGAGCCAAGAAGTCCAGAAGAAGGGCTCTACATCCTGTCATGTGCCTGGAGCCTCCACTATCTACATACTAAAGACTATCTAAACAAGCAGAAGCTCCCTGCACATCAGTAATGGATTAGTTTTGGTGAGTGTCCAAAGCCAAGTTGGCTTTGGATGGGTCCTCAGACTTTTCAGACTCAAGCTTTGGAAGATGATCAGTGGTTTGAACTAATTTTTGAATTAAGTTCAACAACTGCTGCTGACCATTTGCCAGTGCTTGAATGTCAACACTTGGAGCAACAGTTGTTTGATCACTTTCAGACAAATGATAATACCCATATGGATTTCTGTTCACTCTTGGTTTAGAGGGTTTTTTTGGCTCCTCATAAACATGTGGCAGACTATGACATGGTGGTTGTCCATAACCTCTTGGCTATTTGCTTGTGGGTGGAGCATCTGTTACTTGGACATCCCTAGAAGCAGATGTTTCAAGTCTTTTAGTAACAGATGTTTGGACAGGGGTGAAAGTCTGTTTGGGCTTTCCTTTTGAAGTACTAACCACAGGATTTGCAAGAGTTTTAGCTTTGTATTCTTGTATTTTTACGTCAAAATTTTTTAGATACAAGCACTCTTTGGTCTTGTGATTCTTTTTCCCACATATTGAACATGTGGCTTTGGAATCACATTCACTTGTTCCTTTGTTAATGTCATATGCTTTTAGAAGAAAACAGTTTTTAGTGACATGATTCTTCTTCACAGAAATCACAGAATAAGTGGACAGTCTTTTCTTTCTTCTTCCCTTTTTCAGCCTTCTTTTCAGCAGATGTTTGAGCATCTGCTGGAAGGTTTTTCAAGGGAATGACTTTTGCCTGAGGAGCTGTCTTTCCTTCAGGTGTTTTAAAATCAACAGGTTTAAAATTCTCAAGAGTATCACACTCATCAGACCAGGTAGGTTTAAATTCATACTTTTCAAGTTCAGTAAATGATGAGGAACCTTCTAGTTTTTCAAGAACAATTTTCTTACCATTTGGTTCAGTGATTTTAATCTCTTGACCCTGCAGGTTTGTTGGAACTATCTCAACAGACTTTTGACTCCTTTTGTCAGTGTTTTCAAAAGCAGGAGCAGTGGTTTCAAAACCAAAACCAAACTTCACATGACTTTTGGTTTGTTTGTTGAGTAGCATCTCAAAACCTCTACATGATTCCACCCATTTCTCACATTCAACTTGGGTGGACTCAAGCTCACTTTTACAACTCTGATATTTTGCTATCATAGTTTGGAGCTGGTCTTTGGTTATGGTTGCTTCATGTTTTAAGCTGCTTATTTCAGATTCCTTTTCAGTTAAACTTGTTTTTAAATCTTTTGAAAGTTTCTCAAATTTAACTTCATCATCTAAAATTTTCTTTCTAAGGTTTTCATTCACCTCTTTGATGTTAGCAAATGCAATTACACATCTGCCAGAACACAAATCTTTAAGAATTTGAGGAGATACCTTAGCAGCAGCCATCAAAGCACAATCACACTTGCACTCACAATCATCAGATGCACCCCAGGGATCTGAGAGATTCACAACCTCTTCTTCAGGTTTTTCACCTGTTACAACTTCATCAACAACATCATTAGTCACAACATCAGATTCAGTCACCACCTCCTCAGATTCAACCTCATCAATCATAGCCATGAAACAAAATTTTTCTGGTTCATTTTCAGCTTTGGCAACCAATGCAAAATTTTCATCTGTTAACTCATCTGGTAGACTGCTCCAATCAACAAAGCCTTGTGTAAAGAAGCTCTGTTGACTGGTCTCTGCAGGAGCAGAGGATGAAGCAACAGTCGTTTGCACAGGTGCTTGAGTAACAGGTGTTTGCACATAGTTGATTTGAGGAACAGTGGTTTGGACATACTGGACAGGAACAGTGTTTGAGGACTGTGCAAAATGAGCAGTGTTTTGCACATTTGGTCCAGGGGTATTATAGGAATTCTGATAAGTGTTGGTCTGAGGTCTTTGATTTGGATAGGTGATTATAGGTGTACCATGTTGACTCCTACATTCCCTAGCAAAATGACCAAGTCTATGACATTTGTAACACTTTATCTTTGATTTATCCAACCCAACCTTTGATCTGCCAGTTAACCCTGGAAACCTTCTCCCAGTTTTCGTGTAAAAATTGTTAGTTCTTACACTGAGAAGGGCCAATTGGTGCATAATGTCCATTTCTTCCAAATCATCAGGGTCAAAGTATTTCAGGACATCATACTCAAAGGATATGTTATCAGATGCTTGGATATCACCACCACTTGCTGTGAAGGCATAGTTTGGTGAATAAGAATCAGAGTTAAAACCTGAGTTAAAACCTGAAGTTATGTCAATGAAATGATCATAACTCTGATCCTTAGTATTTCCAGGCACCTCATCATGACCCAAAAGTGCTGTATTCCCAAATACATAATCCTCAGACACTTTTCCAGAGTCCTGGAGCTTCTTTTTCTGGTTAAGCTCTCTCTCATAGGTCAAGAGCTTACCATGAAGCTGGGTCAGTGATAGGTCCTTAAATCCAATCGAGTTTCTCATCACAATAGCAATAGTGTCCCATTTGTCTGGTAATGATCTTAAAAACCTATGGTTCAGGGTTGAATGAGGGTAAGTAAGACCAACCAGTTTTAGTTCACTAATTAAACAATTAAACCTCTCAAACTGTTGAGTTAATGACTCTCCTTTGACATGACTGAATGTTTCATATTGTTGGTTAAGTATTTCACGATTGTTTTCAATAACCTCCTCAGTCCCACCAAATTGTTCTTTCAGTGCATCCCACAACTCCTTTGCACTGTTACAGTGTAACAGCCCAGCATATATATCATTGGGTAGAGCCATGGCCACAATACTGAAGGCCTTAGCATCTAACTCAATTTTCTGAAAATCCTGGTCGGAGTAAAATAAACTCTTTATCAACTATCTTCACATTCACTATCTCTCACAACCTTGATTCTGCTTCAAGATTTTTCATCATCCTCTCAAGAACTAAATTCATATCTTTCACCTTCTCACACATGAGCTAGTTACCCATGATAACCAAACTATTGAAACTTGATTGTGTGTTGCATCAAACATAATCCTTAGTTATACATGAGGATTCGACTATCTACCATATTTAAACATTTGAAACTAGAATTCATGGAATATAAACTATTTGCTATAGACACACCTAGAGTCATTAACCTTGTCTAGGGCAACTCTATTACAACTCGTATGCTATACTTGATACTTGATTGCTTACATGTACATATTATCAATTTGCAATTCATGTGTGTAATAATTGGTACACTTAATCAAACAACTGATAGAGGATGAAGTACTTGCTCAACAGTTAGTAGAGTACCAAATAACCTACTCAACGATTGGTAGAGGTCATCATGCCTGCTCAACAGTCGGTAGAGGCCCTACAACCTGCTCAACGACTGGTAGAGGCTATCGCACCTGCTCAACAATCGGTAGAGGTTCTTACTCATTGACTGGTAGAGGTCTTTTTCCTGCTCAACTGTTGGACTTATTTTTGGATACATTGTATACGATTCAATTACAAGGCTATTTTGCATACTTACATGTGTGTTTAGAGTCATAGAAGGACACAAAACCCTAATGTAAGGTAAATTGGTGATTGCGGTCCGGAACGTAATCATGAATTTACAGGTACATTAAGGTAGTGTGAAATTCTATTAAGGTTTTGGGAGATACCCCGTATGTTTTCAAAGTATCAGAGGTGTGATGGGTTAGCTGCGGTACACCCTATATATAAACACTAATGATACGTGGAATGAGATACTGTAGGGTCAGACCAATAACAAACCCTAGTTATTTGGTAGTCCATCTAGCATTTATGGTTATCTTATATATTCCTTAAACTCTTACCCTACTCTAAACCATAGTCACCCTAACTATCCTCAACACTATTCAAATGTTTCTTCTTAAAATAAACTTCGGGACGAAGTTTCTAAAAGTAGGGGAGACTGTAACATCACACAATTATATATATATATATATATATATATAGGACTCCCTCGTTTATTCATCCGATTCATGTTTACAGTATCTTTACCATCCATTTTGTTAATTTTTTTTTGTTTAAATAATGACTTATAATCAATACTAAATTGGATGGTATTAAAAATTCTGATTTAAAAACGTTAAAAAAATGTTTGTCTGTGCCAGGATTCGAACCCGAGTCCCTGGTGGGCTAAACCTTAACCACACCACACAAACCACTACACCATTTGGTGTTTTGTGATGTTAATTAAAACCAATTAAAATTTAACCCTTTCAAGGTCCCTTAGTCAAACCTGAAAAGTCAAATGTAGTCTTTGAGTCAAGTCAAGTCAAAGTGTTAGTAAATATGGTCTCCTAGTCAAGTCAAAGTGTTAGTAAATATGGTCTTCTAGTCAAGTCAAAGTTGTTCCTAAATTCTAGCCTAGTCAAAGTAGTCCCTAATTACAACTCCAAATTATACACTATAAATACTATAGCCTACCATTCAACTCTTTATATCATTCAATAAAAAAAACATTATTATCCCATCTCCCATATACTAAAGTTTTCATCCATCATTATCTCCTCTAGCTAGTTCCGAGTTTTCCAAGGCATTATTACTAAGTGTTTGCACGCTCAATAAAACGCACGAACTCATTATGCACCTAAGGTGAGTTTTACATAGCCCCTTTTCCATTCACTATTTTTGGGTGAAACATGTTACAACATTCAATTTACAATTCAATCATAAGTGTCTATGTGTTATTCTATGTTGCATTATGTCTTAAACATTACTATGGTAAGCACATTATTCTAGCATAATCATTAACATTGATCAGCCGAGGTATACAATGATAGATCTATTGGACTGAGAATCCCACCCGGATACGTGTACCTCCTACATAGGTAGCGTGGGTGATTGTTATCGAATTTATAACATAATCGAGTGAACCATGAGCGTATGGGATGGACCACAATATTCTAGTCACAAGGTTTGATTATGCACTCGATTTACCCGATTGTTTTGTTTTCACATATGGACTAGACTTGCCATGACACTCGAATTGTACAAGTTTTTATTCAATTATCAAAACTTATGTAATTCTCACCAACTTTTGTTGACCCAAAATATTTTCAAACTTAACATGTTTCAGGTTATGGCTTATTCGAAGATTAGAGTTAATGCTTGAAGATGCGTAGCTAGTATTTTTCATTTTGATGTACAAATTTTTAGAACAATTGTATGTAGTTCATTTAAATCATTTATTGAAACTTATTATTTACCATGTGCTACTGAACAATCATCAATACGTGACATCCCGATATTTCCGCCATCGGTTGGGGTGTTACACATAGCATAACGGACCTTAAAGTAATCGGGACACTCACTGTTAATGAAGGTATTCTCAATACCCTCGAACCATTGTAGGAGTCCAGTAGCGCCTTCATCCCCACTGAACTTTGGAGGATTACAGGTATTAAAGTGTTTGAGAGTGCAGACTGGGAGGCCATTCCCGTTTCCATTCCCGTTCCCATTGTGGTTTCCGTTGCCATTTCCATTTCCATTGCCGTTTCCATTCATTTGGATGACTTGAGCCAGTAAGTTAGGAACTAGAGTTGCGATCTGTTGCGCCATTTGTTGGGAAATGATCGCAGCCAGTTGGGCATCACTTCCATTGTTGTGGTTAGTGTCGTGGTTATGGTTGTGGTTGCTGCTGCCTTCCTCATGATTGTCACCACTGTTAATGCGAGTGCTGCGACGTGGAGGCATGATCTGTAAGAGACACAATGAAATGAATGAGGTAATATAAGGAATGTAATTATTTATCCAATAATTAAAACGAATAAACGAAAACGTTGACTTATCAAAGATTCTAGATTCTAATAACATAGTGAAGACATGCTTTAGCCTATAAGTGAACACTCATCCCGAGAATTCCCAGGTAGGCATATGGGTCCCTCGTCTGATTGGGATATATGCGCAATGCCAGCCTAGACAGAAGACTCTGAATACAGGTGTTCACCCTTCCAGATTGCACGTGTTCGTTATTAAAATCTAGAACTTCGACGAGATCTCAAGGTGGTTCAGGCTAAACCTGAGGATTTTGTCCTATTAGTCTAAGAGTAGATCCAGTGATGGAGAGCAATCTTCTTGTAGGGACTAAGATAGGGATAAGAAGTGGAAGGGAGATAGAGATTAGAAACAAGTAGGGTTGCAAGTAAAAGGAGCATGTACTGATTATAATCCTATGGTTATAGACTATATTATTTTTCTAATAACCTAATTCCCTATAACCATGGCTCTGATACCAATCTGTAACACCCCAACCGATGGCGGAAACATCGGGATGTCACGTATTGATGATTATTCAGTAGCTCATGGTGAATAATAAATTTCATTAAATAATTTAAATAAATTACATACAATTGTTCTAAGAATTTGTACATCTCAATGATGAAAAATACTAGCTACACATCTTCAAGCATTAACTCTAATCTTCAAGCAAGTAGAACCTGAAACATGTTAAGTTTGAAAATATTTTGGGTCAACAAAAGTTGGTGAGAATACATAGGTTTTCCAATATAATAGATAACAATAGTTTGTACAACAATCACAGTTGTATAATGATAGAGTATGAGTCCGACATGTAACAATGCGTTTTTGTACAATCAAACCTTGTGTCGACTGAGACCTAACTCGCAAGTTAGTAAAAGTGTAACTGTTATCTATCATCCCTGAATTTATGCGGAGGGTGGGTTTGTCAGACCTATAGCGTTATAATCTAAATAGGCGGCTTGATCAATGTTAATGATTGTACTGTGTCTTTTTGTTACAGTCAAATGATAGAATGAGTAAATGATAGTGTAATTGAATCACAAGTTTCAACAATGTAAGAATGAGTAAATGATAGTGTATAAAATGTTTAAATATGTGTCACCCCAAAATGTAAAACAGAAAAAGGGGCTATGTAAACTCACCTTAGTGTTAGAATGATGACCCTTGTTATATAAGTAAATGTGGCTCGTGTGTATCCAAATATCACCCTATTTCAAGGTAATAAATAAGTGTTGGGGAAAACTTAATAATTCTAAGTTTTCTAGTCTAAAATATGTGTAACATTTCGTGTTTATTAATTGTACGTTACAATTAAAAACGACAAGTCGTATTGTTTACATCAAATTATTTTATAGCATTTTTTTAACCCTAATACTATTCATCATATAATAATAATAATAATAAAAATAATAATGATAATATTCAAGTATTGGGTATTTAGTTTAAACCCAAACATTTGACCAAACCCACCAACACACTACCCATCCCTAAGCCTATTACAGCTCTGGCCCAAACATCTGAGCCCAGCCCACACCTCTTGTCCGGCCCAACCTCCCCTTTATTCTGTTAAAAAAATAATTATACGCTCGAGCCGGGTATCGAACCCGAGTTAAGCCAATCAACACCAACAATAACTCGTGATTTATCTATTATTGGCAACACAACACGGTTACCGGTCCATTCTGACTAGGTTACACGTTGATTTACAGTCAATTGATACCTAACTTATCATTGACGCGTATATTATTCAATGTATGGTCAACCCTTACCATTTCTTCGATCCAGAGCATAACACTATAAATTGATCGTTCATAAGCAATCACAACTTGCCAATACATCTCTCTTAACCTCCAATTCTTCACATCAAACCTCTGTTCTTAATATTGCACTCGCGTTTGACTTTTTGGCTTGACTGACAAATCGTATTTGAATCAGTGTTGTAAGTACAATTATTTTAGTGGGATTTGATCATCGGCATCCACACATCAATAGCCCTAAGGTTAATTGGGCTATTGATGTGTGAATCAATCGATTGGAAAAACTAGGGTTCGTGGGACGATTTGGGGATAAACTCGATTCTGCACAGTATATTTATTTTAAATAAAACAGAAATAATCACAACCACTGGTCTGGACCAAGTGGTTGTGACTGATGCTTGCCTCCTGAGCCACCCGGGTTCGAGTCCCGGCAATGGCGTTCTTTTTTTTGTCCCTTTTTCATTAATGTTTTATAAATTAAATAAATATATATTATACATATAATTTTATAAATTCGTTTTTAATTATTAAAACCCTTTAATAATTCTAAAAAAAATTACTTTTAGTTAATCTGATATAAATGTTCCACCTACAATTTTTAGTTTTCAAAATATAATTTATTTAATATATATAATAATTAAATCAATTTTATTCTATTATATTGATAAAATTCCATTAAAATATCAAAACAATTTTATAAATTTCCACAAAAATTATTCTGAGTTTATTTAATGATAAACTTTTCTGAAATGATTTTTAATTCTGAAAAATCATTTATTTAATATTTTTAATCAATTTTTGTTAGTTTTATTCATAATTAAATCATAATAAATCCAATTTTTAATATTTTTGCACCAAAATTTTATACAGATTATTTCTGAATATTTAGAACAAAAATATAAATTTTAAACTTATAATTCTTTAATTTTAATATTTTTAGATATTAAAGTTAAATTTTGACAATTTGTTATAAATAGAATTAATATTCTATTTTAAAGAAAATAATTTTGTAAAAATTATTTTTACACTTTAAACACATTATTGTGACCATCTTAAATTTAAATTTCATAAAAAGATTTTTGGTTATTTATTTACTAATATTCTCTCAATTATCAAACATTTTTTATATTAATCAAACGAGCATTTATCCCCAAATTCGAAGCCCTAGAAACTTATACATTTGTAGACTTGATAGACTTAGACATATTTATTACCTTATTATAGGGTGATACTTGATACATTTGGGCAACACCATTATTCAATTTTTCAACAGATATAATATTTTGCTAAGGTGAGTTTTACATAGCCCCTTTTCTATTTATCACCATTTTTGGGGTGAAACATGTTACAACATCATTTATGCAATTCAAACATCAATGTGTCTATGTGTTTTTCTATGTTGCATTATGTCTTGAACATGACTAGGGTAAGCACAATTCTAGCATAAACATTCATCAGCCAAACGGTATACATTGATAGATCTATTGGACTGACAATCCCACCCAGATACGTGCCTCCTACAAAGGTTGCGTGGGTGTTTGTTACTGCAATATAAACGAGTGTACCATGAGCGTATGGGATGTACCACAATACAACAGTCACAATGGTTGATTATGCACTCGATTTACTTCTAGTATGTTTTTACATATGGACTAGATTGCCATGACACATGAATTGCACAACAATTTCATTCGATTATCAAAACCTATGTAATTCTCACCAACTTTTGTTGACCCAAAATATTTTCAACTTAACATGTTTCAGGTTCTACTTGCATGAAGAGTTGAGTTAATGCTTGAAGATGTGTGCATAGTTTTATTCAATTTGATGTATGAATTCTTGTAGAACAATTGTATGTAATTTATTCTAAATCATATAATGAGAATTATTATTTACCATGAGCTACTGAACAATCATCAATACGTGACATCCCGATGTTTCCGCCATCGGTTGGGGTGTTACAATGTGCTAGGGTTCCTAATTTGGGGATAAATAATTGATTTATGATTAAGTTTGAGTAATTTAAATAAATAAAGAAATAATTAGTGAAAATGTTTTCTGACCAATGTTATCTAAAAGTAGTTGAATTATAATGTAATAAATGTGAAAATAATTTTTATAAAATTATTTTCTTAATTAATGAATATTTATATATAAATACTTATTTGACAAAGTATAGACTTAATATTTAAAAATATTAAAAATTATAAATTTCGAATCAAAAATTTATATTTCTGATTTAATGATTAATAATAATTTATGTGAAATTTTGATGTAAAAATAATGAAAAATGAATTTATTATGATTTATTTATGATTAAAATTACAAAAATCGATTAAAAAATATTAAATAAATGATTTTTTAAAAATAAAAATCATTTCTTGAATATTTATTATTTCATAAGTTTAGGATAATTTTTGTGGAATTTTATAAAATCATTTTGATATTTTTATAGAATTGTATAATTATAATTGAATAAATGTGTAATATTTATTATATATAATAAATAAATGATTTTTGAAAAACTAAAAATTAGGTAATAAATTTTATCATTTGAATAACATAAAATAAATTTTGTAGAATTTATAAATTAGATTTAGTATTTTAAAACCATTTTTAAAATTAATAATGAACATATAAGTATAAAGGGTTTAAAAAAAAGTTTGTATGTGCTAGGGATCGAACCCGGGCCACTGGCCGGTTCGGGTTTTATAATCACAAGCCTGACCAACTGGTCTAGACCCTGAGAACATTATGATTTGATTTCAGTAATGTGTATATGTCTCTTAGGATAAGTTTAAATTTAAACAAATAAAAATGATTGTGCCTGGGATCGAACCCAGACACGAACCGGGTTACAGAAACACTCCACCATCTGATCTAGAGATCAGTTAGTATTTTCTTTTGATACAAAAAAATTATATGCAATGACTGGACATGGTCATCTTCCCCAAATTAAACCTTAAGAACCCTAGATTTCTAAGTAATACAATTAGAAAACATTAACCCCAGAAACATTAGGGTTATTGATCGGTTAGTAATGTAGATCAAAACCACGTATTAAATTAATACTTACAATGCTCGATGATTCACGTTGAATAAGTCAAACGAAAAGTCAAACAATTGACAATGGGCGCAAACGAGTGATGGAGAGTGAAATGTGATTGTCTGGAATTGATTTTCAGCACATCTAGGTTGTATGGCTAGGTTCAATTTATAGAAGTCCTATGGATTAGCCATTTTAGAAAGCTTTGACCCATCCATGTATAAAACGCGTGAATAAGATGTAAGTGCATATGTGCGACTAATGCTTTGGATTGGATAAACCATATGTTTTTGTTTTCTGTCGAAGGTGCGAAGGAAGGTTTTGTGTGGTGCGAAGGAGAGTTTTAGAAGGTGCGAAGGAAGAATTTTGGGCGAATGAAGACTGTTTATTATGTAGTTTGGTTCGATCGTTCACAATGGGCGAACCTGCACATTCGCATGAACAAAGTGGGCGAATGTGCAGTCTATAAATAGGCAAACTCAGTTTTTGTAGTTAACTTTGAGTCATTTATTTCCCGCCACTTTCTGAATTCTCTCTGTAACTTTTTATAAACTTGTTTTGCGTCTAATCCTTGATTGTAATCACTTTTCTACGTGTATTCAAGTTTGATTATTAATGAAAACGTTTGAAAATGATGATTTGTGTGTGTTTATCTGATTAGTTATCATTTTGTGCTGGTTTTGGGGATTCCGCACCCAAAACTAAATTGTTTGATTGTCTTTGTAGCTTATCGATCCTTTCACGCGCATACAAAGTGGTATCAGAGACATTCTGAATCAAACAACCACAAATTGATAGTTTTCTAAAACCTGCTTTACAGTGTTTAATTGTTCAATTCATTGTGTGTGTTCATTGTTTGTGTGTTTTAGGGGGAGAAGCATCATCAAACAAGGGTTAAATCATATCAGAATGTTGTGTTTGATCAAACCCACATTCGAACCCTTGTTTTGATCAGAAAACATACAAAGAATGATTAATAATGTTTGTTGATTGTTGTAAAAGTTTAATCGGAGTGTTTAGTATCTGTTCTGATCAAATGATCATGTTTTGAATGGTTAAATCTCAGTATTGAAATTTTGAATTAAGTATATTCTTTCGTCTGTTCAAAAGTGGGCGAAGGAATAATTTCCGGTCGAATGAAAACCTTAATAATGGTCGAATGAAGACAACCGGTCGAATGAAAAACTTTTTGTTGTTTAACATTTTACATTCGTACCAACTAGTCACATTCGAACCATCTAAAACATTCATTCGCACCCCCGATTGGGCGAATGAGGAAGTTTTACCAAAATTTTAAATTTTTGAAATTTTACGATTTCTAACTTGTGTTTTTGATTTGTTTTGCAGATTCTAAACATGTCTGAACAGGAGAAAACCACAGAGCAAGCCGGATCTTCTTCCCAACCAGCTAAGACGAAACAGTTGGACTTTGAGAATGCACACAACTGTTGTGCGTATTTGGGAGATGTAAAGAAGCACGTTGAATTTACCGAGATCATTGATTACTTCAAGAGATGCCGAGTACTTGACGCGATTGCTACACCTGCCGTCATTTACAGGGATATCATGCAAGAGTTTTGGGAGAACGCCAAGATGGACTTCTGGAAGTGTCAATCTTGTTTAATAAGCAAAGTCCAAGGTCAGAGAATTATCGTATGTGAAGACGATCTTAGAGAGGCGTTGAATCTTCATGATGAGAAGGATGACCCGAAAGAGTTGGAGTTTATGGATCAAAGGAAGTGTTTCTTAAGGATGAAATATAATGGACCTATCACTGATGGTTCATTACATAAGGGAAAACTGTGCCCTCAGTTTAAATATTTGGCACATGTTTTAATTCACGTGTTTGGATCGGCTGCGGGTGGATTTGATTTAATGAGGAAAAGCATAAGCTCGATGATGGTGGCTTTAATATTGAACAAACTGTTCAATGTTTCTGGGATGCTTATGAATCATCTACTAGAGCCAGTTAATGGAACAAGGACACTAAAGTTTTTATTATATCCTCGGTTTCTACAGATGGTGTTTGATAATAAGTATAAAGACTTGAAGAAGGATCCAAAACAGATTGTGGTTCAAGAGCATATGACGTTGAACACACTTGCCAGGATGAAAGCATACAAAGGCTTATCTGCTGATGAACGTCCTCCAGTTAGGCGTTTATTTGGTCATTTGGCGAATATAGACTATGAGGATCCAGGAAAAGATGATCCAGGGAAAGGGAAAGTGAGACATGATGATAGCAATTCTGATACTGATGATCCTTTACATCATATTGATCCTGATGCAAAGCGAAAGAGACAGATAGTAAATGTGGGAGCTAAGGGTGGCAAGATGAAAAAGAAGGAGGTGACTATTAAGGTTGTTGAACCTGAGAAGGAGAAACAGAAGTCTGCTCCAAGGAGACAGAAGAGTAAAGCTCAAAAGGGTTTACATTTAGTAGATGAAGTGTCTGTCGATTCTGAAGAGACACAAGAAGACGAGAGATGGAATTCGGAAGCAGAAACTGTAGAGACTACCATGCCCAAGGCCACTGAGGCTGGTGTGTCTGCTGGTGCTGAAGATGAAGGTGTTAGGAGTCCAGTTGAGGATGATTTTGTTTTGAATGTTGAAGAGATTGAAACTGGTTCTCCTGTTCAAGCAAAGAAAAAGAAGAAACAGGAGAAACCAAGTTTGAAGAGAAAGAAAGAACTAGAAATGTTGATGGCTGGAAAGAATTTACCACCAGCTACTAGTTCAAAGTCACCGGTTGCTGAGCAGGCACAGAAGAAACAGAAAACCACAACAACTTCAAGCACACCACAAACAAAAGGAATTCCAATGGATGATGTGAATGAAGCATTGGATAATGTGCTGAAGAAAATGAGAAAAGGCAAAATGCAAGAAGTTGTTGAACAACCTGTTAAGAAAAAGGTTTCTGTTGATAGTGATGTTATGGATGCTGTTAATCAACGACTGACTAAAATGATGAATATCATTAACAAACAGCAGAGTGAGATTGAACAGTTAAAATCGACTGACAAAAAGATGTTAGAGGTTGTAGTCACATCAGCGGATGATAATGCATTGATGAAGAAAACCATTAAGAGGTTGAAGAGGGAAAACAAAAAGTTGCTAAAGCATGAGCAACGGAATACAAGAAGAATAATGGCTTTGAAGGAGGAGAACAAAGAACTGAAGAAGAATAACAGGAAGATGGATAGTCTGATTCAAGACTTGTACAGTCGAGCTCCTCAACTTCAAGCTGGTGAGGAAGACAAAGAGTTAGATGAACAACAGGTTGATTATGAACCATCAGATGAAGAGGAAGATGATGAATTAGATGAAGATGCTGGAAATGATACTAAGAAGAAGAAGAAAGACGATAATGATGGTGATGATGATTCGAGTGATGGTTCAGGTGAAAGCGGCTCTGCTTCTGATGATAGTGATGATGATAATGATGACGCTGAACAGTTTTCATATGAAAAGCGTGAAACAGATAAGGGTGGAGAATCAAGTTCGAAAGCTCCTGGAGAGAACGTAGATGATGATGATATTTTCTGGAACGAAAAATTAAAGTCATTGTCTGAAGAAGATAAAACTAAGTATCGTCAGATGTTAACTGATCGAGTCTGGACGATAGACATGACTAGCAGGTTTCCTGAAATATTTGAATCTGATAATAAACTCTTCGAATTGGAATATGATGACCCTGATCTTGAAGATGGGGAAGTGTCTGCAGCTATTTCAAAAGAAATTTTGGAAGGTTTAGCAAAGCAAGTGGGCAAGACGTTAGAAGAATTACTTGCTGATAATTTTATTCCTCTGATTCCTGAGAAAGAAGCTGGAAATCACTCAGATGATCGTGATGTTCCTGCATTCGAGGAAGTCGAGATGGAAGATATTACGAGCGATGAATATCCACAATATTTCAGAACAAATCAAGAATGTGGATTTTCTTTCTCAGACGAATTGCTAAACCATGCTGAGAAAATAGCCAAAGAGAAGAGTAAGATGTTTGAAGATCAAATCTTTGAAGGGCATGAGAAGCCTCGGTTCGAACAAACAGACAGTTTGAAGGAGTTGTTGAGGAAGCTAAAGGAGAAGGAGAATAACCGCCCTAAAGCTGATATTCAGGGAAGCTTCTACAAACTTCATAGCAGTATGTTCAAAGGCCGTGCCTTGGCCTGGAAGTTTGTCAAAGAGCTTAGGTGTTTTGCAGTGAAATGGGAGAAAGGTATTCTATACTTTGAGAAGTTTCATCATTTAAAGACTCTTCCTTACTGGGCAATCAGGGATATTTGTCGTCACCGTCTAACGGGAGCGCCAAATAGCCAGATTGATTATTTTGCTGAGAAGATGACCCGCGAAAGTCGAACCGAGTGGAATCTGTTTAGACCTCAGTATCCAAAGAGGATTGAACACAAGAAGGAGATTAACGAGATAACTGGGTTGCCCAAGGTTACTTTGAAGTATAAACCACCACGAGTGCTGAAGAAAATTCCGTTGTTGCATATTCCTCAGCATTTCGCTAAAGACTTTATCTGGTGGTACTATGATTGGAAGAGAGCAGAGGCCGTGATTGTGTTAAAAGATGGTGAGAAGGATTATAAGAAAGTGCTTATTTTTGATCCTATGTGGCTAATCAATTGCTCACATGAGGATATCATTATGTTATTCTATAATCCTATCTACTCAGACGCAAAAGATGCTGAACAAGCAGGAAAATACCAACGTGTGGTATTTCTATGCTTTGCGTATGACATCAACGCTGGATGTGATTTTGAGCAGAAGTTGGGAAAGACTGTTGAGAAGGTTGTGCCTGTGAAGAAATCAAAGAAGAAAACAGTTCAGGAACCGGTACTGACTAGAGAACAAAAGATTATTCGACACATCAGAATAATGAACAAGATCATGGATGAACAGAGAAGATTACAATCCAAGCAATAGTCGAGGGGGAGTTTGTAAGTGCATATGTGCGACTAATGCTTTGGATTGGATAAACCATATGTTTTTGTTTTCTGTCGAAGGTGCGAAGGAAGGTTTTGTGTGGTGCGAAGGAGAGTTTTAGAAGGTGCGAAGGAAGAATTTTGGGCGAATGAAGACTGTTTATTATGTAGTTTGGTTCGACCGTTCACAATGGGCGAACCTGCACATTCGCATGAACAAAGTGGGCGAATGTGCAGTCTATAAATAGGCAAACTCAGTTTTTGTAGTTAACTTTGAGTCATTTATTTCCCGCCACTTTCTGAATTCTCTCTGTAACTTTTTATAAACTTGTTTTGCGTCTAATCCTTGATTGTAATCACTTTTCTACGTGTATTCAAGTTTGATTATTAATGAAAACGTTTGAAAATGATGATTTGTGTGTGTTTATCTGATTAGTTATCATTTTGTGCTGGTTTTGGGGATTCCGCACCCAAAACTAAATTGTTTGATTGTCTTTGTAGCTTATCGATCCTTTCACGCGCATACAAAGTGGTATCAGAGCCATTCTGAATCAAACAACCACAAATTGATAGTTTCTCAGTTGATTTTGACCCAAATTTGATCAAAAATTTTCTGTTTTAAGTGAACAAACTGAAATGATGTGTTTTTGATTGATTTCACCTTGATTTCGAGTTTGAATTGGATAATTCACTTTATTAAAGTTGTTTCAAATTTCATCCGATTCAAAACCTAATTAAGATCATCAAATTCCATCAACTTTTGATAAACATGATCAAATATAACTGATTTTCAAAGAATAACCGTTTTTGAAATCACAGGGGTCGAACGAGAGAATTCGGTCGAAAGTGGGAGTGTATTAGGTCGAACGAGTGTTTTTGTGGTCGAAAGAGTGATTTTAGTGGTCGAAAGTGAACTTTGATTGCTTATATTTTTCATTCGCACTATTGTGTCTCATTCGTATAATCGTTCGGTCGAAGGAGATTAGTAGAACGGTCGAAGGAAGATTTAAGCGGTCGAAGGAGATTTGATTATTGTTTTTCCACATTCGTATCAGATTTTTTGGTCGAAAGAGAAGATTTTTCTCATTCGCACCTCCGTTCATACGAAGGAGCTTTCTGTTTTTGGAAAAATTTTAATCGTTTCGTGTTTGTTTGTTTGATTGTTTGCAGGATACAATGTGGAACTTTCCAACAACCCCTAGACCTACTCAAGCACCACAACAACAACAAGTCCAAGATCCATGGACAGTAGCGGCACAAAAGACTAGTCAACCATCACAGCCGATCAATTATATGGCTATGACTAGTTCGGCACCACAACAAGTTGTTCAATCAGTACCACAACCAATTGATAACTATTGGGGAGTCGCCGCAGCAGCAGTCCATTCCCAGACGACCAACGCTATTTCTACTCTTATTCATGATCTATCTTCTGGAAGCGGCAATCGTCCACCAAAGTTAATGGACATGAAGGAGTATAACACTTGGAAGACGAAGTTTAAGATTCACGTAGAGGGACAAGGACTTGAAGGAGCAGAAGCATGGCAAATGATTGTGAAGGGTTACGTTGCTCCCATTTTAGAGAATACTGGAGAACCAATCCCTTTGGAGAATTTGGCGGATGACGAGAAGAAAAGGTTTGCTATAGAAAAGAAAGCATTTTCTCAGCTATCTCAGGCGATCAACACTGATCTATTACATCAGTTTGGATCGTGTACTACATCCAAACAACTTTGGGATGTGCTGAGAAATCGTCATGATGGAAATGAGAAGACCAGGAAGCTTAGGATGGAGGAGCTTCGAAAGGAGTTTGAAAACTTCAGTTATATGGGTAATGAAACCCTAAAAGAGTTGGTTCCAAGGTACTGCCATTTGCTCACTGAATTGTCGAGCTATGAAATCAGCATTCCAATGACGGAATTAGTTGATAAATTTGCTGATGCATTACCACCCTATTGGAATCAACATATTGAAGTGTTGAAGGAGAAGGATGCTTACCAGTATTGGACCATTAATGAGTTTATCCAAAAGTTGGAAAACAAAGAGATGGAGGAAAAGAGAAAAGCTAAGAGAGCTCAGATTCCACAGAATCCTGATTTATATGTGAGTGGAACATCTAACTCTCTTTCTGCTTCAAGCACCACATCTACTGTTGCACCTCACATAGCATGTGTGTCTAATATTGTTGAACCAACAAAAGCACCCATTAACTACCTTGCTCAAACTTCATCTTACACACCATCATACCCACAACAACCATATCAAACACAAAACTTTATTCCACCATTTTCACCATTACAACAAGCCGCATGCTATACATCAAGTCAACAGCAACAACAACAATATCCTCCTCAAGTGAACCAGATGCAGATCACTCAAGCATAATCAAGTCTAAATCCGATTGTGTTAGAGACATCAAACCTTAACAATGTGACTGTTGAAATTGCTCAACAGCATGTTGCTCTAGTATCTGCCATGGTTGCTTCTTACAACGGTTTAGTAGCAAGTCAGATTGGTAACAATAATCTCACCAATGAAGACTATGCACAAATCGATAAAGAGGAAATGGAGTTGATGGACATTCAGTGGGCTTTTGCAAGCATTATGAGGAGAGCCACTGATTTCATTCAGAAGACTGGCAGGACTGATCTCTCAACCTCTCCCAATACCACATATGGTTTCAACAAAGCAAAGGTTACTTGTTTTAACTGTGGTGAAAAGGGACATTTTAAGAGGGAGTGCACACAACCAGCACAACAAGGTAACCGAAATCCTTTCAATTCTTCATACCAAAACCGACAAAACCAAAACCAGAATCAAGTGTCTTACAACAATCCAAACATATCAAGTTTTCAACCACAAAATCAAAACACTTACCAGAACCGTCAACAAAACAACAACACCAGACAATCCACAGCACAAAATCAACCTCAACAAAACCCAAACCGAACTATTGTTCCTATTTCTACACCCAACACACAAAACCAAAACCAAACTGATACTCAAAACCAAGCACTTGTTATTCAAAAGGATGAAGGTTTTGACTGGACTGGTATGCAATTGGGGGTAGAGGAAATCACTGCTGGGAATGTTGCATGTGTGGCACAGCAGATGAAGTTGGATGAGAATGAGGAAGTTGAAGAATAGGTTGTGATTGAAAAAGTGTCAGAGTTGAAGATTGAAGAAGTGAATGATGATGTGATTGTTGAAGGTGATGATAAGAGATCGGGAATGATTCTTGATTCTGTCACCGATGTTGGAGATCAATATGACTCAGCGTACTCGGATATGGAGAGCGAATCTGACTCAGAGACTAGTGTGAATTCACTAGATGATGATATTGACCAATTGCTAGCTGAAGCTGACTTCCTGATGACTCGCAAGTCATGTATGGTGGATGATGCATGCACCAAGATTGACTACTCCAAATTTTTTGCAGGAAAGGAAGCTCATTTTGCTCTAATGGCCATGACAGAACCTCCTAAACCGGTAAGTTCTGAAACTCAATCTTGTGTTAAATGTGATAAGTGTGCTGATTTTGAAAAACTGACTGATGAAAATAAGCTTCTCAAGGTTCAACTTGAGAGTGCAAAAATCAACTGTCAGATTTATCAAAAGGACTTAAAAGATTTCAACAAAGTTCTTGATGGTTATAAAAAGGATGTGTCAGAATTGAAAAAGACATTATCTATTAAACAACTTGCCATTAATAATTACATAAATGAAATGGAAAACACTAAATTAGAAATGGCAACCATCAAGTGCTTTGCGGAAAAAGTTAACAAGAAACTAGAAAGTTACAAGCATATTGCATACGTAGTTGATCATATCATTGAAGAACCCTCCCAGACAAATAGTGCAAACTATAAGTCAGTTCCATCTCCGGTATTGTTTGAGAATCACACTTTACATGCAATACCACCGGAGACTTTAATTCATCCTGATCCTACACCAGAAAATGAACCTAACACTTCCAGTGTCGGGGATCCATATTCTGATGTGAGACCAGTATTGGGAAATACAGAGGGTGTGGTCGCTACAGATGATTCAGATGAAGAAGATGAATCATCTGAGACGGTTGAAAGTGATAGTGATATCCCTGATGAAAATCATATAATCACTACTGAGCCAGTCTCACCGTCTCAGATAATCCATCCAATGGCAAATGCTCATCGCAAACATGAGAGTAAGAAAAATGATAAATTTGTTGGTAAAAGTTTTGAAAAGGAAAAGGTTAAGAAGGTTGAAAAGAAAGTTGAAATAAAAACTGAGAAAAATATTGTAAAACCGGTTGAGAAGAAAAATGATTTAAAATCTGAGAAAAATAATAATGTGAGCAATAAAGTGTGTGATAAACCTGTCAAAATCTTCTATCGGATGCAAGGCTCCGATAAGATTTTGTCTGATGATGAGTTTCCGATTCAGTTTGTCAATTACACAAAAATCGAAAAGATCTGGCAGGAAAGTACGATTTGGTTCCCAAAATCTGAAAGGACCAACGACATTCCTCAAGAGATTTTAGACAAAATTTATTCGGAAAAGGATGCAAAGGTCAATGTCACACAGTTTGTTTTGCCTGTGCACAAAGAAAATAGTTTTATTGAACCGACTTACTCGAAGGATCCAGCTCCTGAGAGTTTAAGGAAACAATGCATGGTCGATCGATATCCCATTGCTAGTTTTTCCAAGTCGCCGATCAAGGAAAACTACGAGGAATACCGTGCGTGTTATAAGTGTGGGGAACGGGGACATTTACTTGCCGCCTGCCCATACGTACGACACAAAAGGCACGAGGTGGAAATGAGGCAATATCATGGGTATCCGGTTGACAATTATGGCTATCAACAGAGGCGGCATTTTTCCCAACAACATTCTTATAATCAAAACAATTTTTACAACAAGGGGGAAAATCGGCCGATGACGTATGATAAGCACAACCGGAAGATCACTGATAAATCTAGTAAGAAACCTCAGATGAACTCAACTGCTGATACCAAAAAGGTTAATTCTAAACTTAATGGTACACAATCAGTTGGACCTGTCTCTGTTAAATCAGAGAAGGTAACCAAGAAGGTTGCTTTAAAGGAAGAAGTAAAGAAACCGACTGAGACTTCAAAATCTCAGATTCGGATCTTGAAAAGATCTGAGCAATCTTGGTCATCTAAGGAATCTGAAGGAGCTTCTACTTCACAAAGCAAGAAGAATGAGAAAGAGAAAGTTGTTAGTAAGGAAAAAGGGGTTGAAGTAACTCAAGTTGTTTGTGATTCAAAAGACTCTTTGAAACAACCTGTTCAAAGACCCAAGACCAACCAGGCTTGGGTCCCCCGAAAGAACTAACTGATCTACTTTAAATGTGCAGGGAGCTCCAGCTGGCCCTGTTAGCAGTCTATGGATTGTTGACAGTGGAGCTTCTGGTCACATGACAGGGGACCTCGCGCTACTCTTTGACATCAAAAATATTAACGGAGGTTATGTGGCATTTGCTGGAAATAAGGGAGGCTACATCACTATGGAGGGGAGTGTAAGCAATGGGGTCGTAACATTTGAGCGGATTTCTTATGTGAAACAAATAGATTATAATTTGCTCAGTGTTAGTCAGATTTGTGATAAACAATTTTCAGTGTATTTTGATGACAAATCATGTTATATCTTGAAACCTGGGTTTGAGTTACCAAAAGAGTGGGTGATGCTGAAGGCACCGAGAGTTAACAACTTGTATATTCTCGACATGTCTAAAGCAATGACCACCCATGGCCAAGTCACGTGTTTCCTCTCCAAAGCTACAGAAAAAGAATCCATTATGTGGCATAGGAGAATGGGACACATCCATTTGAGAAAGATGAATCAGCTTGTGAAGAATGAACTTGTCACGGGAGTTAATGTCAAACACTTCCATCTGAATGACAAGTGTATCAGTTGCAAGAAGGGCAAGCAACACAAACAATCCCATAGACCAAAGAAAGTTAATTCTGTTGAGCTGCCACTAGAACGTTTGCATATGGATTTATTCGGTCCAGTCAGACGTAAAAGTCATGCCGGAGAGTTATACTGTCTTGTGGTGACTGATGATTATTCTAGATTTTCATGGGTAATGTGTTTGCATCAGAAAAGCGACACTTTTGACAACTTGAAGGTTCTGTTTACACGTCTGGAGAATTTATATGGTTTGAAAATCAAAAGAATCCGGAGTGACAATGGGACGGAGTTTAAAAATGCTCAGATGGAGGATCTTTGTGCAAACAAAGGAATTCATCATGAATATAGTGCTCCGTACACACCCCAGCAGAACGGTGTCGCAGAGAGAAAGAACAGGACTCTTATAGAGACGGCGAGAACTATGCTTGCGGATTCAAATCTTCCAGTCATGTTCTGGAACGAAGCTATTTACGCGGCATGTTATACTCTTAACCGTGTTTTGACAGTGAAGAAGTTTGGCAAGACTTCTTATGAGCTGTTGAACCGTCGCAAGCCGAATCTTGAGTATCTAGAACCATTTGGCGCCCCATGTACAATGTTGAATCCTTCAGAAAAGTTTGCACCAAAGGCTGAAGAAGGTTATTTTGTTGGATATGCAACCCCATTAAAACGGGTATTCAATAAAAGAACTAGAAAAGTCGAGGAGTGGGCTAATGTCGAAGTTCAAAGATATACACAAAATGTACAAGGTGGAGGACCAGATTGGATGTTTGATTACAAAGATTTCTTTGAATCATTCAATCTAGATAGCTTGGTTGAAGAAGCTGTACTTCGATTATACTACGAGGCCGAAAACGCCGTAACTTCACCGTTAGTGCGTCCGATCACGGTAAACCCCCAAGCAGCTTCTAATGATGCCACTGCTCCTGTATTGGAAGAAGAGGTGTTCCAAGAAGCTTCTACATCGCTTAATTCATCCGAATCAGAATACGAAGACGATGATGCAACAAGTGAAGCTATTCTGGACAATGCTACAGTGACACCACCAGTGAACCCATCTACTACAGATGCTTCAACATCGAATGTGGGTAATGATCTGGATTCTACAGAGAATTTGACAACTCAGACGGGAGTACAAGTACCTGATTATCCGGAATCTCGGATACATCGGATACACCCGCTTGAACAAGTTATTGGTGATCCTGGTAGCAGTGTGATGACAAGAGGACAGCTGAAGAATGCTCAAGCACCAGAAAACATTGGCAATCTTGCTTTATATGCCAAAATTCAGAAATCTGGTTTTCAAAATGACTGGTCATTTGCTTGTTATGTTTCGCAGGTCGAGCCGCGGACATACAAGGATGCTCTTTTGGATGACGCCTGGGTGGAAGCAATGCAGGAAGAGTTATTACAATTCCAGAAACTTGGTGTATGGACCCTGACTGATTTACCTCCTGGAAGGAAGAAGATAGGCACTAAATGGGTGTTTAAGTGCAAGAAAGATGATAGAGGAGTCATTGTGCGAAACAAAGCTCGTTTGGTGGTTCAAGGTTTTCATCAGGTTGAAGGAATCGACTACAATGAAATCTATGCACCGGTTGCACGCTTGGAAGCTATCAGAATGTTTCTCGCGTTTGCATCATGGAAGAAATTTAAGGTGTATCAGATGGATGTAAAGAGCGCATTTCTTTACGGTGTGGTCAAAGAGGAAGTTTACGTAGGTCAACCACCGGGCTTTGAAGACCCAATCCACCGGGATAAGGTTTATGTTTTAAACAAAGCACTGTATGGTTTGCACCAAGCTCCGAGGCAATGGTATGAGGAGCTGAGCACGTATCTTCTCTCGAAAGGATTCAAACGCGGATTAGTTGACTGCACCCTGTTCACGAAAAGATCAGGAGATGACTTGCTTCTAGTACAAATTTATGTTGATGACATTATTTTCGGGTCTACTAACGAACTTCTGTGCAGGGAATTTGAACAAGTTATGCAGGAGAAGTTTGAGATGAGCGCTATGGGGGAAATGCAGTTTTTCCTCGGCTTGCAGGTGGAGCAAAGACCAACGGGGATCTTTATTCACCAAACCAAATATGTTTCTGAAGTCTTGAGCCGGTTCCAGATGGACGATTCCAAGCCGATGGATACCCCGATACAACCCAATCACGGGATTGGAGTTGACCTTAAGGGGGAGCTGACAGATCCATTTACATTCAGAGCAATCATCGGATCTCTGATGTACCTAACAGCGTCTAGGCCTGATATAATGTTCGCGACATGTCTTTGTGCTCGTTATCAATCGAAGCCGAAACAAAGTCATTTAGCAGCCGTGAAGCGTATCCTTAGATATCTGAAGGGTTGTCCATCAAAAGGACTATGGTACCCTCATGATGATAATTTTGACCTAATCGCTTTTAGTGATGCAGATTGGGGCGGCTGTGACAAGGACAGCAAATAAACAACGGCTGGATGTCAGTTTATGGGGAGCAGGCTCGTGACCTGGCAATGCAAGAAACAAACCGCAGTTGCACTATCCACATGTGAAGCAGAATACGTTTCAGCATCGAGCTGCTGCTCACAGGTTCTTTGGATCCAACAGCAGATGGTGGATTACGGTTTGCAATTTCTTAAAACCCCTATTTACTGTGATAATGAGGCCGCAATCGCATTAACAAAAGACTTAGTAAATCACTCAAAGGCTAAACATATTCGGATTAAATATCATTTTATCCGTGATTGTTATGCTAAAGAGTTGATCGATATGGTCAAAATCCACACTGATTACCAGCGCGCTGATCTTTTTACCAAAGCTTTTGACAAATCCAGATTTGATTATCTTTTAAAAGCTAATGGTATTAAAGAAAAACAGGACTGATCACCACCTCAGTCTATCATTTTTTAGTTTAAATTTTTACTGCTTTTCAGAAAAATTTCGAAAATCCAAAAACATTAAAAAATTTTAAAAAAAATCCATAAAAATTAGAAAAATTTCTTTGCTGACTGCTATATCTTCTTCCCTTAGATTAATGCCGTCAGATTTCTGTGAACAAACGATATCTGGGCAGTCACATATTTGAAATGCTCCAGCTTATCCTTGGGAACAGTAAATTCGAAAATTTATAAACATCAGAAAATTCTGAAATGATTTCCTGGAGTATAAAGGGAAATGATAGTACATCAGTGGGGATCTGACACATTCTAAATAATGTAATGCTATATAGGGCGTGTGTCTGAGTCTGTGCGATGTGCTGATAGGCTTCGTAGACCTATTACTGCGTGTCTGATACATACATATCAAACGATTTGTTGTGTGGATGAACTCCTCATGGGCATATGGTCTTAGTACCGTAATTTCGTTTGATAGGGTATTTGTACAAAACTCGGAGGTTTAGGGTCGTTATGTTATTAGTTGTCTGGGGATAGCCTCTCTGATCTTCTGCTGTAAGTCATTACGGACCTAGATCAGACAGGGTGTCTTTATAAAAGAGCTATATGCCAAATCCTAAAGTTACCGAATTGAGGAACTTTTCATGTTATATGATGATCAAAGATTATCTATTACATCGTATTGATTACTGATGCAAATCATGATTAATATCAGTCCTCAACCTGGTATAGTGCATATGTTACTTTGCTGCATTAATTTGCTGACCTGTATACCTCTATGCATTATATCTTGTACAATTACAGACAACAAAAGCATAATCACGCTTTACAATGAGTCGTTGTGCATTTACTTCTTGATACGGGAGTATGTCGTGTGCGTGGGAACCACAGACAATTGCGTTTATACTATAAATATCAGTATCAGTTTAAAGCACTGCATAAAAGTCTGCATGAGAGTTTATGTGGATCACAATATCAGCAGTTGCCAGATCACACATTGTCTTTAATGATAATAATTTCAAAAAGATCAACGGTGTGATCAGATTTCTCATAAACTGATATGATCCCTTTTCCGGAATCACAAAAACATTTACAGTTTTTCATTTACATTTTCGCATTTTAATTTACTGTCAAAAAATTACAAAACTCAAAAAGATTTTAGGTGTGTTTTCGCATAAACTTTAGAAAATCCAAAAAGATTTTGCTTTTTCATCTTATTTTTGATAACTGATGGTGGTTGATGTCGATTTTCTAAAACCTGGTACACCAATTGAGTTTTGTGATCTTTATAATGTGAAAATATGATGATTGGATGCTTAAAAGTTGAGAAATAATTGAATCGGGATTCGTTTTTGCAATTTGGAAAATTTTCAAAAATTCCAGTTTACATTCGCCCATTCGATTGGTCGAATGTGGAATTTTACAGTCTCATTCGAATGTATTGACGGGCGAAGGAGAGTGTTCTTCATCAATTTTTCATTCGAACCCTTTTGCCTCATTCGAACCCTTTCAATAGGGTCGAAGGAGACAAAAGTTTCTCCTTCGTATGGTCAAAATGGGCGAATGAGATTGCCTATATAACCATCTCTGCACATTCGACCCTCATTATAATTTTTCTCAGATTTTTCATACTGTGTCACCTTGTTGCTCGTTTGATTTACACTTTACCATTGTGTTCGCCTTGATCTACTGACTCTTTTGCCCCTATTTTTACAGGTAAACATCAAGTATTGAGGGATTAATCGTCAGTTTTGTGTCTCGAACCCTAGGATCTAATCACAGTTCTATGATTGTTTTTAATTACAATTGATAGTGTCCGTTCATTCTTTGTGTGTTTTAGGGGGAGAAGCATCATCAAACAAGGGTTAAATCATATCAGAATGTTGTGTTTGATCAAACCCACATTCGAACCCTTGTTTTGATCAGAAAACATACAAAGAATGATTAATAATGTTTGTTGATTGTTGTAAAAGTTTAATCGGAGTGTTTAGTATCTGTTCTGATCAAATGATCATGTTTTGAATGGTTAAATCTCAGTATTGAAATTTTGAATTAAGTATATTCTTTCGTCTGTTCAAAAGTGGGCGAAGGAATAATTTCCGGTCGAATGAAAACCTTAATAATGGTCGAATGAAGACAACCGGTCGAATGAAAAACTTTTTGTTGTTTAACATTTTACATTCGTACCAACTAGTCACATTCGAACCATCTAAAACATTCATTCGCACCCCCGATTGGGCGAATGAGGAAGTTTTACCAAAATTTTAAATTTTTGAAATTTTACGATTTCTAACTTGTGTTTTTGATTTGTTTTGCAGATTCTAAACATGTCTGAACAGGAGAAAACCACAGAGCAAGCCGGATCTTCTTCCCAACCAGCTAAGACGAAACAGTTGGACTTTGAGAATGCACACAACTGTTGTGCGTATTTGGGAGATGTAAAGAAGCACGATGAATTTACCGAGATCATTGATTACTTCAAGAGATGCCGAGTACTTGACGCGATTGCTACACCTGCCGTCATTTACAGGGATATCATGCAAGAGTTTTGGGAGAACGCCAAGATGGACTTCTGGAAGTGTCAATCTTGTTTAATAAGCAAAGTCCAAGGTCAGAGAATTATCGTATGTGAAGACGATCTTAGAGAGGCGTTGAATCTTCATGATGAGAAGGATGACCCGAAAGAGTTGGAGTTTATGGATCAAAGGAAGTGTTTCTTAAGGATGAAATATAATGGACCTATCACTGATGGTTCATTACATAAGGGAAAACTGTGCCCTCAGTTTAAATATTTGGCACATGTTTTAATTCACGTGTTTGGATCGGCTGCGGGTGGATTTGATTTAATGAGGAAAAGCATAAGCTCGATGATGGTGGCTTTAATATTGAACAAACCGTTCAATGTTTCTGGGATGCTTATGAATCATCTACTAGAGCCAGTTAATGGAACAAGGACACTAAAGTTTTTATTATATCCTCGGTTTCTACAGATGGTGTTTGATAATAAGTATAAAGACTTGAAGAAGGATCCAAAACAGATTGTGGTTCAAGAGCATATGACGTTGAACACACTTGCCAGGATGAAAGCATACAAAGGCTTATCTGCTGATGAACGTCCTCCAGTTAGGCGTTTATTTGGTCATTTGGCGAATATAGACTATGAGGATCCTAGAAAAGATGATCCAGGGAAAGGGAAAGTGAGACATGATGATAGCAATTCTGATACTGATGATCCTTTACATCATATTGATCCTGATGCAAAGCGAAAGAGACAGATAGTGAATGTGGGAGCTAAGGGTGGCAAGATGAAAAAGAAGGAGGTGATTATTAAGGTTGTTGAACCTGAGAAGGAGAAACAGAAGTCTGTTCCAAGGAGACAGAAGAGTAAAGCTCAAAAGGGTTTACATTTAGTAGATGAAGTGTCTGTCGATTCTGAAGAGACACAAGAAGACGAGAGATGGAATTCGGATGCAGAAACTGTAGAGACTACCATGCCCAAGGCCACTGAGGCTGGTGTGTCTGCTGGTGCTGAAGATGAAGGTGTTAGGAGTCCAGTTGAGGACGATTTTGTTTTGAATGTTGAAGAGATTGAAACTGGTTCTCCTGTTCAAGCAAAGAAAAAGAAGAAACAGGAGAAACCAAGTTTGAAGAGAAAGAAAGAACTAGAAATGTTGATGGCTGGAAAGAATTTACCACCAGCTACTAGTTCAAAGTCACCGGTTGCTGAGCAGGCACAGAAGAAACAGAAAACCACAACAACTTCAAGCACACCACAAACAAAAGGAATTCCAATGGATGATGTGAATGAAGCATTGGATAATGTGCTGAAGAAAATGAGAAAAGGCAAAACGCAAGAAGTTGTTGAACAACCTGTTAAGAAAAAGGTTTCTGTTGATAGTGATGTTATGGATGCTGTTAATCAACGACTGACTAAAATGATGAATATCATTAACAAACAACAGAGTGAGATTGAACAGTTAAAATCGACTGACAAAAAGATGTTAGAGGTTGTAGTCACATCAGCGGATGATAATGCATTGATGAAGAAAACCATTAAGAGGTTGAAGAGGGAAAACAAAAAGTTGTTAAAGCATGAGCAACGGAATACAAGAAGAATAATGGCTTTGAAGGAGGAGAACAAAGAACTGAAGAAGAATAACAGGAAGATGGATAGTCTGATTCAAGACTTGTACAGTCGAGCTCCTCAACTTCAAGCTGGTGAGGAAGACAAAGAGTTAGATGAACAACAGGTTGATTATGAACCATCAGATGAAGAGGAAGATGATGAATTAGATGAAGATGCTGGAAATGATTCTAAGAAGAAGAAGAAAGACGATAATGATGGTGATGATGATTCGAGTGATGGTTCAGGTGAAAGCGGCTCTGCTTCTGATGATAGTGATGATGATAATGATGACGCTGAACAGTTTTCATATGAAAAGCGTGAAACAGATAAGGGTGGAGAATCAAGTACGAAAGCTCAGGGAGAGAATGTAGATGATGATGATATTTTCTGGAACGAAAAATTAAAGTCATTGTCTGAAGAAGATAAAACTAAGTATCGTCAGATGTTAACTGATCGAGTCTGGACGATAGACATGACTAGCAGGTTTCCTGAAATATTTGAATCTGATAATAAACTCTTCGAATTGGAATATGATGACCCTGATCTTGAAGATGGGGAAGTGTCTGCAGCTATTTCAAAAGAAATTTTGGAAGGTTTAGCAAAGCAAGTGGGTAAGACGTTAGAAGAATTACTTGCTGATAATTTTATTCCTCAGATTCCTGAGAAAGAAGCTGGAAATCACTCAGATGATCGTGATGTTCCTGCATTCGAGGAAGTCGAGATGGAAGATATTACGAGCGATGAATATCCACAATATTTCAGAACAAATCAAGAATGTGGATTTTCATTCTCAGACGAATTGCTAAACCATGCTGAGAAAATAGCCAAAGAGAAGAGCAAGATGTTTGAAGATCAAATCTTTGAAGGGCATGAGAAGCCTCGGTTCGAACAAACAGACAGTTTGAAGGAGTTGTTGAGGAAGCTAAAGGAGAAGGAGAATAACCGCCCTAAAGCTGATATTCAGGGAAGCTTCTACAAACTTCATAGCAGTATGTTCAAAGGCCGTGCCTTGGCCTGGAAGTTTGTCAAAGAGCTTAGGTGTTTTGCAGTGAAATGGGAGAAAGGTATTCTATACTTTGAGAAGTTTCATCACTTAAAGACTCTTCCTTACTGGGCAATCAGGGATATTTGTCGTCATCGTCTAACGGGAGCGCCAAATAGCCAGATTGATTATTTTGCTGAGAAGATGACCCGCGAAAGTCGAACCGAGTGGAATCTGTTTAGACCTCAGTATCCAAAGAGGATTGAACACAAGAAGGAGATTAACGAGATAACTGGGTTGCCCAAGGTTACTTTGAAGTATAAACCACCGCGAGTGCTGAAGAAAATTCCATTGTTGCATATTCCTCAGCATTTCGCTAAAGATTTTATCTGGTGGTACTATGATTGGAAGAGAGCAGAGGCCGTGATTGTGTTAAAGGATGGTGAGAAGGATTATAAGAAAGTGCTTATTTTTGATCCTATGTGGCTAATCAATTGCTCACATGAGGATATCATTATGTTATTCTATAATCCTATCTACTCAGATGCAAAAGATGCTGAACAAGCAGGAAAATACCAACGTGTGGTATTTCTATGCTTTGCGTATGACATCAACGCTGGATGTGATTATGAGCAGAAGTTGGGAAAGACTGTTGAGAAGGTTGTGCCTGTGAAGAAATCAAAGAAGAAAACAGTTCAGGAACCGGTACTGACTAGAGAACAAAAGATTATTCGACACATCAGAATAATGAACAAGATCATGGATGAACAGAGAAGATTACAATCCAAGCAATAGTCGAGGGGGAGTTTGTAAGTGCATATGTGCGACTAATGCTTTGGATTGGATAAACCATATGTTTTTGTTTTCTGTCGAAGGTGCGAAGGAAGGTTTTGTGTGGTGCGAAGGAGAGTTTTAGAAGGTGCGAAGGAAGAATTTTGGGCGAATGAAGACTGTTTATTATGTAGTTTGGTTCGACCGTTCACAATGGGCGAACCTGCACATTCGCATGAACAAAGTGGGCGAATGTGCAGTCTATAAATAGGCAAACTCAGTTTTTGTAGTTAACTTTGAGTCATTTATTTCCCGCCACTTTCTGAATTCTCTCTGTAACTTTTTATAAACTTGTTTTGCGTCTAATCCTTGATTGTAATCACTTTTCTACGTGTATTCAAGTTTGATTATTAATGAAAACGTTTGAAAATGATGATTTGTGTGTGTTTATCTGATTAGTTATCATTTTGTGCTGGTTTTGGGGATTCCGCACCCAAAACTAAATTGTTTGATTGTCTTTGTAGCTTATCGATCCTTTCACGCGCATACATAAGAGGTAAAAAGGAGCGGATTAGCGCTGATTGCGGGACCAGTGGACGCGTCCTAACCTGTCGGTCATATATTTGCCATGTTTCGTTCCAGAATTTCAGCTAAATTTTGAATTGAAGTTAGTCAACGAATAGATGTCAACCCTGTCGAGTTCCTGACCATCGCACAGCAAGGGGGAAAGGAGAGGGGGGTTTGGGCCGGCTTGTTGGTTTGGGCTTCTGGATGGGCCGGCTGAATTTAAGGATGGGTATTTAGTTTTTAGTTTAATTTGTTTGTTATGATGTTTTGGTTTGGTTGGTTTTGTTTAAAAAAAAAAATCTTGACAAGTGTATGTGTAAAGAAAGAAAAATTTAGATCATATTATTATTATTATTATATATATACATTTATATATATATATATATATATATAGGGAATGGTTATAGAGAAAACCCTCCTTATTTGGTAAACTCTGGAAACTCTAACTTCCCAATATTTTTTTTTTTTGAAAAAAATAGGGCAAGTAATATACATGATTTTAAGCATTTTGGGCCAAAAAAATTAAAAAAGCGCCGAGTACTTTTTTTTTTAAAAAAAAAATAAAATTTTGACTAACACATGTTAAGCGCTAATAACAGGTGTTAACAATGTGTTAACTATATGTAAACAGTAGACGTTTTTTATTTTTTAAAAAAAAACCGTTCGGCGCTTTTTCGATTTTTTTGGCCCGAAATGCTTAAAAAAATGTATATTACATACCCTATTTTTTTCAAAAAAAAAATGTTGGGAAGTCAGAGTTTCCAGAGTTTACCAAATAAGAAGGGTTTCCTCCATATACTTTACCTATATATATATATATATATATATATATATATATATGCACGTGGTGAGTTAGGAAAAAAATAAGGACTTAGGCATATTTGTACAATATTAATGATAAAGGTGTAATAAAATAGAAATAAGGGCTTTTACATATTAAAATTTGGGAAAATTTTTGCGATGTTACAGTAGCGGGCGCCACCCCTCATTATGATGTATATTCGCCCCTGGTCCTTTATGTATATACCTAATCATAACACCTTCCCTTTATGTTTAAAAATGACTCGTTATATACTTTATGTTTCAAAATTATACACGTTTTGTCATTTTATGCTAACTGAGTTAATTTTTTTCGTTGTTAAGTTGTGACATGTGCAAGTCACATGAGGGCATTTTTATAATTTCATATACTCTTTGCATTATATAATTAAAAATATGTATGAATATTTATGACTCTCTTCCTCATCTCTTTCCCCTTTAACACCACCACCACTCACCCCAGCCACACCATCTGTCACCGCCATCACCCACCCACTCCCAATCAATGGCGCAGCTTCCTTGGGGCGGGCGAGGGCAGGCGCCCTCCCCCCCCCCCCCCCCGAATTTTCGCTTAAAAGTTCCGATTATATAGTATTCGTTTAATTTTTTTGATATATACGGTTTCGACCCCCTTTTTTATAAAAAAAATTTAGTTGTATACTTCCGACCCTCCGGTCCGGATTTTCAAGCTTCACCACTGCCCCCAGTCACACCATCTATCACCGCCACCACCCACCACTGAATCAAACAAAACACTAAACCAGTCACCGCTACAAAACCCACGAAACCCAACCTGTGAAGTGGGACATATGACTTCGATGAATCTAGAAAACCCAATTGCCACTTGTGACTTTGATTAACCTCAGTCATCATCACCAAACCCACAAATCCTAAACCTGTGACTTCGATGAACCCACAAAACCCAACCGGCGAGTGTGACTTCGATTAACCCACAAAAAAGATATATGAAACAAGCAATGACCTAATTACAGGGCCTTGTGACTTTGATTAACCCAAAAAACCCAATCAGCGGCCTATCCGATGACGACCTTTTGGAATTCTCAGATCTGAGCCATCAATTGAGATGGGGGGTTAAAGGCAACGACGGTGAGGGGTTGTGTTCGGCGGTAGGTGTGGTTGGCTCATGGAGTAGTGGAGGATTGCAATTTAGGATGTTAAGCGACGGTCTCGGTGGTTTGAGGTTGTTTGGCGCGGGTGGTGGCCGGAGGTTTCAGGTTATATGGATGGGTGGTGGTAGCTGGCGGTGGGTTGTAGCAGTGGCATATGGTGCTGGTGGGTGGTGTCAACTGTTACGCTTTGTTCCAGAGTTTCATTTAGCAGGGGAAGAGAAATGAATTGGAAGGAATGAAGGAAAAAGTGTGTTCTAGAGGTTTTGTATAGAGATAAAGGGAGGGAAGATGAGGGAAAATAGTGGGTGTTTTTAGCCATAAATCCTGTCTTTCCACTTTAGAAGGAAACGAGAGAAAGGAAGTTGAGAAAGATAAAGAAGGATTCCTTTCTCTTCCAACCTTAAATGAAACTTCGGAACAAAGAGAGAGAGAGAGATAAGAAAGAAGGAGATAGGAGTTGATTTATGCTAGGTGATTATTTTTTATGTGATATAAACACATTGATTATTTTTATCTCTATCTCTACTACATTATAAAGAGGGAGTAATGGGTAAAGATATCAAACTTGGCAATGTTAAGATGGGATGTCAAGAGACACAAGTGTAGTCTTCTAAGTTTTACCTCTTTTCTTCCCTTTATGCCCTTTGGTACACAATATTTGATGGTAATGATACAAATGACTAATTCAACTTATTCCTAATCGTTACTTCTAAAACGGTTCATTCATTCCGGCATTCAATTGTATTATCTCTTCCACACCCCCTAATTAATCCTCACTTAGTTTCTATAACCCTTATTAAGAGCTCACATAATAAAAAAAAATGTAGTCATTGCTCCTGATCTTCTTCTAATCTTTTGTCCTCACCAAATTCTCCATTGCACTTGCAAGTACTTGCCTTTCATACTTGCTTCGAAACCCACACATTAACCGCCGTATTTGCCTTTCATGGTTCTTTATTGTGATAGAAATCTAGGTATGTTTATTTTATGAGTGATAGGGTTTGTTTGTGATTTGTTTCTATTTTATGTGCATTAACATAGGGAAGGGTGGACAAATGTAGCCGGATTAAGTTCTTGATTGTGACAACGGTCAACAAACCAGGTCAACATCCGTACGCTTTTCAATTACTATTACTATTATGTGTGCATCTTTATACATTTTTCATACACTATACCCCCTAGTCTAGTGAAGCAAGAGTTCTTTAGAAAACTCAACGTGGGACACTTGTTTAGTCATACAACACCCGGACAATCACCAAACAGGTATTTCATGAGGTTACTCCACCCTAACATAAGGTAACTCATCCCTAACACATGTAGTAAATCACAAGGACCACTATGTGTTAATACCTAACAAACATGTGTTCATAAATACAATAACCTATGAAACAAAATACATGTTGATGTCGTCATCACAACCCTAACAAGATTTGGTAAAGTCTTCGTCAACTGTGACCCATGGTAACTTGAGTTATGAATCAATAAACCTAACTCTTTAGTTCTTAAAGACAATCACACTTCATTTGGGCACCTAAGTCCATAATATACAACTAAAATGTTCACAAATTCCAACAAGATTTATCAGAATGATATCCTAAAACAATTCACAACATAACATATGCATACATATATATATATATATATATACGCACGAACACACATGAAAGAATGAGGATTTCCTTGTTATGTCTTGTACTAACATGGAAACTTACAAGCTACACCTCACTCTAGAACATGAGGGAACTATACTACCTTGATAAACCAATCAATGGAGACTTTGCTCTTGGAATCTTCCTTTCCCTTTGTCATTGCCGAAACACAAGTCCCAAAGCCCAAACTTTCCAAAAGTCAACCCCTTTATCTTAGTGTAGAACCAATCACAACACAAGGAGTGTACCTAGCTATCACCACCCTTATATACCTACAAAGCATGCTTGTATGACTTGCTCCAATCATCCTATCCCAACCCCAATCCTAATCGGCCTAGAGCTAGGAGGAGAGCAAGCATGACACACTTCCCTCTTATACTAAAATATATACAAGACAAGACTCTTGGAAATGGTTCACACAAAACAAGCACCCATCTTTGGAAAGGAAAGAAATCGGCTAACAACATGTGGAAAGGGACAAGATAAACATTGATCCATCACCATCAATCTAACTTAGATATCCTCCTTTTCACCTTGGGAACTAGCGGCCAAAAAGGGACATGTGGGAATGCTTGTGACTTACAACTCTAAAACACAAGTTTAGTTAAGAAGCATGTCCACTTCTCCACCCCATGAAGGTCAACTATCCTCTTTTGTCTATCCTATGCTACCTCGGCCCAAGCTCAATAAGAAAATAACCCATCACAACCTCCTAACTTACATGTTTTGATGATCTTGGAAGCTACAACAAGCACATTAACATAGGATTAGACCTTCCCCTTTTGTTTTTGTCAACACTTGGCCAATCCCCTATATAAAGGACCTCCATGATCATTCCACAATATACCACAATCCACCTCTCTTCTTGGTTTCTCTCAGTCGATCACCCCTCAACCAAATCCAAACCATTCTAGCAGCAAGAGTACTCAAGAGGAAGCTTGGAACTAGCAACACTCGGCTATCACCATTTTGAATTAGAGACGAGAATAGAGAATGGTTGATCACTATAAGAATGAATGATCCATGTCTTATGATCAACGGATGTCTATACAGAAGGGACTTATTGATAGAATTATCAGGGCTATAGTATTTGGTTAAGTAAAGCGTTACTTGAACACAAAGAACTAGTTGACGACTGTAAAGTGTCATACTGTGTTGGGTGCAGTGCGATGCAGCTAGGCGTTCAACTCTGCACACATTGACTCATTTAATTAAAATCATCCAAGTGGGAGATTGTTGGATATATATATATATATATATATATATATATATATATATATAATATCCGATGTAATTAAAAGTCGAGGTTAATGTAACCCGACCCGGTACGATCCAAAGAGTTATACGTTGGTACACGAATCATATAAGTTCATGAGTAGGTGGATTATTATTTGTGAAATAATAATAGTTTAGGACTTGAGAGACTTAATATTAATTGAATTAATATTAAGGAATATTATAGTAATATGCAAGGGGGCTTAGTGTAAGTTTGTGTTTTATAAAAAGGGGGATTAAGGTGTAAATCCTAATCACACCTTTTAACAAAACAACTCCTTCCTCCCCAAGAAAAGGTTCTTGGTCGCCACCCCTTAGGGCCGCCCCCTATCCGCCGCAAACCACCACCATAGGCTGCCTCCCTCTTGCAAAGTGTTGCTCTCGGTAGGCCAGTGCTCGGGTGTGCACTTCCTACTAGTGAGGATTCGTTGTAACCCGCGTGTTACAATTCCGGTGTAGTCGTCAAAGGTTGATTACTAAACCCTCTATGGTTGTTTCTTATTTATTTGTTTATACGCGTTTAACCGAGATCCTAATTGGGAATATTTTGTTAATTGGATTAATAAAATTATTATTATTTATATATATAAAATCGCAAATATATATATATATATATATATATTTGTATATATATTCGTTTTAATTTTAAATAATAATATAAACCGCTTCCGCTGTGTATACGATACCATGATTCCCAACATCTAATTGTTATAAACTTTTTTTAATAAATATAGAAAAAGTTTATTTATATTATAGTTGAACTATTGTTAAACATAATCCTGTTAAGTTGCTCAATATTGAGTAACATCTGTAACTGACCATTTTTATGGGTTTCATATGTTTTTAATGACATACTTAAATATTATGCTCACATGAGTAACCAGCTAAACATAGATCTTCTAAACTTGGTCAAAACTTCAATAACTTACAGCATCCTATTCAAACAATTATTAATTTGTGCCTTTTTGTTTGAATGTTTGTACCTACTATAGTTTTTTGTGTAAGGATTCAAGTAACGGTAGTAGCCTGAGATGTTTAGACTTTAAATTGGATATGCTTATTTTATTGTGTTTATGTTTTATGTTCGTTCAAAGTGAAAACAGACGACATAAACAAACACAAATATGTTGTTCGTCGTTTTCTAACAAACAACCAATAACAAGAAAATCCATTTATTTAAGAAGACCGCCCCCAAGAAACCTCAACAAACTTTGGCGAGTGCTCTTTATGGTAAACACGCACGGGATATGGAGGAGCGTTTCGATATGACCCCGCGTCAAAAGACAGTTTTGGCTTGTCTTAAAGGGGCTCATGCCCAGGATTTTTTGACCGTTGTACCCATTAAAGGTCTTGGGCAACGGATGTCAGCAGTTGAATACAGAGCCATCCTTAAATACCGTCTCATGATTCCACTTTTTCCGCCAGATGGCTCATGCCCCATCTGTAAAAAAAGCATGTTTGGATAGATTTGGCGAGCATGCCCTTCACTGTAAGGAATTGCCGGGGTTTAAGTATCGTCATGACTGGGTTAGAGATGTTTTATGGGATGTGCTTAGCCGTGCCGGGATCTCAGCCAATAAAGAAGCCCCTGTTAACTTTCTGACTGACCCACGAGAGGGAAGATCTACCCTGCGTCCTGCGGACGTCCTTGTGTTGGGCTGGGCGGGGGGTAAGCACGCGTGTGTTGATCTCACCGGGGTGTCCCCACTGGTGGGGCTGAGAGATAGTGGATTCGTTACAGGACAGACGGTTTTGAAGGCGGAAGCTAGGAAGGTTGCTAAGCACGAGGCAGCGTGTTTAGAGAATCAGCATGTGTTCATTCCGTTTGCCTTCGACACTTTTGGATCCCTTGCCCCTGAAGCAGTTCTCTTTTTGGAGCGGGTGCAGAAGGTGATCCACAGTGACTCGCAAAGCCCGAGGAACCAAGGGTTTGTATTTAGTAGAATAGGGTTTGCGATTCAAAAGGGGATAGCGGTGCAGCTTGTTGCTCATTTACCCATTATCCAGATGTAACTTGGTTATTATTAATTGAATGCAATCTCTTGAAAAGAAAAATATATATATATATATATATATATATATATATATATATATATATATATATATATATATATTTAAATGTTTATGTTCACTCTGTTTACCGTCGCCCATTTCCAGTCATATAGTCCTTGTTGGGTGGGTAAGTGATAGTATTGATAGCCAAATAGTAAGGGTTGCTTTGAGTTAGAATTAGATTATTAGAAACATATGATGTTTTGTTCTCTTATATAAGATGTTCAAGGTTGTCTGCCATGATACTCAAACAAAGCAACAGACAAAGAGCTGCTGAGATATGGCTTCTCAAAAATCTTACTAAAATAGATATGAAGATGATAACATGGCTTTTGAGAAAATGAACAATGAGATCGAAGCAAATCAAGATAATTCTCTAAGCCTATGTACCGAGAAGGCCCTTCTTGCACGCCAATCTTATGATCTTGTGAGGATAGGTTTTTCCATATGAACCTTGTGGCTTGTGCAACAGTTCCCTTTTTCAATTTTGATGAGGAGCTAAAACAATTCGGAGTTTGGGGAGCAGTCCAAGCTGGTTTGACATTAGCAATATGACGTATTGCATTGCTTCCTTTTAGCGTCTGCCTTTTGCTTCGATGTACTAAGAACCATTTGAGAAGATAAGTATTTTTTTAATCTTAGTGATTCTTGTATTTATGTTTATTTTATTATTTATGACACAAAATTGATGACCTTTTAAAAACAACTTACTTATTTGCCACTCCGTTTAAATGGGTCGAAACTATCTACTTTTCTCATAAAAAATGTTCATTTTTTCATTGTTACAACTTGAAGTAGCCAAATCCAAACACTATTGTGTAGAGTCTATTTTATTGATTCTGATTATCACTATAAAAAAATATCGCATTTGTCACACTACATCAAGTATTTGGTTTGTATGGAGATTAAGGAGCTTGAATTTTAATATACGATAATTTTTATGTTTGATACTTTGATTACGGTGTGAATGTATTCTTTGCTTGTGATAATTTTTCTTATTAATGAAAAATTTATATTTGTTTTGCTATGATATACGTTAATTTACACATATAAAAGTCCCCGTTTAACTCTCGTTTTCAGACGTTTTTGACCTTATACACAGGAATTGGTACTTATTTGGTATCTTTATGATTACAGGTCTTAAACGATGTCCCGGAAGCAAACCCGAAGAAAAACAAGGATTTCGGCCCTTTATCAGGAGAACTTTTGCGCAGCAGTTGTTCGGATCGTTTTTACCCCTTCTAAAACCCAAAATCCGACTTCGACTTTCAAATAAGAATTGTTCTACGCTCCGAGAGCTTTCCAGGCATATAAAGAACACCTCCTAACGATTTTTCTACGATTTTATATGCAATTTTAAAGATCGCGCTGTCGTGCTGTTCTCTGTGAGCGGCCGCTCACTCTCTCCGAGCGGCCGCTCGCTCATCCTGATATTTCCAGAAACATTCTAGAAGGCCTACGTCATCAATCGAGCAACTGGTCCACTTGGCTGTAAAGTGAGCGGCCGCTCACAGGCTTCGAGCGGCCGCTCGAAGGCCCTGTTCTTCTATAAAACTCCCATTCAGCCCACTGATCGATATTTGGATCCTTGGGGGGCGAATTCTGGCGATTTTCAGGGCTAACGAAGTGCTGCATAGGCGTGGAACAAGCTCGGGAATCCATCCGATCCATCCTTCATCATCCAATCCATCTCTTTAGCAATCTTATGGTTTGATCCTTTAAGCTTTCTTAGATCCAAATCTGATTTTGTTTGCTACATTGATGTTATTTTAGTTAATCGTACGCCTACGGGCAAGAACATTAGTATTAGTTAGTAGTTAAAACAATCATTTGCGTGAAATCAAGTTTTGTATAAATTTGGCGTTTTTCATGTTTGATACTTGATGATCATAATGCAACCTTGTTTCGTTGTTGATAGATTTGTAGTTGTGTTCGGATGACTTTGATGATTATCGAATGTGTTAGGCGGATTACTTGTTGAGAAAACCGTCCGTTTAATCGTCCGGTAGTAAACTAGTTAACTTGTTAATAAAGTTTACACCATGAAACTGTAACCGGGTATTGGTTTGGTTAAAGTCACTCGGATAATGATTATAAATGTTTACCGGCACGTAAAAGAGTTTAAAAAGCTTAATGGTGTTGTTACTAATCTTTGACACGATTAATGATCTTTGCTAGTTATTTTGGTAGAAATAGCGATCTTAGTAGATTTGTGTTCAAAGTTAGTAAAATGGAATAGGTTGTGAAATGCTCTACTTTATGCTAGTCTCGGTGGTCGTATTGTGTATTCGATATTGCTTTCCTTTGCTAGTGCGGTTGAGGACTCCCGAAAGGTGATACTAACCCTTCTTTAAAGATTCACATGAGATCATATCAGCTGCGCGCTAATGAACGACTTGAGGTGGCTAACGTGTGTATTCGTGTTAGCTTTCCATATGGTTGTCATGTTAGGATGCCCGAAAGGGACACTAACTGTCGGAAAATGGGAATGTTGATCACGCATTTATTTCTTATATAGATGACATGCTAGGATTGGTGTATTATAGCTTATATAGTTATATTTTCTATTTGGAGTCGTAGTTAAGTTATTTACATGTTTTAGAATTAATTTAGTCTTAAACAAAACTCAAACTTATCTTTTCCTACTGGTAAATCGGGGACAGAGTTTTAGTACAATTGCCCCGCGCGCGTCCATGGATCGATATCTGGTTCTTATCTGTACGTTACTACATATATGACAGGGTACACTTGCCCTATTGTGTGTGTTTTAATATAAAGGTCTAAACCATTTTTATAAATATTAAAGCAAAACGTGTGTTAAAATCCATTGTAAAATATGTATAGTTACGCACACGTCAAGTTTTTGGCGCCGTTGCCGGGGACGCGACGAGCTTTAGGAACGAACCGAGTCAACTTTTTACCAGTGTACATGCTTGTGAATTGTTGGGTACTGGATTTGAGACTGAAGCTTCCTAAATTGAAGATCACAGTATGTAGAGATTGACGATTCTGAAGATGATACAAGATATTGATAACTTTAGACTAAGGGGGAGATTGTTGGGTCTAAATTTGGTAGTCTAATGTTATCAACAAGTTAAAGTCAACAAGTCAAAGTTCGGTCAACAAAAGTCAAAGTCGAACGAGTCGTGGTCAACACGTAAGGCGACTCGAGAAATCTAGATAATAGATCAATGAGTGAAGCTCAAGTTATGATCAAGAAAGGTGCTATGGATAATAAATATATTTTGTTTAGATAAAAATATATTTATTACTTTAGAAAAATGGTTTTCTTGTTTAGTGATTATATTAGTAAGTTTATTAACCCTAGGGACCTAAATGTAATTAGCCTAAGTGTGTTTGGGCTATAAATAGAATGATAGATTAGGGTTTGAGGCAACACACATGCTAGAGATTTTGGGGGTTTTATTGTATTCATCTATGCAAATCATCTAGTGGGTTTTTATTGTCATATTCAAGTGTGTGTTCATCCCTATTTTCATCTTGTTCTTCATCAAAATTAGATTCAAGCTCCAAATCCAGTACCCAACATGAATACTTGTTTATACTTCTTTGATTCGTTATTTCATTCATTAATTTGCATATATGATTATTTGAATTTTTATTAGATTTATCTGTTTGTTGATATATTGGATTAATTTTAGATTGGTTTATAGGTTGCATATAGATTCGTTCATTTTTCTGCTTATAGGATTTTTGATTTGATTTTTCGTTCATTAGGATGTTGATAGATTTAATTTATTGAATATTGGATTAATTAGTTTGTCTATGAATTTGTTTTTTTTCGTTATTTGATTAATTAGATTTATTTGTTCGTATTCGGACTAATTATTAATTTCATTCTTTGTATAGTTTTAGGCTTAGTCTGCTTATTTCTGTTCATTTTATTGATTCTATTTGTTTATATTTGATTTTCTTGAATATATTTGCTTTCCGTTATTTTCGCATGAATTTATTGATTCTTTATTTCATTTATTTATTTTTCTGTCTTTTATCGCCTTTTTGGGCTTGTCATATATTCGCCTGTTGCAACTGTATCATTCTTACATGCAGGTTGATGTCCACAAACCCTGGGTCTTCTGGTGATCTTTCTGACGAGGAGCTAAGGCGCCTGAGGAGAAGCGAGCGGATTAGACTTCATAAATTGCGTCTTGTTTCTGATATTCTTATTGCTGCTCCTATTGTTGAGGTCCCAATTGAGGAGGCGAGGCACGATCTGGCTGACGACAACGGGTCGGACGCCCACAGCGACATTATCATGGCGGATGACGACATTCCGCTGAATGATAGTGGTCGTCCAGGAGGAGATGGACTCGCGCCGAGTATTGTCCGTCCGGCTATTTTGGCGAACCATTTCGAGATCAAATCTAGTATCGTGAATATGATACAAAACTCGGTGCAATTCGGTGGACTGGAGCACGAGGATCCAGGCCGACATATTGCTGCATTCCTAGAGGTTTTAGCCACCTTTAAGATGACGGGCATCTCTGATGATGTTATCCGTCTCCGACTCTTCCCATTCTCACTGCGGGACAAAGCCCGGACTTGGCTTCTGTCACAACCCGCAGGGTCGATCACGACTTGGGCAGAGTTGTCACAACAATTCATGCAGCAGTATTTTCCTCCTGAAAAGACACAAAAACTGAGGAATCGCATCATGACATTTCGTCAGGATGACGATGAATCATTGTACACAGCCTGGGAAAGGTTTAAAGACCTACTCTTGAGTTGCCCGCACCATGAGCTTTCGAAAAGGCATTTGGTGCAAACTTTTTATCAGGGACTCGGGTATGCGTCTCAAGAACTCCTTGATGTATACGCTGGGGGAGACATCGGAACAAAGTCTCCTAGGGAAGCGTGGAGCATTATTGAGAAGGCATCTCTAAAATCTAAATCCCGGCAGAATGATAGATCTAGGTCTTCATCTGCCAAGGCTGGTGTGCATGCCGTGGATAACTATACGGCGATTTCGGCACAGATAGCGGCTCTGGCTACGAGATTCGATAACTCTCAGCAACACGTAGCGCAGTCCGATTGTTTGTGTGTGGAGTGCGGGGTATCTCACGAGCCTGGCTCGTGTGCTCAGGGGGTGATGTATACAGGCCACGAGGAAGTGGACTACATGGGTAATCAAACGAGACCCTAGAATAACCCTTACAGTAACACTTATAATCCGGGTTGGAGAAATCACCCGAACTTCGGGTGGAGATCTGGTACTTCCAACCAGAACCCTCTCGGATTCCAGCAGAGAGCCGCCGCACCACAACAGTCCTACCAGTCCCAACAGCCTTACCAGTCCAACCAACAGTCCTACCAGTCCAACCAACAGTCCTACCAGTCCAACCAACAGCCATACCAGGCTCGTGGTCAATCGTCCCAGCAGAGACCGAACCAATACCAGAACCAGGGCGCCGGGAGCAGCTCCCAGCAGCACGCCCCTCATGGTATGTCTAAGCTGGAGGAAATGATGTCTCGGCTCCTTACCAACACCTCTAATACATGAGAGTTTATGTGGATCACAATATCAGCAGTTGCCAGATCACACATTGTCTTTAATGATAATAATTTCAAAAAGATCAACGGTGTGATCAGATTTCTCATAAACTGATATGATCCCTTTTCCGGAATCACAAAAACATTTACAGTTTTTCATTTACATTTTCGCATTTTAATTTACTGTCAAAAAATTACAAAACTCAAAAAGATTTTAGGTGTGTTTTCGCATAAACTTTAGAAAATCCAAAAAGATTTTGCTTTTTCATCTTATTTTTGATAACTGATGGTGGTTGATGTCGATTTTCTAAAACCTGGTACACCAATTGAGTTTTGTGATCTTTATAATGTGAAAATATGATGATTGGATGCTTAAAAGTTGAGAAATAATTGAATCGGGATTCGTTTTTGCAATTTGGAAAATTTTCAAAAATTCCAGTTTACATTCGCCCATTCGATTGGTCGAATGTGGAATTTTACAGTCTCATTCGAATGTATTGACGGGCGAAGGAGAGTGTTCTTCATCAATTTTTCATTCGAACCCTTTTGCCTCATTCGAACCCTTTCAATAGGGTCGAAGGAGACAAAAGTTTCTCCTTCGTATGGTCAAAATGGGCGAATGAGATTGCCTATATAACCATCTCTGCACATTCGACCCTCATTATAATTTTTCTCAGATTTTTCATACTGTGTCACCTTGTTGCTCGTTTGATTTACACTTTACCATTGTGTTCGCCTTGATCTACTGACTCTTTTGCCCCTATTTTTACAGGTAAACATCAAGTATTGAGGGATTAATCGTCAGTTTTGTGTCTCGAACCCTAGGATCTAATCACAGTTCTATGATTGTTTTTAATTACAATTGATAGTGTCCGTTCATTCTTTGTGTGTTTAAGGGGGAGAAGCATCATCAAACAAGGGTTAAATCATATCAGAATGTTGTGTTTGATCAAACCCACATTCGAACCCTTGTTTTGATCAGAAAACATACAAAGAATGATTAATAATGTTTGTTGATTGTTGTAAAAGTTTAATCGGAGTGTTTAGTATCTGTTCTGATCAAATGATCATGTTTTGAATGGTTAAATCTCAGTATTGAAATTTTGAATTAAGTATATTCTTTCGTCTGTTCAAAAGTGGGCGAAGGAATAATTTCCGGTCGAATGAAAACCTTAATAATGGTCGAATGAAGACAACCGGTCGAATGAAAAACTTTTTGTTGTTTAACATTTTACATTCGTACCAACTAGTCACATTCGAACCATCTAAAACATTCATTCGCACCCCCGATTGGGCGAATGAGGAAGTTTTACCAAAATTTTAAATTTTTGAAATTTTACGATTTCTAACTTGTGTTTTTGATTTGTTTTGCAGATTCTAAACATGTCTGAACAGGAGAAAACCACAGAGCAAGCCGGATCTTCTTCCCAACCAGCTAAGACGAAACAGTTGGACTTTGAGAATGCACACAACTGTTGTGCGTATTTGGGAGATGTAAAGAAGCACGATGAATTTACCGAGATCATTGATTACTTCAAGAGATGCCGAGTACTTGACGCGATTGCTACACCTGCCGTCATTTACAGGGATATCATGCAAGAGTTTTGGGAGAACGCCAAGATGGACTTCTGGAAGTGTCAATCTTGTTTAATAAGCAAAGTCCAAGGTCAGAGAATTATCGTATGTGAAGACGATCTTAGAGAGGCGTTGAATCTTCATGATGAGAAGGATGACCCGAAAGAGTTGGAGTTTATGGATCAAAGGAAGTGTTTCTTAAGGATGAAATATAATGGACCTATCACTGATGGTTCATTACATAAGGGAAAACTGTGCCCTCAGTTTAAATATTTGGCACATGTTTTAATTCACGTGTTTGGATCGGCTGCGGGTGGATTTGATTTAATGAGGAAAAGCATAAGCTCGATGATGGTGGCTTTAATATTGAACAAACCGTTCAATGTTTCTGGGATGCTTATGAATCATCTACTAGAGCCAGTTAATGGAACAAGGACACTAAAGTTTTTATTATATCCTCGGTTTCTACAGATGGTGTTTGATAATAAGTATAAAGACTTGAAGAAGGATCCAAAACAGATTGTGGTTCAAGAGCATATGACGTTGAACACACTTGCCAGGATGAAAGCATACAAAGGCTTATCTGCTGATGAACGTCCTCCAGTTAGGCGTTTATTTGGTCATTTGGCGAATATAGACTATGAGGATCCTAGAAAAGATGATCCAGGGAAAGGGAAAGTGAGACATGATGATAGCAATTCTGATACTGATGATCCTTTACATCATATTGATCCTGATGCAAAGCGAAAGAGACAGATAGTGAATGTGGGAGCTAAGGGTGGCAAGATGAAAAAGAAGGAGGTGATTATTAAGGTTGTTGAACCTGAGAAGGAGAAACAGAAGTCTGTTCCAAGGAGACAGAAGAGTAAAGCTCAAAAGGGTTTACATTTAGTAGATGAAGTGTCTGTCGATTCTGAAGAGACACAAGAAGACGAGAGATGGAATTCGGATGCAGAAACTGTAGAGACTACCATGCCCAAGGCCACTGAGGCTGGTGTGTCTGCTGGTGCTGAAGATGAAGGTGTTAGGAGTCCAGTTGAGGACGATTTTGTTTTGAATGTTGAAGAGATTGAAACTGGTTCTCCTGTTCAAGCAAAGAAAAAGAAGAAACAGGAGAAACCAAGTTTGAAGAGAAAGAAAGAACTAGAAATGTTGATGGCTGGAAAGAATTTACCACCAGCTACTAGTTCAAAGTCACCGGTTGCTGAGCAGGCACAGAAGAAACAGAAAACCACAACAACTTCAAGCACACCACAAACAAAAGGAATTCCAATGGATGATGTGAATGAAGCATTGGATAATGTGCTGAAGAAAATGAGAAAAGGCAAAACGCAAGAAGTTGTTGAACAACCTGTTAAGAAAAAGGTTTCTGTTGATAGTGATGTTATGGATGCTGTTAATCAACGACTGACTAAAATGATGAATATCATTAACAAACAACAGAGTGAGATTGAACAGTTAAAATCGACTGACAAAAAGATGTTAGAGGTTGTAGTCACATCAGCGGATGATAATGCATTGATGAAGAAAACCATTAAGAGGTTGAAGAGGGAAAACAAAAAGTTGTTAAAGCATGAGCAACGGAATACAAGAAGAATAATGGCTTTGAAGGAGGAGAACAAAGAACTGAAGAAGAATAACAGGAAGATGGATAGTCTGATTCAAGACTTGTACAGTCGAGCTCCTCAACTTCAAGCTGGTGAGGAAGACAAAGAGTTAGATGAACAACAGGTTGATTATGAACCATCAGATGAAGAGGAAGATGATGAATTAGATGAAGATGCTGGAAATGATTCTAAGAAGAAGAAGAAAGACGATAATGATGGTGATGATGATTCGAGTGATGGTTCAGGTGAAAGCGGCTCTGCTTCTGATGATAGTGATGATGATAATGATGACGCTGAACAGTTTTCATATGAAAAGCGTGAAACAGATAAGGGTGGAGAATCAAGTACGAAAGCTCAGGGAGAGAATGTAGATGATGATGATATTTTCTGGAACGAAAAATTAAAGTCATTGTCTGAAGAAGATAAAACTAAGTATCGTCAGATGTTAACTGATCGAGTCTGGACGATAGACATGACTAGCAGGTTTCCTGAAATATTTGAATCTGATAATAAACTCTTCGAATTGGAATATGATGACCCTGATCTTGAAGATGGGGAAGTGTCTGCAGCTATTTCAAAAGAAATTTTGGAAGGTTTAGCAAAGCAAGTGGGTAAGACGTTAGAAGAATTACTTGCTGATAATTTTATTCCTCAGATTCCTGAGAAAGAAGCTGGAAATCACTCAGATGATCGTGATGTTCCTGCATTCGAGGAAGTCGAGATGGAAGATATTACGAGCGATGAATATCCACAATATTTCAGAACAAATCAAGAATGTGGATTTTCATTCTCAGACGAATTGCTAAACCATGCTGAGAAAATAGCCAAAGAGAAGAGCAAGATGTTTGAAGATCAAATCTTTGAAGGGCATGAGAAGCCTCGGTTCGAACAAACAGACAGTTTGAAGGAGTTGTTGAGGAAGCTAAAGGAGAAGGAGAATAACCGCCCTAAAGCTGATATTCAGGGAAGCTTCTACAAACTTCATAGCAGTATGTTCAAAGGCCGTGCCTTGGCCTGGAAGTTTGTCAAAGAGCTTAGGTGTTTTGCAGTGAAATGGGAGAAAGGTATTCTATACTTTGAGAAGTTTCATCACTTAAAGACTCTTCCTTACTGGGCAATCAGGGATATTTGTCGTCATCGTCTAACGGGAGCGCCAAATAGCCAGATTGATTATTTTGCTGAGAAGATGACCCGCGAAAGTCGAACCGAGTGGAATCTGTTTAGACCTCAGTATCCAAAGAGGATTGAACACAAGAAGGAGATTAACGAGATAACTGGGTTGCCCAAGGTTACTTTGAAGTATAAACCACCGCGAGTGCTGAAGAAAATTCCATTGTTGCATATTCCTCAGCATTTCGCTAAAGATTTTATCTGGTGGTACTATGATTGGAAGAGAGCAGAGGCCGTGATTGTGTTAAAGGATGGTGAGAAGGATTATAAGAAAGTGCTTATTTTTGATCCTATGTGGCTAATCAATTGCTCACATGAGGATATCATTATGTTATTCTATAATCCTATCTACTCAGATGCAAAAGATGCTGAACAAGCAGGAAAATACCAACGTGTGGTATTTCTATGCTTTGCGTATGACATCAACGCTGGATGTGATTATGAGCAGAAGTTGGGAAAGACTGTTGAGAAGGTTGTGCCTGTGAAGAAATCAAAGAAGAAAACAGTTCAGGAACCGGTACTGACTAGAGAACAAAAGATTATTCGACACATCAGAATAATGAACAAGATCATGGATGAACAGAGAAGATTACAATCCAAGCAATAGTCGAGGGGGAGTTTGTAAGTGCATATGTGCGACTAATGCTTTGGATTGGATAAACCATATGTTTTTGTTTTCTGTCGAAGGTGCGAAGGAAGGTTTTGTGTGGTGCGAAGGAGAGTTTTAGAAGGTGCGAAGGAAGAATTTTGGGCGAATGAAGACTGTTTATTATGTAGTTTGGTTCGACCGTTCACAATGGGCGAACCTGCACATTCGCATGAACAAAGTGGGCGAATGTGCAGTCTATAAATAGGCAAACTCAGTTTTTGTAGTTAACTTTGAGTCATTTATTTCCCGCCACTTTCTGAATTCTCTCTGTAACTTTTTATAAACTTGTTTTGCGTCTAATCCTTGATTGTAATCACTTTTCTACGTGTATTCAAGTTTGATTATTAATGAAAACGTTTGAAAATGATGATTTGTGTGTGTTTATCTGATTAGTTATCATTTTGTGCTGGTTTTGGGGATTCCGCACCCAAAACTAAATTGTTTGATTGTCTTTGTAGCTTATCGATCCTTTCACGCGCATACATAAGAGGTAAAAAGGAGCGGATTAGCGCTGATTGCGGGACCAGTGGACGCGTCCTAACCTGTCGGTCATATATTTGCCATGTTTCGTTCCAGAATTTCAGCTAAATTTTGAATTGAAGTTAGTCAACGAATAGATGTCAACCCTGTCGAGTTCCTGACCATCGCACAGCAAGGGGGAAAGGAGAGGGGGGTTTGGGCCGGCTTGTTGGTTTGGGCTTCTGGATGGGCCGGCTGAATTTAAGGATGGGTATTTAGTTTTTAGTTTAATTTGTTTGTTATGATGTTTTGGTTTGGTTGGTTTTGTTTAAAAAAAAAAATCTTGACAAGTGTATGTGTAAAGAAAGAAAAATTTAGATCATATTATTATTATTATTATATATATACATTTATATATATATATATATATATATAGGGAATGGTTATAGAGAAAACCCTCCTTATTTGGTAAACTCTGGAAACTCTAACTTCCCAATATTTTTTTTTTTTGAAAAAAATAGGGCAAGTAATATACATGATTTTAAGCATTTTGGGCCAAAAAAATTAAAAAAGCGCCGAGTACTTTTTTTTTTAAAAAAAAAATAAAATTTTGACTAACACATGTTAAGCGCTAATAACAGGTGTTAACAATGTGTTAACTATATGTAAACAGTAGACGTTTTTTATTTTTTAAAAAAAAACCGTTCGGCGCTTTTTCGATTTTTTTGGCCCGAAATGCTTAAAAAAATGTATATTACATACCCTATTTTTTTCAAAAAAAAAATGTTGGGAAGTCAGAGTTTCCAGAGTTTACCAAATAAGAAGGGTTTCCTCCATATACTTTACCTATATATATATATATATATATATATATATATATATATATATATATGCACGTGGTGAGTTAGGAAAAAAATAAGGACTTAGGCATATTTGTACAATATTAATGATAAAGGTGTAATAAAATAGAAATAAGGGCTTTTACATATTAAAATTTGGGAAAATTTTTGCGATGTTACAGTAGCGGGCGCCACCCCTCATTATGATGTATATTCGCCCCTGGTCCTTTATGTATATACCTAATCATAACACCTTCCCTTTATGTTTAAAAATGACTCGTTATATACTTTATGTTTCAAAATTATACACGTTTTGTCATTTTATGCTAACTGAGTTAATTTTTTTCGTTGTTAAGTTGTGACATGTGCAAGTCACATGAGGGCATTTTTATAATTTCATATACTCTTTGCATTATATAATTAAAAATATGTATGAATATTTATGACTCTCTTCCTCATCTCTTTCCCCTTTAACACCACCACCACTCACCCCAGCCACACCATCTGTCACCGCCATCACCCACCCACTCCCAATCAATGGCGCAGCTTCCTTGGGGCGGGCGAGGGCAGGCGCCCTCCCCCCCCCCCCCCGAATTTTCGCTTAAAAGTTCCGATTATATAGTATTCGTTTAATTTTTTTGATATATACGGTTTCGACCCCCTTTTTTATAAAAAAAATTTAGTTGTATACTTCCGACCCTCCGGTCCGGATTTTCAAGCTTCACCACTGCCCCCAGTCACACCATCTATCACCGCCACCACCCACCACTGAATCAAACAAAACACTAAACCAGTCACCGCTACAAAACCCACGAAACCCAACCTGTGAAGTGGGACATATGACTTCGATGAATCTAGAAAACCCAATTGCCACTTGTGACTTTGATTAACCTCAGTCATCATCACCAAACCCACAAATCCTAAACCTGTGACTTCGATGAACCCACAAAACCCAACCGGCGAGTGTGACTTCGATTAACCCACAAAAAAGATATATGAAACAAGCAATGACCTAATTACAGGGCCTTGTGACTTTGATTAACCCAAAAAACCCAATCAGCGGCCTATCCGATGACGACCTTTTGGAATTCTCAGATCTGAGCCATCAATTGAGATGGGGGGTTAAAGGCAACGACGGTGAGGGGTTGTGTTCGGCGGTAGGTGTGGTTGGCTCATGGAGTAGTGGAGGATTGCAATTTAGGATGTTAAGCGACGGTCTCGGTGGTTTGAGGTTGTTTGGCGCGGGTGGTGGCCGGAGGTTTCAGGTTATATGGATGGGTGGTGGTAGCTGGCGGTGGGTTGTAGCAGTGGCATATGGTGCTGGTGGGTGGTGTCAACTGTTACGCTTTGTTCCAGAGTTTCATTTAGCAGGGGAAGAGAAATGAATTGGAAGGAATGAAGGAAAAAGTGTGTTCTAGAGGTTTTGTATAGAGATAAAGGGAGGGAAGATGAGGGAAAATAGTGGGTGTTTTTAGCCATAAATCCTGTCTTTCCACTTTAGAAGGAAACGAGAGAAAGGAAGTTGAGAAAGATAAAGAAGGATTCCTTTCTCTTCCAACCTTAAATGAAACTTCGGAACAAAGAGAGAGAGAGAGATAAGAAAGAAGGAGATAGGAGTTGATTTATGCTAGGTGATTATTTTTTATGTGATATAAACACATTGATTATTTTTATCTCTATCTCTACTACATTATAAAGAGGGAGTAATGGGTAAAGATATCAAACTTGGCAATGTTAAGATGGGATGTCAAGAGACACAAGTGTAGTCTTCTAAGTTTTACCTCTTTTCTTCCCTTTATGCCCTTTGGTACACAATATTTGATGGTAATGATACAAATGACTAATTCAACTTATTCCTAATCGTTACTTCTAAAACGGTTCATTCATTCCGGCATTCAATTGTATTATCTCTTCCACACCCCCTAATTAATCCTCACTTAGTTTCTATAACCCTTATTAAGAGCTCACATAATAAAAAAAAAATGTAGTCATTGCTCCTGATCTTCTTCTAATCTTTTGTCCTCACCAAATTCTCCATTGCACTTGCAAGTACTTGCCTTTCATACTTGCTTCGAAACCCACACATTAACCGCCGTATTTGCCTTTCATGGTTCTTTATTGTGATAGAAATCTAGGTATGTTTATTTTATGAGTGATAGGGTTTGTTTGTGATTTGTTTCTATTTTATGTGCATTAACATAGGGAAGGGTGGACAAATGTAGCCGGATTAAGTTCTTGATTGTGACAACGGTCAACAAACCAGGTCAACATCCGTACGCTTTTCAATTACTATTACTATTATGTGTGCATCTTTATACATTTTTCATACACTATACCCCCTAGTCTAGTGAAGCAAGAGTTCTTTAGAAAACTCAACGTGGGACACTTGTTTAGTCATACAACACCCGGACAATCACCAAACAGGTATTTCATGAGGTTACTCCACCCTAACATAAGGTAACTCATCCCTAACACATGTAGTAAATCACAAGGACCACTATGTGTTAATACCTAACAAACATGTGTTCATAAATACAATAACCTATGAAACAAAATACATGTTGATGTCGTCATCACAACCCTAACAAGATTTGGTAAAGTCTTCGTCAACTGTGACCCATGGTAACTTGAGTTATGAATCAATAAACCTAACTCTTTAGTTCTTAAAGACAATCACACTTCATTTGGGCACCTAAGTCCATAATATACAACTAAAATGTTCACAAATTCCAACAAGATTTATCAGAATGATATCCTAAAACAATTCACAACATAACATATGCATACATATATATATATATATATACGCACGAACACACATGAAAGAATGAGGATTTCCTTGTTATGTCTTGTACTAACATGGAAACTTACAAGCTACACCTCACTCTAGAACATGAGGGAACTATACTACCTTGATAAACCAATCAATGGAGACTTTGCTCTTGGAATCTTCCTTTCCCTTTGTCATTGCCGAAACACAAGTCCCAAAGCCCAAACTTTCCAAAAGTCAACCCCTTTATCTTAGTGTAGAACCAATCACAACACAAGGAGTGTACCTAGCTATCACCACCCTTATATACCTACAAAGCATGCTTGTATGACTTGCTCCAATCATCCTATCCCAACCCCAATCCTAATCGGCCTAGAGCTAGGAGGAGAGCAAGCATGACACACTTCCCTCTTATACTAAAATATATACAAGACAAGACTCTTGGAAATGGTTCACACAAAACAAGCACCCATCTTTGGAAAGGAAAGAAATCGGCTAACAACATGTGGAAAGGGACAAGATAAACATTGATCCATCACCATCAATCTAACTTAGATATCCTCCTTTTCACCTTGGGAACTAGCGGCCAAAAAGGGACATGTGGGAATGCTTGTGACTTACAACTCTAAAACACAAGTTTAGTTAAGAAGCATGTCCACTTCTCCACCCCATGAAGGTCAACTATCCTCTTTTGTCTATCCTATGCTACCTCGGCCCAAGCTCAATAAGAAAATAACCCATCACAACCTCCTAACTTACATGTTTTGATGATCTTGGAAGCTACAACAAGCACATTAACATAGGATTAGACCTTCCCCTTTTGTTTTTGTCAACACTTGGCCAATCCCCTATATAAAGGACCTCCATGATCATTCCACAATATACCACAATCCACCTCTCTTCTTGGTTTCTCTCAGTCGATCACCCCTCAACCAAATCCAAACCATTCTAGCAGCAAGAGTACTCAAGAGGAAGCTTGGAACTAGCAACACTCGGCTATCACCATTTTGAATTAGAGACGAGAATAGAGAATGGTTGATCACTATAAGAATGAATGATCCATGTCTTATGATCAACGGATGTCTATACAGAAGGGACTTATTGATAGAATTATCAGGGCTATAGTATTTGGTTAAGTAAAGCGTTACTTGAACACAAAGAACTAGTTGACGACTGTAAAGTGTCATACTGTGTTGGGTGCAGTGCGATGCAGCTAGGCGTTCAACTCTGCACACATTGACTCATTTAATTAAAATCATCCAAGTGGGAGATTGTTGGATATATATATATATATATATATATATATATATATATATATATAATATCCGATGTAATTAAAAGTCGAGGTTAATGTAACCCGACCCGGTACGATCCAAAGAGTTATACGTTGGTACACGAATCATATAAGTTCATGAGTAGGTGGATTATTATTTGTGAAATAATAATAGTTTAGGACTTGAGAGACTTAATATTAATTGAATTAATATTAAGGAATATTATAGTAATATGCAAGGGGGCTTAGTGTAAGTTTGTGTTTTATAAAAAGGGGGATTAAGGTGTAAATCCTAATCACACCTTTTAACAAAACAACTCCTTCCTCCCCAAGAAAAGGTTCTTGGTCGCCACCCCTTAGGGCCGCCCCCTATCCGCCGCAAACCACCACCATAGGCTGCCTCCCTCTTGCAAAGTGTTGCTCTCGGTAGGCCAGTGCTCGGGTGTGCACTTCCTACTAGTGAGGATTCGTTGTAACCCGCGTGTTACAATTCCGGTGTAGTCGTCAAAGGTTGATTACTAAACCCTCTATGGTTGTTTCTTATTTATTTGTTTATACGCGTTTAACCGAGATCCTAATTGGGAATATTTTGTTAATTGGATTAATAAAATTATTATTATTTATATATATAAAATCGCAAATATATATATATATATATATATATATTTGTATATATATTCGTTTTAATTTTAAATAATAATATAAACCGCTTCCGCTGTGTATACGATACCATGATTCCCAACATCTAATTGTTATAAACTTTTTTTAATAAATATAGAAAAAGTTTATTTATATTATAGTTGAACTATTGTTAAACATAATCCTGTTAAGTTGCTCAATATTGAGTAACATCTGTAACTGACCATTTTTATGGGTTTCATATGTTTTTAATGACATACTTAAATATTATGCTCACATGAGTAACCAGCTAAACATAGATCTTCTAAACTTGGTCAAAACTTCAATAACTTACAGCATCCTATTCAAACAATTATTAATTTGTGCCTTTTTGTTTGAATGTTTGTACCTACTATAGTTTTTTGTGTAAGGATTCAAGTAACGGTAGTAGCCTGAGATGTTTAGACTTTAAATTGGATATGCTTATTTTATTGTGTTTATGTTTTATGTTCGTTCAAAGTGAAAACAGACGACATAAACAAACACAAATATGTTGTTCGTCGTTTTCTAACAAACAACCAATAACAAGAAAATCCATTTATTTAAGAAGACCGCCCCCAAGAAACCTCAACAAACTTTGGCGAGTGCTCTTTATGGTAAACACGCACGGGATATGGAGGAGCGTTTCGATATGACCCCGCGTCAAAAGACAGTTTTGGCTTGTCTTAAAGGGGCTCATGCCCAGGATTTTTTGACCGTTGTACCCATTAAAGGTCTTGGGCAACGGATGTCAGCAGTTGAATACAGAGCCATCCTTAAATACCGTCTCATGATTCCACTTTTTCCGCCAGATGGCTCATGCCCCATCTGTAAAAAAAGCATGTTTGGATAGATTTGGCGAGCATGCCCTTCACTGTAAGGAATTGCCGGGGTTTAAGTATCGTCATGACTGGGTTAGAGATGTTTTATGGGATGTGCTTAGCCGTGCCGGGATCTCAGCCAATAAAGAAGCCCCTGTTAACTTTCTGACTGACCCACGAGAGGGAAGATCTACCCTGCGTCCTGCGGACGTCCTTGTGTTGGGCTGGGCGGGGGGTAAGCACGCGTGTGTTGATCTCACCGGGGTGTCCCCACTGGTGGGGCTGAGAGATAGTGGATTCGTTACAGGACAGACGGTTTTGAAGGCGGAAGCTAGGAAGGTTGCTAAGCACGAGGCAGCGTGTTTAGAGAATCAGCATGTGTTCATTCCGTTTGCCTTCGACACTTTTGGATCCCTTGCCCCTGAAGCAGTTCTCTTTTTGGAGCGGGTGCAGAAAGTGATCCACAGTGACTCGCAAAGCCCGAGGAACCAAGGGTTTGTATTTAGTAGAATAGGGTTTGCGATTCAAAAGGGGATAGCGGTGCAGCTTGTTGCTCATTTACCCATTATCCAGATGTAACTTGGTTATTATTAATTGAATGCAATCTCTTGAAAAGAAAAATATATATATATATATATATATATATATATATATATATATATATATATATATATTTAAATGTTTATGTTCACTCTGTTTACCGTCGCCCATTTCCAGTCATATAGTCCTTGTTGGGTGGGTAAGTGATAGTATTGATAGCCAAATAGTAAGGGTTGCTTTGAGTTAGAATTAGATTATTAGAAACATATGATGTTTTGTTCTCTTATATAAGATGTTCAAGGTTGTCTGCCATGATACTCAAACAAAGCAACAGACAAAGAGCTGCTGAGATATGGCTTCTCAAAAATCTTACTAAAATAGATATGAAGATGATAACATGGCTTTTGAGAAAATGAACAATGAGATCGAAGCAAATCAAGATAATTCTCTAAGCCTATGTACCGAGAAGGCCCTTCTTGCACGCCAATCTTATGATCTTGTGAGGATAGGTTTTTCCATATGAACCTTGTGGCTTGTGCAACAGTTCCCTTTTTCAATTTTGATGAGGAGCTAAAACAATTCGGAGTTTGGGGAGCAGTCCAAGCTGGTTTGACATTAGCAATATGACGTATTGCATTGCTTCCTTTTAGCGTCTGCCTTTTGCTTCGATGTACTAAGAACCATTTGAGAAGATAAGTATTTTTTTAATCTTAGTGATTCTTGTATTTATGTTTATTTTATTATTTATGACACAAAATTGATGACCTTTTAAAAACAACTTACTTATTTGCCACTCCGTTTAAATGGGTCGAAACTATCTACTTTTCTCATAAAAAATGTTCATTTTTTCATTGTTACAACTTGAAGTAGCCAAATCCAAACACTATTGTGTAGAGTCTATTTTATTGATTCTGATTATCACTATAAAAAAATATCGCATTTGTCACACTACATCAAGTATTTGGTTTGTATGGAGATTAAGGAGCTTGAATTTTAATATACGATAATTTTTATGTTTGATACTTTGATTACGGTGTGAATGTATTCTTTGCTTGTGATAATTTTTCTTATTAATGAAAAATTTATATTTGTTTTGCTATGATATACGTTAATTTACACATATAAAAGTCCCCGTTTAACTCTCGTTTTCAGACGTTTTTGACCTTATACACAGGAATTGGTACTTATTTGGTATCTTTATGATTACAGGTCTTAAACGATGTCCCGGAAGCAAACCCGAAGAAAAACAAGGATTTCGGCCCTTTATCAGGAGAACTTTTGCGCAGCAGTTGTTCGGATCGTTTTTACCCCTTCTAAAACCCAAAATCCGACTTCGACTTTCAAATAAGAATTGTTCTACGCTCCGAGAGCTTTCCAGGCATATAAAGAACACCTCCTAACGATTTTTCTACGATTTTATATGCAATTTTAAAGATCGCGCTGTCGTGCTGTTCTCTGTGAGCGGCCGCTCACTCTCTCCGAGCGGCCGCTCGCTCATCCTGATATTTCCAGAAACATTCTAGAAGGCCTACGTCATCAATCGAGCAACTGGTCCACTTGGCTGTAAAGTGAGCGGCCGCTCACAGGCTTCGAGCGGCCGCTCGAAGGCCCTGTTCTTCTATAAAACTCCCATTCAGCCCACTGATCGATATTTGGATCCTTGGGGGGCGAATTCTGGCGATTTTCAGGGCTAACGAAGTGCTGCATAGGCGTGGAACAAGCTCGGGAATCCATCCGATCCATCCTTCATCATCCAATCCATCTCTTTAGCAATCTTATGGTTTGATCCTTTAAGCTTTCTTAGATCCAAATCTGATTTTGTTTGCTACATTGATGTTATTTTAGTTAATCGTACGCCTACGGGCAAGAACATTAGTATTAGTTAGTAGTTAAAACAATCATTTGCGTGAAATCAAGTTTTGTATAAATTTGGCGTTTTTCATGTTTGATACTTGATGATCATAATGCAACCTTGTTTCGTTGTTGATAGATTTGTAGTTGTGTTCGGATGACTTTGATGATTATCGAATGTGTTAGGCGGATTACTTGTTGAGAAAACCGTCCGTTTAATCGTCCGGTAGTAAACTAGTTAACTTGTTAATAAAGTTTACACCATGAAACTGTAACCGGGTATTGGTTTGGTTAAAGTCACTCGGATAATGATTATAAATGTTTACCGGCACGTAAAAGAGTTTAAAAAGCTTAATGGTGTTGTTACTAATCTTTGACACGATTAATGATCTTTGCTAGTTATTTTGGTAGAAATAGCGATCTTAGTAGATTTGTGTTCAAAGTTAGTAAAATGGAATAGGTTGTGAAATGCTCTACTTTATGCTAGTCTCGGTGGTCGTATTGTGTATTCGATATTGCTTTCCTTTGCTAGTGCGGTTGAGGACTCCCGAAAGGTGATACTAACCCTTCTTTAAAGATTCACATGAGATCATATCAGCTGCGCGCTAATGAACGACTTGAGGTGGCTAACGTGTGTATTCGTGTTAGCTTTCCATATGGTTGTCATGTTAGGATGCCCGAAAGGGACACTAACTGTCGGAAAATGGGAATGTTGATCACGCATTTATTTCTTATATAGATGACATGCTAGGATTGGTGTATTATAGCTTATATAGTTATATTTTCTATTTGGAGTCGTAGTTAAGTTATTTACATGTTTTAGAATTAATTTAGTCTTAAACAAAACTCAAACTTATCTTTTCCTACTGGTAAATCGGGGACAGAGTTTTAGTACAATTGCCCCGCGCGCGTCCATGGATCGATATCTGGTTCTTATCTGTACGTTACTACATATATGACAGGGTACACTTGCCCTATTGTGTGTGTTTTAATATAAAGGTCTAAACCATTTTTATAAATATTAAAGCAAAACGTGTGTTAAAATCCATTGTAAAATATGTATAGTTACGCACACGTCAAGTTTTTGGCGCCGTTGCCGGGGACGCGACGAGCTTTAGGAACGAACCGAGTCAACTTTTTACCAGTGTACATGCTTGTGAATTGTTGGGTACTGGATTTGAGACTGAAGCTTCCTAAATTGAAGATCACAGTATGTAGAGATTGACGATTCTGAAGATGATACAAGATATTGATAACTTTAGACTAAGGGGGAGATTGTTGGGTCTAAATTTGGTAGTCTAATGTTATCAACAAGTTAAAGTCAACAAGTCAAAGTTCGGTCAACAAAAGTCAAAGTCGAACGAGTCGTGGTCAACACGTAAGGCGACTCGAGAAATCTAGATAATAGATCAATGAGTGAAGCTCAAGTTATGATCAAGAAAGGTGCTATGGATAATAAATATATTTTGTTTAGATAAAAATATATTTATTACTTTAGAAAAATGGTTTTCTTGTTTAGTGATTATATTAGTAAGTTTATTAACCCTAGGGACCTAAATGTAATTAGCCTAAGTGTGTTTGGGCTATAAATAGAATGATAGATTAGGGTTTGAGGCAACACACATGCTAGAGATTTTGGGGGTTTTATTGTATTCATCTATGCAAATCATCTAGTGGGTTTTTATTGTCATATTCAAGTGTGTGTTCATCCCTATTTTCATCTTGTTCTTCATCAAAATTAGATTCAAGCTCCAAATCCAGTACCCAACATGAATACTTGTTTATACTTCTTTGATTCGTTATTTCATTCATTAATTTGCATATATGATTATTTGAATTTTTATTAGATTTATCTGTTTGTTGATATATTGGATTAATTTTAGATTGGTTTATAGGTTGCATATAGATTCGTTCATTTTTCTGCTTATAGGATTTTTGATTTGATTTTTCGTTCATTAGGATGTTGATAGATTTAATTTATTGAATATTGGATTAATTAGTTTGTCTATGAATTTGTTTTTTTTCGTTATTTGATTAATTAGATTTATTTGTTCGTATTCGGACTAATTATTAATTTCATTCTTTGTATAGTTTTAGGCTTAGTCTGCTTATTTCTGTTCATTTTATTGATTCTATTTGTTTATATTTGATTTTCTTGAATATATTTGCTTTCCGTTATTTTCGCATGAATTTATTGATTCTTTATTTCATTTATTTATTTTTCTGTCTTTTATCGCCTTTTTGGGCTTGTCATATATTCGCCTGTTGCAACTGTATCATTCTTACATGCAGGTTGATGTCCACAAACCCTGGGTCTTCTGGTGATCTTTCTGACGAGGAGCTAAGGCGCCTGAGGAGAAGCGAGCGGATTAGACTTCATAAATTGCGTCTTGTTTCTGATATTCTTATTGCTGCTCCTATTGTTGAGGTCCCAATTGAGGAGGCGAGGCACGATCTGGCTGACGACAACGGGTCGGACGCCCACAGCGACATTATCATGGCGGATGACGACATTCCGCTGAATGATAGTGGTCGTCCAGGAGGAGATGGACTCGCGCCGAGTATTGTCCGTCCGGCTATTTTGGCGAACCATTTCGAGATCAAATCTAGTATCGTGAATATGATACAAAACTCGGTGCAATTCGGTGGACTGGAGCACGAGGATCCAGGCCGACATATTGCTGCATTCCTAGAGGTTTTAGCCACCTTTAAGATGACGGGCATCTCTGATGATGTTATCCGTCTCCGACTCTTCCCATTCTCACTGCGGGACAAAGCCCGGACTTGGCTTCTGTCACAACCCGCAGGGTCGATCACGACTTGGGCAGAGTTGTCACAACAATTCATGCAGCAGTATTTTCCTCCTGAAAAGACACAAAAACTGAGGAATCGCATCATGACATTTCGTCAGGATGACGATGAATCATTGTACACAGCCTGGGAAAGGTTTAAAGACCTACTCTTGAGTTGCCCGCACCATGAGCTTTCGAAAAGGCATTTGGTGCAAACTTTTTATCAGGGACTCGGGTATGCGTCTCAAGAACTCCTTGATGTATACGCTGGGGGAGACATCGGAACAAAGTCTCCTAGGGAAGCGTGGAGCATTATTGAGAAGGCATCTCTAAAATCTAAATCCCGGCAGAATGATAGATCTAGGTCTTCATCTGCCAAGGCTGGTGTGCATGCCGTGGATAACTATACGGCGATTTCGGCACAGATAGCGGCTCTGGCTACGAGATTCGATAACTCTCAGCAACACGTAGCGCAGTCCGATTGTTTGTGTGTGGAGTGCGGGGTATCTCACGAGCCTGGCTCGTGTGCTCAGGGGGTGATGTATACAGGCCACGAGGAAGTGGACTACATGGGTAATCAAACGAGACCCTAGAATAACCCTTACAGTAACACTTATAATCCGGGTTGGAGAAATCACCCGAACTTCGGGTGGAGATCTGGTACTTCCAACCAGAACCCTCTCGGATTCCAGCAGAGAGCCGCCGCACCACAACAGTCCTACCAGTCCCAACAGCCTTACCAGTCCAACCAACAGTCCTACCAGTCCAACCAACAGTCCTACCAGTCCAACCAACAGCCATACCAGGCTCGTGGTCAATCGTCCCAGCAGAGACCGAACCAATACCAGAACCAGGGCGCCGGGAGCAGCTCCCAGCAGCACGCCCCTCATGGTATGTCTAAGCTGGAGGAAATGATGTCTCGGCTCCTTACCAACACCTCTAATACAAATCAGATCGCTGAGCAGCGCTACCAGCAGCATGAGGAGCGCTTCACGAATTACGAGGGAGAGATGAGGGGCCAAAAGGCGTCGATGCAGGCCATAGAGAACCAGGTTGGCCAGATGGCAAAGATGATGTCTGAGAGACAGCAGGGTGGTCTCCCAGGCAACACTGAGCCAAATCCAAGGGGGCATGTGAATGCCATAACGACGAGGAGTGGTAAAACCACGGGACCTGACACATCGGGCTCACCACCGATCACTGAGACGGTCCAGACTGAGTCTTCGGACGAGGTGCACGCTAGGCGAGTCCCAGCAAGTACAGCACAGCTGCCGAAGCCAGTCACTGACTACACTCCTCCTGTTCCATATCCTGGTAGACTTAGGAAGCAGAAAGACGAGGCGCAATACGGGAAATTTCTCGAGCTGTTCAAGCAACTACATATAAACATCCCGTTTGTTGAGGCCTTAGCACAGATGCCTAAGTATGCCAAATTCTTGAAGGACATCCTCACAAATAAGCAAAAACTTAAGGACCTGTCCTGCGTTCTGTTGAACGAGAACTGCTCTGCAATTCTGCAGAATAGACTGCCCATGAAAATGGGCGATCCTGGTAGCTTTACCATCCCTTGTCTGATAGGTGATATGACTGTCAGTAATGCACTCGCAGACTTGGGGGCCAGCATAAACCTTATGCCTTATAAGGTTTTCGAGAAGTTGGATCTGGGTGAACCTTCACCCACCAGGATGAGTATTCGCCTCGCTGATCGTTCGATCAAGTATCCACGGGGGTTTGTAGAAAATATGCTTGTCAAGATTGACAAATTCGTTTTCCCTGTGGACTTTGTTATCCTAGATATGGATGAGGACTCTAAAGTTCCTCTGATTCTCGGACGTCCTTTCCTTAACACGGCAAGGACGATTGTTAACGTGGCTGCGGGCCAGATCACACTCCGAGTCAATGATGAGCACGTGACTTTTGACATTCAGAGGTCGATGCGCCATCCAGAGAGCTAAGACGATACACTATACTATCTCGATATAGTAGACCAGTGTGTCAGCTCTCATGTCAGAGGTGCTTGGGAGAGAGATGTTTCGGACACACATCTGTTGTGTGGGAGCCTAGATGGCATTATGCAGGAGGGCCATATAGATGAGCAGCCGGTCTATCAGATCGGTGATGATGGTTCCCAAAGTCCGGAGCGTTTTGTGGAAATTGAGCCAGAGGAAGAGGAGAAGGCGAAGCCGTCTGTTGAGGATCCACCGTCTCTAGAGCTGAAGGAGCTCCCACCGCATCTCGAGTATGCATTTCTGGATGAGGAGGGGCGTCTACCGGTGATCATATCGTCTTCATTGACTGTGGAAGAAAAGAGCGAGTTGTTGAGAGTTCTGAAACTTCATAAACGGGCAATTGCCTGGAAGATCGTAGACATCAAGGGGATTAATCCCTCTTTCTGTACTCATAAAATCTTGATGGAGGATGTCTACAAGCCTTGTGCGCAGCACCAGAGGCGTCTGAACCCGAACATGCAAGATGTTGTTAAATCCGAGGTAATTAAACTGCTTGATGCTGGATTGATATATCCCATCTCGGACTCTGTTTGGGTTAGTCCTGTGCACGTCGTGCCCAAGAAGGGTGGCATGACGGTGGTCACAAATGATAGGAATGAGCTGATTCCTACGAGGACCGTCACGGGGTGGAGAGTTTGCATTGACTATCGCAAGCTCAATGACGCCACCCGCAAGGATCACTTCCCACTTCCATTCATCGATCAGATGTTGGAACGACTGTCGGGGAAGTTGTACTACTGTTTCCTTGATGGTTTCTCTGGATACTTTCAGATCCCTATCGATCCTGTGGATCAGGATAAGACAACCTTCACATGCCCTTTTGGCACATTCGCCTACAGGCGTATGCCATTTGGGCTGTGCAATGCGCCGGCGACCTTCCAGCGTTGCATGGTTGCCATTTTCCATGACATGATCGAGGACTCCATGGAGGTGTTCATGGATGATTTTTCCGTTTTTGGGAGTTCGTTCGATCAGTGTCTGGGGAACCTGGAGCGGATGCTTCAGAGGTGTGAGGAGACCAGTCTTGTGCTAAACTGGGAAAAATGCCACTTCATGGTGAAGGAAGGAATAGTCCTAGGGCATAAGGTCTCCCAAACTGGGTTGGAGGTTGATCCTGCCAAAGTAGATATCATTTCTAGGCTCCCTCCACCCTCCTCTGTCAGAGCGATCCGCAGCTTTTTGGGTCATGCGGGATTTTACAGGCGATTTATCAAAGACTTTTCAAAGATCGCCTGACCGATGACCCGTTTGTTGGAAAAGGATGCACCGTTTGTGTTTGGTGCAGAGTGTGTGAAGGCATTTGGCCTTCTGAAGCGTTTGCTTGTTGAGGCCCCTATATTGGTAGCACCCGACTGGGAGCTGCCATTCGAGATTATGTGCGACGCGAGTGACTTCGCGATAGGGGCGGTCTTGGGACAGCGGAAGGACAAGCACTTCCACCTGATCTACTACGCGAGTAAGACTCTACATGATGCTCAGGAGCATTACACTACGACTGAAAAAGAGCTTCTTGCTGTAGTATTTGCATTCGACAAGTTTAGATCATATTTGGTGCTGTCGAAGACCATTGTCTATACGGACCATGCAGCGATCCGATACCTATTCAGCAAACAGGACCCGAAACCGCGCCTGATTAGGTGGATCTTGCTGCTGCAAGAGTTTGATATAGAGATTCAGGACAAGAAGGGTGCCCTGAATGTTGCTGCTGATCATCTGTCCAGACTCGAGCATGATGATGCCGAGAACTGCGCGTTGGATACCATTAATGACAACTTTCCCCACGAGTTCTTGATGAGCGTCGAGTCGGTGGAAGATGTATCACCATGGTTCGCGGATTTTGCGAACTACCTCGCGTGCGGGATCCTCATCAAAGGATTGTCGCACCAGCAAAAGAGGAATTTCTTCGCGGATCTAAAGCATTACTTCTGGGATGACCCATTTTTGTTCCGGGTCGGGGCGGATCAGCTGATTCGCCGTTGTGTGTTTGGGGTGGAGGCGGCGCAGATCTTGCGCGATTGTCACGAGGGGCCTACCGGAGGTCACCATGGAGCGAATTACACTGCTAAGAAAGTGTTAGACTCCGGGTTTTATTGGCCCACACTTTTCCGTGACGCTCAGATACTGGTCGGTGCATGTGATTCGTGCCAGAAGGCGACGAACATATCGGCACGCGACCAAATGCCGCAAAATCCCATCCAAGTCTGTGAGGTCTTTGACATTTGGGGCATAGACTTCATGGGACCATTCCCCTCCTCACGGGGTAATAAATACATACTCGTGGCGGTTGACTATGTGTCAAAGTGGGTGGAGGCGCAAGCCTTACCCACAAATGATGCCCGAGTAGTAGTGAGGTTTGTTAGAGGCTTGTTCTCGCGGTTTGGTGCCCCGAAGGCACTAATTAGTGACCGTGGCACGCATTTCTGCAATGCGCAGCTTGATCGCGCGTTAGCACGTTATGGCGTCCAGCACAGGTTATCCACCCCGTATCATCCACAGACAAGTGGACAGGTGGAGGTCACGAACCGTGGATTGAAGCGAATCCTTGAGCGGTCGGTTAATCAAAACCGCAAGGATTGGGCTGACAAGCTTGATGACGCGCTGTGGGCCTTTCGAACTGCCTACAAGACGCCTATTGGGACGACTCCCTTTCGGCTAGTCTATGGCAAGGCGTGTCATCTCCCTGTCGAGTTGGAACATAGGGCATTCTGGGCTCTTAAAACGGCGAATTTGGATCTTAAGACCGGCGGTGAGACCCGTTTCTTACAGATTCACGAGCTGGAGGAGCTTAGGCAGCAGGCCTATGAAAGCTCGATATTATATAAAGAGCGCACAAAGAGACTGCACGACAGTCGCATGAAAAGCCAGAAAGATTTTCAGGTAGGCGATTTAGTTTTGCTTTATAATTCTCGCCTGCGCCTCTTTCCTGGAAAGTTGAAATCCCGCTGGACAGGACCGTACACTGTTAAGGAAATATATCCATACGGTGCTGTCTCAATTGCAGATTCTGTGGGTTTGACTTTCAAAGTCAACGGTCATCGCCTAAAAGTCTATGTTGAAGGACCGGTTGACCAAACCGTAGATGAAATCGATCTCTACGCCCCACACGCCTCATAAAGTGTGGGGAAGTGAGTCTAGCTAGCGACTCGTTAATAAATATAGCACAGCGTGTATGGGCGCGCCAAATTGTATATAGGTTCATAACTTAGGATAGTTTTGTAGTTAACTTATTTTTAATTTTAACTTGTTCTTTGTAGTTTGTTTTTAGTCTTTGCAGGTTCGATTCGCGCCTTATGAAGATGTGGAAAGTCGCTTCACAACAGAGGTAAAGTACTAAGAAGCGTCTTAAAACAGGTATGTTGGTTGTTTGGGTCAAAACGGACAAGTACAGGCGTCTTTTGGTGAAAAACTGCAGCAAAATTGCACGCGCAGACACTTTGAGCGGCCGCTCGGAGGCTCCGAGCGGCCCGCTCCAAACGCCCAGGTCTGTAAAAAAAAAAAATATGAGCGAGCGGCCGCTCAGTGGGATCGAGCGACCGCTCGAAGCTTCCTGCACATGTTTTAGAAGGGCAAAAGTGGTATTTCACAATTAAAACTCATAAACTTTAACCCTAAGACACTAGGAACGGCCGCTCATACTCATTTTGACCCAATTCTTCAACTTTTTGCTCTCAACAAACACCCACATACAAACCCTTCAATCCCATTTCAAATCTTCAAGAAAAAGGTATGAATCACTACTTTTCTTGCAATTTCTCTTATTCTAGTGTAGATTAGTTTAAATTTCTGCAATGTTTTCATTATTTTAGGGTCCTTTCATAATGTTTAATAAACCCTAAATGTACATTGATGGATTGTATGCTTGGTTAGTATAGTTTAGAATATGGTGTTGTCCAAATCTTTGAGTTTTTGAGATTTTCTTCAAAATTTTAATTAAATTCCGAAAAAAATTTTTAGATTTGGGTCAATTTTCTTAGCCTTATATTTAATATACTTTAGAATGTTTGTAGTTTAATTTGATTTTTGGGTTGTATGCTAGTATATATCTTAATGTAGTTAGGTTTGTTGTTGAATTTTGGGGACCTTTCATAATTGTTCAATCAATCCCCAAATTCATCATGTTTAGGTTATGTAATTGTATTGTTTTCTTAATTTTTGGGGATTCTTCATAATGTTTAACAAAGCCCCAAATTTTAAGGATTCTAGTTATTAGATTGTAGTTTAGAGTTGGGATATTCATGAGTTTTGGGGCGTTCTTCATAACTAAACAAACGCGCCCCAAATTCGATGATTATGCCATAAATATTTGGGCTTTAAACACCTTGCGCTAAATGACTTAAAGTTAAGGTGATTTGCAAAGTGAAGGGCGCGTAGGTGTTAAAATCCCAAATTCACTTTAAAACTTCATAATTGCGCAAGTTCGGCCATTCAAGCGCCAAAGTTAATAATTTTTCAAAAATCAAGTGCTTGAATGGCCGCTTTTGGAGTGCATTTGGCTAAAACACTGAAAACCGGGAAAACGCCAGTGCACAGGATCGAAAACAGGGCTGCAAAACAAATTTTGGCGCGCAGGATGCTGTGAGCGGCCGCTCCATTTCTTTGAGCGGCCGCTCAATGGTTCTGTGAAGAATTTTTATTTTTTGTTTGTCGTGTTTTGGGTCCGGGTCCTATTCCTTTGATTAAAACTGACATATTTAAGCATTTTGATGCAGATGGTGCACCGCTTTTTGAGATTTGACCCGTCAAACCCGAAAGAACGCGGGTGTCTAGAGAAGTTTGAAGAGCTAAATGCGCGAAGGGATATGATTGCCACTCCGCGTAGGCTTTGTTGGGATACTCTAGCTGAGGTAAATCAAGAGGAGCGGCTAAGGGAATGGATGGACCAACCACTAGAGAACCTGCTTTCAATAAACGAACCGGTCTTCATGGAGATAACTCTTGAATTCTTCTCCACCTTGACCTATCGAAGGCCAAGAAAGCATCTAGAATGGAACTTTCAAGCAAATGGGATACATGGGTTGCAGTTTCGCCTTGGTGGCATCTGGCGCGAGATTTCAGTCGCGGAGCTGGGTCACCACTTAGGGATTTATACCGAGGAAGAGATCTACGATGATAGCTTCAATGAAGCTATGTATGGCTTCCCCGACGACAACCAATTGCGAAACAATTTTTGGGCTCAACTGACGGGGCTTCAAGAATACAACCCCCAAGGGTCAAAAGCGACTAAGATTATTGACCCATTGCTCCGTGTATTCCAAAAGGTTCTCTGTGGAACGGTGGCTGCAAAGAAAGAAAGTTCCACCAACTGCCCCACTCCAGATTTATTATTCTTGTACGCCCTGGTAAGTGACCAACCGGTTAACTTAGCTGCATTACTAGCTTCTTTTCTTACTACAGCAGCAGGGGGGAAACCGGGCAGTATGATTTATGGTGGAGAATATGTGACAGCGCTTGCTAGATCAATGGGTGTCCTTAAGGCAGCAAGGAACACCCTTACTCGTGTTAGAGGAGGATCCTATGTTGACCTAGATACACTCAGACACATGGGGATCCTCCATGAGTATGAAGATGGGACGTGCCGGTTAAAAGGGCACAATAATGTGATCTGGGACCCACTTACACCACCACAGCAGCAGCAGCCACCACAGCAGCAGCAGCCACCACAGCAGCAGCAGTCACCAGTACAGCTGCCACATGAGCAGCAGCAGCAGCCACACCAGCAGGAGCCTCTACTGCCTCACCAGCAGCAGTATTACTACCAGCATCCTCAAGACTTCTATGATGAGTTTGGCGCGTTCAGAACAGAAACGCGCGGCACCCTATACCAGCATGGCGAGTCCCTACAGCATCAGGGGGCGACCCTCGACTACCTTGTCTCTGAATTTCATGCTTGTTTCCCAAACCATTTTGGGAATCCCCCACAAAGGGGACATCCGGGGGACAAGCGGAGACGAGGTGGTGATGCAGCGGGATCATCAGGGACTCGCCATGATGATGAGGATTGAGGAATTGCTGGTAAGTTGGTACTATTTTGTTTGTCTTATTCCTGTTGGTACTGTATATGGGTGCGAGCACCCATGGATTTGTTTTCTTTTTTGTACTTGAACTATTTACTTTTCCGCATTTTAATTTTCAGTAATGTTTGGTTTGTTTGAATAAGTGTGACGATGAATGGGTGTATTTGATGAGTTTGTTTTTTGTCAAGAATGTTGATGTTGCAGGGAACTGGCGAGCACCGTTATCGGGGCTCATGTCGTCCATTTACCCAGGCGTTTCTTCGACACCAGGGGAGTATTATTCTCCTTTTTCCCACTATAGATAGCTAATTAATAAACGCTTTCTATTGTCACATTGGGGACAATGTGAAGTTCAAGTGTGGGGAGGGATTATAATCGTGTTTGTCCTCTTGTATATATATATATATATAGATGTTAAAAAAAATCGTTAAAAGTACATATATGTATATATTCTCATATAAACATCAAGCCTAACTAAATTTTGATAAAGATAACTCGAGGCGCGACAAACAGATGAGATACGAGCGTTTTATATTCTTACACTTGCACCCATTTCCTTCCGGTTACGTGAGCGTTTGAGCCTTAGAATAGATTACATTTCTTTGACATGCTTGCGAGTGAGCCGGATGTTTTGTGCAGTTTAGAACTTGTCACTAGTATACTTGTTTAGACCAGATACGTGTGAGATTGTACGAACATGATTGAGGCAATTAGGATACCCTTTTGATTTAGCCTTTTCTTTTCGTTCTATCTGTTTCCCGCACCAATATATTATCCACTGTTAACCATGTTGAACCTAATCCCGTGTTTTTTCTTATTTACCACACCATTTCACCACTAAACCAAATAACCTTTTTCTTTTAAACCTTTTGTGTTAAAACTCGGTTTAGGTTATTGTTCTACTAGTTTATGTGTTGTAAATAGTTCGTGTTCGGGTTTATATATTTAGAACCCGTTTGTTGATTATATAAACAGTTTCAGTTCATAATATATATATCATAGATATATATATATGCTTAAAAAAATCCAGAAAAATAGAACACCCTAAAATATTAGAGCTTTAAAGTTAAGAATTATAAGTGAGCTCGATTTAGAATAAAAATCGCCTATATTCGCGTTTGTTTTGTACAGTTGTATTAGTTGATATTATTTAGACATAACCGCCGGGTTTTAGCCGATTTGTCACTTTAAATATCCATTCCGCACCCTTACCTTTGCCTAACATTACAACCCGTAAAAGACCTCTTGATTTGTGCTTTTTCACACGTTAGTTGGTGAAGACTAGATCTTTTGACAAGCTTATGATATTGCACGATTCATTGTCTTGGCAATGGAGCGATTTACACATACACATTACACGTATGTATCATAAATAAAACCGAGTGTGTGGGAACATTGTGAGTCGTGTACGGGTTAGCGTGCTTGTAGATCGGAAGTGAGTCGTTTCTTTTTAGTTATCTTATCACCTGTTTATATATCTTTGTTGGCTTGTCTATTATCGTCTGTACAGGCTATATTTTGCCTTTGTTGCCACTTGGCGAGTTTTTCGTTTATTTTCTGTTTAAGTGTTTGCTTGAGGACAAGCAAAGTTCAAGTGTGGGGAGGTTTGATATACGTTAATTTACACATATAAAAGTCCCCGTTTAACTCCCGTTTTCAGACGTTTTTGACCTTATACACAGGAATTGGTACTTATTTGGTATCTTTATGATTACAGGTCTTAAACGATGTCCCGGAAGCAAACCCGAAGAAAAACAAGGATTTCGGCCCTTTATCAGGAGAACTTTTGCGCAGCAGTTGTTCGGATCGTTTTTACCCCTTCTAAAACCCAAAATCCGACTTCGACTTTCAAATAAGAATTGTTCTACGCTCCGAGAGCTTTCCAGGCATATAAAGAACACCTCCTAACGATTTTTCTACGATTTTATATGCAATTTTAAAGATCGCGCTGTCGTGCTGTTCTCTGTGAGCGGCCGCTCACTCTCTCCGAGCGGCCGCTCGCTCATCCTGATATTTCCAGAAACATTCTAGAAGGCCTACGTCAGCAATCGAGCAACTGGTCCACTTGGCTGTAAAGTGAGCGGCCGCTCACAGGCTTCGAGCGGCCGCTCGAAGGCCCTGTTCTTCTATAAAACTCCCATTCAGCCCACTGATCGATATTTGGATCCTTGGGGGGCGAATTCTGGCGATTTTCAGGGCTAACGAAGTGCTGCATAGGCGTGGAACAAGCTCGGGAATCCATCCGATCCATCCTTCATCATCCAATCCATCTCTTTAGCAATCTTATGGTTTGATCCTTTAAGCTTTCTTAGATCCAAATCTGATTTTGTTTGCTACATTGATGTTATTTTAGTTAATCGTACGCCTACGGGCAAGAACATTAGTATTAGTTAGTAGTTAAAACAATCATTTGCGTGAAATCATGTTTTGTATAAATTTGGCGTTTTTCATGTTTGAATCTTGATGATCATAATGCAACCTTGTTTCGTTGTTGATAGATTTGTAGTTGTGTTCGGATGACTTTGATGATTATCGAATGTGTTAGGCGGATTACTTGTTGAGAAAACCGTCCGTTTAATCGTCCGGTAGTAAACTAGTTAACTTGTTAATAAAGTTTACACCATGAAACTGTAACCGGGTATTGGTTTGGTTAAAGTCACTCGGATAATGATTATAAATGTTTACCGGCACGTAAAAGAGTTTAAAAAGCTTAATGGTGTTGTTACTAATCTTTGACACGATTAATGATCTTTGCTAGTTATTTTGGTAGAAATAGCGATCTTAGTAGATTTGTGTTCAAAGTTAGTAAAATGGAATAGGTTGTGAAATGCTCTACTTTATGCTAGTCTCGGTGGTCGTATTGTGTATTCGATATTGCTTTCCTTTGCTAGTGCGGTTGAGGACTCCCGAAAGGTGATACTAACCCTTCTTTAAAGATTCACATGAGATCATATCAGCTGCGCGCTAATGAACGACTTGAGGTGGCTAACGTGTGTATTCGTGTTAGCTTTCCATATGGTTGTCATGTTAGGATGCCCGAAAGGGACACTAACTGTCGGAAAATGGGAATGTTGATCACGCATTTATTTCTTATATAGATGACATGCTAGGATTGGCGTATTATAGCTTATATAGTTATATTTTCTATTTGGAGTCATAGTTAAGTTATTTACATGTTTTAGAATTAATTTAGTCTTAAACAAAACTCAAACTTATCTTTTCCTACTGGTAAATCAGGGACAGAGTTTTAGTACAATTGCCCCGCGCGCGTCCATGGATCGATATCTGGTTCTTATCTGTACGTTACTACATATATGACAGGGTACACTTGCCCTATTGTGTGTGTTTTAATATTAAGGTCTAAACCATTTTTATAAATATTAAAGCAAAACGTGTGTTAAAATTCATTGTAAAATATGTATAGTTACGCACACGTCATGCTACATTGTAAGGGTGTGTGTAGTGGTGGGGGGTTATGTGGGGGTTATGGTATTAAAATATTAAAAAGTAATAGAAGGAGGGTTATGTGGGGGTTATGGAAAAAGCGGGTGTAGTGGGAAAGGGGGTTATAAATGATTGGGTAATCATTGCTTTTTATTGTTTTTTTATTTAAATAAGAATATTAAATAGTTAATAATATTTCATTAAATATAAAAATAATAATAAAAATAAAAATTTAAACTGAAAGTTTATTAAATTAATAAAATAATAAAAAAATATTTAATATTAAAAAATAATATTTAATAAAAAAAAATTTGAATTTCAAACGGTTACTGTTCCAAACCGTTTGAATTTCAAACGGTTTTCCTCCTATTTCAAAGTTTGAATTTCAAACTCCCCCCCCCCCCAAACGTTTAAATTTCAAACCCCCCCCCCCCCCACCCCCACCAAATCTTAGTCACACCTATAAATACCACCTCCTCCCAAATCTCAGTCACACCTCTTCCCTCTTCCTCATCCTTTCCTCATCCTGAACACAATGAATAGTATGGGCGGTTTTCAACCAGGAGCTGCCAGACCTTCTAATGTCCGGCAGTACGCTCGCCGGGTCCGGGGACGGGGCCGACCCCGTAGACTACCATTCACCTCCTCTCCTTCTCCTCCACAACCTCCTCTTCCTCCTCCTCCTCCTCCACAACATTGGTTATATCCCCCTCCTCCTCCTCCTGCGGCACCACCAACTTTCACCCCTCCTCCTCCTGCTACGGCACCACCAACCTTTCCTCATCCTGAAGTCGATGATGACTTCACGGATGAAGAATGGGCCTGGGCCATGGATTATACCATGGCTATTAATGAAATGGACCGACTGATGTTGTCGGCCCCCACCCCCCGAACTGCTGCTGCTATCCCCACCCCCTACCACCAACCTACCCCCACCCCCTACCACCAACCTATCCCCACCCCCTAGAATACCCCCACCCCCTACCACCAACCTATCCCCGCCCCCCAGAATACCCCCACCCACCACCACCAAACCACCCCACCCCGTGAATATGGGGACCCAACTCCTGAGGACTTGGAAGCCCTCAGGGAAGTTGAGGAGCAGGAGCGCCTTTGGAGCATGCCTACCCCTCCTCGTGAGTACTACTATTTCCCATCGGATGCAAGATCCGATGGACGGGACAGCTCACGTTCCCTATACCCCCGAGTACTACACACTCGAGGACTGGGACAACTACTCTCCGTAGTGGGAGGTTTAGGTTTTAATAAGTAATTTAGGATTATATTATGTGTTTATGTAATGTGTTTATGTAACATTTTAATAAGTAGTTTAGGATTAGGAACTCTGTTTGTAATAAGTAATTTAGGTAATTCGGTTGTACTCATCCAATACATTGCTCCAAAAATGCTGCCTATTGTTCGGCGGATTCTCCTTGGTGTTGACCCACGCCCTCACTAACTCGAGTTGATCTTGGTTAGTCCACGCTGCCATTGGTTTGGTTTTGGGTTTGTATTTGGTTTTGTTTGGTTGGAAAAGTGTATATATTTGTGTTGTGGTGTGAGTTGTTTGTGTTGTATGTGTATATATATAGAGAGATTTTGTTTAAAAAAAAATTAAATGTTTTTTACCGTTTGACAACGGTCATCAACAACAACAACCTCCCAAATCCAACACATAGCGCCGTTATCCTCACAACCAAACCACCCCTAAAACGCCCCATAGCGCCGGAGGGGGCGGTGTTCCCGGCGCTATGGAGGCTTAAAACGCCCCACAACGAGACCACTACACACACCCTAAGGCCTAAGAAGCTGCTATAGGGGCGGACCTCACTGTTTTAATGTAATTAGTAAAAACAGTATGATAAAATTTTTAAAGTTCCATAAAAATAATTAGATGAAACCGATAATAATAATAATAATAATAATAATAATAATAATAATAATAATAATAATAATAATAATAATAATAATAATAATAATAATAATAACAATAACAATAACAATTACAATAACAATAACAATAACAATAACAAGCATGTTGTAATGTTTTAGTGATAAACTCCTCATCTTCTACCTCAAAGTTCATGGCTTCAAGTCTTACTATACTCCTCATCTGCTTAGTAATAATTGTGATTTTCCCGCATAAAATTTAAATAACCTATATTTAGGAGTTTCAAAGCTTAATATGTGTATACGTCTTACAACCTACTATCAGGTTGTTCCTTCCTACATACTTTACGTCACCATAACAAATCATCCACAAATTCCATACACACATACCATAAACCCTAACAACATCTAGAAGGCAACAAAACAAACGCACCCATAACAACGTGCGAGTATTCCTACTAGTATTTTTTTAATATAGGTGAAAATACCAAATTGCCCTTATGTGACTTGCACATGTCACAACTTAAAAAAAATAAATAAATAACCCAGCTAGCATCAAAGGACAAAACGTGTATGATTTTGAAACATAAAGAACATAACTAGTCAATTTTAAACGTAAAGGACAAACGTTGTAATCAAGTCTATACATAAAAGATAAACTTGTAATTCAGTCTAATTGTTATTAGTAAACCACATGAACTCGATATAATTAACTCAAAATAAAATAAAAGTTTGAGATTTAACAATTATTAGTGTTAATAATCTAAGGTTTTTTTATGAATAGAAAATTAATAAATATTTCATAACTGCAAGAATTACATTAAGATAGCAGGCAAGTGGGCAACAAGTTTTGCCGCCATCCTTTTTAGATACCAAATCCTAATCTACTAAACACAAACCCAAACACAAACCCCTGCCCCCTGACACCGAGACATTGCTATGAACAACCCGCTAAACCCTGGTCAGGAAACGGATAGCTTTCGGTGCTAGGGAACTAAACTTATAAACTCTAAAGTGTTATTTTGCTTATCTATGTTTTTTTAAAGGGTGTTGCTAAATACACTCCTTTTATATTATTTTTACTGATTACACTCCTCCTTAAAGTTTTTAAATAAACATAATTAAACCTTATATATTTTTTTATAGAATTTTCTCTTCTATCCTGATCTAAGTTTGTCTCACACTATAGTAGTTAAATCATAAAGATTAAAACTAACAATATTTCAGATGAGGTTTTGTACCACCGAGATGATGACGAGATTCATGGGACGGTGATGCTTCAATTATGTGATAAAGATGATGTTCATGGGGTGAGTAACTTAAAAATGGTTGATTACACGAAGAATATGAGTTACTAAAATAATTTTTTTTTTTTAATTAGAAGGATAGAATTTAATAACTTTTAAACTGTTTTTTTAGAAGGGAGTGCAATTAGTAAAAAAGGGGGGTGCATTTAGCCAACCCCTTTTTTAAACGACATTTGGTGTATCCATGTAATCAACTCTTTTATCTTTGGGGAATTGGATACTAATAACCTAAACTATTTGAAATTGGTCATTAGCACCCTCAACTAAAAAATTGGCCACATATAACCTGAACTATTAACTTATTGGAATCTAACACCCAATTAACTGACGCCGTTATTGGGTTGCTGACGTGGCACCAATTGCTGACATGACATGATGATGTGTCAATCCACGTGGCATCAGTTGCTGACGTGGATTGACATGTCAGCAATTGGTGCCACGTCAGCAACCCACTAACGGCGTCAGTCATTAGGTGTTAGATTCCAATAAGTTAATAGTTCAAGTTATATGTGACCAATTTTTTAGTTAGGGGTGCCAATAATCAATTTCAAATAGTTTAGTTTATTAGAATTCAATTCCTCTTTTTATCTTTTAGTTTTTCAGCCTTTTTGTTTTTCTAAGTTTTTTAATTGGAAACAAGATATCTATTTGTTTTACACTAACGTGATGCGAGCTGTTTTTTCGTTTATTATACTTTAGGAATAGGAAATATATTATTTTTAGTTTCTTACTTCGTTGAAATTTATCGATGACATAGATCTCTAGGTAATTTTCACAAAATACAAACCTACATATTAAAAACCCAATTTTAGAATGGATTTTTATTCAAAACACTTAAGCATTAGTTAACATTGGTGATTAGGACAATGACTTGATCAATGTACATATTTTTATTCACTTTTTAATGTTAAAAACAAGTTAGGGAGGAAACGAATGTCAACAGACGGTTCATCTTTACCCCAAAATCAAAGGCCACGTAACGAAATCTATTATCTATCTATTAATATATATAAAACAATTGAACATTGCTGACGTGGCATGCAATGATGCTTTCAACCCCTCCATGAAAGTGCCACGTGGTATCATAATTGAAAGATTTTAATGTTTTTGAATTATTTCCTTTTTTTTAATTAAAAAAAAAGATAAACATAAAACCCTAAATTTATCTATCTATCTCTCAATTCTCAATTACTAAAATTAAATTGAGTTATTTTAGGAAAAAACAATTTAAAAACAAATTTAAATTTTTCTCTCTTATGTTCCTCCCATAATTTTTAAACGTTAATATCTTTTATATTCGAGATTTTTTAAATAAAAAAATTACACCAAAATAACGAGTGTTTTATTATCTTTCCAACGAGTACCATAGTGCTATATAAAAAATGGAGAAAAAAACGACTATTTTTTGTGGGGTTATGTTCATACAGAAAAAAAAACACAAAGTGTTCAGGTTATTCATTAATAATGTTTTTTCTTTTAAACCAGGTTCTTATCTACGATGTTGAAATTCAGCCCAATCGTCATGCTATCATTGTAATTTTACTTTTCTAAAGATGGTTAGGTATACTTCATTAAGAGAAGCTAGGAGAAAATCGCGCAACACTGCAACACATGGTGTCACCTTATAGCAAGGTTATTTTTTTATTTATTTAATTACAAGATTAATAATTATTACTATTAGTATTAGTATTATTAGAATGGTTATATTTTTCAACCCCCATCATGAATTCTACATCTATATAAGTCAAAGTCAAATTGTAACATATTTTAAATTACGTGAAGATGATTATATGTTGAAGGTTATCTTTTTAATACTGTATTATGTTTAATATGGTTTATGCTTTTTATTTTTTTAACTTTTTAAATAAATGATTTTTTAACTAAGATTGATTATGTTTAAGTTATTTACTCTTTTCGTGATTTGAGTTTTCTTCTTTTATCATTTTTTATTAAATCATATTAAATTTTTCAACCCCGGGACCTTCCCGGGGTAATCAGCTAGTAATATATATAAAAGAATTGAACATTGCTGACGTGGCGTGCAATGGTGCCTTCAACTTCTTCATGAAACCGCCACGTGGCATCATAATTGAAAGATTTTAATATTTTTGAATTATTTTTTTTAATTAAATTGAGTTATTTTAGGAAAAAAAGAATTTAAAAATAAATTTAAAATTTTATCTCTCATGTTTTCTCCTATAATTTTTAAACGTTTATATCTTTTATATACGAGATTTTTTAAAGAAAAAAATTACACCAAATTAACGAGCGTTTTATTATCTTTCCAACGAGTACCATAGTGCTATATAAAAAATGGAGAAAAAATCGACTATTTTTTGTAGGGTTTCGTTCATACAGGAAAAAAACACATAAAGTATTCATGTTATTCATTAATCATGTTTTTTCTTTTAAATAGGTTCTTATCTACGATGTTGAAAATCAGCCCAATCGCCATGTTATCATCGGAATTTTACTAGGTATACTTCATCAAGAGAAGCTAGGAGAACAAATCGCGCAACACTGCAACACATGGTGTCACCTTATAGCAAGGTTATTTTTTTATTTATTTAATTACAAGAGTAATAATTATTACTATTAGTATTATTAGAATGGTCGGGGTTGGCACGAATGATTCCGAGGTCGATAATATGATGGAGGTATTGGGATGTAAGCGTGGAGATTTTCCTTTCTCCTATTTGGGCATTAAAGTGGGAGCCAAAATGTCAAAAATAGGGAATTGGAACTCGGTGATTGATGTTGTGAAAAACCGGTTGACTTCTTGGAAAGCTAGACACCTTTCCATTGGGGGCCGCTTAATTCTTATTAAGGCGGTTCTAGAAAACTTGCCTATATACTATCTTTCGTTGTACAAAGCCCCTAAGAAGGTTATTGACAATATCGAGGCTATTATGCGGCATTTCCTTTGGGCCGGTTCTAGTGTTGACAAGAAGATAAGTTGGGTCGCGTGGGATGTCGTCACTACCCCAAAAAAATCCGGGGGTTTGGGTCTTTCAAAACTGGCCCACGTAAACGATGCTCTCCTTCTCAAATGGTCTTGGCGATTCAAGAAAGAAGGAGCAAGTCTTTGGAAGAAAATAATACTGGGATGTCATGGAACAAACAGGTCTTGGTCTTTCATTCCTTTTTCTCCATCATCAAACAGTTGCTGGAAATTTATTTCAAGAACCGGGTACAAATTGTGGAAGGACAAACCTCTCAATAGTTACATCCGCGGAACAGTGGGGGATGGCAAAAGTCTTCACTTCTGGATCGACTCTTGGATATATGACGAGCCACTTCGCATCATTTATCCGCATTTGTTCAAAATTGAGAAGCATAAATGGGCCACCATTTCAGACAGATTGCAGGTAATTGACGGCTACAAACAGCTTACTTGGGACTGGTCTGCAGCCCCGGTTTCAGGTCAGCAAGTATCCGAACTGTTTAATCTATTAGCGGACATACACGACTTCGAATGGAAAGGAGGTGTAGACAGTTGGATGTGGACAGCAGACTCCAGTGGCATTTTTACGGTAAACAAAGCTAAAAACATGCTGTCAAACGAGCCGCCTGCGACAGATAGCTGGAAGATGAGTTGGGACGGTTGGGTCCCTTTGAAGTGCAAAATTATGGCGTGGAGAGCTACGATTAATCGCTTGCCAACGAAGATTGAATTGTTAAAAAGGGGTGTCCCAATTCAGGATAAAGCTTGTGTTTTTTGCAATTCGGATGACGAAACAGCGCTCCACATCTTCACCGGTTGCTTTTATACAGCGGAGGTTTGGACCCGAGTCCAAACTTGGTGTAAAATCGCACCTTTGATTGTGTTCGACGTTACGGACATCCTGAAAATTATTGAAACACAACAGTTCTCGAAGCAAGTCTCATATATCTTGAAAGGAATCCTTATTACAACCATGTGGGCGATTTGGAATGAAAGGAACAAGAGAAATTTTGAAAGAAAGAGTCGAAGACCGATTGAAGTCGTGGAGATTATAAAGACTACTTCTTATTTCTGGATCCGCAATAGAGCCAAGATGAAAAATATAGATTGGAATGTTTGGTGTAATTCCCCGTTAAACTCTATTGTGTAAAGTCGTCTTTTGCCCTTGAGTCCTTGTTTTGAGGACCTCTTGTGGCGTTTTTTTGAATGAAATTTATCTTTCAAAAAAAAAAAAAAAGTATTATTAGAATGGTTATATTTTTCAACTCTGGGACGCTCCCGGGAAGAATTGATAGTTGTTGACGTGGTGTTCAATGGTGGTCTCAACCATCTCTTGATTATGCAACGTGGCATAATGAAATGCAATGGTTACAACTTCCAACTTAAATGTTTGTTTAGTTGATTAGGTTAGGAATTATAAGAGTCATTAAAATGTGAGAAATTAAAAAGATGTGATGAATTTTTGAATAGTTACAGCTTACATAAGTGATTCTTTACATGATTACTGATTAGGTTTTAGATTAGGGAATATGAGTTATTACTGATTAGAATACTATGAACATACAATGATTGAGAGATTTTGTGGTTAGTTAACTTGAGCCATTTGCAATAGGTTATCACGTAAAATTAGATTTTTCAACCCCGGAACCCTTCCGGGTAATCAGCTAGTAAATTATATAATAAAAGCAATAATACATAATTTAGAGTTGAAATTATCACATACATTTAGAAAGGAATGGTGCATACACTGCTTTGACTACGGCTGATTAGCTCAGAACACGGTGATGGGCTAACTTGAACGGCACCACCACTTACATCTGAGCACGTCCACGGACCATTCCTCGAACCACTTGACCCATATAGGTGTATGTTAGCTAGACAAATGTCTGTGAATGGCGAGTTCTTTAAACCCTTGATCAAACCAGCCTGCAGGACCTTTTCACCCCACACATTTTTAATCCTTATGTGCTTCATAACCGGTAGTGCATTCGGGTTGTAGTTTTCGTCGGGATGATCGCCTACGTCGCCTGCTATCTTGATTCCTTTGCGGACGTTTTCCATGAAAACGTTGGATATGGTAATGTTTCTTATGACTCCACCCCTGCCGATGTTGGTTTTTAGATGGATACCGATGCCGGTGTTGAAAAGGGTTATGTGTTCTGCTAATACGTTTGTTACACCACCGGAAGTTTCACTTCCGACTGCAATTCCAGCAAACGGGGATGATCCGGTGATTCGTCGGATTGTGATGTCATTACTGGGACGCCCGTAAGTGATTCCATATTGATCCCAACCACTTTTAACAGCAACAAGGTCATCTCCGACGGAAATGTACGAGTCCTCTATGCAAACATGTGAGCTTGAATCTGTATCAACATGTTAATATAATTTATGTAATCATACTTGATTCACTAATATGCATACAAATGGAATTTATGGTAAACAAGTGAATAACTATTTCTGTATCGCGTACCTGGATCAATTCCATCTGTGTTGGGAGAGTCAGCTGGAGCCAATATTGTGACATACCGAATAACAATATTGCTGTATATAGACAAAAATATACATAAATGTGTCAAGTTAAGTCATGTTTTATCAACAGCGCCGGGTCAAATGGATCTAAAGTTGCACAAAATGTACTTTTACCGCGTACAACCAACCACTGTCGGTTTATATAAGAGAACAAATTATTGTTGCTATAATATTAGTTTTTATTTTCATACTTAACATGTTGATAATTTTAAAAATATTTAGAAAATGTAGGCAGTGTTAGGATCAACACAAATTGACCAATTACTTTGCCACCTCTAGAATTTACACTTGGATTTCACCATGTTTAGATAATACCTGCAGTACACGGGGTGAATGTTCCAAAAGGGTGAATTCTTGAAGATCACATTAGAAATGATGATGCCTTTGGAATCCTTAAACTCAATAAGATTTGGTCGAGTGAACTGCAAGGTTCTCTGTCTCCACATGTTCCACCACACGTCACCTTGACCATCTATTGTCCCATTTTCACCTGTTACACAATGTTTATGTTTTAAAATAATATTCAAATAACAGTGCAGTTGATGCAAAATCAAGGTCATTTGAAGAACAAGCGGTACATTATTTATACATACCAGTAATAATCACATCATGGAGACCATCTCCATGGATGAAGCTCATGTACCTCCCCCCTGGACGTTCTCTCCCTCTTCCATAAGAAGGCAATGGAGCAATTAGAGGCCAGTTTGACGTGTCCTGAAGCATGAATGAAAACATACCAAATTGTAAAAATCATTGAAATATAATAGATTCTAGTTAATTTGCTCTTGATGTTATGGCACTTGTAACAGATTCCATTTTTGGATATAGTGATATCTATGTATGTAGATAACTATGCCTCCTTTCCTTTTCTTTCACTCATAACAATGGCGTTTATTTTCAGTGTTTTTAATCTTTGTTTCAGGCTTCATGACTTGTAAATCTAAACTTGTTTAAATTTCGGACTTAACCGCTATCGGGACAAATGGCCAGAGAACATAAAGTCCAAAATATCTAAAGACTTAAACTTAAACCATTGTAATGTGTGATAGAATTGCCAACTTCTTTCCAGAATTACATAAGTTAATAAATTTGTTTTCTGAATAAGAAATTTTTGGTAAGCTTTTCCATTACATTAATTTTTGTAAAACTCACAAATTATCAAATGCTTAGAAGAATAAATATATGTAAGAATTGAGAAAGTCTATGGACTACAATCAACTTAAAAAAAAAAAGCATAGCTTATTTCTAGATAACTAATAAAAAAAGAAGATGCTTTATTGATGGGACTAAACTAATAATGTCATCCTTTGTATAGCTAGCTGTCTATATTTATTTCCCCAGAATGCAACAAATGTATGCACATGCGATTGGTCCCGCTGCAAATATAGGAACCCACTAACCTTACTTATCATCCATTCCTTCTATGACCTCCTTCAGACATAAGCTTACTGCTTTCTATGTTCTGTGGGTCCCTAGTAAACTCATCAAGATGGGCAAAGTATTATTCTATCTAACACAATAATCTCCCCTCTTTTGATTACTTACTTCAATTTACAACATTCAAAATAAGTGCACAAAGTGTTTCCTGCAAATTATTGAAGAGCAGTGCCTCCAAGGCTCCAATTCAAATTAAATAAAGTGTGTTTTTGGACAACAACAACAACAACAACGTCCATACCCAGTAACTCCCACAGATAGTAAAACACAGTGTGTTTTTGGACATTTAATTTAAATAGCATCATCTCAGAATTTGAATAATTAAGATTTATGCTCCTTGTAGAGATCACTAATAAACAAATAGGTAGTTTAACTGTTTAAATCAAACCTTAACAACATAATTGGAACCGATTTTTATCATTTATAAAAGAAATTTGCATTGCTTTTGAGCAAAACAAAGTAAATACTGATTCCACATATCACTTATAAGTACTAATGAGCCCATTAAATTGAATAATGTAATCTACATGACATGTAATGTGCAGCAGGTGGCATACTTGTTTAGTTGTTTTCATAAGCTAGTAAATCCAAACATATATCAACAAACAGATGCGCTAGTCTCATGTGTAAAGCAACTATCAGAACATTAAAAGTTTGCTTTCAAAATCTGCAGATAGTGTTATCTTCCCTTTGTTTTGTAGCAAAAGTCATTCCATTATAGCACAAACCTCAATAAATTACACAATCACTTGACCAAATCAAGCAACATTTGTTCATTACACAATCACTTCAATTAAGCACATTTAACCGTTTTCTTTTAATGACCAACAATAGCTAGATCACCGTTCCAGAGGAAACCCACCGCCTAAAGGCCTACTAAGGTAGTAAGGTAAAACCCCTAGCTCAACCCAATTTTGCTCTAGACGCGACTCGAACCTAAGGTCATGGGGCTGCCAATGCGCGATAAGGTCATCGTCATAAAGTACACAAACACTTGACCAAATCAAGCAAATGTTCATTACACAGTCACTTCAATGAAGCACATTTAACTTTTTAAGCCACAAATTTAAGTTTAAGTCACAAAATCGCAATATATGATTAATGCAGTTAATTAAAACAACAAATTGTAACGAATCGAGTGATCAAATACCTTTGTAGCTTTAATAACAGCACCTCTAGCCAGATACAAAGTCATCCTACTAGTAAGATTAAACGCCTCAGTAACATAAACACCAGGCGGTACATACAGCAACGTCCCCCCTCTCCTCCTCAAATGCTCAATTCGATAAATCGCCTCTCTAAACGCTTTCGTATTCATCGTTCTTCCATCACCGACAGCTCCGAAATCAGTTATCGATATCTTATCGCTCCGGTACACCATCGGCACGATTCCGGAACACGTAACCACTCCAGCAGCAGAACAGTAGCATTGCAGGAACACTAATAGTATAGCTAAACAGGTTAACAGGTTCCTAACGCCTCTGCTGTTCATCTTGAGGGTTTAAACTAGTGTCTAGAATTTGGTAAAGTAGAGTAGATCTATGAATATTGAAGATTAAGTGGATGATTAGTTAATGATAATATGATATCAGCATCAGGATTCGACTACTTGCTCTCTTTCAGTCTACTCGCTCGTACTATTTTGATATTGTTGTTTATGTTTATGTGAGCGGAAAATAGGAACCGACAACAGTTTTATCATATTTATTGCGTGAAAGCGCGTGCCATTTCAATAACTTGTTTATAAACGGCTATGCCATTATTTTTTTATTTTCCAAAATTACATAACCAAAATAAAATACAAAACTTACATAGGTAGACGGGCAATAAGCTGCGTCGTCACCCGTTTCTGAATTGCGAACCCTAGTCTACCAAAGATAAATCCTTGCCCCTCTGGAGATGAACTATTGCTGTGGACGACCCGTTGGACCCTGGCCAAGAAACGAATAGCTTCTGGCGCTAGGGAGCCAAAAGTATCAAATGCCAAAGGGATAAAGACATGTTGGTTCTCTGCACAAGCTTTAACATGCTTATCTACTTTCTTTGATTCCGCCTTTCTTGATGCTTACCCAGCTACAAACCCTGTTTCCCTTAACCCAACCAAAGGAGATACCCATGTGAGGTCCACGCAAGCATGTTTCCCCCTCTCCCAACGAAAGACAAGCAGATCCGCTGGTCGTAGGGTGGATCTCCCCTCCTCAGGGTCTGTGACAAAATTTACAGGGGCCTCCTTCATGGCAGAAATCCCAGCTCTTCTCAGGATGTCCCACAAAACGTCCCTCACTCAGTCATGTCAGTATTTGAACCTAGTGAGCTCTTTGCAATGAATTGCGTGCTCCCCATATTTATCCATGCAAGCTTTACGACAGATGGGGCATGTTTCATCTTCTGGATACATAGGGATCATCAACCGGTACTTGAGTATAGCCCTGTACTCCACTGCGGACATGCATTGACCCAAACCCTCAATCGGGATAAAGATCAAAAAATCATGAGCATGATGACCCTTTAGGCATTCAATCACCGCCTTCTGGCGGGAGGACAACTCAAAAACCTCTCCCAGGCTCTGAGCAGTTTTGCTAAATAGAGCATTCGCCAAAGTTTTTTATGTCTTTGAGGGGGTGGTCTCCTTATTAGAAAAACCGCCATTATCAAAGTCTGGGAGATAGATATTTAAGCGTTCGAGCGCCTGTTGATAGTCCGGGTCTAGCCCGATGACCCCACTGTTTCGAAGGATATGATCCTGAAGTTTCCAAGACTGAGCTCTAGACTCCACAAAGTCATAAACCCCAACATCTCGAGCTGAAAGGAGGCCCAAACCACCTAAACGCATCGGCAAGGATGCCAAGCGCCACTGGAGGTCCCTGAAGAAGGGGTCACCACACATAATTATATCTTCAATAGTGTCCCAGAGGCCATTATCGAAAAGGGATACCGCATCCACCATCAAGTGGAGTTGACAAGTTCGCAACCCAAAAAGTAACTTAGAGCATCATGAGTTCACTTTGGGGATCCCTAAGGCGGGGTAGGAGTTTCATAAGGTCAACCGCAACCGTAGCCCGCCGCTCTGCCAACTCCCCAATAAAGACAGGATCTCGGCTAACAGCCCTACCAAGGAGCTTAACCCCCCTCTTTGGTCTGCCAATATCTCTCGGGAAAAGCCCGTCCTGAACTTTGAGCCCATCACACGTCAGCCAAAACACCTCTGTTTTCTTAATATTGAGATGAAGCCCTAGAGATGGCCCATACACGTTGATAATGTCTAACGCCTTAGCAACCTCAGCTGTGTTGCCTATAATCGTCCCATCATCCAAATACCAAGCATGAAACGGGAAGTTGTAGTGTTCCTAAACCCGCATGATAAGGGGGTGTAAGGCAAGAGCAAAGAGAAGGGGCCCCAAAGGATCTCCTTGCTGCACTCCGGTGGTAGCCCCAATACAATCATTACCCACATACAGCCTAGCAGGTTGAGCGTAAAGGAACTGGACCCACGGATAGATAGACGGGCACCGCTGTTGAACCTCTTCGAGAAAGGTTGTGCGGTCGACCATGTTGAAGGCATTGGAGAAGTCTACTGTAACGGCAATTTTTTTACATAAATCCGTGTTTGACGGGGCTCAATCCCTTAACTTTAAGGGGAACAACACATTATGTTTTGTTCGGCTATTTTCATTCTATTTTGGGACATCCGCATTCAACAGGCAGCAGGACATAATCTGTGATCAATTGATCATGATCATTTAAAACTCTCACAATCGCAAATATCGGGTTTGACTCAAACTTATTTTGTGAAATAGTGTCAAAATATTAACAATAGTAAATTTAATTTTACGTTCTTTTAAGTTTTGGCCAAATTTCAGGCATAGTATTTAAGTAACGAAATTACAGAACTGTCTTTTATGTTATTCTTTCTTTTCAGGAGATATCATTTTGCCCTAACCTGGTTAAATATTTGTGTAACTCTTAACATACGCAAGTAATGTAAAGGTAATCATTATTTCAAATGAAAAAAAAAATAAATAAAAATACAATCATCATTATCAACATACTTAGTTAATCCCACCAATAATAAAAGCTAAGATAGGATCTGAGGAGGGTAAGATGTAGACAGTCTTACACTCTTACGTCTACCCCATGGGAATAGAGAGGCTGCTTCCAGTGAGACCCCCGGCTTCATAGTGGTTTTGTATCAAGCCTTAAACGTAAGGCACATTAAGAATGTGATAATTCTTGAATTCAAATGAGATTAGGGAAAAACTCTATGTCCTTTCCATTGCACTTACAACACCTATATATACAAAGATGTTACAAGACTAGAGGAGACAATTAATTACAATTGACTTGACTATTGACTTGACTTTGGATTTGACTTTTCTTATGATTAATGTGAAGGCAATATTTGTGAGATTGCCTAATACCCCCCGTCAATGCGAGGCGGAGGATGTAGACGAAGCATTGCTCAAAAATTCTCAAAGAGCGGCTTTGAAAGACTCTTCGTGAATATGTCCGTGACTTGTTGATCTGTTGAGATGAAACGAGTGTGAAGGCGACCTGCAACAACTAATTCACGAACGAAGTGGTAGTCAAGATCTATGTGTTTAGCTCTTTTATGAGAGATTGGATTTTGGCTTAAAAATAGAGCACTTTTATTGTCACAAAATAGCGTTGGGGATCCCGATGGTAATGCATGAAGCTCTCGAAGTAGATGAGTAACCCAAATGATTTTCAAAGCCGTGTTCGCCATTGCTCGATATTCCGATTCACTACTTGAACGGGAGACCATCGGTTGTTTATTTGCATTCTAAGATACCAAATTTCCACCTAGATAAATGTAATAGCCATAGGTGGATCTTCGTGTGTCAATGCAACGTGCCTAATCTGCATCAGAAAAACCTAACAAAACAGTGTTAGTTGGTCTATCAAACGTTAGACCATATGATAAAGTTCCCTTGACATAACAAAGGATTCTTTTGACAAGTTGAAAATGAGTGGTGGTGGGTTGTTGTAGGTATTGACTGGCTTGGTTCACGGCAAAGGAGGGATCAAGACGGGTAATGGTGAGGTATTGGAGAGCACCGACAAGAGAGCGATAAAGAGTGGGATCATGATAAGGTTGTCCGTTGGAGTTGAATATATCCTTGGGAGTGAGGGGAGTGGCTACAGGCTTGGAATCAAGGAGACCGGTCCGTGATAGAATGTCATGGTTTGATTGTTTTAAGAATAAACCTGTCTTTGTGTGAGTTACTTCTAAGCCAAGGAAGAAACTCAGAAGTCCAAGATCCTTGATTTTGAATTCTTTGTTTAGACGTGATGTGAATGTGGAGATAAACTTTTCATTGTTGCCCGTAATGATTATGTCATCCACGTAAACTAGAAGATAGATTAAAATGCCATCACGATTAAAGATAAACAAAGAGGGGTCGGCTCGACTACATGTGAAACCCACGGTTTGAAGAAAGGAACTTAATCGCTGAAACCAAGCTCGCGGGGATTGTTTTAAACCATAAATGGCGTGATTGAGTTTGCATACATGAGTTGGGTATTTCGGGTCCTCAAATCCCGGTGGTTGTTCTATAAAAATATTTTCGGTAAGATTAACGTTTAGAAAAGCATTGTTTACATCAAGTTGTCGAAGTTTCCATTTATTAGTAGTAGCAAGACTAAGAACGACACGAATGGTGGAAGACTTGACAACGGGACTAAAGGTATGAGAAAAATCTAGTCCCGGTACTTGATTAAAACCTTGTGCCACAAGACGTGCTTTGTAGCGATCAATGGAACCATCGGCTTTTTATTTTATTCGATATATCCATTTGGAGCCAACGATGTTGGTAGAGGTTGGGCGAGGAACGAGATGCCAAGTTTGGTTTGTATGGAGGGCTTTAAGTTCATCATTCATGGCATGAACCCATTTTGAATCTTTCAAGGTGGTTTTAATGCCTTTGGGTACATGAGAGGAGAGAAGAGAATAATGAAGAAGATGGGAGGAAAATTGGGATAAGTTGGTGAAATGTTTTGGTTTGAAAATACCATATTTTTATCGAGTTGTCATAGGATGATTATTTGTGGTTAAAAGATTATTTGGAATTGGATTGGGAATAGGTGAGGGTAGAGGTGGTGCTTGAGAGGATTGGGCGGATGAGGGAGTTTGGTTTGATGAGAATTGGTGGGCCGATTTGGAAGGGGAAGGGTGGGACGCATCGGATTGGTGGGATGAAGTTGAGGAATCAGTTTGGGCTGTGAAAGAGGGAGTTTGACTTTGGGCCGAATGAGGTGTATTAAAGGAGGTAGAAGTGGGTGGGCTTGGTGATAGGCTAGATGGGCTTAAAGGAGAGTTGGGTGGGGATGGCGTTGGGCTGTTGGTTGGTGAAGGAACAATGTAATCTGGACAATGGGTGCAAGGTGTAGATGTGGATGCGTTTTGCAAATTTTTGGTGAAGGTGGGAATTTTATTTGTTGTAGGTGTGGGTAAAGATTCTTCAAAATTTGTGAAGGGGAGTTGGGTAGAGTCAGATGATGCGGAAGTAGAGTGAAAGCGAAAAACATCTTCGTCAAATTTGGCATGTCTTGTAGTGTAAATTCAACCCATAGAAGGGTCGATGTCACACCCCGCCTAGGCGGAAACACGAGATGCAACCACGAAAGGTTTTCAAGCACAAGATTTGAGCAAACATTCCATTTTATTTAATAATAAAAGTACCAAACTTGTTCGACGAGTACAACCATCACAAAACATTGTCTAAAACCATACATAGGACCATAAGTTTTGAAAACACAAATAGTGATAATGGTGAATGAATGCCAAAACGAATCCCAAGTTCCATCCATAGCTTAGTTACGTAAAAAACATGCATAAAAACTTTATCAACATAAAGTTGGTGAGTTCACAGGTTTTGAAATAAACAAAAATGTAAAATTTAATGAAATCCATGAATGACCCATTATTGTCTAGCTAAGATCAATGATAATAAACGATCATGAGTCCATAACGAAACCTTGACGAGTGGTGCCTCGCACATCGCACAATAAAGGCAATGTATCATCATAAAAGAAATACAAGCACTCTTTTGTCGTATGTATCCAGGTTAGAGCGACTAACCAAGAGTGGTGGTGTCAACTCAATAGATCTATTCAAGCGTTTCTAGGATAAATCCATAGCTAATGGTAACGGTAAACAAAATATACGAGGGCTTTAGTGAGTACTCTAAACATATTGTCTCATGTACACCGGTCTGCTAGGAATTCATTCTAAAACTAGTAAACAATGCATGTTTTTCCCCAAAATATAAAATAGTAGAAAAAGGGTCCGTGAAACTCACCTCAAGTCCGCGTGTAGTCTAGCAAGAATGTATGTCCGACAACTAGGTATCCCGACTTACATGTCCTATATACATACATGGACACTTTAGATCTATCGAAAAGGTCCATAGTACTCGTGGTTCACCCAATCTTTTGTGATACATTTGTCTAGTTTCCTTGGTGACATTTATGTTACTTGAAAATAGTAGTTTTAATAGGAAAAACCGATTTTCTATACCTTGGTTCCTAACACATGATATTATCTATACTATATATAAAGCATGGGGGAAGGATTCCTGCAAAACTTAAGTAATTGCAAATTTCATTGCCTAAAGTACAAACACTTGATGCATTTCTAAAAGGGTAAATTAGTCTTTTACTCATCAATATTGAGATTAATGGTTATTAACAATAGGACAAGTTCAAGAGTCTCTATTTTTATAATGCTATGCTATATTCATTCAATTGCTCATTAAATCGATTATGTAACTGATCAATTTCAATGCATATTATCAGATTTCAATGCAAATTATTATTGGAAACATGAAACCAACTTTTGTAAAGTTGTATATAATGTGATCGTATCCCTCTCCGCAAACTTATTGTCCCAAACCATGGCCACCACCCTAAAGCTTTAGTACAACCGCCACCATCGGCCTCGACCTCTGGTTCTTTACTCGGTACCTCATTCACACTCTCTTCCAATGGTCGCAACCGACTTTGTACGTTGATCTTATCTGGTGTATTATGAACCTCCACTGATCCTTCTTCTTGACTGTTCAAAAGCCATGAACCATCAACCATTGTGAATTTCGCAAATAACGCCAACCATTCACAACAGCACACCGCCGCATCTACTGCGAACCAACCAGTTTTGTGCCGCCGCCATCTGTGGTGATTTAGATGTAGGTTTAACAGGAACTAAATCCTGATGGCCTGCCTCACTTAACAGTACTCGAGTATCTATGAGGTAAAATTAAGAACCAGTTCTTTTTTATTTCATGGGATTTTTAATCAAAATTTGTTGTACCAAAGTTGCGTTACATAATTGATGTTGTAATTACGATTAATATGTATTTGGTTTTGTTTATTTCCATGTTCTGACATCTTGATCCATGTTTATTTCCAATCTTTTCCTGGTGGTTGATTTAAGATTACGGACATGAATGCGCCGCCCCAGTGTGAGGTTGACGATGTTGAGGTTGATATGTAGATTACCAGTGCATTCCAGTATGATCCTTTATCTTCTTTTTACTTAATCGTTGTTTGTAAGTCATAATGTTTGATGTTGTGTTAAAAAAAAAGGTAATGAATAATAGAGTCTTTGGTAAAAAAAAAAAATTTGATTGTTGATAGTATGTCAGTAATATGATTTTGAAAACTTGACAAGGATTTCATGTAAGCTAAAAATAAAATTGATTGTGATGTGCCTACATTGTCAAGAGGTGGTAGAAATAACATGGAAGTTAATATAAACTATTCATTCTTTTTTCAAAAATGTTGACGTGACCTAACTGGATTATTATATTATGTATGCACGTAGGATCGTCAAATCTACAAAGATAATGATTAAACAAGTTTGATTCAGGTGCGGAATCCCTGAATCAATCACAAAATGATAACAATACTAACAAAACGCAGAAATCATCTTTAAAAGCTTCATTTCAATGATAAACAAACTCAATTACACGTTATAATAAGCTTTACAATCAAAACAAGACGTGAATTAAGTTTACACAAAACCCTAGGGAGAGACTCAAACAAGAGGGAAACAAAAATGACAAAAACTACCTTTCAAAATGAACTTGACCTTTATATAGGCCTGCACATTCGCCCACTTTGCTTGGTCGAATGTGCAGGTTCGCCCAATCATTATGGTCGAACCAAGCAATACATTAACATCTAAAACTACCTTCGACCCCTTTCTCTCCTTCGCACCTTTCAGTCTCCTTCGACCATTTAGAAACACTCCTTCGACCCTATTATTTCTCCTTCGACCGTTCGACTAAACACATAAAAATATGTTAAATGTAATCCAAAGCATTAGTCGCACAAAATGCATCTACAAACTCCCCCTCGACTATTGCTTGGATTGTTTATGCTCTTGGTCCATCCTTTTGTTCATAAGCTTTATGTGTAATTGTTTCTTTTGTTCTAGGGTCATCACCGTTGCATAAACTTGTTTCGGCTTTTTCTTCTTGACATCAGGAACATCTTGAATCTTCACGAACTTACCAAGCATCTTGTCATAATCACAACCAGCATTTATGTCATGAGCAAAGCACAGGAATACCACCCGTTGGTATTTGCTTGCTTGACCACAATCTTTCACTTCACTGTAAATCGGATTATAAAACAACATAATGATATCCTCATGTGAGTAGTTAATCAACCACATAGGATCAAATATGTGTATCATCTTGTAATCTTTCACACCGTCCTTCAAAACAATCACAGCCTCTGCAGTTTTCCAGTCATAGTACCACCAGATGAAGTCATTAGCAAAGTGTTGTGGGATCTGCAACAATGGAATGTGTTTCAACACTTTCGGTGGTTTGTACTTCAACGTCACCTTGGGCATTCTGGTTATCTTATCAATCTCTTTCTTATGAACAATCCGCTTCGGATACTGAGGTTCAAATAAATTCCATCTCGTCCTGCTTTCCCTCGCCATTCGATCAGCAAAATAAGCAATGTGATCGTTCGAAGATCCAGTCAACCGATGTCTACATATATCTCGAATCGCCCAGTATGGAAGAGTCTTCAAATCGTGGAATCTTTCAAAGTAAAGTATCCCTTTCTCCCACTTAACAGCAACACATTTCAACTGTTTTACAAACTTCCATCCCAACGCTCTTCCTTTAAACATCTCGTTGTGTAACTTATAAAAACTTCCCTGGATCTCTGCTTTTGGACGATTAATCTCTTTCTCTTTTAATTTCCTCAGTAACTCTTTCAAACTGTCAGATTGTTCTATGTTCGGTTTATCATGCCCTGGAAATACCTCTTCCATAAATCTCTTACTCTTTTCACGAGCAAGTTTCTCGGCTTCTTTGAGTAATTCATCAGTGAACTCAGCAAATCCAGAATCTTTATCTTTCTTGAAATATTCTGGATACTCTTCACTGGTTATATCTTCAATTTCAACCTCCTCGAATACAGGCACATCACGATCATCAGAATGATTACCTTCTTCTTTTTCAGGTAGATTGGGAATCTGATTATCAGCCAATAGTTCTTCCAACGTCTTCCCAACCTGTTTCGCCAAACCTTCTAAAATCTCCTTTGACATTGCCGCAGAAACTTCTCCATCCTCTAAATCTGGATCATTATAATCCAATTCAAGCATCCTGTCACTGGATTCAAAGATCTCAGAAAATCTGCTAGTCATATCTATCGTCCAGACTCTATCTGTTAACATTTGGCGATACATCTTCTTATCTTCATCTGATAGCGATCTTAGCTTCTCATTCCAAAAGACCGTATCATCATTAACAGATCCTCCAGGAGCTTTTGAACTGGATTCACCTCCTTTTCCAGATCCACGTTTCTCACATTTGTACTTATCGGTATTATCATCATCATCGTCATCACTATCAAAGCTTGCAGAGCTGTCTCCTCCACCAGATTCACCATCCGAACCATCATCATCTCCATCATCTTTCTTTTTCTTCTTTTGAGGAGCATTTCCAGCATCTTCATCTGGATCCTCATCTTCCTCCTCCTCATTATCTGACGGTTCAAAATCAACCTGCTCCTCATCTTGTTCTTTGTCCTCTTCACCTTCTTTTAGTTGAGGAGCTCGAGAGTACAAATCTTTAATCAAGTTGTCCATGTTCTTGTTACCCTCTTTTAGCTTCTTGTTCTCTTCTTTCAAAGCGATGTATCGTCTGGTGTTCCTCTGTTCGTGTTTCAACAACTTCTTGTTTTCTTTGCGAAGTCGTTTAATCTCAGCTTCAAGTGCTTTCTGATTGTCATGAGATGTTTCAACAACGTCTAGCCTCTCTTGTCGTTGTTTTTCAATTGCTCAATCTCTGCTTGCTACTGATTGATTATCTTCATCATGTCAGCTAGCTTCCGGTTCACAGCGTTCATCACATCACTATCAAGTGTGACCTTTGGTGTAGAAGCTTTAGCAACAGCAGGCAACTTTCCTTTCTTAATCTTCTTTATCACTCTATCCAGTGCACTATTAAATTCATCAACAGGTAGATCAGTCTCTTTCTCAGTACCTGATGTTGTTTTCTGCTTCTTTGCAACTGGACTAGCAACCGGTGATTTTGAGCTAGATGCTGGTGGAAGTTTCTTTCTAGCAATCAGTGATTCAATTTCTCTAGCTCTCTTTTCCATAGGTTTCAATACCTTTTCCTTCTTCTTGAACTGGGGTTTCTTCTGTTTCTCCCCTTGCATTGGTGATCCAGGAAAATCTCCTGATCCCAAGCCTAAACCCTCATCAGTTTCATCTAAATGAATTGGGCTTTTAGTTCTCTGTTCCTCCAATGACTTATTGAGACTGACAGACTCACCAGCCACAGTGGCCTTGGGCGTGGTGCTCTTCACTGTCTCTGCATCAGAATCCCATCTCTCATCCACTTGCGTCTCCTCAGAATCTACAGACGCTTCATCCACCAAGTGCAATCCCTTCTTCGCCATACTCTTATGTCGTCTTGAAACTTTCTTCTTAGCTGGTTCAGCTTCTGCTTCAGTTTCTTTTTCTTTACCTTTTCCACTCTTTGCTCCTACATTCACTACTTGACGCTTTCGTTTAGCGTCAGAGTCTACTGGATGTAACGGATTGTCTTCATCTGATCCACTATCAGCATGTCTCACCTTATCCTTACCTGGGTCTGCATAATCTATCTTGATCAGATGACCAAATAGATTCTTCAACGGTGTTCGTTCGTTCACTGGCACACCCTTATACGCCTTCATTCTAGCCAGAGTGTTTATATTCATATGCTCCTGAACAATAATCTGTTTTGGATCTCTCTTCAACTTCTTATACTTCAAATCAAATATCATCTGAAGAAATCGAGGATATAACAAGAATTTCCTGCTCCTTATCCCTCTCACTGGTTCTAACATATGTTCCATCAACATTCTTGAAACATTGAACGGTTTGTTCAATATCAAAGCTACCATCAATAAACTTATACTCTTTCTCATCAAATCGTATCCACCAACTGCTGATTCGAAAACATGTATCATCACATGTGCCAAATATTTGAACTGGGGACACAGCTTTCCTTTATGTAACGAACCGTCAGTAATAGGTCCGTTGTACTTCATTCTAAGAAAGCATTTCCGTTGTTCAGTCCATGTCAACTCTCTGGGATCCGTCTTCTCATCATCTAGCTTCAATGCCTCGCTGATATCGTTCTCAGAAACGATCACTAGCCCCCCCTGAATCTTACTAACAAGTGACGATTCATTATCCCAGAAGTCCATCTTAGCATTAGCCCAGAACTCTTGTTGGTGATCACGGTATATAATAACTGGCATAGCAATCGCATATATCACTCTGCTCCTCTTTAAGAATTCTATGATCCCGGCAAACTCAGTGTGTTTCTTCACATCGCCTAAATATGCACAGCAATTATGTGCAGATTCAAACGGTAGATCGACAATCATTTCCTTCTCAGCTGCCTTAGAAGATGATCCAGCAGCAACACTTGCGCTTTCCTGTTCAGACATTGTAAAGCTGCAAAACAAATCAAAACAAACATGTTAAAAACGAACAAAACAAAAACTTGAAAAAATTTTGGTTTTCAAATCCGACATTCGACCAGTTCGTTGATGCGAATGAGAGATTCTAGGTACGAAGGTGAAGAATTAAAGGTTCGAATGTAAAAGTTTTTGAAAAATTTCTTCATTCGACCGTTTATTCTTCTTTCGCCCAAATAAACACTCTCCTTCGCCCAAACTGTCACATTCGACCGTTTGTTAAGGGGCGAAGGAAGACTGTTCATCTTCCTCAGATTTCAAACTTTGATTTTGGTCATTTTAATCTGCCATTTTGATTTGGATAGCATCTAAACTAACCGATAAAGCTTTTCCCACAATCAATTTCATCAATCATTCATTGATTCTTTGTTTTAATTCAAAAACTAGGGTTCGATGAACTTAAACAATCAATTATGTAATCTGATTATGTTTAACCCAATGTTTTTGTATATTCCCCCCCTAAAACATTGAATCAATGAATCCCTATCAAAAACTAGTCCTATTATCATAGTTGAATCCATGTTTTGAGGCAGTTAGGGCTCGAACATAAAATCAGTGATTAAACACTGAAAAATGGATGAAAACCTGTAAGGATTGGTGGAAAATGATCAGTATAAGCAGATGAACACAATGGAATGATCTAAAAACAACGAGCAACAAGTGGACTTAATCTCAGAAATTTTGAAAAAAATTTGAATGTGGCCGAATGAGGAGATAAGGGTTTATATAGGCTGCTCCTTCGCTCGTTTATACCGGTCGAATGTGATACTTTTGCCTCCTTCGACCCTAATCAAAGGTTCGAATGTGGCAAAAGGGTTCGAAAGTGAACTTTTCTCATGAACACTCACATTCGCCCAATCTTAAACATACGAAAGAACAGAAAAATTCCTCCTTCGACCTAACGAAAGGGCGAAAGTAATCTGGAATTTTTGAAAATTTTACCAAATCTCAAAATCGAATCCCGTTCAAAATATTTTCCAACTTTTAAGCATCCGACAATCATTATTTCTCATTTAAAGATTACAAAGCTCAAATGGTCCATCAAGTTTTAGAAAATCATAATCAACCACCATCAGCTATAAAAAATAAGATAGAAATGTAAAATCGTTTTAAATTTTCTAAAGTTTATGTTAAAACACACCTAAAATCTTTTTGAGTTTTGCAATTTTTGACGAGAAATATAAAATGCAGAAATGTAAAGATAAAGCAGTAAATGATTTGGGATTTCCGGTAAAGGGATCATATCAGTTATTGAGAAATCTGATCACATCGTTGATCTTTTTGATTTATTATCATTAAAGACAATGTGTGATCTGGCAACTGTTGATATTGTGATCCGCATAAACTCACATGCAGACTTTTGTGCAGTGCTTTAAACTGATATGATTATGTATAGTATAAACGTTATTGTCTGTGATTCCCACACACACGACATACTCCCGTATCAAGAAGTATATGCACAAAGACTCATTGTAAAGCGTGATTATGCTTTTGTCGTCTGTAATTTACAAGGTATAAGGCACAGAGGTATACGGGTCAGCAAATTAATGCAGCAAAGTAACATGTGCACTCTACCAGGTTGAGGACTGATATCAATCATGATTTGCATCAGTGAATGATACGATGTAATAGATAATCTTTGATTATCATAATACATGGAGAGTTCCTCAATTCGGTAACTTTAGGATTTTGCTTAAAGCTCTTTTATAAAGATACCCTATCTGATCTAGGTCCGTAATGACTTACAGCAGAAGATCAGAGAGGCTATCCCTAGACAACTAATAACATAACGACCCAAAACCTCCGAGTTTTGTACAAATACCCTATCAAACGAAATTACGGTACTAAGACCATATGCCCATGAGGAGTTCATCCACACAACAATTCGTTTGATATGTATGTATCAGGCACGCAGTAATAGGTCTACGAAGCCTATCAGCACATCACTCAGACTTAGACACACGCCCTATATTGCATTACATTTCTTTAGAATGTGTCAGATCCCCACTGATGTACTATCATTTCCCCTTTTTCTCCAGGAAATCATTTTGGGTTTTTCTGATTTTTATAAATTTTTGAGTTTACTGTTCCCAAGGATAAGCTGGAGCATTTCAAATATGTGACTGCCCAGATATCGTTTGTTCACAGAAATCTGACGGCATTAATCTAAGGGAAGAAGATATAGCAGTCAGCAAAAATTTTCTAATTTTTCTGTGTTTTGAAATTTTTCAATGTTTTTGGATTTTCGAATTTTTCTGAAAAGCAGTAAAAACTAAACTAAAAAGCGATAAACTGAGGTGGTGATCAGTCTTGTTTTTCTTTAATACCGTTAGCTTTCAAAAGATATTCAAATCTTGATTTATCAAAAGCTTTGGTAAAAAGATCTGCACGTTGGTAATCAGTGTGGATTTTGACCATATCGATCAACTCTTTAGCGTAACAATCACGGATAAAATGGTATTTAATCCGGATATGTTTAGCCTTTGAGTGATTTACTAAGTCTTTTGTTAATGCAATTGCGGCTTCATTATCACAGTAAATAGGGGTTTTAAGAAATTGCAAACCGTAGTCCACCATCTGTTGTTGTATCCAAAGAACCTGTGAGCAGCAGCTTGATGCTGAAACGTATTCTGCTTCACATGTGGATAATGCAACTGCGGTCTGTTTCTTGCATTGCCAGGTCACGAGCCTGCTCCCCATAAACTGGCATCCGGCCGTTGTGGATTTGCTGTCTTTGTCACAGCCACCCCAATCTGCATCACTAAAAGCGATTAGGTCAAAATTATCATCATTAGGGTACCATAGTCCTCTGGACGGACAACCCTTCAGATATCTAAAGATACGTTTGACAGCTGCAAGATGACTCTGTTTCGGCTTTGATTGATAACGTGCACAGAGACATGTGGCAAACATTATATCTGGTCTGGAGGCGGTGAGATACATCAGAGATCCGACGATTGCTCTGTATGTAAATGGATCAGTTAGCTCCCCCTTAGCGTCAACTCCAATCCCGTGATTAGGTTGTATTGGGGTATCCATCGGCTTCGAATCATCCATCTGGAATCGGCTCAAGACTTCAGAAACGTATTTCGTCTGGTGAATAAAGATCCCCGTTGGTCTTTGTTCCACCTGCAAGCCTAGGAAAAACTGCATCTCTCCCATTGCGCTCATCTCGAACTTTTCCTGCATAACACGTTCAAATTCTCTGCAAAGAAGTTCGTTAGTAGACCCAAATATAATATCGTCAACATAAATCTGGACTAGAAGCAAGTCATCGCCTGTTCGTTTAGTGAACAGTGTGCAATCTACCAAACCTCGCTTGAATCCTTTTAAAAGAAGATACGTGCTCAGCTCCTCATACCATTGCCTTGGAGCCTGGTGCAACCCGTAGAGAGCTTTGTTTAAAACGTAGACCTTATCCCGGTGAATAGGATCTTCAAATCCTGGTGGTTGACCTATGCATACTTCCTCCTTGACCACACCATAGAGAAACGCGCTCTTGACATCCATTTGATACATCTTAAATTTCTTGAATGATGCAAACGCCAGAAACATTCGTATTACCTCTAAGCGTGCAACAGGTGCATAGATCTCGTTGTAATTGATTCCCTCAACTTGATGAAATCCTTGTACAACCAAACGAGCTTTGTTCCTTACGATCACTCCTCTATTATCCTTTTTGCATTTGAATACCCATTTCGTTCCAATCTTTTTTCGTCCTGGGGGCAAATCTGTCAGTGTCCAAACACCAAGTTTCTGAAACTGCAACAACTCCTCTTGCATTGCTTTCACCCAAGCGTCATCCAAAAGAGCATCCTTGTAAGTTCGCGGCTCAACCTGCGAAATATAACAAGCAAAAGACCAGTCATTCTGAAAACCTGATTTTTGTATTTTGGCATATAAAGCAAGATTGCCAAGGTTTTCCGGTGAGTTAGCATTCCTCAATTGACCTCTTGTCATCACACTGCTACCAGGATCACCAATAACCTGCTCGATCGGGTGAATTCGATGTATCCAAGATTCCGGATAATCTGGTACATGGATTCCCGTCTGAGTAGTTAAATTTTCTGCAGAAACCAGATCATTACCCACATTCGATGATGAAGCACCATTTGTAGTTGGGTTCACTGGTGGTGTCACTGTAGCATGATCTAAGATAGCTTCACTTGTAACCTCATCGTCGTCATCTTCTGATTCTGATGAATTCAAAGTTGTGAAAGCTTCTTGGAATACCTCTTCTTCAACGACAGGAACATTGGTATCATTAGAAGCTGCTTGGAGATTCACGGTGATCGGATGCACCAACGATGATGTAAGTGCGTTTTCGACCTCGTAATATAAACGTAATACAGCCTCTTCAACCAAGCTATCTAGGTTGAATGATTCAAAGAAATCTTTGTAATCAAACATCCAGTCTGGACCGCTTCCCTGTAAATTCTGAGTATACCGTTGCACTTCAACGTTAGCCCACTCCTCGACTTAACGAGTCCTTTTGTTGAATACCCGTTTAAGCGGGGTTGCATATCCAACAAAGTATCCTTCCTCAGCCTTCGGTGCGAACTTCTCAGATGGATTAAGCATAGTACAAGGAGCTCCAAATGGTTCTAGATACTCTAAATTCGGCTTTCGACGATTCAACAGCTCATAAGAAGTTTTGCCAAACTTCTTCACCGTTAAAACACGATTAAGAGTATAACAAGCTGCGTAAATTGCTTCGTTCCAGAACATTACTGGAAGATTTGAGTCCGCAAGCATTGTTCTTGCCGTTTCTATTAGAGTCCTGTTTTTGCGTTCGGCGACACCGTTCTGTTGTGGGGTATACGGAGCACTGTATTCATGATGAATACCTTTGTTTTCACAAAGATCATCCATCTGTGCATTCTTAAACTCCGTCCCATTATCACTCCTAATCCTCTTGATCTTGAGACCATAGATATTTTCCAGTTGAGTGAACAGAACTTTCAAATTATCAAAAGTATCGCTCTTTCGGTGTAAGCACATAACCCATGAAAATCTTGAAAAATCATCAGTCACCACAAGACAGTACAATTCCCCAGCATGACTCTTACGCTTGACCGGTCCGAACAGATCCATGTGCAAACGTTCAAGTGGCAGTTCAACGGAATTGACTTTCTTTGGTCTATGGGATTGTTTGTGCTGCTTACCCTTTTTACAACTCACACACTTGTCATTTAAGTGAAAATTTTTAACGTTCACACCTGTGACAAGTTCATTCTTCACCAATTGATTCATCTTTCTTAGGTGAATGTGTCCCATTCTCCTTTGCCACATAATTGATTCTTTTTCTGTAGCCTTGGAGAGAAAACACGTGACTTGGCTTTGGGTGGTCATTTCTTTTGACATATCTTGAATGTACAAGTTGTTCACTCTCAGCGCCTTTAACATCACCCACTCTTTCGGTAACTCGAAACCCGGCTTGACTATATAGCAAGATTTGTCGTCAATGTACACAGAAAATTGTTTGTCACATATCCGACTGACACTGAGCAAATTGTAATCGATTTGCTTCACATAAGATATTCTCTCGAAACTCACTATTCCATTGCTCACACTACCCTCCATGGTAATATAACCTCCCTTGTTTCCTGCAAACGCTACATAACCTCCATTGATGTTTCTAATATCGAATAGTAGCGAAAGATCCCCTGTCATGTGGCCAGAAGCTCCACTGTCAACAATCCAAAGACTGCTCACAGGGCCAGCTGAAGCTCCCTGCACATATCAAGTAAAGAAGTTAGATTTTTCGGGGGACCCAAGCCTGTTTGGTCTTGGGTCTTTAAACAGTTTGTTTCAAAGATTCAGATTTCTCACAAACATTTTGATTTGTAACAACCTTTTTCTAATCACTTAAACCTTTCTCCTTCTCTGATTTCACATTTTGTTGTGAAGTTGAAGTACCTTCAGAACCCTTTGGTGACCAAGATTGTTCAGACTGTTTCAAGATCCGGATCTGAGATTTTGGAGTCTCAGCCGGTTTCTTTACTTCTTCCTTGAACGAGACTTTCTTGGTTACCTTCTCTGATTTAACAGAGACAGGTCCAACTGTTGGTTTGACATTAGGTTTAACAGGAACCTTTTTGTTGTCAACAGTTGCGTTCACCATTGGTTTCTTAAATGGTTTCTCAGTGGCAATCCGGTTGCGGCGATCATATGTCATCGGACGATTTTCCCTCCTTTTGAAATAATTGCTTTGGTTATAAAAAGGTGCTGGTTGAGGGACAAATCGTCTCTGTGGATAACAATGATTATCGACCGGACATTCATACTTTTGCTTCATCTCCACCTCGTGCCTCTTGTGTCTTACGTACGGGTAGTCGGCAAGTAAATTCCCTCTCTCCCCGCACTTAAAACACGCATGGTACTCTTCAAAATTATTCTTGGCATTCGACTTTGAATAACTAGTGATAGGATATTGATCATCCATACACCTTCTTCTTAAACTCTCAGGAGCTGGGTCCTTTGAGTAAGTCGGCTCAAGAAAACCATTTGACTTATCTTTTGGTTTAATAAATTTTGTGACATTGATCTTTGGCTCTTTAGGAATATCCAAATGAATTTTCTTTAAAATTGCTGGAGGTATATCATTTGTTCGCTCATGTTTCGGGAACCAAATGGTACTTTCCTGCCAGATCTTTTCAATTTTTGAATAATTTGTAAATTGGATTGGATATTCTTCATCAGAAATGATCTTATCGGATCCTTGCATCCGATAGAAAACTTTAACTGGTTTATCACACGATTCATTTTGCTTTTCATCTATATTTTCAATTTTCTTTTCAATTTTCTTTTCAATTTTCTTCTCAACAGGCTTAACTGATTGATTCTTTCTATCAGCGTTAGCCATGAGATGGACAATCTGAGATGGTGAAACAGGTTCAGTAGTGATTATGTGATTTTCGTCAGGAATATCACACACCTTTTCAGAAACCTTCTCAGACTGTTCATCCTCTTCATCAGAATCATCAGCAGCAACTAAACCCTCATTATTTCCCAGAACAGGTCTAACATCAGAATAAGGGTCTCCCACAATAGATGTGTTTGACTTGTCATCCGATGTAGAGTCAGATTTAACTGAGCTCTCCGGTGCTATTGAGTGCAAATTATGGTTTTCAAACAACACCGGAGCTGGGACAGCTTTGTAGTTTGCACTACTAGACTGTGAAGGCTCTTCTATTATGTGATCAACAACATAAGCGATATGCTTATAACTCTCAAGCTTTTTGTTTACTTTTTCTGCAAAGCACTTGATGGTAGCCATTTCAAGTTTTGTGTTTTCTAAATCATTGATATAGTTATTTATGGCCATTTGTTTTAAAGACAAAGTCTTTTTCAATTCTGAAACGTCTTTTTTTATATCCATCAAGTACTCTGTTAAACTCTTTTGCTTCTTTTTGATATGATTGACAGTTGATTTTTGCACTCTCAAGTTGAACCTTGAGTTGCTTATTCTCATATGTCAATTTTTCACAAGCTTTGCAATGCTTAACACAATTTGAATTTGAATTAACAGCAGATTCAGTACTTACCTGTTTTGGAGGTTCTGTCATGGCCATCAATGCAAAGTGTGCTTCCTTCCCAGAGAAAAACTTTGATTAATCAATCTTGGTACAAGCATCATCCACTATGCATGATTTCCGGGTCATCAAAACGTCAGCTTCAGCAAGCAATTGATCAATGTCATCATCCAGTGAGTTAACACTAGATTCAGAATCAGACTCACTCTCCTCATCAGAATAAGTAGAATCAAACTGCTCTGGAATATCAGCAACCGAATCAAGAATCATCCCAGACTTCTTCTCAGTACAATCAGCATTCATCTCTTCATTCAACTCCTCAATCTTCAACTCAGTCATCTTCTCAGTCACAATTTCTTCTTCAACCTCCACTGGCTCATCCAAATTCATTTGCTGTGCCACACAAGCCACATTACCAGTTGTGATTTCTTCAACACCTAACTGCATACCGGTCCAATCAAAACCTTCATCCTTTTGTATCACCAAAGTTTGATTTGGATTCTCGGTTTGGGTTTGTGTGTTTGGTGTAGAAATGGGAATGATTGTTCGGTTTGAATTCTGTTGTGTTTGGTTTTGTGTTGTGGATTGTCTAGCATTGTTATTTTGTTGGGTATTTTGACGGTTTTGATAGTTGTTTTGAGGTTGAAAACTTGAAATGTTGGGACTTTGGTATGATACCTGATTTTGGGTTTGTCGGTTTTGGTAGTTAGAGTTGAATGGATTTCTATTACCTTGTTGTGCTGGCTGTGTGCACTCTCTTTTGAAATGACCTTTCTCACCACAGTTAAAACAAGTGACTTTGGCTTTGTTGAAGCCATAAGTGGTGTTTGGAGGAGTAGAAAGATCAGTTCTCCCAGTCTTTTGAATAAAATCAGTGGCTCTTCTCATGATACTTGCAAAAGCCCACTGAATATCCATGAGTTCCATTTCTTCCTTGTCAATCTGTGCGTAGTCTTCATTGGTCAAGTTGTTGTTCCCAATTTGACTAGCAACCAATCCATTGTACGATGCTACCATTGCTGAAACTAATGCTACATGTTGTTGAGCAATTTCAACAGTAACATTGTTTAGATTTGATGTCTCCAACACAATCGTGCTTTGGTTATTTTGACTTTGGTTAATTTGCATCTGGTTCATTTGAGGATTGTATGGTTGTTGTTGAGGTTGGCTAGCAGAGTAACATGCTGCTTGTTGCATGGGTGAAAATGGTGGAATGTAAGTAGTTGTTGGATATGATGGTGACACTACAACAAAAATGGCTTTTAAGGACCTTTTGTGTGGGACGCTTGTAAAATGGGGTCCTAAAAAATTATTTAATAGGACGAATGAACTTTTGGGGTCCTTTTATAATATACGCTACTAAACTGGTATCCTAAAAGGCTAACTAATAGGACGGATGATTCTTTGGGGTTCTGTTATCATATAACTTAATAAGACATTTGAAATGTAGATCCTAATAAAGTCATTTATAAGACATTTAGTTGTTGGTGTCCCATTATGCGGTAAGGTAATAGGACCCTGATCATCGGGGGTCCTATTATAACATAACTTAATACGACACTTTATAGTTAAATCATAAATGTTAGATGTTATAGGACCCTTTCTAGTCGAAGTCGTATTAGGACATAACTTAATAGGACACTTAGACACATGTGTCTTATAACTTTAACCTTTATAGGACATTTAATCATTGTGGTGTTATTATAATACACTGTAATAGGACACATGATATTTGAGTCATAATACATCAGTTTTATAGGACGCTTATTTGCTAGAGTTTTATTATAACATAGCTTAATAGAACATTTAACACTTGAGTCTTATAACTTTAATCTTTATATGATGCTTAATCATAGTGGTATTATATTATAATACACTGTAATAGGACACTTGATATTTGAGTCATAATAATAAAAAAAATCATGTAGTAAAATAATCCATTTCATACAATATCTATACCACATTATAATGCGCGGGCTTTCCTAGTAGTCATCTTAATGTCGATACAATAATTAATATTCCATATAATATTCAAATTAGACTAATTATATATATATATATATATATATATATATATAATTACCAAATACTGATTTGTGAGTGAAAACTCACTATTGCAAATCTTACAACTTTCTATAGCCTCGTTTTTTAAGTTATACACAAACAGTTTTCAAAACTCAAGCCCTTTTTCCAAGCCCCTCCACTCCCGCTACCTTTTGAACACTTGATTTTTAGACCCACATGTGACAACTCACGTCCCCTTTCCAAGTCCCCACTCCCGTTAATCTAAACTAGTCAAGGTAACTTGCTATCAAAGTCAACCCATCTTAGTTAAAACCATAAAAAAGTTGTTTAAAGAAAGTCCACAACGCCCCCCGCCCCCCCCCCCCCCCCCCCCCACACACACAAAAAAAACACCATTTTCATCTACACACTAACGCTCATTAAAGCTCTAAGGGTGCGACAAAGGGACAATTTAATAATGTTGTGTAGTTAAAGTGCTACAACCTTGTTAAATGATGGTTTGATTAAAGGTCCATTAGCTACATGGCACTTTAACATTGACACCTCTACACCTGATCTAGGAACCATTAAAAATATTTTCAATTTCATACTTACAAATTATCATGTCTCCTTGAACTAATTTGTTTTACCCAAAGAGAAAAAAATAACTTTTATCTGTACATACTTTTTACATACTCTATATAATTTTTATTAAAGTGGTATAAAAAAATGTTAAAAAAAATTCACCAATTCCAATTCCCCACTCAAACCACCTTGAATTTTTCTTCCAAATCATCTTGCTCCCTGTTCCCGCTTATAACTTTCTAATTCCCCTTCAATCCCTCCAAAACCTCAAACCCCACCTTACGAATGACAAAGCCATCACTGTCCTTTCATCGTGCCCTAATTTTTATCTCGTTCTCTATGCTTTTTGTTTCGAATTGTTTGCAGGTAAATGAGATCTGTTGCCAAGCTCCAACACATCTTATCACTATTGGTTATTCACGAAGTTAATAGTGCTTTCCTGAATCGTCAATCATGGCACCAAAGTTTGTTGTAGTTAGCCATCGGGTCGAACTCGAAGCTGTTGTACAGTCCACAAACTTTAATAGATAATATGCTGATAAATTAAGTACCATCTCTTATACCCAGGTATGGTTTCTCACAACCTTTAGGGTTCCACCTTTTCATTTTCCTAGCGATTTTATCATATGTGTATTCTTTTTGGTTTAAGTTATTGATATTCTAAAGTTTCACCAAACAAACTCAATGTTAAAGATTTGATGATGATGATGATGATACATAGAAAGCTTACTATCTGACATTGAGTTTCATTATACTATTAAAATTCCATCAATTAATTTCAATTTCATTGTTTTTATAGTGAATGTTGATAAATCAGTTAAGATTAGGGCTGTAAACGAACCAAACGAACACGAACAAAGCTTTGTTCGTGTTTGTTTGTTAAGGTTTCTCGGACAAACGAACGGTTCACGAACACACTAATGAACATAATCCTATGTTTGTGTTTGTTTGTTAAGAAATTCAATTGTTTGTGAACTGTTCGTGAACACAAACAAACTAAAACAAACATTTAATAATGAACTAACTAAATAAACATTGTTAATATTAACCATTAGACAAAGTACATCTACTAAACGATAACTCAAATTGTACTAACTTAGACATAATTATATAAAATTACTTAGACATGAACACATGATATGCCTAATTCAAAAGTTCATAATTATCCCTAAAAAAGTATCTAGATTCTTCGATATCCAACATTCCTAAATTCGAGACATTCTTCAATTTTTTAAGACTATATAAAAACAAATATTAATTAGACAAGGATACGTAAACTTGCATTATAACTATGCATTCAAAAGTAATAGCATCTTCAATTGTCTAGTAAGGAACATAACAAAAGGATGAGGTTTTTCATTAGTTTAGTATGACAAATAGCTAAAAAGATTGATGTATTTTGAATGCAAGAATGATCAAAACATTTAGTTATTTAATGTATAGGGGGAAACGTTTAGGTGGGAAATAAAAGTTAGGAGGGAAATTAAAAGACTAAAAGCTTTTAAGTTTAACTAGTGAACATAAACAAACATACACAAACAGATATAAACTAACGACCTTAAAAAAACACATTGTCAAACGTTCACGAATGCAATCGAACGAAAAAGACCTTTGTTCGTGTTTGTTTGTTTAGTTAATCGAACGAAATTTTTTGTTCGTGTTTGTTCATTTAGTAAACAAACGACATAAACGAACTTCCCGCCGAATGGTTTACGAACCGTTCATCAAACGTTTGGTTTGTTTACAGCCCTAGTTAAGATGGATATTGATTCATTCTATCTATCTATCTATTGAATGATCTGTGTCCATCTATTGTAACTATAACTTGCTTGATTTTGTTTCGATACTACCAAATGTTTATATAATAACTATATATGCTTCCATAGTTTAATTTAGATGCATATATATAATCTGTTTGTTGTAATTCTTCTAAGAGACTACCTTTGTTTAAAGTAAAATTTTAACCTGAATGGCCTTTTAACATTTTAATTAGTTGACCATTATTGTTCAAATAAATGAGATAATCATCTTTTCTTTTTTATATATAAGCAGGTGCTTTATATTGTATGCCATTGTCATTTGCCGATATGTTTTCTCTAATAGCAACTTGTTTATGCATCAGAATGTGACATATTTTGCATTTACTAACCAGTTAAATATATATGTTCTATTTGCTTGAAGACACTTTTTGATATTGATATGGAGAATTTAAATGTTCGCGAAATTATCGATAGCTACATGGCAAGGGCATGGAGGGGTCACCGAGCTAAGCTGCACGATCACTTTAAAGAAACTGGAGGATAGGATGACCTAACTAGGGCAAAGACCACACTACATTCGAATATTAACAAAGAAGGTCTGGAATATCTTTGTGATTTGTGAATGATAAAAAATACTTGGTAATGTTTTATGATATTCTTACTATTAAATTATTATTCATTATTGAATTTGATCTAATATATTAAGTATTATTTGGTTGTATGTCTTTGAAAGAAATTGCAAAAAAAAAAAAAAAAAGTTATGGCACGAGCAAAAGGAAAACTTGATAGTAGAAATGGTTTGAAGAGTAAAATACGCTATCACATTGACCGTGGCTTGGATTTGAATTCTTCATCCGGCCAACTTGGAACTTGGCGGCTTACACATTGGGATTTGAATTCTTCAAGTTGTGTAGTTTATGGTCTTCCACTATTAGGAGTTTAATTATTTAGCTATTTTTGGACAATTTTCATTGCATATTAGTTTAATTTCAGAGTGACCAAAAGGTATGCCTTCACATGTCAAATGTTTACACCTTTATATTTCAGAATTATAAATTATAATTTTCGGCTGATTATTTCATGATAAGTTGATGCAATCTTTTGACGACGTGCAGTTGTAGGTTCAATATGGATTAATACGTACTAAACCTGTCATCTATATGCTCTAATCTGTTGTATGCTAGTGGCTATCTATTTTGTTTTGGTGTATTGGGCTGGTTAACTAATTGTTAATCAGTATTGGAGTTAATAAAATCTGTTTTGTTTGGCTATGTATTTTGTTATTTATTTGCAAGTTGTGTTGAAAATGAACAATTTTGACCAACAATGAAGATATTAACGAAAAAAAAATAATGTAGGTCCCTGTATATATGGTGTAGGTATGAGTTTAGCCAAGGCTGGTTTAAGAGTGACACACTTTCATTGTTTCTTTATGGTGGTGTCTACTTGCTGCAATAATTTCATCAAATAATATATATAGCTACTAGCTGTTGAGGCTGCAAAAAACTGTAATTAGAATGAACAAGATATATGCAAGCACATCTTTTTTTATGCTTCTATTGTTTTCCTCTATATGTGTGTAAAGTAACTTTTTTTACTCATCCTTTGGGACACATAACTTCATTGTTACAAAATTGGTATTTTTTTATTAATTTTTGGTTAAAATATACGAAGACCACTAGGAAGTCTTGATGCTAACAGGATAGGTTCTATTGATATCACGGTTGATTATTCATTAGAAAATGCACCTCTACACTGGGTTTTTCAAAAGCGCACCTGAGGCGCGCCTAGGCGCAAGGCATAGGTTGTTTTGCAATGACCGAGTTAGGACATGGAAGTAATGTATGTTAGCTGTTCATGTTGTTTAAATGTTTGGTTTCTATTCTTTAAGTATCTCGGCAAACTAAGGTGCCTCTTGTTTGTTTGGTCACTTTAGGTCCGAGGGATCGAGATAGTTGCTAGATATGATGCAAGCATGAGTGACATAAGTATTGGATTGGAGGTGCAACTAATGTAAGACATTATTTTGAGTTCTGTTAGTTGATCATGTTCAAGGTTTCAAGTTTCATAATATTGGTTTGTGTTTTCAGCATGCTACACATGCTATCATTTTCTCGCAGCTTGAAATCAATGGCGTGAATGAAGGAGTGCATGCATTTATAGCCCAGATCAGGGACAAAGATGAAAACATATGTCAATATGTTCGTATAGCCGATTGTGGTCATAAATTTGGTATTTTATAACTTCCAATATATATTATTTTAAATATAAATCCTCAAAATTTGGGATGTTACAATTAGTTTATTTCTCATATAATATTTTATTTTCCTATTGAAGATGGTAAGTGAAAAAACCAAGGCGAATCGGGCAAAAAAGAAGATGGTGCAAGTTACGGGTAAAAACAATTATCCATTGTTACTACTCATTTACTTTTTATTCAAACAGGCATCTTTGGGACAAGATCCAAGTCGCTTGGAAATATTCGTGAATGTTTTTCTAAACATGGAAATACAAAAAATGTGGAAGCTGCAAATGCAATTGTAAGTAATATCTTATATATTCATATACATATCTTTTATATATGTTCATGATGTTGTTAAAAATACATATATTATTTTTGTTACTATTTCTAATACAGTCACACATGCAACAACTTAGTTTTAATATTTCCGATGGTTCGAGTGATAAGCCTGGACCAGATGATGTTTTTTTTCTAAAGAACGGGGAAAGATCGAAATGGTGATGCAGTCATGTATGGTCTGGGTGTTCCTGCTTCTGATGTTTGAGTTGTAACACCAAGTCGTTCAACATGTCGTAGAGAAAGCATCCAAGTGAAGTCTAAATGTGAAGAACTTACTAGTATTGTGGTGCGGTTACAAGACCAAGTATAAGAGATTAAAGGGTGTAGGGATGGTCCCAGTGTTCCACCTCTTACATCATCACATTTCCCCATTGCCACCAATGGATCTCCATGTTTACGGGTATTTTCCTATATAAATTATTATTATTTTTTTTATGAAATGTTACTTGTACTATTGTGACTAGAGTTTGATATATGTTTGTTGAAAACTAAAATCTAGGTCGGAGATGAAGTTGTCCTCAAAAGCATTTTAAACTCTACCGAGATTGTAGCAAGAGGATGGGTGAAGGGCTTGGACCCAAATGAGCTAGTTGGTGGTACAGAGATTGGACCAGAATGGCGTGCGGTAAATGTTCAAGTAGCAATAAAAATAGATGAAAAGTTGGTGACACCATATGGGTTATTTTCCACAATTCAAGATTGTATTGGTGCCTCCATTGCATGGCCTTGTCCTTTTATCTCGGTATGTAGTTATTAAGTTTGTGATATGAATAATTCTAATAATCTCGAATTTAATGCTTATACATGGATGGTTTATTTGTAGGTAGTCCGTGAGGACTGAGGACACATGGTGACTCAGGATTCGATGCTACTTATTTCTTTCATTGCTTTTAATTTCTTTGTTAAATGTTACAAGACTTTATGTTGGATAATGCTATAACTTATTTATGTTTAGTGTTTTTGTTATGAATATACTTATTTGAAATATAATAAAGTTTTATTTCTTTCATTAGTTGATGTTATATCAGTATATCATAAAATTGTGCGTTGTATCATATGACTTGTTAGGACTTTGAAATTTTGTCCTATGAAACTTGTTAGAGCATTGTAAACGTGTCCGATTATGCTTTTCTTAGGACACTATATTGTTTGTTCATTCACATATTATGCGACCATAAAATTGGTTTCATAATCCTATTTGGGATATTAGGACCCGTTTCTTGGTACTAAAGCTCCTATAATGTTACATCATAAGGGTCCTATAAATTATTTTTTAAGGACTCTTGTATGTGTATTAAAAGATTAAAAGTAAGTAAGCACATGTTAAAACATTGTAAAAGTGTCCTAACATATGTTATTAGGAGTTTTTTTTGGACATATTATGCGACCATAAAATTGGTTTCATAATCTTGTTTGAGATATTAGGACGCTTTTTAAGTTGCATGACTTATTACGACCCCCTTACATGAAACGCTTTTACCGTTGGTCCTATTAAATAAAAGGTCCTCTAAAATAACATTTTAGGACGCTTTTGTGGGTACTAAAAACCCATTTTTGTTGTAGTGTGAGGTATATGAAGATGTTTGAGCAAGGTAATTGATTGGTGTTTTGGGTGGTTCAACAATGTTAGATACGCACGCGATGTGTGGAGCAACATTAGAAGTAGAACTGGAAGTAGAATGAGAAGAAGATGTACCACCAAGATACAATTCCGGATTCTGAGGAATTTGAGCTCTTTTAGCTTTCCTCTTTTCCTCCATCTCCTTTTTTTCCAGTTTCTGAATGAACTCATTGATAGTCCAATACTGATACGCATCCTTTTCTTTTAACACCTCAATATGTTGGTTCCAATATGGTGGCAATGCATCGGCAAACTTGTCCACCAATTCAGACATTGGTATGCTTATCTCGTAGCTTGAAAGCTCTGTGAGTAAGTGGCAATACCTTGGGACCAACTCTTTCAACGTCTCGTTACCCATGTAACTAAAATTCTCAAACTCTTTCCGAAGCTCTTCCATCCTTAGCTTCCTAGTCTTCTCATTTCCATCATGCCTATTTTTCAACATGTCCCACAGCTGTTTAGAAGTTGTGCAAGAACCAAACTGATGCAACAAATCAGTATTGATAGCTTGAGACAATTGAGAAAACGCCTTCTTCTCAATAGCAAATTTCTTCTTTTCATCATCTGCAAGATTTTCCAATGGAATAGGCTCTCCCGTGTTCTCCAAGATCGGAGCAACATAGCCCTTCGCAATCATCTGCCACGCCTCAGTTCCCTCTAAACCCATTCCCTCCAAATGGATCTTGAATTTGGTCTTCCACGTGTTGTAGTCGACCATCTCCATAAGCTTAGGTGGACAGTTTCCACTCCCCGAAGACAAGTCTTGGATAAGAGTTGATATGGCATTAGTCGTTTGTGAGTGAACCGCAGCTGCTGCTACTCCCCAATAGTCACCAATCGGTTGTGGTTGTGGTTGCGCAATGTGTTAAGGAATAGTACTAGTCATAGCCATATAATTGATTGGTTGTGATGGTTGACTAGACTTTTGGGCAGCAACCGACCAAGGATCCCTGGTTGTCTGCTGTTGTGGTGTCGTGTTAGGTTGTGGTGTAGTAGGAAAGTTCCACATCTTGATCTGAAAATGATTAAACACGAAAAGATTAGAAAAGTTTATTAACAGACTCTACCTTCGTATGTAGCGAGTGATCGAATGAGCCAAAATGTTCACGTTCGACCGTTTAACAAGATATGAATGTAGAAAATAACTGACTCAAATCACTTTCGACCGTTTACACCCTCGTTCGACCGTTTGAAAATTCTCTTTCGACCGTCCGTTTGGTCGAATGAAACTAAAAGGGTCAAATGAACAACTAAACACTGACAAAATCTAGGTTCGACCAACTGAAACACCACCTTCGACCAAAAAATCACACGTTTGACCAAAAATACTCACACGTTCGACCAGTCTCCCTAGCTTGGACCCTGCATATTCAAAAACGGTTATTCTTTGAAAATCAGTTAATTTTGATCAAACTTTTCAAATGTTGAAAGAATTTGATGATTCTAATCAGGTTTTGCTTCGGATTTGATTTGGAACAAGTTTATCAAAGAGAATTATGCATTTTATCCATGAAAACAAGCTCTAATCAATCAAATTATCATCAATTCAGTTTTATCAATGAAAACAGAAAGTTTTTTATCAAAATAGGGTCCAAATCAGCTGTAAAATTATCAGTTTGTGGTTGTTTGATCCATATGGCTCTGATACCACTTTGTATGCACGTAGGATCATCAAATCTACAAAGATAATGATCAAACAAGTTTGATTCAGGTGCGGAATCCCTGAATCAATCACAAAATGATAACAATACTAACAAAACGCAGAAATCATCTTTAAAAGCTTCATTTCCTTGATAAACAAACTCAATTACACGTTATAATAAGCTTTACAATCAAAACAAGACGTGAATTAAGTTTACAAAAAACCCTAGGGAGAGACTCAAACAGGAGGGAAACAAAAATGACAAAAACTAACTTTCAAAATGAACTTGACCTTTATATAGGCCTGCACATTCGCTCACTTTGCTTGGTCGAATGTGCAGGTTCGCCCAATCATTATGGTCGAACCAAGCAATACATTAACATCTAAAACTACCTTCGACCCCCTTCTCTCCTTCGCACCTTTCAGTCTCCTTCGACCATTTAGAAACTCTCCTTCGACCCTATTATTTCTCCTTTGACCGTTCGACTAAACACATAAACATATGTTAAATGTAATCCAAAGCATTAGTCGCACAAAATGCATCTACATATTATACAATTTCAATTTCAAGTAGGGGAGTGAGAAGTACTATTGTCTTTCAATAGGCGTTGATTGTGATAATGATCCGTGTCTAAATAGTGATTTATAGGATGTAGATGTACTATTGTCTTTCAAGTTCAAGTAATATGAGTTGAATTTATGGAATTTATATTGTTTTATTATTGATAAGGTAGCCGCTAACACATTTCATTTCCGTGTACCTACTGACTCATTTAACTTAAATTATGTATCCATGATTTTGAGATGGTAAATCTACAAATAATACGTTTGATTAGGACATTGTTTTGTTTAATGGTCCCGCCGCAACGCGTGGGTTTCCCACTAGTTAATGATAAAACATATGCTTTTGTTTAAAACGAGTTATATTATTAATAATCTACACGTGACCTTTGTTATGCGTACACTCAAGCTCACATATATGTATATTCACATATATACACGTGCACACACACATAATCATAGGTATTTACGTCCATGAGACTTACACTCATGCATACATACCCATATATGTATGTACCTTGGTATACCCATCCACATCAATACTTATGTTTATGCGTTTATTATACACATGCATACATACTATATACACACGCACGTACATATATAAATACACACACATAGAACTTTACTTATACATACTCTTATTTAGGACATACAACCATTATAACTTAAGTTACTCATACATTTATACATATACACACGCACACAATTATATTTGAGGCAAAACACACCTATGTACACATACTACACACATGCATATACATACATACAAGGCAACATTCCTACATTTTCATATTACCATGCTTTTAATTGATTACATACATGATTTTTAAGAGGATTAATGTCTTGGGTGAACACTAGTGTATGAGGAATAATAATAACTATAGGAACAAAAGAAATAGGTGAAGGTTCATACCTCACTTGTGGCTTGGACTAAGGAAGCTTGGAACTAGAGAAGTGTTGAGAGTGTGTGTGTGTGTGTGTGTGTGTGTGTTTGAGAGTGAAGTAGTGGGTGGTGTAAATGAAAAATGATCATCCAAGGCTCTATTTATAGAGGAAAATAGGGAGAGAAAGAAATCTAAAGAGAGAGAGAGAGAGAGGGAGAGAGAGAGAGAGAGAGCGCGAGAAAGATAGAGAGAGCCGAGAGAGAGATGGAGGAAAATAGAGGAAAAGAGGTGGTGGTTCCTATTTGTGGTAAGTCAAATGTTATGGATCAATGGGGGATTAAGAATCTTTCCTTGTTTTTGTTTAGCCTCTCAAAAGCTTACTTCAAATCAAGATGGATTTGCAATCTTAGCACATCTAATGACATTGACAAAACATATGATTATGTTGGATGAGTATCAAGCAATGTGACAACACAATAGATTATCTTATGGCTTCTTTTCAACATGTGATTAATAGGGCTAATAAATAAAAAAACGTAAACGTGACTTTGCCCAACAAAAGTTTAAAAAAATAAAAGGGATATTACTTGGGCCACGGCCCAAGTTAAACCTAAATACAAAATTGAAAAAGGCGGTGCAATATGTGAAAGATATATATGTTTTGACGAATTAATTTGGAGGTGGAGAGGAATATTATTTTCCAATGAACATAGTCGAACAATGACATTCGACTTCGACAAGAAGATACCATAATAGCTTTGGATGGGAGAAGGTCCCGGGCACGTTAAAGATTAATATTCAAGGAACTTCGGGTTTGGTTTAGTTTATTTATTCGTTTTAATTATTTAGAGACTTGATGTGTTGGATCAGTATTGCTCTTTTGTATGAACTTGCTAGTGAACACTTAGGTGTTTAGCAAGTTCTTGATCAGTGATAGCACAACGGAATGTTATGAGTTTAAAGCTACACTTATCAACAGGAGTTATTACTCCCCCTGAATGTTTGAGAAACTAATAAATGATAAGTATTTATTGAGAATCTAAGTATTGAATGAGAATGAAACACTTAGACAGATTCTCAATAAATATGAAATGGAAATAACAATAATATGCTTTGAAGGATTTCTCTGTATTTAAATCATTGTCTAAAACAGAGGGATGAACCCTTCTATTTATAGACTTTACAAATACATGAACCTTGCCAAAAAACAAGTTGCAAACAAGTTGCAGTCTTGGAACTTGTACATAAAGGAAAAGTAATACTAAACTAATAAACTACTGATACAAAGGCGGTGGAAAAGATCTTCTCATAAGTACTGATGAATGACAAACTACTGATGAGTAGTTCTTCAGTAGAAATGTCTGGTTTGAACTTCAGAACTTCTGATTACTTTTCTTCTTCAGTACTTGTGGAATCTCTTCTTCAGCAGTTTGATCTTTCTTCTTCAGCAGTTCTATACTTAGAATATTTTGACAGAAGTGAATTAGACTAAGGTTTGCAAAAGTGGTTTCACTAATTCTTTTTGTCCTAACATGATGAAACTGTTTTTTTTATAGACTTTGAATTTATGTTTCTAAAGATTATGAACTAGACTTTTATGGTTGCTTAGGTTTATGAACTAGACACGGCTTATGCAGTATTTAATGATTTTTGGTTTTTAATTTGATGTGTAGAATTACATGATTTTAAGTTTATTGTTGGATTTGATATATGTGTGTGTTGGTGTTAATTTTATTTGAAGTTTGTTTATTGGTTTTGTGGAGCTAGGCAAGTAGAGATACCCCCTAGTTCTTGAAATCAATCTAGTTCGTCAACTTAGGTTAGCGTGCTAGTATTTGGAGTTAGAGTACGACACAAGTATAACAAACTAATATAATAAATTAAGTAAAACGTGCAGTCCTTTTTGACTAAACTGCTGATGAAGAATTATTTTCATCAGTAGTTCCCACTTTCTCTTCAGTAGTTTTGAACAGCTGATGAGAAACGCTTTATAAATAATTTATTCATAACTTCTGAAGGTTGTTTTATCAGAAGTTAATCACTTTTCAGTAAATATCCCCATACTGATGTTTTGTTCATCAGTAGTTTCTCTCTTGTTTTGTTTTTCAGAAGTTTTTCAATTTTTGAAAATAGATGTAAGTGAAAAATAAAAAGTTTGTGCAGAAAAGTAAAGAGAAACACTTACAAATTTAGCATCCCTAGCATGGATACTAACTTCTGAAATGTTGATGTGTCAAGGGGTTTAGTGAATATGTCAGCTATTTGATTAGTTGTTGCTACATGTTTCACTTCAATCTTGCCTTTTTCATAGCAATCTCTTATGAAATGATACCTGATTTCAATGTGTTTAGTCTTTGAAAACTGAACAAGATTTTGAATGATGCTAATGGCAGATTTGCTGTCTACAAGCAATGGTGTCTTGGTCTCTTTGATTCCATAATCAAGAAGTTGATATTGGAGCCATTGTATCTGTGATGTACAACTTGCAGCTGCAATATATTCAGCTTCAGCAGTTGAAGTTGCAACAGATGTTTGTTTCTTTGATTGCCAGGACACTAGACAGTTTCCCAAGAATTGACAACCACCAGATGTTGATTTTCTTGACATTTTACACCCTGCATAGTCACTATCTGAAAAAGCTGATAACTTGGTATTGCTTGAAGCAGGATACCAAATTCCAAGTGTTGGAGTTCCTTTCAGATATCTGAAGATTCTTTTGACTGCAATGAGGTGTGATTCCCTAGGAGCTGATTGATATCTAGCACAGACACATGTTGAAAACATAATATCTGGTCTAGAAGCAGTTAGATATAACAGGGAACCTATCATACATCTATACATAGTTTGATCAACCTGTTTTCCTTGATCATCTGGTTCAACTTGTGTGGTTGGTGTCATGGGAGTGGAAAATGATTTACAGTCTTGTAAAGAAAATTTGTTTAATAATTCTTTAACATATTTTGATTGATGTATAAAAGTTCCATTTGATTGTTGTTTAATCTGCAGTCCTAGAAAGTACTACAGTTCTCCCATTGCACTCATCTCAAATTTTGATTGCATGAGTTTCTTAAATTCATCACACAATTTTGTGTTTGTTGAACCAAAAATGATATCATCAACATATATTTGAACAAGTAAGACATGATTTCCAACATGTTTTATGAAAAGAGTTTTATCAATGGTACCTCTTGTGAAGTTATTTTTGAGTAAAAAGGTTGAAAGTGTGTCATACCAGGCTCTTGGAGCCTGTTTGAGCCCATAAAGAGCTTTGTCTAGTTTGTACACCCACTCAGGATGAGAAGGATCCTCAAACCCAGGTGGCTGACAAACATACACTTCCTCTTTTATCTTTCCATACAAAAATGCACTCTTAACATCCAATTGAAGCAATTTATCTTGCATTGCTTGCACCCAATTGTTGTCTTTGAGGGCTTCCTGGTACTTCTTTGGTTCCAACTGTGAAATAAATGCTGAGAAGAGACAAAAGTTGGAAAGCTGGTTTCTTGTAAGAACACCTGATGCAATATCACCCATGATTTGATCAAGTGGATGGTCTTTGTGTTCGATCAGTTGTTGTAAACCACTGACAGGTGTTGGTGGCTCATGTTCTTCAAACAAACTACTGAGGTCTATTATATCTAGTTCAGCAGTTACAGTGTCTTCAGTAGTTGCAGGTGCTGAAGCAGATGTTTGAGTTTGTTCCTCAGTATTTGTTGAATCAGAAGTTTGTGAAACTTCTAATGGTTTTGAAGTTGACTTAATGACTGTTTGAGGAGTCCATGGTGCTGGATCCTCATCATCAAACCTTTGATTACCATAATAAGTAGGTTTGGATGAAGTGACAGTCTTTTCAGGTCCAAAATGGAAGCTGTCAAGGTCAAAAAGTTCAGCAGGATGTGCTGGAATGAGAGTGTGTTTTGACTCATTGAACTTGACATTTAGTGTTTCTTCTACTATCCTGGTTCTTGAGTTAAAAACCTTGTAGGCTTTTCTTGTTGAAGAATAACCAAGAAAGTAACTTGAATCAACATTGGCAGCAAACTTTGAAATAGATTCCTTAATGTTCAAGATGAAACATTGACACCCAAAAGCCCTGAAAAAGGAGACAAGGGGCTTCATGCCATGAAGAACTTCATAGGCAGTCTTTGAATGTCTCTTGACAATAAGGACTCTATTTTGAACATAACATGATGTGTTAACTGCTTCTGCCCAAAAGTATAATGGTAGGCTAGAATCAGCTAACATTGTTCTTGCTCCTTCTATTAAAGTTCTGTTCTTCCTTTCTACCACACCATTTTGTTCAGGAGTTCTGGGAACACTGAATTGTCTAATAATCCCTTTAGACGAACAGAATTCATCCAGAGTTTTGTTCCTAAACTCTGTCCCATTATCACTTCTAATGGTTTTGACAGGTAGAGAGTATTGCTTCTCTACTTGTAGAATGAAGAACTTGATGATTTCAGCAGCCTCATCCTTGGAAAATAAGAAGAATACCCATGTAAATCTTGAGTAGTCATCAATGATGACTAAGCAGTACTTCTTCTTACCAAGGCTCATGATTTTTAAAGGCCCAAATAAGTCCATATGGAGTAGTTGAAGACATGCAGTTGTTTTTTATTCTTCAATAGACTTATAGGAGGACTTATGCTGTTTTCCCTTTAAACAGGATACATAGTGTTCTTGACACTGGTATACTTTTAAGGGTAGATCTCTGACCAAGCCCATTTTTTGACTTTATTTATGGTTTTAAAGTTCACATGGCCAAGTCTCCTGTGCCAAAGATCAGTCTCTGAAGTTGATGCCTTTGAGAAGAAACAGGCAGTGTTGTTTAGTACTTTGTCTTTTTCAATGTCCACTGCATAGACATTGCCACATCTTTTGGCTATTAACAAATTGTGATCTTCAATGATCTTCTCTATCAACTTCTGGCCTTCTGGTGATATGATCTTGCATGCTGTCTTTGTGAAAAAGGAGGAATATCCTTTATCACACATCTGTGACACACTCAGCAAGTTGTACTCAAGGTTTTCAACCAGATTGACCTTGTCAAACTGTATTTTGCAAGAGGAGACATTGCCATGTCCTAGCACATATCCCTTAGCATTGTTCTCAAAGGATACAGATCCATCTCTTTGACTGATAAAATTGTTTATCAGGTATCTGCATCCTGTCATGTGCATTGAGCCTCCACTGTCTACATACCAAATGCTATTTAAGCCTCTGGAAACTCTCTGCACAAGATAGCAAATCAGTTAGATTTAGGAACCCAAGCCAGTTTGGCTTTGGGTTTGCTCTTGAGAACATTTACAGTTTGTTCTTGACCAAGTTGAGAAATCCATGTCTTTTTGGCAATGGATTTTTCATTAGGAGCAATGGTGGTATCCTTTTGAGGACCACCATCAACTTTGGTCATCAGTAGTTGTACCAAGTTTATGAGATCTTTAATCTCAGCAGTTTGTGAAACTGCTGATGATTCAGGTCTAACTACTGAAAGAGAATTTTGAGAAAAAGATCTTTGTTGAGATTTTGTCTTTTTCTGAGAAAAGGTGTTTACTGGTTGTTGTTTCTTGGGAGAAAAAGTTTTTACAAAATCATTTTTGATTTGTTTTCCCACAACCAGTTGTTGATTTTTCTTGTTGAACTGAATACCTTTTCTATATCTGCAAAATTCTGTTTTGTGGTTGAACAGACCACATATTTCACATTCTTTTGTCTTTTCTTTCAAAGACAAGTTTCTGACCGTGTTGATTGGTTTTAGGTCATCAGTAGTTTTCAGGTTCTCAACTCCTGATGTAGTTGAAACTACTGATGGCTTAAAGTCAGAATTAATCAGTACTTCTGAAGAACTTTCTTTGTGAGTTTTTAGAAAGTTCTCATGGAAAGATGTGCATTCTTCCTCTTCAGAAGTTTCACCTGAAACAATTTTTCTCCCATCTTCAGTAGTTTTGGGGGAAAATCTGTTGGTGTTTCAGTGTGATTGTACCCTATGCCAAACCTAACATTTGAAGCACTTTGTTTGTTTAGCAATAATTGGTACCCTTTACAAGATTCAACCCATTTTTCACATGTGACCTTGGTGTCAGCAAGCTCTTGTCTGACATTTCCTAGGTCATTTATCATGATTTTAATTTGTGCTTGGGTTTCAATAGCAGTGTTAGTTAATTTAGAAACTTCTTTTGTTTTTGCAGAAAGTTTTCTTTCTAAATCACATTTCATCTGAGTGAATTTTCTCTCAGAGTCATTTGCTTTTCCTTGTAAGTGCACATTAGTCTCTCTTATGAGAGCAAAAGATTCTTTGCAAGAATTTGAACACAGTTTTGTCAAAGATTCTTTTGATACCCGTGACAAGGAAGATTTTGAGGTGCATCCCTCAAATGCCATTAAGGCAAAGTTCTTTCTGCCATTGTCAGGCTCTCCCCAGTTGATGTCAAACATCTTGTTGTCTGCATCAGGATTACACTCTGTGGTGTCAAAAGGAAGACTGCTCCAGTCAACATACCCTGAAGTAAATAAACTTTGTTGAGAGGGTTGCTGAGGCTGTGGAGGTTGTTGAGCAGCTTGAAAGGGAGGGATTGATTGTTGGCTCTGCATCTGTTGAGCAGGCATCTGTACATATTGTACTTGTGGCACATATTGGTGTTGTGGAGCTTGTGCCTGTACAAAATGTGCACTCCCTTGTGTTCCATTATTCTTGTTATAATTGGGGTTAAAATTGTTTCCAGACTGAGATTGGTTAAAGCCAGAGCTTCTACACTCTCTAGCAAAGTGTCCCAACTTTTGACACTTGTGACATCTAAGTTTAGATTTGTCAAAACCAATTTTTGTTGAACTGTTGAGTCCTGGAAACTTCCTTCCTGACCTTTTGTAAAATTTATTTGTTTTTAAACTTAACATGGCCAGTTGGTGCAAAATATGCATTTCTTCTAAGTCATCACTGCTGAAATTATTTAAATCATCCATGATAAAACACATGTTATCAGCAGTTTGACCAAAATCATTATTGTCATAACCTGGGAATGATCTTTCAGATGAGATCCCAACAGTTATGTCAATATGGTCAAAAGATCCAAAACTATTTGAACAAGTTGGTGAGTCTTGTCCCAATAGTGCTGTACTACCTGGTAGATAGTCATCAGCAGTTTTGCCAGAACTTTGTAACTTTTTCTTTTGATCAATTTCTCTTTCAAAAGTAAGTAATCTCCCATGAAGTTTTGTAAGAGTGAGGGAGCTAAAGTCTGGTGAAGATCTTAAGACTTTAGAGTATGTTTCCCATTTTTCAGGTAAAGACCTTAAAAATCTATGAAGCATAGATACAGTTGTGTAGGTCTGACCATTTAATTTTAGCTCAGATATTAATGAGGAGAATCTTTCAAATTGTTGTGTTAAAGTTTCCCCATTAATGTGAGCAAAAGTTTCATATTGTTGAGCCAGGATTTCTCTGGTGTTGGCAATCACCTCTTCAGTTCCTCCAAACTGTTCTTTGAGGCAGTCCCAAAGCTCTTTGGAACTATCACAATGTAATAGGCCAGAGTAGATTTCATTTGGGAGTGCCATTGCCAACATAGAGAAAGCTTTAGCATCAAGCTCAAGTTTTAGGAAATCATCATCTGTATAGTCTTTTGGGTCTTTTGGAATCTCTTCTTTAGTTTCAAGATTAATATTTACTGGTTTATGAGGACCATATATCACAGATTTCCAGCAACCTGTGTTGGTCTGTGATAAGGTTTGTGCCATTCTCCTTTGCCAGATGTTATATTCATTTCTTACTAGCATAGCAGGTTTACTGGCAGAACCAGTATTATGAGGATCCATTTTAAAGAGTATTGAATTGTCAAATATCTCTTAAAGTGATGGATGTTGATAAAAGTGAGCTTATAATCCTTTATTGAATATCAATAAGAGCCTGTGTCTGATTCTCAATGTGTTAGATTGATATGTGATCAGATAAACCAGTGCTCTGATACCAATTGTTGGATCAGTATTGCTCTTTTGTATGAACTTGCTAGTGAACACTTAGGTGTTTAGCAAGTTCTTGATCAGTGATAGCACAGCGGAATGTTATGAGTTTAAAGCTACACTTATCAACAGGAGTTATTACTCCCCCTGGATGTTTGAGAAACTAATAAATGATAAGTATTTATTGAGAATCTAAGTATTGAATGAGAATGAAACACTTAGACAGATTCTCAATAAATATGAAATGGAAATAACAATAATATGCTTTGAAGGATTTCTCTGTATTAAAATCAATGTCTAAAACAGAGGGATGAACCCTTCTATTTATAGACTTTACAAATACATGAACCTTGCCATAAAGCAAGTTCAGAAACAAGTTGCAAACAAGGTGCAGTCTTGGAACTTGCACATAAAGGAAAAGTAATACTAAACTAATAAACTACTGATACAAAGGCGGTGGAAAAGATCTTCTCATAAGTACTGATGAATGACAAACTACTGATGAGTAGTTTGTCTTCAGTAGTTCTTCAGTAGAAATGTCTGGTTTGAACTTCAGAACTTCTGATGACTTTTCTTCTTCAGTACTTGTGGAATCTCTTCTTCAGCAGTTTGATCTTTCTTCTTCAGCAGTTCTATACTTAGAATATTTTGACAGAAGTGAATTAGACTAAGGTTTGCAAAATTGGTTTCACCAATCCTTTTTGTCCTAACATGATGAAACTGTTTTTTTTATAGACTTTGAATTTATGTTTCTAAAGATTATGAACTAGACTTTTATGGTTGCTTAGGTTTATGAACTAGACACGTCTTATGCAGTATTTAATGATTTTTGGTTTTTAATTTAATGTGTAGAATTACATGATTTTAAGTTTATTGTTGGATTTGATATATGTGTGTTGGTGTTAATTTTATTTGAAGTTTGTTTATTGGTTTTGTGGAGCTAGGCATGTAGAGATACCCCCTAGGTCTTGAAATCAATCTAGTTCGTCAACTTAGGTTAGCGTGCTAGTATTTGGAGTTGGAGTACGACACAAGTATAACAAACTAATATAATAAATTAAGTAAAACGTGCAGTCCATTCTTGAGGGTGAGAAATCGAACTCAAGATTGCTAGGTAACTAACTAGGCATTGTTCGGTAGTTGACAAGCGCTAGGGCGGGAGTCGCTACTTGTCCATGTTTAGAGTTTTCCTAGGTTTTCTTCAGTAGAATTTAAGTCTGCTTCATAGTTTGAGGGTTATAATCCAGGTGAGGTTTTAATCTGATTTCTGTGGGATTTTGGTACGCTAGGGCGATCCGGATCCATCTTAGCATTTCTACACTTGTCCCGCCTTGAGTCTAGTGAGCTATCCTTGACAGGAGGTTTATTAGATAAGAATAGGGTCTCAAGTTAATTACCAGATTCAGGATTTATTGCTAGTGTCTAGGGATTTTACCTAAGTAACCAGCCTTCTTCCTATCTGATTTCTCCAAGCTCCTAGGTTCGTATAAGCAGTTGAGGTTATTTTGTTTATATTTAGTTCCTTCTAAGTTTATAATTAGTAGTTTAAAATACCCCCCATTTAAGTATATATTTATTTAGGCTAGTATTCGGTAGAGGTTGTGATCTAGAGTTGCATTCGCGTCTTTGTGTTCGATACTCGGTCTTATCTGTTTACTGCTTTGCGACTGGTACACTTGCCGTGCGTGTGTAGTTTTAAGGTGAGTCGTTTTAATTAAAGCTTGTGTTATTTTTATTTATTAATTATTATTATTATTATTATTATTATTATTATTATTATTATTCCGTTCTCTTAACTCGGGTGTTCTTGGCCCGACCAAAGTTCGTCATTTATACTCCAACGTCCATGACCACCTGCCCTCAAGTGTTCGTGTCTCAATTAAAATTCTTTCTTTTTTTAGCTCATTCTCCACGAACACCTATAAAATAATAAAAACGAGTAATAAGAGTACCAAAAACTAATAAAAACTATACAATGATAAAAATAAACAAACAAATGAATATCCGCCTAAAACTACTAAAAACTATATACAAAAGACTCAATTATGACTCAAAATACATAGGAGAATAGATGTGTTTTACGACACATCAAACATCCCCACACTTAACTCTTTTTCGTCCCTGAAAAATAATTATGCAATGGAATCACAATCAAATAATCTGGCCTCAAAACATAGGTTACTTTAATTTTAAAAGTCTAATCACGTGCCAACTGCGATTGTAGGTATACTTGTCCTCTTAAACCCAACCGCCGGTTTCTAAGCCCCTTATCATGTTAGTTTATCTTTAGGTTCATTTAGTCTACCTAGGGTCTCACACTAAAGAAGCCACAGTTTCACCCAATCCCGCCTCAAGCTTATGAAACAAAAGGAACAACCAATTGATTATTCCTAACTGTTTTATGTAGAAAACCGAAAGAATTTAAAATCATTTGTTGTTTTTTTTTTTTTCATCTCAACATACTTAACTCAGAGGGTGTAACCAATCCAAGTCGCTATCCCAGTGGCCAGGCACCTTAAGCTTCAGCATTTTCGCTTTGATGTCTAATTAATTCATGAGCTTTTTTTTAGATATTTATTTTCAGACAATCCTAGAGGGAGTCGAGTCCGGAGTCACTATCCCTAGAAACGACACTATTGGCCTTGCCCTTATTTTATATCCAGCTCTTTTTTCTTCAACTTTTTATTAGAAATTCTAACGGTTTTAAACTTATAATGGTATTCCTTATACTATTATTGGCGGTTTCAGCTTCCCCATTTTTTCCTAGATGAGAACCCACAAGATATCCTAATATATTTAGGTGTATTAGCTCAAAGGAAACTTTTCTACCGGCCGGGCCTACCCACATATCCCAAATCAACACGCTTTCGATTATTTATTCTTCTAATACATATAATATTTGAAAACCAGACACTTGATTTTATCTATCATTTCCCATATTTTATAATGCAAACTTCAAAATCAGGGACATTTTTTTTCATTTTTCAATTTTTTTTTGACTCAAACGACTTTATATACAAACTAAACGACAGTTTCCCATCCCCACACTTTAACTCTACATTGCCCTCAATGTAGGAATAGAAAACGACACAAAACAAAAATAAATTCCGAATACAAAAATAAAGAGACGAGGGCAAATTGGAAAGGACTTAGCTGGTTTTTTTTTTTTTTTTTTTTTTTTGCGTAAGCTCCAAAAACTCTAGTCCAATCCAGCTCGATCGTATAGCATTTCATTCGCGATCGGCTCTAACACACTGGTGAACTCTGGGCTTGCCTTGACAAATGATAAACAGCTCTGGAATCACCCGAATGGAGATTGAGTACGGGTGGTGCAATCCAAACCTGCGCAAAACGAAACAAACAAAACCCGAGCATAATTTCGAACAACACAAAAATAAAAAGACTCAAACTACTAACTTAGACTCATAATATAACAACAAAAAAGAAGACGTACCTGCTTGGCAAAATGAAGGTGAATAGTGGTAGAACTAAATGGGTAGAGAAAAAAAATCTGGTTCTCGCTCAACGTGAAGGACACTGGTGATCACAACACGCGTTGCAAGCGAAAAAAATATATATAACTTTCCGGGGTAATAGCTGGTCGCATGAGGCGAACAGGTCAGCCCAGACTTCTCTCGTTACGTGAAAAGTCTTTTTTTTTTCAGAGAAAGTTAATTAATTTTTTTTTAAGAAAAATTCTCTTATTACCCAAACATTTACCAAAACTCCCACTCATAAAATATATATAAAGATAATACAGGGGATCCGCTCATGATGAAATTTACTCTACCTAAGCAAACACGCAAACCTGCAAAAAGACTCAAAGACACTACCGAAGGACGGACCACAAATAAAAAAATGAAAAGCTAGAAAAAAAAATAAATAGGTATAAATATAAATTTACAAACTCTACAGAGCCTCTCCACACTTAAACTTAATCAGGAGGCTTCTCTTTTATCTGGACCCGATCCAACCCGTTTAATTCCACCCGGTCCATATTATTTAGCAAAATTACATTAGTGGAATTGAAAAATATTTTATTAAATTTAAATGGGTCGGGCCACCAATATTTAAATTTACCTAGACCAAACCTGATTCTTGGCATGTAATGAGGGGACTTGTCGTCTCTACAACTCCTGACCCTCACCCTGTGTCGGTCCAGGTGCCTCTTCGCCTTCTCCCGTGGTGGTGGCACTAGTAGCAGTGTAATATCCAATGCCTGCACGGGCCGGCTGTGGTGTTCTTCTTCTTCCACCACTGCTTCTTTCTCATCTTCCTTGTTTGGTGACACTTGGTCAAAAGCTTTGTCCACTTCTGGAGCTAACAAATCAACTAACTCGTCACCAAACTCTGCTTCCCCGTCAGCTGCTTCTTCAAGCAGGTCAGTGGTGTCTTCTTCTTCCACCACTTCTTCCTCAAACAGCCAGCCTGTGGATTCTGAAAAATCCATATCTTCCTCAGCCTCCCTCCAAACATCTGCCCCCCAAGGATATGCTGCTGAACTAGAGATCTGGCAAGGCTGCTCATCCGGCTGAACCAAAGGTGGGATTAAGGCGTCCATTATGGTCTCTGGCTCTAACCCTGAATCCTGCAAAATATCATCCTCACAAGACAAGTGTAAAGAATCATATGGGTCAGTTAAATCATGCACAAAATCAGATGAGTAAGGACAAACAGTTTCAGCAACGGGCCTAATACAATCAGGTAATGTAAGTGTTACCATCTCGTCTGGATCATCATATGTGAAATAAACCTGCTGAACTAGAGGTGGGACTTCAACGTACATTATGGTCTTCAGTTCATCCACCTGAGCCTGTAGCCTTTCAAGTGCCGCATCTTGTTCCCTCAAGTAGTCGGTGTGCTCGGATAGCAAAGAATGCATATCCTCGAGCATGAGCTGTTGATTAGCAAGGAAGGTGTCACGATTAGCAAGAAAGGCGGCAAAGTCGGGCCTAGTGTGAGACGAGACATCCCGATAATCGGGGTGTGGATACAAATGTTGGCTAGGTGGATACTCTGACGAGCTACCACCATGCCTTTCCGCATACATCTCAGCTTGTAGACGATGAGGCCGACTTTTTATTCTATCTAGTGACTCAGATGTTGCAAGGTTAAACCACCGGTTAGCCTATGAGTATGAAGGCTGGTATGACTGATATGGCTGCGGCTGCAAATACTCGTTAAAATAATAATCCGTGGAATACCCCGATGAATATGAATGAGGGCATCTTATGGTAAAATGGGGTCCTTCGCAGATCTCGCACATGATAAAACAAATTATATATTACGAATAAAGAAAATAATAAGAAATAAAAAAATAAAATTAAAAATTATTCACAAAATAGTAGACCAGAAACGGATCGGATAATTCTCAAGAGTGCCAATTGCGTCCCCGGCAATGGCGCCAAAAACTGGATGTGTGTAAATGTGTGTGTCTATATATATATATATATATATATATATATATATATATATAACACAAGCTTTAATTAAAACGACTCACCTTAAAACTACACACGAACGGCAAGTGTACCGGTCGCAAAGCAGTAAATAGATAAGACCGAGTATCGAACCCAAAGACGCAAATGTAACTCTAGATCACAACCTCTACCGAATACTAGCCTAAATAAATATATACTTAAATGGGGGGTATTTTAAACTACTAATTATAAACTTAGAAGGAACTAAATATAAACAAAATAACCTCAACTGCTTATACGAACCTAGGAGCTTGGAGAAATCAGATAGGAAGAAGGCTGGTTACTTAGGTAAAATCCCTAGACACTAGCAATAAATCCTGAATCTGGTAATTAACTTGAGACCCTATTCTTATCTAATAAACCTCCTGTCAAGGATAGCTCACTAGACTCAAGGCGGGACAAGTGTAGAAATGCTAAGATGGATCCGGATCGCCCTAGCGTACCAAAATCCCACAGAAATCAGATTAAAACCTCACCTGGATTATAACCCTCAAACTATGAAGCAGACTTAAACTCTACTGAAGAAATCCTAGGAAAACTCTAAACATGGACAAGTAGCGACTCCCGCCCTAGCGCTTGTCAACTACCGAACAATGCCTAGTTAGTTACCTAGCAATCTCGAGTTCGATTTCTCACCCTCAAGAATGGACTACACGTTTTACTTAATTTATTATATTAGTTTGTTATACTTGTGTCGTACTCCAACTCCAAATACTAGCACGCTAACCTAAGTTGACGAACTAGATTGATTTCAAGACCTAGGGGGTATCTCTACATGCCTAGCTCCACAAAACCAATAAACAAACTTCAAATAAAATTAACACCAACACACATATATCAAATCCAACAATAAACTTAAAATCATGTAATTCTACACATCAAATTAAAAACCAGAAATCATTAAATACTGCATAAGACGTGTCTAGTTCATAAACCTAAGCAACCATAAAAGTCTAGTTCATAATCTTTTGAAACATAAATTCAAAGTCTATAAAAAAAAAACAGTTTCATCATGTCTCTAAATAATTAAAACGAATAAATAAACTAAACCAAACCCGAAGTTCTTTGAATATTAATCTTTAACGTGCCCGGGACCTTCTCCCCTCCAAAGCTATTATGGTCGATCTTCTTGTCGAAGTCGAATGTCGCTGTTCGACTATGTTCCTTGGAAAATAATATTCCTCTCCACCTCCAAATTAATTCGTCAAAACATATATATCTTTCACATATTGCACCGCCTTTTTCAATTTTGTATTTAGGTTTAACTTGGGACGTGGCCCAAGTAATATCCCTTTTATTTTTTAAGCTTTTGTTGGGCAAAGTCACGTTTACGTTTTTTTATTTATTAATTATTATTATTATTATTATTATTATTATTATTATTATTATTATTATTATTATTATTCCGTGCTCTTAACTCGGGTTTTCTTGGCTCGACCAAAGTTCGTCATTTATACTCCAACGTCCATGACCACCTGCCCTCAAGTGTTCGTGTCTCAATTAAAATTCTTTCTTTTTTTAGCTCATTCTCCACGAACACCTATAAAATAATAAAAACGAGTAATATGAGTACCAAAAACTAATAAAAACTATACAATGATAAAAATAGACAAACAAATGAATACACGCCTAAAACTACTAAAAACTATATACAAAAGACTCAATTATGACTCAAAATACATAGGAGAATAGATGTGTTTTACGACACATCAAGGGCTTGACTTGATTAAAAAAAGATTAGTAATAGGTAGGGGGTCAACGGTTTGGGAAGGAACAAGGAAGGGTAAAATGTTAACCGTGTTTAGCTAGGAAATCTTTTATGGATCTTGGGGTTTAAGAGATCTTACCATCTTTGGTAAGTCATCACAACTATCTAGGAGATCTTATCAAGTGGTTAGTCATGTGATCTTACATAAACATTCTAGTGTGTTGTGATTAAGGGGCAAAACAAGATGAGACAAGGGGTGTGTGTGTGTGTGGGGGGGGGGGGGGGGTTGCGGCCGAAAATAAAAGGAAAGGGGGAGGAGGATGTTGTTTGAGGTAAGTAATCTCCTATGGTATAGAGTGATTAAGAAATCTTACCATTTTTGTTAAGAACCATGATTATGTTGGCAAGATATTAAGCATGAATGATTAATACTTTGATTAAACAAAGCTTAGGTCAATGGCTAACTAAACAATCCATATGAATGACTAATCAAGTGTATCTAGGATTTAGTGTTTGAAAACAAAAAGAATAATGTATGAGGAAGGGGTAGCGACGGTTTAAAGCTTCCAAGGTGGGATTACTTGTGCTAATTTGGAAATGTAATCTAGTATGGATCAAGGTGTTTAAGGAATCTATCCATAATTGCCTACTAATCACATCATGTGTATGTCTTGTGGGGGACAATAGTTGACTAAACATAGGATCAAGGTGGGATTATGTGAAAGATGTGATAATACAATCTAGAATCTTCTTGTGTAATGTGATGGATGAACAAAATGGATGTTGGTGGTGTTGTGCTTGGGGCCGAAAAAAAAAAGAAAAGAAAGAAAAGAATTAGAAGGTGATATGGTGGTAGTTATATAAGGTTATATAAGCCACCAGATAACACTGACACTCATTAACTCATAGGTGAGCCACTCAATATATGGGTAGTACTACTTGGGGAAACCCCCACACAAAGTGGACTCGGGACTAGGGAACCGAGAAACCCTCCACTGAGGTCCACGGGGCCGTTGTGACATGTATTTTGCCAGGGTCTATAATGGCAGTAGATAGATCCATGTTAGGGTTGAGGTGTCGCTTCTACATCACTGTGTGTAAACTTGTTTTATGAAATGATAAACTGTTTTGGATCCACTTAAATACCTACACGGACTCACCAGCATATTTGCTGACCCAAACTCTTTTAAGGATGTGTTCAGGTTTTGCAGACGGATGGATGGCAATGCGAGGTATATGCTTGTTAGTTGCGGACTAGAGGTTATGTTGATAGAAGACTTGGAATATAAGTGTTGCGGACTAGAGTATTAGAGATAAGCGCTGGTAGAAGTATGGAACGACTAGTGGATTACATTCCTCAACTGCTTCGACGACCGCCGCGATTCGTCCCTGCATAGACTATAGGATAATTATATATTGAATTTATATTATTTTGAAACTAGAAATTGTAAGAATATTTATTTTAGTCGTCGGTTGCTTCCATTGTGCAAGTTTGGCATCAATCTGTATTTTCATCCAGGCCCCCCTGGTCGGGTTGTTACAGTTACCATACTGCGAATCTTAGAGGAGAGTCCCCAAATGTACCTTTCAACCCTTTTGTACTCCGGAGTGACCATGTGGGGTACCAAACGAGACAACTCATGAAAGCGAGTAGTCTAGGCGATGATCTCCGCTCCAGTCATAGTCAGATTCCAAAACTCCGACTCAAGCTTCTGAAGTTCACTTTGAGGGCAACACTTCTCCATCAACATAGACTTCAAATCATTCCACGAGAGGCCACAAGCATCATCTCTACTCAGAGTCTGAACTTGTAGGTTCCACCAAGTCAACGCCTCATCCTGGAAGATGCAGGTAGCATACTTGACCTTCTGATCCTCAGCACATCTACTGATATCCAAGACTGATTCCATCTTCTCAATCCAACGACAAATACCGATTGCTCCTTTAGACCCACAGAAACTCCATGGTTTACAAGCCATGAAAGTCTTGTAGGAACAGCTATGTGCCGTGTTTTCCCCTTCTGTGTCATAGATAATCAGAAATCATCAATAACAGTGGTGATTACAAGGCCATAGGAAGTACAACAATTCGGCATTTTACCATTGTCATTATCACTTGTCCTTCGCCGGCCAATTCCACCAGATCCACCACTAGAGTCTGCGCGGTTAGCGTCGTGCAGCGCAATGGCTTGCGTAATCACGCGGGCTAGCTCTTCAGACGTGGTTGGGAATGTGCTTTCCTCGGTATTGCAGGTGTTCTTTCGGGGCGGCATGATTTCTTTCTAATACATTAGATATAAAAATAATGAGACACATATTTATCGATAATATTGTCAATCATGTGCGCCCAAATAAACAACCATGATATCCACAATGACCATAACATACATAATCACACAACCATCGAATGTAATAGTAATCATACACAACCATACAACATGCAACATGAACAAGCAATAAACCAGAACATAAACAGATAACAGAAAACAACCAGTTAACTATAATATTGTCATTTCATTGGCTTGTTTTTCGGAACATTGGTTTGTAATAGAAATACAAAATAAGTGGGGCACTAACGGCCAGTACAAGTCATATAATGAAATAACCCAAAAGATACTACTACTTTTTATGATAGATGGGAACCACAAACTACAACAACCATACTAAGCTACTGAAGAGGTGGGGGGAAATGTGGCAGCTAGAGCAGCGACAACAACTCGCATCCCCTGATCCAGCTCGTCCAACCTATGCTTGAGAATGTCCACACGCCTCTACGCCTCAACTTTCCCACGCTCAGTCTCCGTACGTTCGTGCTCAGCCTCCTCCAATCGAGCTCGCAAACTGGTAAGGTGCTCAATGATGGCGGCCCTCGTATAACCCTCAGCATGCGCATCGACCTCCAACTCGTCCGCTCGATCACAGAGATCGTAGATCAAACCATCATGAGTACCCACCATGCCACGCACCAAGTGAAGAGTGTGGCGCATAAGTAAGGTACCAAGAGGACCATGGGCAGGAGGGTCAGCAGAGGGCTGGGAGGTCTCGAAACCATGAGCAGAAATGTAGATGTCGTTGTCAGAATCCTCGTCGCTATAAGCCAAGTAGCCTACTACAGTAGGTAGGAAGGCCTGCTTGTAGGCCTGGGACCTCCTAAACAACATCTTCCGAGGGGGCTCAGAAGACTCAGCAACATGACTCGGCTGGGCTGGCGCCACAGGCTCCATGGGCTGGGGTCTGCGCACACGCTTCCTGGCAGTGCATACGATGCGTGTACTGCCAGTAATTAGATGTCGAGGGCGGGAAGAAGACTCCGGCACACCGGCTGCATGCCATCTCCTACAACATCCACATCCTCATCCTCATCGGGCTCCAAATCAGCGAAGTAACCATCAACATCATCGTCACTAGACGTCTCAGGAACTGTGAAGGAATCGTCCTCCAAATCCGAAATAACAATCGGGTGGGTAGGGGTAGCCATGATCCTGTCAAAATCCAAAAGTACACATATACACATAGAATAGCGTCAAGAACTCATGTGTTATACTCGCATGAATGCAATGTATAAAAAGGCATGGAACTTGGGTAGTGCATCGTGATGAAAACATTTTTCATGCAAGGAAAACTTTTCGTTAGAAAAATTGTTGTAGTTATAGTTTAGTTTTTAGAGAAAATTAGTTTGCTATAACCTTGAGCTCTGAAACCAATCTGTCACCTCTCGCCTAGGCGGAAACACGGGATGCAACCACGAAAGGTTTTCAAGCACAAGATTTGAGCAAACATTCCATTTTATTTAATAATAAAAGTAAAAAACTTGTTCGACGAGTACAACCATCACAAAACATTGTCTAAAACCATATATAGGACCATAAGTTTTGAAAACACAAATAGTGATAATCGTGAATGAATGCCCAAACGAATCCCAAGTTCCATCCATGGGTTAGTTACCTGAAAAAAAAATGCATAAAAACTTTGTCAACATAAAGTTGGTGAGTTCACAGGTTTTGAAATAAACGAAAATGTAAAGTTTAATGAAATCCATGAATGACCCATCATTATCTAGCTAAGATCAATGATAATAAACGATCATGAGTCCATAAACAAACCTTGAATAGTGGTGCCTTGCACATCGCACAATAAAGGCAATGTATCATCATAAAAGAAATACAAGCACTCTTTTGTCATATGTATCCGGGTTAGTGCGACTAACCAAGAGTGGGGGTGTGAACCCAATAGATCTTTTCAAGCGTTTCTAGGCTAAATCCATAGTTAATGGGTACGATAAACTAAATATACGAGGGCTTTATTGAGTACTCTAAACATATTGTCTCATATACACCGATCTGCTAGGAATTCATTATAAAACTAGTAAACAATGCATGTTTTCTCCAAATATAAAACAGTAGGAAAAGGGGCCGTGAAACTCACCTCAAATCCGTGTGTAGTCTAGCAAGAATGTATGTCCGACAACTAGGTATCCCGACTTACACGTCCTATATACATACATGGACACTTTAGATCTATCGAAAAGGTCCATGGTACTCGTGGTTCACCCAATCTTTTGTGATGCATTTGTTTAGTTTCCTTAGTGACGTTTATGTTACTTGAAAATAGTAGTTTTAATAGGAAAAACCGATTTTCTATACCTTGGTTCCTAACACATGTTATTATTAATGATAAAACATATACTTTTGTTTAAAACAAGTTATATTATTTATAATCTACACGTGACCTTTGTTATTCGTACACTCTAGCTCACATATATGTGTATTCACATGTATACACGTGCACACACACACACACACATATATATATGTGTGTATTTCAACATATAACCATACGTATTTATGTCCATGAGACTTACACTCATACATACATACCCATATATGTATGTACCTTGGTACAGCTATCTACTTCAACACTTATGTTTATGAGTATATTATACACATGCATACATACTATATACACACGCACGTACATATATAAATACACACACATAGAATTTTACTTATACAAATACTCTTATTTAGGAAATACAACCATTATAACTTAAGTTACTCATACATTTATACATATACACACGTACACAATTATATTTGAGGCAAAAACACACCTATGTATACATACTACACACAAGCATATACATACATACAAGGTAACATTCCTACATTTTCATATTACCATGTTTTTAATTGATTACATACATGATTTTAAGAGGATTAGTATCTTGGGTAAACACTAGTGTATGAGGAATAATAATAACAATAGGAACAAAAGAAATAGGTGAAGGTTCATACCTCACTTGTGGCTTGGACTAAGGAAGCTTGGAACTAGAGAAGTGATGAGTGTGTGTGTTTGAACGTGAAGTAATGGGTGGTGTAAATGAAAAAATGATCATCCAAGGCTCTATTTATAGAGGAAAAGAGGGAGAGAGAGAGAGAGAGAGAAAGAGAGAGAGAGAGTGAGTGAGTGAGAGAGAGATAGAGGAAAAGAGAGGGAAAGAGGTGGTGGTTCCTAATTTGGTAAGTCAAATGTTATGGATCAATGGGGGATTAAGAATCTTTCCTTGATTGTGTTTAGTCTCAAAAGCTTACATCAAATCAAGATGGATTTGCAATCTAAGCACATCTAATGACATTGACAAAAGATATGATTATGTTGGATAAGTATCAAGCAAAGTGACAATACAATAGAATATCTTATGGCTTCTTTTCAACATGTTATTAATACGGTTTGACTTGATTAAAAAATAGATTAGTATAGGTAGGAGGTTGACGGTTTGGGAAGGAATAAGGAAGGGTCAAGCGTTAACCGTGTTTAGCTAGGAAATCTTTTAAGGATCTTGGGGTTTAAGAGATCTTGGCATCTTTCGTAAGTCATCACAACTAACTAGGAGATCTTATCAAGTGGTTAGTTATGTGATCTTACATAAACATTCTAGTGTCTTGTGATTAAGAAGCAAAACAAGATGTGACAAGGGGTGTGTGGTGGGGGGGGGGTTGCGGCCGAAAATAAAAGGAAAGGGGAGGAGGATGTTGTTTAAGGTAAGTAATTTCCTATGGATTAGAATGATTAAGAAATCATAGCATTTTTGTTAAGAACCATGATTATGTTGGCAAGATATTAAGCATGAATGACTAATACTTTGATTAAACAAAGCTTAGGTCAAATGCTAACTAAACAATCCATATGAATGACTAATCAAGTGTATCTAGGATTTGGTGTTTGAAAACAAAAAGAATAATGTATGGGGAATGGGTAGCGATGGCTTGAAGCTTCCAAGGTGGGATTACTTGTGCTAATTTGGGAATGTAATCTAGTATGGATCAAGGTGTTTAAGGAATCTATCCATAATTGCCTACTAATCACATCATGTGTAAGTCTTGTAGGGGACAATAGTTGACTAAAAATAGGATTAGGGTGGGATTATGTGAAAGATGTGATAATACAATCTAGGATCTTCTTGTGTAATGTGAGGGAGGAACAAAATGTATGTTGGTGGTGTTATGCTTGGGGCCGAAAATAAAAAGAAAAGAAAGAAAAGAATTGGAAAGTCATATGGTGGTAGTTATATAGGGTTAGATTGCTTTATAAATCCTTGTGTTGATTAGTGGTTTAACCATTTATAGTTAGACACAAAGATAGGATGGAATGGTTCATTAAAGATGGGACAAAATGCATGTAAAACATGTATTAAATATGTCTTTCAATTTCATTGTAAGTTAGAAAAATACTTGTTTTTATACATGGATACTATCACATTCCTTAATGAAATAAATGAACATTTACACATGGTTTTGGAAAATAGTTTATAGTTGTTTAAACTCGTGTCACCAATGCTCGTTGATATGGCAGAAATTGTAAGAGCATTATTCATGCATGTCCCCAGCTAGTGATCTGGTACTGTATGTCGAGGAGATTTGTTTATAAAGTTTGATTTGGTTAAATGAAAGGTCGAACCAAAATAGAAAGTTTTGGTCCGAACCCTCGCTAGGTCGAAGGGACTCCTTCGACCCTTGCAAGAGGTCGAATGAGTTTTGCCTATAAATAAGGAAAAGTTAGTTAAGTTGAACAGTAGTTATCATTTGAGATTTTCCCCAGTTTGTGATATTCTCTGTATTAGGTCTAGGATTTCATCTATAATATTCTACTTTTGATCTAATATACGAGTAAAGTTATGGAAATTGCTCGGTGATTCGTTATCTGTTTTCATCACGATCGTTAATGACTATTTCTGAATCATTTTGCACAACAGGAGGGGATTCCGCACCCTATCACGGTTCGTGATTACGATCCTAAAATGAATTCTCAGAAATTATACTTGTTCGGGCCTTGCTAGACTTTCTCGGGGGACTTATGCATATAAAATGATATTTATTTTGTGTAATAAATCAAATGTTGACTAGAAAGTGTACGGATTTTGACCTGGTAAAGTGGCGGGTGCCACAGTCGAGACATTTAAAACCTTTGTATTTCAGACTATATCCAATAAAAATGCATGGAGCACTTCGTGGTAATAGTTTGTGTTTGGTATAGTCTCGAAGATATGGATAGACAAGACATCCAAAAATGCTAAGATTGGAGTAAGATGGATGTTGTTGAAAAAGAATTTCAAAAGGAGATTTGTTGTCAAGAGGTTTTGTGGGGAGACGTTTTATTATGTATGTAGTGGAAGTGAAGGCATCAAACCATAACTTTGGCGGGGCATGAGCATTAAACATCATGGCTAATCCGGTTTCGGTGATGTGATGGTGTTTCCGTTCGGCCCGTCCATTTTGTTCCGGTGTGTGAGGACATAATAAGCGATGATGTATGCCATGCTCTTGAAAACAATTTTGAACTCGATGGTTTGTAGACTCGGTTCCACCATCACTTTGAAAAACTTTGACATTTGTGGAAAATTGGTTTTGGACAAAGTTTAAGAATATGGTGAGAATATTGTAGAAATCGGATTTAGCCTTGAGAGGATAAAACCATGTGAACCGAGAATAATCGTCTACAAATATTACATAATATAAGTAGCCATCGGTTAAGGCAAGGGGTGCGGGTCCCCAAAGATCACAATGAATTAAGTCTAAAACTTGTTGCGCACGTTTATTATTTTCAACAAAAGGTAGATGTTTGGCTTTTGATAGTTCACAAGAATGACATAAACCCGGTTTGGGTAATAGAGATGTAACAAAAACATGACCGAGTTTATTTATTGTAGTGATAGTATCAAAAGAGACATGTCCTAGGCGACTATGCCATTTATTGAACGAAACACGAAGATGTGAAGCAGAAAGAGCAGCAAGAAGAGACTTGTGACTTTGGGTAAGAACATATAAACCATTTTCGCAAACGCCTCTTGCAAGAACTTCCCCCGTTTTTTGGTTTTGAATATGAAAATAATTGTTAGAAAATAAAACATCTACGGGAGAATCATTTGTTAGTCTACTAATGGATAGTAGATTCTGTGTGAGATTAGGAACGACATAACATTTTGTAAAGAAAGAGAGTTTGTTAGAGATGTGGCCCCGATGTGAGTAACGGGCAATGTTTGACCATTGCGAAAGGTAACACGCATATTACCCTTGTGTAACTTTGAATCATTTAGACCATGAATATTTTTAATCATATGTGTGGTTGCACCTGAATCGGTCGTCCAAGCTGGAGTTTTGAATGCAATGCTAGAGTGAGCATGGAGGGCATGGGCTAGATTTGTATCTAGCGTGGCGGCTTTTTGAGCATAAAATGATAGAGTAGGACAAGCACTAGCATAGTGGACTTCTTTGCGACAAAGTTGACAATGAGGGACACATTTGGTGTAATGATTTCCACGGTCCTGTGAGGGATTTAATCGGCATCGACCACAAAAGGATGAGGGCCGATTGGTTTTGGTTGATAGATCGAATGAAGTGGCCATGAATGTGGTGGAGTAGGGAAGAAAAAAAACGAGTAGGAAAGGGAGTAAAAGAGGCAATCGAAAAAGAAAGGAGGAGGGCAAGGATCTCAGGCTGATACCATGATAATGTGATAATTCTTGAATTCAAATGAGATTAGGGAAAAACTCTATGTCCTTTCCATTGCACTTACAACACCTATATATACAAAGATGTTACAGGACTAGAGGAGACAATTAATTACAATTGACTTGACTACAATTAATTACAATTGACTCGACTATTGACTTGACTATGGACTTGACTTTTCTTATGATTGATGTGAAGGCAATATTTGTGGGATTGCCTAATACACATAACACTTAGCAATCGGGACAAACCCGATTGATGCATGTACCCCCTGTCTTTTTGGCTATTAACGCCATCACCTGATGCATGATTAAATGTCTGTCATTTTAAAGTTATTTTCATGAAATTAGTAAAATAAGGTTAAAATTAGTGCAACTTTACTTTTACCCCTAGGACCACAGTCGTATAAACGGGCTGAAATAAATAAAAATACAATATAATGCTTATAATTTAGTTTACGTTTTTAATAAACCATATTGCCAAAATGCTTATGGTGGAGTGACACCCTCCTTACTTTCCTAATGGGAGGTGGGGAGTTTGAATCCTACCGGCACCAAAATGCTGCTGGTGGGCCGAGTTTTACCGCAGTTGGCTTTCGGGCGGCGGGTTTTCCCCGAAAACTGATGTGAAATTACTAGTGAACCCAGGTTACTCTCGGAGTACTCAGGATTGATTTGTTTACCTTTCAAGAAAAAAAAAGTAAACCATATTTTGTCAACCCAACGACGACGTCTTCTCATTTTCCTGCCAAAAAAAATATATATTATTTGATCCCTTACGTCACACTTACCCACATTTGAGCTTTTTTTTTTTTTTTTTTTTTTTTTTATTGGATGGTTTTGTTGTGGTTTGAGAAAAGTTGTTGGTCCAAGTATTAGACTATATGGTGTGGACTCGAGAACATGGCTCGGGGTGTTGAGTTGGCATTGGCTCCGAAGGGGAACAGAAGGGGAACACCGCCCCCCGTTCTTTCTTCGGGAAACTCGGGGAGATCTAACCGATTGTTCTGACGATTTTGATTGTCCTATGTTTTTTTTAATCAAACTTTATGTAATAAAAAAATAAAGGGGGATTGGGGAATACCATTTCCAAATTTTGGGGGATGAAATGGGGAAAATGAATTGACGCTGATGTGACACTTGAGGGAGTTGGGGGAAATGTATACCACACCATATAGAAGAAGCAGAGATCAATGCAAGAGATACATGTTAATTGACAATTATGACCTTCATGACAAGGAACTAGATGCTCTTCACCTCAAACTTTATTACGGTGGTTGTTCATGACCCATGGATGCATTATCACTGATTAAAGTTATTGTAGCTGTACGAATATGTTAAACATCATTGTCATTTACTGTACTGATTTATAAGCATCAGTTCTTGACACGACCCAATAAAAAAAAAAAACAGATTTTGGGTGACTAGTAGTGTTTGGGTTGACCCTTTAAGTATTTGCAAAAAAAAAAATTAGTTTTTTATGTTTTTCATTTTACATGGTTAATCTTAATCAAAATACTTAGTTTTGTGACACTCATACTAACCATTAGGCATTAGCACATTACCGATAACCCCTTACAACCCAACAACTTGCTTATAACTCGTTAAGACTCGTTTAAAAAAATAGGATAAACAGGCCACGTTCAGGTTGATCCGAATATATGTGTGTGTGGGTTAGGGTTAAAATTTTGATACGAATAATTATAAGGGTCAGATTCGGGTTGCACATTTTAAGCCACCGACCCAACACAATTGACAACTCTAATTTATGTGCACATTTGGTACCGTTTTATGAAATTAAATTGCTTTTTCAATCTCTGGAAGCAAGAGATTTGAACCAAACTTAGTATATTTCAGTTGCTAAAATGAGATAATAATGTGTTACCAAATTGAAATGAATGTGGTTTATGTCACACCCTCAAATTTCACGTGCGGGGTTTTACCGCGAGGCGCGTGACACATCAGGATCCCAGTCAACGATCACAATAAACAAACAACAAACATGTATTCATATATATTTTAAAACCAAAACATCATGCTTTGAGCCGTAAACCAGCAGCGGAAGCATTTCTAGTTTACAACCAAAAGACATATTATAGTTTACAAAACATTGTTTAATATGCTTCAAAATTCTAGACGCTGTGCATGACTCCGTGCGCCTAGTCTGTTAACTGCTACCTTAGCGACCTGAGAAAACATGCCAAAAATGTCAACATATAATGCTGGTGAGTTCACAGCTTTTCTTTTATAAAAGAGTTGTTACAAGCTTGAAAAGATCATCCTCGTTAATACTATGTCATAAGAACGTTAGCTAGACGTTAAGTGTTTTTAGTAGTACGGTTGGGAACCCATTACTAAACATGTACCAATGTTGAATTCAGCCCAAATTGACTAGGTTACCGATGCCTCGATAACCCGAGAGTTAGAGACAATATGCACCCGCCCGGCATCCCCGCCGTCGGGTGGGGTTTGTGAGGCCCAATAAATCTATCCACATTTCCCTCGTTGTGCATCCCCGCACATTCATGGTTTCCCCCTGGGACTTTCCGTAAAAGCCGTATAGTAACAAGAAGTGCCCATAGTATAACATGACCTTTAATAAGTACGTAAGTAGCATGTTTCTCCCCCGAAAGCAAAACGGTAAAAGTGGGGCTGTGACACTCACCTATGATTGCGTTACATGAAAACAGTTAAGTAATTATGCTATGATAGCCCCAAATAGCGGCGACCTATCATAAGATGTGTATAAGTATCCGGACTAATAACCCGTAGGTTAACTAGTCCCCGAATGTCCAGACCATAACCATAAACGTTTGAAAACACCTTTGACTGTTAAACCGACCGTACCAGACAAGACCCGACATCCAATTGGTGAGCCGACATCCCACGTGTTAGACAATACAAGACATCATGCAATATATGCAATTAAACACTTAGTACGCGCAAGAGTTCACCTAGTCTAGCATAACGCTCAATTAACGCATAAACAAGTCCGAACACATGTTACTAAGTCATTGGGTGTATCCCGGGGTTCCTATCATGTTCCTAGGTGTCAAATCATGTTCCGGGATGTCAAAATACGCTTACGACAGCAGTACACACGATTAGGAAACTAACATGCAATTAGGAAAAGTCAACTGTGAGTAGGGAAAGTCAACAGGCGAGTAGGGGAATTTATCACGCGAGGAGGGGCCTAATCGCCTGATGCATCAGGCGATTGGGCTGTAATCGCCTGATGCATCAGGCGATTGGGCTGTAATCGCCTGATATGTCAGGCGATTAGAACCCTAATCGCCCCTAGGGCTGCTGTCGCGCATTTTCACGCGTTAAACCCTCCAAATCAGATCCGAAACATGTAAAAACACCCAATATCAAACCTAAACCATTTACCAAACCATTCCATGCAAAAACCCCCAACTTACAAATCATCATCTCCATGTTATAATATCATTCTAGCATGATTCCTAACAATAAACAAGCAATGAATCATATCATAACATCCTAATTCTTCAAGAATCACCCAAATGGGTCAAAATGCATACTTTCATCAAAACACTATAACAATAGCTTAAACTTATAGATAATCATCCTAACAACTCCTACACATCAGAAGTACATCAATATTATAGAAACATTCATGTTATAATCACCAAAAATCATCATATGCATCAATACTTCACATATAGAAAGTTTTATGGTGTAGACTTGTTTTATAACTCATTTTCAAGGTTTTTAAAGACACATTCTTAGCAAAACAAGGCGTGGACTTTTGGGGAACCAAAACAATAACATTACAAAGGTTTGGGATGAAGAACACACCTTGGATTTTATCAAAGAAATGTGTATTAGCTTGGAAATGGTGAGTTTTGAAGCAAGACAAGTTCCAGAAGTGTTTTGTGGTGTGTGGGAGGCTTAGGATCTGTTAGGGTTGCACTAAGGGTGTTTGGGGAGTCAAGGGTTGTATTTATAGGTGTTTTGACTCGTGCTTGCTAGATCAGGCGAGTAGGAGATCAGATCAGGCGATTAGAAGCTCTAATCGCCTATATACTGGCGATTAGAAGCTCTAATCTCCAATAATCTTCCCCAATCTCCTATAGCAATGGCGATTAGGAGCCCCCTAGTTCCTAATCGCCTGTAGGGTTCCAGATTGAGTTTTTGACGCGTTAAACACTATTTTAACATATATAAACACGTATTCACATACTGACAAGTCACATAATGATTACAAACACATAATGCACGATAACTAACACGTTTACATCCGTTCACCAATTCCCGGGACTCTAGACTTGCGTGTGTGCGTTAAACCCGGTGATTCCACGAATCACCAATCCTTGTACCCATGGTTATGGACCGACTCCTGATGATCCCGCGGATCATCGTAACGACTCCCGATGATTCCCCAGAATCATCGTAACGACTCGACTGACCCAGTTAAGTACGTAATATGCATGGCTCGCTAAGGTAGACTTACTAGTTTAGTCAATGTGTGACATCCGTCACTTTTCTTTCATTATATTTTATTTTTATATATAATAATAATAATAATATTATTATTATTATTATTATTATTAATAAAAAAAATTCAGATTATATATAGATATATATATTTATAACCACACTCACTTGAAACACCATACATAACCAGGCCCAAACCCAACCATTCTTTTGTTGTATGTGTTACTGAACCCAAGAATTGAGCCCATAAACACCGGCCCAAGAAGAAATGCAGCCCAAGACCCTGCTGGTCGTCTACTTCATGCTGTCCGGCAAAAATTCCGGCCGGAAATTCCGGCCTAAAGATGGAATCCACATAACACACGCTATTGACCAAATTAATGCACCCTTGACTCATTCCCGACCTTGTATACGTGTTTTGACTAGTCTTCTCCTCGTCAGCAACATGAACTCCAGCCATAAATCACGCTAGTTGACCGGGCAAAAGTCAACAAGACGCGTCAGTCCACCTCGAGTATAAATTGAACCCTCGTATCCAACCAGAAGACTCGTGCAATGCTACGGCACCCTCAATTACCACCTTACAAACTCTCTGTGTCGGGTTTTTAAACTCGTCGGAGCCGTAGTATTCCGGCCACCCTTCGAATCTCCTTCGTCTTCCTTAAAACTCGTAAGTCTTTTATTCTATTAGATTCGTGATTGTTTGAGGGCCAAAAGCCCTCTGGTTAATCTAGTTATCAATGCCTGAATCAAGTTCAAGCGAGCATGTTTCAGTCTAGGGTTTTCGTTTGGGAAGAAGAAGCTAACAGAATTGTGTTTAATAATTTAGTATAGTGAAATTATGAAGCAAGACTGCTGTAGAGCAGCTGGTGTGCTTATGTTTGTTTGGGGATCAGACCGGGTTTAGACCTGGGTTCGATCCCCATACCTTGGTTTATTTTTTTAAAAAAACGAATCCTTTTATATTATATATAAATTTTTATATTATATCTAATATGTGTTTAAAAATATCAAACGTGCTTTATAAATTCTACAAAAAATTATTTTATGTTATTCTAGTAGAAAAGTTTAACATACAATTTTTAGTTTTTCAAAAATTATTTATTTAATATATATAATAAATATTTCAACTTTATTCTATTTTATTTATAAAATTCTATAAAAACATCAAAACGACTTTGTAAAATTCCACAAAAATTATTCTAAGTTTATAATTCAATAAACATTTCTGAAATAATTTTTATTTCAGAAAAATCATTCATTTTATAGTTTTAATTAATTTTTGTTAGTTTTAAACATAAATAATTCATAATAAATTCATTTTCCAATATTTTTGTACCAAAATTTTATATAAATTATTTCTATTCATTTGGAATAGAAAAAAAATTTTTAATTCAGAAATTCTTTAATTTTAATATTTTTAGATATTAAAGTCATATTTTGACAATTTGAAATAATTAGATTAAATATTCTATTTTCATGAAAATAATTTTATAAAAATTATTTTCATACTCAAAACCTTATGTTGTTACTATATCCAACTTAAAATTTTACAAAGAGACTTTTATTTATTTATTTATTAAATTTCTTATATTTAATAAACAATTTGTTTATTAATCAATTAAACGTTTATCCCCAATTCGAAACCCTAGAAAATACTTATAGACCAAATAGACTTAGACTTATTTGTTACATTATACATAGGGTGATACTTAGCAACGTTGGATTATACTTATTCAATTACACAAGACTTACCACCTTGCTAAGGTGAGTATTACTTATCCCGTTTTTCGCTTTTACAACTTTTGGGGTGATTCATGCACAAGTATACAAAACTTTCATATTCATTTACACATACATGTTTATTCATTTACAATTCATATACGTGTCTTGATTAACTTTGTGCTTATGCTTGAACATGAACGCAGCTTACATACAAAATCATACATACAGACATAACTTATGTTATGGTGCTCTTTACATACAGACGTAACTTATGTTACGGTGCTCATTTAGACATAACTTATGTTATGGTGCTCTTTACATACAGACTTAACTTATGTTACGGTGCTCATTTAGACATAACTTATGTTATGGTTCTCATTTAGACTCACACGTGTTGAGGTGCTCATTATCAATTTCATTGTACAAACTTTACATTATCAATTTCATTGTACAAACTTTACATGTGATCTTTGTCTTGTTTGGTTACTCGCGTGTTTACATAATGCCTTGGTGATACTAGACACATGAATTGTACTACTTTTCAAACTTATACTATATGTACAAAACTAAGTAGTACTCACCAACATCATATGTTGACAAAATTATTTTCGTACATGTTTCAGGATAAGCTGCTTGACGCTTCACATAGGACTTTGGACTTAGATTAAATCAATCAATTATCTTTATTTTTGTTGTCTTGTATTTATTTTCACCTGTTGTAAAACAATATTCAATAATCATATATTTACATTTTAGTACCATGAGCTTTTGAACAATCGTCACTACGTGGCACCTCGATGATTCCGCCATCGGTTGGGGTGTTACAAATTGGTATCAGAGCCAGGTTATAGGGAAATAGGTTATTAGATAAAATGGCCTAGACTATAACCGAACTTCAACTTTCATGCATAATATTTCCCTAAATTACCTTACCCCTCATTTCCCCTCTACTTTCCTTTCTCTATCTTTCCCTTCTTCTCCATTTCTTCTCATCTTTCATCATGGTGCATAGAGATGGTGTCCTACAAGGAGTGGAAGGTCTACATTATCATGGGACGGGAGCAGTACCTTTCATGAAGACACTCTTAGGCATAATGCCTACTCTTATTTTGCTCCTTCAAAGTTGTTGAGCTTTAATGAGTGTGATGGAACACGTGCAATCTGGAAGGGTGGACGCCTGTACACTGGGTTTTCTGGCATAGGCAAGCATAGCGCATAAATCCATTAACGGACCTGTTATGCTTACCTGGGGATTCCTGGAGTGAGTGTCCTCTTATAGGCTAAAGCATGTCTTCTTTGATCACCATTGGGTTCAATTCCTTTGAAAAGTCAACGTTCTTGTTGGGCTTTACAGCTAGACAAGGGCACTCCAAGCATCTTATGCAAGTTTTTCAATAATACTCTCTCGTTTCATATACAATATTCTGTATATCATGATTTTCATATATTGCTTACAAATTCATACTTTCATAATCATCTGTACGGTTATACACTTACATTTTCTAATCTCATGATTATTCATTGACTACCTCATAGATGTCTGCTCGCCACATGCTCCGTGATGCCAGCCAACGTCCTGTTCGTGCTTCTGGACAACGTTCTGATCGTCGCCTTGCATCTTTAGTCGCTGAGCAAATTGCTGCAGTGATCCCAAACCTTGTCAGTGAGTTAACCCAGAATAGTAACAGTGCCAACACAGGAAGTACGACTCAATTTCGGTGCACTTTCAAACACTTTAACTCCTGCAACCCCACAAAATTCACTGGTGAGGAGGGTGCTACTGGCCTCCTCCAATGGTTTGAAAGCATGGAGAGCACCTTTTGTGAACAGTGAATGTCCTGATAAACTCCGTGTTCGCTATGCTACTAGTGTCCTTCAAAAGGGGGCGCTAACCTGTGGAATGGCGAAAAGCGCAATCGAGGAGCTGATGTTGTTTTATCTTTATCTTGGGCTGAGGTTAAGGAACTCATGATCGCTAAATTCTGCCCTAGGAATGAAATCAGGAAACTAGAGGAAGAGTTCCATGGGTTGAAACAAGACAGTGGTGAGAATCTAGCGTATAATACTCGATATCACGAACTTAGCATACTGGTTCCACACATGGTAACCCCGGTCTCTCGAGCAATCGAAAAATATATCGAGGGATTACCAGACCTGATTCAAGACGTTGTCACTGGAGGCAAAGCCACTATGGTAGAAGAAGCCATCCAGCTTGCAGCCACTTTAACAGACAAACACGTAAGGAAAGGAAACTTGGTTAGGAAGGGCACCAAGACGTCTACTGAGAAAACCACCAATGCTGTTGAACAATCTAAGACTGTCTTAGCAAAGGCCACCACTACTGCTTCGAACTCTAAGAAACGAATGGGCAATAATCACAACCATGCTGTTGTGGATCCTGTGACTCAACCTCCTAACAAGAAAGCCTACACGGGAACCCATCCTCAATGCAACACTTGCAAGTATCATCACCCTGCAAATCTTCCATGTCGTCAATGCACTAGATGTGGAAGGTTTGGACACTTTGTCACTACATGTCGTGTAACGGTTAGGACACAGGATAATCATCAAACAGCTACCCAGGAACCACTGGCGATTACTAACGGTCGGGCATGTTATCATTGTAGAGACCCTAACCACATGCGACCTCAATGCCCTAAATTGAATAATGTAAACCTGGTGGCACATGGACGAGCCTTCGATATCAATATCAATGAAGCAAACGGTCAGGATGACGTTAATCCCACTGGTTAAGCCATGGATGAAATCTTCCTAAGACTCGAGAATCCAATACTCGTGTTTTCATTTTCTTGATCCTATTATCATTTTGTACCCAATTATGTCATACTCATAAGCATATAACATTTAGAAATTTCTTGCATACTATTGTGTACGAACGCAGATTAGAAATTTATCATATTCGGTTACGTTTATTTTAAATCGTATAAGCTTCAGACTCTACCTTACATTTTATTGAGACATTTGGACTTGATTTCCATGAAAACCAAACTACTAAAAACTCGATACTTGATCCTACAGAGCTTTTCTAAAAACATAATGGTTTGACATAAGAAACTTGATTCTTCCCTTAATTTGACTATTCATTGAACATTTAATTATTCATGATACTCGTAAACATGGCTGGCCAAATATGAGCCATTTCTATAGGCCACTAAGATAACACTTACATTTAATGGTTGTAGTACATACAAACTTGCTTGCATGTGTGTATTATCCACGCAACTCAGATAAACATTTCATTTAAAGGGCTCCTCAGACGAGTGGTAGCCCATACTTAAATACAATTATGCTTACAAGTCGTTGCAAACCAATGCAATTGACCTCGTTATTACATAGCCTCATTTCATTGATAAACGTGTTGTTGTGTCATCTTCATGTGAAACTTATTTGCTTTAATGTGTGTTAGATTAGGATCATAGAAGGACATAAAACCCTAATGTAAGGTAAATTGATGATTCCGGTCCGGAACGTAATCATGAATTTACAGGTACGTTAGGGTAGTGTGAAATTCTATTAGAGTTTTTGGTAGGCATCCAGTACGTTTTCAAAGTATCAAAGGTGTGGTGGGTTAGCTGCGGTACACCCTGTATACAAACACTAATGATGCATTGAAAGTGAGACTGGAAGTCGGACCAGGAACAAACTCTAGTTACTTGATAGTTCATTTGGTCTTTTTAAAGTCAACCAACTTATACATTCATTTTAGGATTCCTAAAACTTGAAGTTTAGTGTTACTAGATTCTTATTATTATTCGAGACGAATCTAATCCAATCCTTAAACCTATCAAACCTCTTATCCAAATCATTCGAATTTTCCAAACCACTGCTACCTTAATTTCTACCCAAGCATCCATAACCCTATGTTTCTAATAACTTCGGGACGAAGTTTCTAAAAGTAGGGGATGCTGTGACATCCGTCACTTTTCTTTCATTATATTTTATTTTTATATATATAATAATAATAATAATAATAATAATAATAATAATAATATTAATAATAATAAAAAAAAATTCAGATTATATATAGATATATATTTATAACCACACTCAATTGAAACACCATACATAACCAGGCCCAAACCCAACCATTCTTTTGTTGTATGTGTTACTGAACCCAAGAATTGAGCCCATAAACACCGGCCCAAGAAGAAATGCAGCCCAAGACCCTGCTGGTCGTCTTCTTCATGCTGTCCGGTGAAAATTCCGGCCGGAAATTCCGGCCTAAAGATGGAATCCACATAACACACGCTATTGACCAAATTAATGCACCCTTGACTCGTTCCCGACCTTGTATACGTGTTTTGACTAGTCTTCTCCTCGTCAGCACCATGAACTCCAGCCATAAATCACGCCAGTTGACCGGGCAAAAGTCAACACGACGCGTCAGTCCACCTCGAGTATAAATTGAACCCTCGTATCCAACCAGAAGACTCGTGCAATGCTACGCCACCCTCAATTACCACCTTACAAACTCTGTGTCGCGTTTTTAAACTCGCCGGAGCCGTAGTATTCCGGCCACCCTTCGAATCTCCTTCGTCTTCCTTAAAACTCGTAAGTCTTTTATTCTATTAGATTCGTGATTGTCTGAGGGCCAAAAGCCCTCTGGTTAATCGAGTTATCAATGCCTGAATCAAGTTCAAGCGAGCATGTTTCAGTCTAGGGTTTTCGTTTGGGAAGAAGAAGCTAACAGACTTGTGTTTAATAATTTAGTATAGTGAAATTATGAAGCAAGACTGCTGTAGAGCAGCTGGTGTGCTTATGTTTGTTTGGGGATCAGACCGGGTTTAGACCTGGGTTCGATCCCCATACCTTGGTTTATTTTTTAAAAAAAACGAATCCTTTTATATTATATATAAATTTTTATATTATATCTAATATGTGTTTAAAAATATCAAACGTGCTTTATAAATTCTACAAAAAATTATTTTATGTTATTCTAGTAGAAAAGTTTAACATACAATTTTTAGTTTTTCAAAAATTATTTATTTAATATATATAATAAATATTTCAACTTTATTCTATTTTATTTATAAAATTCTATAAAAACATCAAAACGACTTTGTAAAATTCCACAAAAATTATTCTAAGTTTATAATTCAATAAACATTTCTGAAATAATTTTTATTTCAGAAAAATCGTTCATTTTATATTTTTAATTAATTTTTGTTAGTTTTAAACATAAATAATTCATAATAAATTCATTTTTCAATATTTTTGTACCAAAATTTTATATAAATTATTTCTATTCATTTGGAACAGAAATACAATTTTTAATTTAGAAATTCTTTAATTTTAATATTTTTAGATATTAAAGTCATATTTTGACAATTTGAAATAATTAGATTAAATATTTTATTTTCAAGAAAATAATTTTATAAAAATTATTTTCATACTCAAAACCTTATGTTGTGACTATATCCAACTTAAAATTTTAAAAAGAGACTTTTATTTATTTATTTATTAAATTTCTTATATTTAATAAACAATTTGTTTATTAATCAATTAAACGTTTATCCCCAATTCGAAACCCTAGAAAATACTTATAGACCAAATAGACTTAGACTTATTTGTTACATTATACATAGGGTGATACTTGGCAACGTTGGATTATACTTATTCAATTACACAAGACTTACCACCTTGCTAAGGTGAGTATTACTTATCCCCTTTTTCGCTTTTACAACTTTTGGGGTGATTCATGCACAAGTATACAAAACTTTCATATTCATTTACACATACATGTTTATTCATTTACAATTCATATACGTGTTTTGATTAACTTTGTGCTTATGCTTGAACATGAACGTAGCTTACATACAAAATCATACATACAGACATAACTTATGTTATGGTGCTCTTTACATACAGACGTAACTTATGTTACGGTGCTCATTTAGACATAACTTATGTTATGGTGCTCTTTACATACAGACATAACTTATGTTACGGTGCTCATTTAGACATAACTTATGTTATGGTGCTCATTTAGACTCACACGTGTTGAGGTGCTCATTATCAATTTCATTGTACAAACTTTACATGTGATCTTTGTCTTGTTTGGTTACTCGCGTGTTTACATAATGCCTTGGTGATACTAGACACATGAATTGTACTACTTTTCAAACTTATACTATATGTACAAAACTAAGTAGTACTCACCAACATCATATGTTGACAAAATTATTTTCGTGCATGTTTCAGGATAAGCTGCTTGACGCTTCACATAGGACTTTGGACTTAGATTAAATCAATCAATTATCTATATTTTTGTCCCGAAAATTTCGTCCCGAAAATTTCTCAAGGCCAAAAAGGAAGAGACGAAGGAGAAGAAAAATTTTCCGGTTGCCACATCATCCCCCTGTTGAAAGGAATCTCGACCCGAGATTCATTCAGCTTCAGCAGAGACATGTCTTGATTCGAACGCGCGCTTCGGAAATAAATGAGGATACTTAGCTTTCATCTGATCCTCCCGTTCCCACGTGAACTCCGGTCCACGATTTGAGTTCCAACGAACTTTAACAATGCAGATTTTACTCCGACGAAGTCTACGAATCTTTTAGTCGAGAATTTCAACCGGTTCCTCCACAATACGCAGACGATCATCCACCTTGATCTCTTCGAGAGGAACAACCATAGATTCATCCGCCAGACACTTCTTGAGATTAGAGACATGGAAGACATTATGAACATTACTGAGTTCAGCTGGCAGATCAAGCCTGTATGCTACCGGTCCAATCCGTTCCAGAATTGCGAACGGTCCCACATAGCGAGGATTCAATTTGCCCCGCTTCCCAAAACGTATAACGCCCTTCCATGGAGACACCTTCAATAAAACCCTGTCGCAAACCTCAAACTCTAAAGGCTTGCGACGATGATCGGCATAGCTCTTTTGACGATCCCGAGCTGCTGCCATGCGGTTACAAATTTGTACGATCTTCTCGGAAGTTTCATACACGAGTTCCGGGCCGGTGAGTTGACTCTCACCCACCTCAGCCCAACAAAGAGGAGACCGGCATTTCCGCCCGTAAAGAGCCTCGAACGGAGCCGCCTTGATACTAGAATGGTAGCTATTGTTGTAGGAGAATTCCACCAATGGTAGATGACTCTCCCACCCCTTGCCAAAATCGATCACACTTGCCCGAAGCATGTCTTCTAGCGTTTGGATTGTCCGCTCACTTTGACCGTCAGTTTGCGGATGATAAGCTGTGCTCATGTCTAACTGAGTACCCAGAGCCTTATGCAAGGATTTCCAGAAGTTAGAGGCGAACCGAGGATCACAATCAGAAATAATAGAGACAGGCACCCCGTTCCGAGAAACCAGTTCCTTAAGAAAACGATCCAAACGCTCAAGGCCATCAGTTTCCTTGATAGCGAGGAAGTGCGCAGACTTTGTCAACCCATCGAGAATCATCCAGATCATATTACAACCATTGGGCGATTTCAGGAGTTTGGTCACGAAGTCCATCGTAATCCGCTCCCACTTCCACTCGGGAATTTCAGGCTGTTGTAGAAGGCCGGTCGGCTTTTGATATTCAACCTTGACCTTGGCACAGGTCAAGCACTTGCTCACATAAGAAGCTACATCCGCCTTCATGTTCGGCCACCATTAAAGTATCTTTAAGTCTTGATACATCTTATCAGAGCCGGGATGAATAGAATATCGGGACTTGTGAGCTTCATCAAGAACGAGCTCCCGCAAGCCCCCAAATAAAGGGACCCAAATACGTTTAGCGAAATAATGTAGGCCATTGGACCTGAGCTCAATGTGACTATCAACACCATGCATGGTTTCAGCTTTAAGGTTTTCCTCCTTCAAAGCTTCTTACTGCGCCGAACGGATTCTGTCAGGTAAACCGGAATGGATAGTGAGCTGAAGAGCTCGAACACGACGAGGTTTGGCGGATTCCTATCCGCTCAAGGCGTCTGCGACAACATTCGCCTTGCCAGGATGGTATTTAATAGCACACTCGTAATCATTAAGAAGCTCGACCCAGCGACGCTGTCTTATGTTCAACACCTTCTGATCAAAGATATGCTGGAGGCTCTTGTGATCGGTGTAAATGGTGCACTTGGTACCGTACAAGTAATGCCTCCAGATCTTTAAAGCAAAGGCTACTGCACCCAACTCCAGTTCATGGGTGGGGTAGTTTTTCTCATGAACCTTAAGCTGACGAGAAGCATAGGCAATGACCTTTTCGCGCTGCATTAACACACAACCGAGACCCCGGATAGAAGCATCACAATAAACCACAAAATCGTCCGTGCCTTCAGGCAAGGACAAGATAGGAGCAGAACAGAGTTTAGCCTTTAGCATCTGAAAGGCTGACTCTTGCGAATCACCCCAGTCAAACTTTCTGTCCTTCTGGGTAAGCGAGGTGAGGGGCTGAGCGATCTTCGAAAATCCCTCGATGAAACGATGATAATAACCTGCAAGACCCAGGAATTGCCGCACCTCAGATGGCGTCTTTGGTGCTTCCCAGTCTTTGATGGCTTCTATCTTAGCCGGATCGACATGAATTCCTTTTTCATTAACTACATGACCAAGGAACTGGACTTCACGCAACCAGAAGCTACACTTAGAGAACTTGGCGTACAACTGTTCCCGCCTTAAAAGTTCCAAGACACGACGCAAGTGTTCCTGGTGGTCCACTTCGTTCTTGGAATAGACTAGAATATCATCAATGAAGACAATCACGAATTTATCAAGATAGGGCTTACAAACACGGTTCATCAAATCCATGAATATGGCGGGCGCATTGGTGAGACCAAAAGGCATGACCAAGAATTCGAAATGGCCATAACGAGTTCGAAAAGCGGTCTTCGGAATATTAGCTTCTTGGACCCTCAACTGATGGTACCCCGATCTCAAGTCTATCTTCGAATAGAAACTAGAACCCTGAAGTTGATCAAATAAATCATCGATGCGAGGAAGAGGATAGCGATTCTTGATGGTAACCTTGTTCAATTCACGGTAGTCGATACATATACGCAGGCTTCCGTCTTTCTTCTTGACAAACAAAATAGGGGCTCCCCACGGGGATGAACTAGGTCGGATGAAACCCTTCTCCAACAGCTCCTGCAACTGGTTAGACAACTCCTGCATCTCGGGAGGTGCAAGACGGTATGGGGCTCGGGCAATAGGGGCCACACCTGGAGCAAGTTCAATAACGAATTCGACCTGGCGATAAGGCGGAAGGCCAGGTAAATCTTCAGGAAATACGTCGGGAAAATCACGAACGACAGGAATATCTTCAATATTCTTCTCTTCCTCTTACGAAACCGAAACAAGTGCCAGAATGGCAGAATACCCCTTCCGAAGATAGTTATAGGCTTTCATACACGAAATGATACTCAGAGGGACCCCACTCTTCTCACCATGCACCAACAGGATTTCTCCATCAGGGAGAGGAAGTCGGATGACTTTATCAAAACAAACGATCTCAGCATGATACAAGGATAACCAATCCATACCCACGACAACATCAAAACTACCCAAGGACACCGGCATAAGGTCAATAGGAAAAGAATAACCCGACAATTCAAGGTGACACTCCCTAAGGACGTGCGTCGCTTAAACTTTCTTACCATCAGCCAATTCTATCAAGTACTTAGCCTCTAAAGGTGTAGGTACCCTATCAAGCAATTGACTAAACCCAAGAGATATAAAACTCTTATCGGCACCAGAATCGAATAAAACCGAAGCATAGCGATTATCAAGAAGAAACATACCGGTAACAGTGTCAGGATCCTTTCGAGCCCCGCTCGAGCCAATCACAAAGGCGCGTGCATTCCTGCCTCTGCCCCTGTTGTTTCCATTACCCGATCCATTCTTCCCAGCTTCGCCCTGCTTCAACTTGGGGCATTCACGCTTGTAGTGACCAAGCTCACCACAGTTATAACACCTTTGTTTACCCTGCTTTCCCTGGGGAACAGCAACCTGAGGAGCCGGAGTAGGTGTAGCAGGTGGGTTCCGGTTACCCTGAAGATTAACCCTGCAATCCTTAGCCTAGTGCCCAAGCTTATGGCACCGGTGGCAGCGGTTCCTGTCCTCACAACGACCGTTGTGGTGAAACCCACACCGGTCACATTTCGGCAATTTCCCATAATAACCCCCCGGTTTCTGCTCAGTCGACGGTCCCCAACATCAGACCTCTTCACCTGCTGAGGTTGAGCTGAACTCGAGCCTTTACCCACTCCTTCCCACTTTCGTTTGTTGATCTCGGGAGCCTTCACAGCAGCGCCTCGGGGAGGCAAGACTCCTTCAGCTACTTTCATATTGGTCAGCCAGTGAGCTGACCGAACCACCTCAGAATAAACAGTAAGATTACCCGCAACTACCAATCCCGCAACCTCCGGCACTAACCCAGAAATATAGTGCTCAATCCTCCTGTATTCCGGTGTGTGCAAATCCGGGGACAACACCGCCAGCTCATTGTGCCTAGCAGTATAAGCTTCAATCTCAGACCCCACCATCTTGTGATTCCAGACCTCATGCTCAAGCTTCTGGATCTCATCCCTCGGGCAGTACTCGCTTTTCAAAAGCTGAACGAACTCTGTCCAGGGCATAGCATGAGCTTCCCCAATACCCATGGTCTGGGTGGTGGAGTTCCACCAAGTCAGAGCTTGACCCTCCATGGTCGCAGAAGCATACTTAACCCGGTCGCCCTCCGGGCAACTGCACATGGAGAAAACCGATTCGATCTTTTCCAGCTAGCGGAGCAGTCCCACTGCCCCTTCAGTTCCACCAAAGTTGTGGGGTTTGCAATCCATAAACTTCTTGTAGGAGCACTGGGGTGGAGGGGGATTGACAGCACCACCTAGAACAGACACACAGGTAAATAACAAGAAAAGGTACAGTACCCTGGAACAAGGTAGAATAGGTGGAAATTGACGTACCACCCATAGCATTGTGAGCAGCATGGAATGCAGCCAGGGCAATGTTCACGTGCTGTTGCATCAGATTGTCCAACTCCGCTTGGGTTATATTAACGTTTCCACAGCCGCCGCCACCACGGCCACCACCACGACCGCCAGCACGGCCGCCTCTGTGACCTCCACGAGCTCCCGACATCTTCTGTCACAACATGAAACAAAAGACTTAGGCTTGCCTGTGGTATAACCCGTTAGGAATTTCAAGGAACTAGACCGAGTCCAGTTCGGGTCTATCCGTTCAAACACAAAGTCCACTAGGGTTCCCATGCATCACAGTTAATGATCTCGTGTGCACCCGACATGATAAACTGTTCTACATGGTCCTCCAGGCGTGCCTTAAGTTTGAAGTTCAAGTCACCGAACGCTAGCACCCAATCATGGTATTACCATAAGGATAAGTATAAGATAGTATGTATAAGAACGAGTGTGTCTATTGGGGCATAGAAGGGAGATGTCCGAATCCCTGGACAGATCTCAATGGTATGCCGAAGCTACCCCAATGTACACCGCCACCAAGAAGGTTCAATAGTATATCGTTCGCCGTCGAATCATGGTAAGGATGGGACAAAATAGAATGGTAAAGAGTGAACAGATGATGTAGCATAGAAGATGATGACACCGACACCCGACAGTTATATTTGTTACCCACATGTTAAGGCTCGACCATATGTGACCGTCTAGTGTGTGCGACTCGGTTATAGACTAGACTCTACATGCAGTCCTAGTTTACTATAACCCGGATCTGATACCAATCTGTCACACCCTCAAATTTCACGTGCGGGGTTTTACCGCGAGGCGCGTGACACACCAGGATCCCAGTCAACGATCACAATAAACAAACAACAAACATGCATTCATATATATTTTAAAACCAAAACATCATGCTTTGAGCCGTAAACCAGCAGTGGAAGCATTTCTTGTTTACAACCAAAAGACATATTATAGTTTACAAAACATTGTTTAATATGCTTCAAAATTCTTGACGCTGTGCATGACTCTGTGCGCCTAGTCCGTTAACTGCTACCTTAGCGATCTGAGAAAACATGCCAAAAATGTCAACATATAATGCTGGTGAGTTCACAGGTTTTCTTTTATAAAAGAGTTGTTACAAGCTTGAAAAGATCATCCTCGTTAATACTATGTCATAAGAACGTTAGCTAGACGTTAAGTGTTTTTACTAGTACGGTTGGGAACCCATTACTAAACATGTACCAATGTTGAATTTAGCCCAAATTGACTGGGTTACCGATGCCTCGATAACCCGAGAGTTAGAGACAATATGCACCCGCCCGGCATCCCCGCCGTCGGGTGGGGTTTGTGAGGCCCAATAGATCTATCCACATTTCCCTCGTTGTGCATCCCCGCACATTCATGGTTTCCCCCTGGGACTTTCCGTAAAAGCCGTATAGTAACAAGAAGTGCCCATAGTATAACATGACCTATAATAAGTACGTAAGTAGCATGTTTCTCCCCCGAAAGCAAAACGGTAAAAGTGGGGCTGTGACACTCACCTTAGATTGCGTTACTTGAAAACAGTTAAGTAATTATGCTATGATAGCCCCAAATAGCGGCGACCTATCATAAGATGTGTATAAGTATCCGGACTAATAACCCGCAGGTTAACTAGTCCCCGAATGTCCAGACCATAACCATAAACGTTTGAAAACACCTTTGACTGTTAAACCGACCGTACCAGACAAGACCCGACATCCAATTGGTGACCCGACATCCCACGTGTTAGACAATACAAGACATCATGCAATATATGCAATTAAACACTTAGTACGCGCAAGAGTTCACCTAATCTAGCATAACGCTCAATTAACGCATAAACAAGTCCGAACACGTGCTACTATATCATTGGGTGTATCCCAGGGTTCCTATCATGTTCCTAGGTGTCAAATTATGTTCCGTGATGTCAAAATACGCTTACGACAGCAGTACACGCGATTAGGAAACTAATATGCAATTAGGAAAAGTCAACTGGTGAGTAGGGAAAGTCAACAGGCGAGTAGGGGGATTTATCAGGCTAGTAGGGCCCTAATCGCCTGATGCATCAGGCGAGTAGGGGCCTAATCGCCTGATGCATCAGGCGATTGGGCTGTAATCGCCTGATGTGTCAGGCGATTAGAACCCTAATCGCCCCTAGGGCTGCTGTCGCGCATTTTCGCGCGTTAAATCTTCCAAATCAGATCTGAAACATGTAAAAACACCCAATATCAAACCTAAACCATTTACCAACCCATTCCCTGCAAAAACCCCCAACTTACAAATTATCATCTCCATGTTATAATATCATTCTAGCATGATTCCTAACAATAAACAAGCAATGAATCATATCATAACATCCTAATTCTTCAAGAATCACCCAAATGGGTCAAAATGCATACTTTCATCAAAACACTATAACAATAGCTTAAACTCATAGATAATCATCCTAACAACTCCTACACATCAGAAGTACAACAATTTCATATAAACATTCATGTTATAATCACCAAAAATCATCATATGCATCAATACTTCACATATAGCAAGTATTATGGTGTAGACTTGTTTTAGAACTCATTTCCATGGTTTTTAAAGACACATTCTTAGCAAAACAAGGTCTGGACTTTTGGGGAACCAAAACAATAACATTACAAAGGTTTGGGATGAAGAACACACCTTAGATTTTATCAAAGAAATGCGTATTAGCTTGGAAATGGTGAGTTTTGAAGCAAGACAAGTTCCAGAAGTGTTTTGAGGTGTGTGGGAGGCTTAGGATCTGTTAGGGTTGCACTAAGGGTGTTTGGGGAGTCAAGGGTTGTATTTATAGGTGTTTTGACTCGTGCTTGGCAGATCAGGCGAGTAGGAGATCAGATCAGGCGATTAGAAGCTCTAATCGCCTATATACTGCGATTAGAAGCTCTAATCTCCAATAATCTTCCCCAATCGCCTATAGCAATGGCGATTAGGAGCCCCCTGGTTCCTAATCGCCTGTAGGGTTCCAGTTTGGGTTTTTGGCGCGTTAAACACTATTTTAACATATATAAACACATATTCACATACCGACAAGTCACATAATGATTACAAACACATAATGCACGATAACTAACACGTTTACATCCGTTCACCAATTCTCGGGACTCGAGACTTGCGTGTGTGCGTTAAACTCAGTGATTCCACGAATCACCAATCCTTGTACCCATGGTTATGGACCGACTCCCGATGATCCCACGGATCATCGTAACGACTCCTGATGATTCCCCAGAATCATCGTAACGACTCGACTGACCCAGTTAAGTATGTAATATGCATGACTCGCTAAGGTAGACTTACTAGTTTAGTCAATGTTACTAACCTGAGTTTTCCGGGTGTCACAGTTTAGGTGGCATATTAGATTTCCACCCAATGATCAACCATTCAAACTCATTAAAGTTTAGTCTCAGATGATGATTCCATATCATGTTTATGTGCAATTTGTATTTTAGTAAGAGTTATTCATAAAGCTTCCTACTATCAAAAGCATTGTTTTTGCTCTAACTTCTACAGCAATTTCATGATGCTTATAAATATTGGAATTATAAACTATACTTTTATAATTGTAGTATAATAGATTACAAGGAGGATGTTCGATACACTTGGCTGCAACATGAATCAAGATGTATAACAGAAAACAAGAGACTGCAGCAAGACAGAACGACAAGAAGCGCGACTCACTGAGAAATGACCAATATACCCCTAACAGTTTAACGGTTATTTTGGCAGGAAACTAACACCTGTTCAAACATAACTGTCTATATGGGTCATGCCTCTTCAGTTTGTATAAATAGAACATAATATCTTCATTTGTAATCACTTTTGGTTGTTCAATATTTCCGATCAATAAAAGTCTTTTATTTCCCTGCACATGTTCATATATATGTCGCTTTAGATTCTTGATTCTTGTTCTTGATGTCCAACAATAAATTGAACTTTTTAGTAATATTGCAGGAATAATACTAGAAAAGAAAAGGAAAATGAAGATGAATGAATCTACTCTTGATCAATAATCGGTTTTTGACTTTAATGTACATGTTTATATTGGGCAGGATGGCTTTTCCCTCATGCAGACATGTCAAAATGGATGGCATACGCAAACGGTAATTATATTACATAGTCATTTTGTTGTAAGAGCTGTAATAGATATGGTGTCAAGATTCATGATACTAACCAAACCATGTATACTTTGGGCATAAAATGTTTCACAATGTTATGTTTTCAAATTGTGAATATTTCAATGACCACTTGTATCTGTTTGTTTATGCGGATGGGAAACATCCTGCATGTGACCAATCGTATTTTAGACGAAGAGAATATTTTTTTACATTGAAAGATAAAATATATGTGCGCTTCAAGTTTTTCAAGACTGCGTATGAGCTAGAAAAAGCCATCAAAGAAAAATTTCCATCTAAAATAGATATTGGTTCCGTCTACAGTGTTGATGTAAGATTCTTGTAGATCCTTATTTTTTATCATTGTTAAATTCTTTTGCTTATTCAGTGAATTTGTAGTGTTTGCTTATTGGTACATGTTTCTTGATCTTTCAACAGCCTGCAAAGACGCATGCATACTCGCAATCTGGAGAAAATATTTTCACTACTGTGGAAAAGAGAGTTAGTGTTTGCTATCGTAATTTGTGAATGAATTTAAAACACTTAATCGCCTAAATGTTAATCTTTGGTTAATTAGCATGATTAATGATTGTTTACCAATTGGTTTTCTAGAATATTTCAGATTATAATGATGTCAGATATTGCTGTTCTGGAGCAGATGTTTGCTTCGATTGCTAGCGTCTGGTGACCATTGTAATTAAAGTGATTGATATTGCTCTCAGAGGTATACGCACCGGTATAAGTCTTAAGTATTAATTTTACTACAATATATCGTAATATATCAGCTTAAACTAATTCCATGTCTGATTGGTTCAGATGATTTTGGATTCCATCATATTCCCTGGGTATAAAGTGGCCGTCATGGGGTCCATTGTTGGGTTTGTGATGCAAAAGTAAGAAGGTGATACTGCAAAACTTGTAAAACGATAGTTTAGTTCTTTCAACATATGCATCATGTTATATTTGTTGGACCTAATATCAGCATCAAGTTATATTATTTAGTACTTATGTTATGTTGTTGAATTACGTAAACAAACTGGTGTCAATAGGTTAGGTTTTAGGTCAAAATCCGGTGGAAAAGAACACTGTTTAATGACATGTTTGGAAGTTGCAATCTGTCAGGAAGTTGCAAGAAGGGTATAAATACCCTTCTATCCCGACACATAAATGCATCAGTAAATGTGTTTTGTGTCTAAATTCTCTCGGTTTCTATCTGTATACATTTAGTTGTTTGTTTAAACTTCAAGTGTAATTCTCACATTTAGCAATATATAATATGTTGAATCTCAGGCTAAATAATGAGCAAAGGTTGGCTATTGCAGACTATTTCCGCATGTACAAGGTTGATTTTAGTTGTTCATTAAAACATGCAATTATGCAAAATCACTGTTAATCCTTCATTATGATTGTTGTCTCTAACCGTAACAGTAAATCAAAGGTTTCTCTTGTGGGTCCTGCACTTCATCCTTTCCTTGTGTAAGTATCTAAACTTGTATAATAATCCTTAACTTTTAAGATTTAACCTTCGTTAAGTTTCTTTGCACCCTGTGTCAACTCTGCAGTTACTTTGAATACATTGAGCGGAAATTACTTTGCAGCCAACAGTTACTTTCAGATGAGAGATATGAGAAATTACTGGACATGATTACAGATGAATGTATGCAATCTGGATTATGTTACCACATTGTGTCTCACTTGCTCAGTGGCAAAGCTTGAGAAAAAAATTCCGAGGGGGCTGAAAGTCACGAGATCCTTAAAATGGTGGGGGCCGGAGTCAATGCATATAAAATTTTCGGACGAAAACGCGTAAAATTACACTACTAAGCAAAAAAACGGTGGGGGCCGAGCTTCGCCAATGCACTTGTTGTTCAAGAAATGTTTACAAATTCAGAAATAATTTTGTAGCTATAACCTCAGAGCTTAGAGGTAAGTGGCAAGGCCATAGGCGCACTAATGGAAACGATGTAAATATTGTGCGATGGGAGCAACTAAAACACCTGTGTGGCGGAAAAAAGGTATGCCCAATAAATGACTGAATTACAAGTTTTGTCCTTTATGTTTATCTATACTAAATTATAAATGGGGAGACATGGGCAAATATGTCCAAATTGTCAAAGTTAAGATGACATTTGAAAAGACACATGCTTTAAACCTACTAGTGGGAAACCCGCGCGTTGCTACGGGACGTTCTTGTGAGCTAGGGGCAAATTTGTATTGTTTTTGCACCATTATCTACCTAACTTTTGGTTATATAAAGAGTAGTTACACTATATTCATGTATTTCTTTTATTTCATTTTTAAACCAACAATATAATGCCAGATGACACACCCACAACAATGTCTTTATTTTTTGTTTGCCATCTAGTAGGGTGTCGCTTCGCGGCGGGAACACGATGCATTTGTAAGTTTAAAGGTTTCCGAATACTAAACCAAGAATTAGACATTACAACACAAACTATGCAAGTGGTTCAATTTGTTCTTTACTTCACCTCGTTCCTTGGTAGACAATTGTTTGCAACGTTCATTTAAAAAGAATATTTGGCTTTGGAGTTTGTGAGTAGGGGTATAAATGGAAGAAAGTGGGTAAAATTTAGTGATTTATACTTGTGCCTTTTCACATGCCATCTTAACTTTGACATTTTGGACATATTTGCCCATATCTCCCCCTTTATAATGTAGTGTAGATATAGATAATGTCATATAAATCTTTCCCATATTACCCCTATGCCTTGTACTTGTACATTCATTGCCTTCACTCTTCACATATCATTTTACATGAATTTTAAGATGGCATAGGAAAAGTCTCATGCTTAAAACCCAAATGTCATGTAATTTTTTTCCTTTCCACCCTTCATGCAAAACCTACATGTACACATTATTTTATCATAGCCTTCAATTACCATTAATCTATATCTCTAATATCCTTATGTCTATGTTTGTACCACAAAAAACTACACGATTTCACCTCCGCGATGATATCCACCACAATTTCATGTTTATTTAGAAAGATAGTTTTCGGTTGTAGTATAGATGGACTTGTGCCATATAACCACCACAAGATAAATGTTTTTAAAGTGGAATTACTATATATGGTGTATGAAAAAATATTAACATCTTTCACATAAACAATGCATTTACTTACATACTTTGTTGGTTTTAAAAATATATGTTTTCTTATATATTTAAATTATTGCTATTATTTGTATTCATTGAAAGTTTATATGACATTATTTGGTTTTAATTACATACTATATATAATCTATAATCTATACTACATTATAAAGGATGAGGCATGGGCAGGAATGGTTCGGCTCACTGGCTACATTAGGTAATTTTTTAGCTGTTGGGTCAAGTTAGGCAAGTCTATTACACACTTACAAATCACAACTTTTAATTTCTAAATGGACAATGACCTTCATATGAAAGTGTATACAATATCATATTATTACTACATGCTTTTGTCATGTAAATAAACTTTATCATTTAGCAATGTTTCTTCAATGGCACGGTTAAGTAGATATGCAATGACCGGACAGCTTACACAAGAGTGATGTTTATGTTCATTTTGGTATGTTACAGTAACATACCTTTGGTTTATTAATATTTGTTCAATAATGAGTACATGGTTTTTGTGGTGAACTGCAATCAGTTGTAAGTGGCGGTGCACATTTCTTTTCTTTTCTTTCTACAAATACTTGTTAAAACATAGTGTGCACATTTTCTATTCATTTTGCGTAACTTGTGGCAAAAACCTAAGTATCATAATGTTGTATTGCAACCCATTTATGGATCCCGCTGCAACGCGCGGATAAACTCACTAGTACTAGATTACAACGCATGCCCTTAATGTTTAAAATTGATGAGTTTTGTACTTTATGTTCTAAAATCTTGCACGTTACGTCCTTTGACACTAACCTAGTTAGATTTTAACTGAAATGTGAGGGTAATTTCGTTTTTTTTTTTTTTTTTTATACTATTTTAGGGTCTATTTATGTATTTAAGTTAAAGTTTTATATCAAAATAAAATATATATGTTACATATATACCCCATCTCTCTCTCTTATCACTTCTCCGCCGCCTTCACCAGACACCACCACTGCCGCTGCACATCAGTCATCATCTACCCCATCGTGCGCTATTTAACTTCTTGTCTTTCCTCGTATCTTTAAACTTGATCATATTTTATACAAAATCTTAACCATAAACATATATATTTAAAATGGCATCTAAAGACAGATACAACCATTTTATTACAAAAAATATTAGTTACCTGTTTGGCAGCAAAAACAAACAAGAACATTAATATTAAGAGTTTATGCTTTTTTTTTTTATCATTTATATACAAATCAAACAAGAACTTCACCATTGTCACTTGTCAGCGCATCAATAATAATGTTATCAGGTTGCTTTAATTCCAACAAACAACTTCCGGTGGAGGATAATTAAGATCAAGATCAAACGTTAATGGTTTCTCTTGTTTCATCAACCGTTCAAATGAATAGCTGAAACTATTAACCGGTGAAGAATCTAAATCGCCTCTGGTACCCAGTGGCGGACCCAGGATTTTTCGCTGGGGTCCCCATTTTTTGGTGTTCGGATTTTTTACAATGAAATGTTAGTTTTCGGCCCGGTTGCCATTCGGGTCGGGGCCGGACGACAACTAGTAAACATGCCTCGCGCGTTTTATAGTTAATCAAATAAGGAATTAATGTTCAACATAAAGAATGGCTAAGCTTTTTTTCTTTTCGACATTGAAAATATCAAAATTAGAAAGTAATACATCCATGCTATAAAATATTGTAGCATAACGCCAAGATATACATACCGCCTCAATGTCCTCTCGCATATGTCTGAGCTTCACATTAAAAAGTGTCAACCATTCATCCAAATCTTCAACATAGAATGTGGTTGACTCAAGCCCCTGCAACACCCGCAGAAGCATAAAGCTTATGATATTAAGAATGCCTCACCAAATGTTTGGTAGAAAACTAAGCATGTGGCATTGAATTGGGAAGATGGCTTATCATACAGCTCTTTCTAAATGGAATCCATGTTATATGGTGACTGTGCATCATAATGACTTAAATAGATTTAGAATTCATAAAAGGGAAAAAGATTATTTTATCCATACAATTCTCCTAAGAAGCCTAAGCGTTCCAAAATTGATTTATCTTGCCCTATAGTATTAGTATTATATCTTTAAAAAAAAAACAAAAACAAATTTGAGTTGCAAGTCTCGAACTCACAAGCTCCTTGTTAACATAAAAGCGGAGTTACCACAACACCATCTTCCATCTTGATATTATGGGTTCCATTTTAATATTTTTATGGGGTCCTTACGAAAATTTGTATACCGGCTCTACTACATTTTTAAAAAAGATTGGTGTCCGGGGACCCCGATACCATACATGTGGGTCCGCCCCTGCTGGTACCGATTGTGAACGAGGGTCGCCGGCTACTGATCTTTCCAATCTAAAGATATTATTAATATTCACATTCATTTGTGGACGATAAAGATACAGCGGGAACCCATTGGAATAATGTGACAGGGTAAGATCAAGGGCTTCCGGTGGAAGTAGAGGAGCGGCGGCGGTGACAGACTCGACGGCGGTGACGTGGAGTTGGGAATCAGGGAAGTTGGTTTTGGCTTTGGAGCCATGGAACTGATGGTTATGGGCAGGCGGTGGCAGGTGGCGCCGCTGGTGGTGGTGGTGTCTGGTGGAGGCGGTGGAGAAGTGATGTGAGAGTGAGAGATGGGAGTGAGAGATGGGGTATATATGTAACACATATATTTCATTTTGATACAAAACTTTAACTTAAATTTATAAATGGACCATAAAACAGTAAAAAGAAGAATTTACTCTCAAATTTCAGTTAAAATCTAACTGGGCTAGTGTCAAAGGACGTAACGTGCAAGATTTTGTAACATAAAGTACAAAACTCATCAATTTAAAAAATAAAGGACATTATTTGTAATCTGGTATAAATATAAATGACAAAACTTGTAATTCAGTCCTAATAAATTAACCGCTAAAATGTCATCAGCACACGCACGCATAACTTAATAACGACTGTTTTTATCTTTTGTCAAGTTGTATATCATATGCATGGGCTTAAGTTTTATGTATTTTACATTAAAAAAAGGCATCATGAAATCGATTCACTTTTATACGCATCTGTAGTCATTTGAATTTGTGTTTTTCTTCCACATGTCAGATACCTGGCCTTCATAGGTGTGTTGAGGAGATTGTCTGTTCTTTCATTTATCCTAGGATTGATATGAAGGTTAGTAATCTTACCTTCACCATTTTTAGTAAGTGGTTTTCTGTTTTTACTTTAATCCTCTACTTTATAATTTACTTGTGCATTCTATAATTGAAATTTTTTTGCAATTAGTTATACAAAGTTATATTTAAACTCATTTGAGCTCACATCACAGGTTTCAAAACACATGAACCATTTGCTGAAGGCACCCTTTTGTGTACACCCCCAAAACGCGTTAGTAGTCTTTGATGTCCATGTGTACGATACAAAAGTATATCGACATTTTGAATTTTCTTTGAATTTATAAATGTCAACCTTTTTTCCTCCATTATAAAGTTTTATAGATCTAAACTAAAATATCAAGAACAACCACACAAAAAAGAAGATATAGCGACGAAAACAGGTGACAAAACTCTTATTTAACCCAAACCTAAAAACATCCCCCAATACCCTAGATCTTCACCAAATAGTGAAGATCTAATCAATAGATGTTCAGTGTAAACAACTGATTATAAACAATCAGTTAATACACTATAGAAAATATAATAAACACTTACAAAGAGACGAAGACAAGATACAATACAGACGATCAGATGATTAGACGAAAACGATGAGTCTTCTAATATGAAGACTCAGAGACGAGAAAGAAATACGAAACAAAAATAACAAAAATATGAAACCCTAATGATCAAAATATCTGAACACTAGAATATATAGCTGCACACACAAGCTGGACCCTTCGAGAAGCCTTGGGCTGCTCATCTAGACTGGGCTTATCCAAAGAAGACTTGGGCTTATCCACTTTTATATCAATACGGGCCTGCACATAACTCAGCCCAACTATTAGAAAATAAACATAACAAATGTAATAATACTTGAATTATTTATAAAACCATATATTTTTAACACGCCCCCTTATATCAAGTATTAAACATATCAAACATATTCAACTCTTTACAAAAAAACTTTGTGTTGTTCAACACTAAGTCCTTTAGTGAACCCATCAACAATTTGACACTGAGTTTCAATCTTTTCGGGCTGAATTATACCCCCAATAACTTTTTCTCTCAAAAAATGCAGGTCTAACTCAAAGTGCTTAATCCTATCATGGAATACATGATTAGAAGCAATTGAGATGGCTGCTTTACTATCACAAAACAACTTCATAGGCAAATCAACCTTAACTTTCAATTCATACAAAATATTTTTCAGCCAAATCATTTCACAGGCAGCAGAACACATTGCTCGGTATTCAGCCTCAACTGATGACCGAGAAACCGTGTTTTGCTTCTTGCTTTTCCAAGATACTAAAGACTTACCAAGATAAATACAATATCCTGACACTGACTTCTTAGTTTCCAGAAACTTAGCCCAGTCAGAATCAGCATAACCAGTTAAGCTTAGATCATCACTCTTGCTAATTAAAACACCCTTTCCCGGTGACATCGTCAAGTACCTTAACAATCTTAAGGCAACTTGAAGATGACCATTTCAGGGCTTGTGCATATACTGTAACACCCCAACCGATGACGGAAACATCGAGGTGTCACGTAGTGATGATTGTTCAAAAGCTCATGGTACTAAAGTGTAAATATTTTATTCAATGCTTCAAGTTACAATTACATATATCATCAAGTACAAATACTATTCCACATGTTGTCTTGATTAAGCCTTTACTAAGTCCACATGTCCTACATGACATATCTCAACAATCAACCTGAAACATGTACGAAAATATTTTGTCAACATAAATAATGTTGGTGAGTACACTTAGTTTTGTGTACATATAGTATAAGTATGAAAATGTTTACAATTTAAGTGTCATGAGTCATTCAAGGCAAATATGGAAAACACGTAAGTACACAACGCGGGTCAAAATCAAACCTCTTATGTGACAAAGATTAAAGCATTAACAATGACCTAGGACTTCTCACACACATAGGTACTTTCCACTAGGCAGGTTGTCAATCCAAATAGCGCTATCCATTGTTAAAGTCGGCTAGCTAAGTTGATGATTTTGTAATGATTGCAAGTATACTACGTTTATGTTAAAGCATAAAGCACAAAAATTCAAAGCATAACACGTGTATGAATTGTATGTAAAAACATTTATGAATATGTGTAAGTGTAAGATTCATAGGTGTACATGTTTCACCCCAACAGTGCAAGAAAACGAAAAAGGGATAAGTATACTCACTGTTTTGTTAAGCGCGATAAATCCAAACAAAACCCGAACCAGATAACAAATGGGAATTTCGAAGAATTCAACCTATACGTATAAGAATACTAATGAGGAATAATAACTTAAAAGTCTAAGGCATCAGGGTTTGCTAGACTTATGTGGGGAAGATAAAGTGTTTACGTTAACTCAAACTTAATAATAATTTCGAATTCAAGAATATATCATGATTTAAGATAAATATATGACCAAGAAAATAAATATTACTATTTTAATATTTTAAATAAAATATTCAAGTAATTTATTCAAAGATTTTAGTTAACTAACATAACTAATTTATATAATTACAATAATTGTAATTAATTACATAAATGTATACAATTAAATAAAAATTACACACTTATGTTTTCCACACTTAGAAATATTTCAATTTTTTAAAAAAATATTCATAAAACAGGTTTTATAATTTATATTTAATTAAATAATTAAATAATTAGTTATGACTAATTAAATATAAATAAGCTAAAAATATAAGCTATGGTCCAAAAATAATATTTTAGAGAAAAATGATTATTTTCTGATGTAATAGAGGGGAAATAATTTTTCTATAATTTTTCTCAATTTATTGGCATTTAAAACAGATTTAATGAATTTAAATCATATTTCAATGATTAAAAATGATAAAAACAGCAAAAACAACTATTTTCTGGGAAAATAATTTTTTTATCCGTTTATAATACTTAGAAAATAAATTTCCAGAAATTTTGAGATCAAAATCATTAAAAACGAATTTTTAATCAATTAAATATGATTAAAAAAGTTTAAATTAATAAAATTATGAAAATAAGATATTTTGCACAAACTAAAAATATGATAATTTTCTACGAGGTGTCAAGATACTACACCTAAAAATTCATGATTTTTGGAGCAAAAATGAATTTTCTATGAATATTACAAGTTTATAATTATTATAAATGTTTATATTATATATGATAAAAAAAATATATAAAAAAAATAAAAACCGAAATGAAATAGGGGACGCTCTCGTTTTAAGATAAACAACCAAACCACTAGACTAAGTCCCATGTTTGATGATTTAAATGAAACTAAACTATATTTATATAATATATCTAAACTCATCTTCTTTCCCATGAACAAACCCCAACCCTAGAATCTTAGTAACCTTAATTCGTATGATATATCCCCAGATTTCATAGGGCTATTAAAGAGTACTGATTAAGAAACAAAATGGCATAGAGATATCAGACTTACAACCACGAATGATGATCGAAAAAGTAAAGGAAGGGGGCAAACTTCAAGTCACGAATTGGGGGGCTTGGAGTCACGATTAGTTATGTTTTTAGTGGGTTTGTGTTGTGCAATAGTGCAGCAGACTAATGGTTCCATCGGTTTATATAATTGATCGAGAAAATAGTCGTTTGAATGAGTTTTAAGGCCGATAACAGTTCCGGCGGTTTCACATCAGCCACCCAATTTAAAAGCAGTTTAATAACTCGTTACTGATAGGTTTTTGTGTTGGAATTTAAAGTAAAATGATGGAGAAACATTAGGCAATAATAAAAACGAATGAAAACGGCCAAATAATGACATTTTAAACTCGCCGGAGTAAAATTCCGGTGACCGGAATTTCCGATCGGAAACAGAAGGGACGGGGTGGGGGTTGGGGGTTGGGTCTTGATTTCAAAATTAAACTTTCATCAATTGGCAGGATAGGTCCCTCTAGTTTAATTTGGTTAGTTTAAATATAGTTTGGTTAAATATTCTTATATAAAACTTAACATGACTAACCAAATTTAACTTAAATGTTTTATCACTGTCCCGATAAAAACTTTGACGGTTTCCTAAAATCTTTCGACAAACTTATTATACGTTTAACTTATAAATATTTTCACAAAATGTATAAAATCACATTAAAATTTCAAATGATACGATTCGCTCAATCGTCCAAACATAACATGTTCAAGCTACGACTAATTGATACGAAACACCAATTAAACGAATGATGTAACGATCAACGTAATAAATTTAAAAAAAAATCAAAGTACGAGGACTATAAATGTAAATACAATTAAGTCTAAGAAACGCGCAAATGTCACAGTCTTCCCTACTTTAGAAAATTCCATCTCGAAATTTATTTACAGGAAAACTATTTAAATTTGGTTTGAATGAATGGTTAAAATCTTACCAAAAAAAAATTGGTTAGTAAAACTCAAAGTTTGAGAATATATATAAAAATAATTGTTTGGCAAGCGTTTAAAAGTAAAAGCTTTAATTAGCCTTATCCAAACACACCAGGAAACGATTAAATGGATTTGTTGATATCAAAATACGAATATTGTTACGTATTATGAGGTTAGGTTTAGGAAGAACCATAGTTATCAAAGCGCCTAGGCGCACTTAAGGCACACAGGCCGAGCCCGGAGCCTAGGCGCAAGGCGCATAAAAAACGAGGGCTTTTTATAATTAGGCGCATAGTATAAAATACACTTTTTAGGGATTTTAGAGATGTTTTAAGCTTGTTTAGGGCCACTTTAGGATGTTTTAGGGTTGTTTATGACTTGTTCATGACTCCTTTAGGATGTTTTAGAGGTTTATGCAACTTTTTGCCTGAATTTAGCCGGAAATCAGTTTGAAAACAGCCTTGATAGTGCGCCTCAGTGCCTAGGCACACGCCTCACAGGGCGAAGCGCACTTGGTGTGCCTTGAGCCTAGGCGCGCCTAGGCGCGCTTTTGATAACTATGGGAAGAACAAAAAATAAAATAAAAAAAATTGAGATACGAAAGTATCATGTGCTCTATGATGGATTTGAAAGGTGATAATGGAAAGTTGTTTTTTTTTTAAGTCTACCAGGACGATCGAGATTCAAGAGGCACTAGGAGTTTCGCAGGATTTCAATCGCACTAAATCATACTGATAATGGTTAACAGGAGCGCGATGTATAAGTTTGGATCACTAAAAGAATGACTGCGATTGAGTCACTAACTAAGATTACTCAAGATTAGAAATAATATGAAGAACTACACAGAGACTAATGCCATACTCAAGGAATAACGGTTGATGTCAATCACAATGTTTAAGTTTTGGTTTATAACTAATAATCTAGACTAAGGACTGGCTAGGGTTTGTTCTTGGTTTGATTCCCAGTCTCATTCCTGATGCGCCATCAGTGCTTATATATGGGGTGTACCGCAGCTAACCCACCACATCTTTGATACTTCGACAACGTACTAGAAATCTCTCCTAAAACCCTAATAGAATTTCACACCACCTCAATGTACCTGTAAATTCGTGATTACGTTCCGGACCGCAATCGCCAATTTACCTTACATTGGGGTGTTATGTCCTTCTACGACACTAACTCAACACATTAAAACGATTGAAAGTTTGAAGACTATGCAAAAAGAAGGGTGTCATGTTTTACGCACAGCTAGGGTATGATGAGGTCCTTTCCTTTGCCAGGTTCACCTCCTAAGTTAACCCATTCACTGCTTAGACTAAAAGACACTAGACACACACTATGACAGATTAAGCATATGCTTAGTTTCCCTAAAGTCGAAAACACGTTCCAACCTGAGAACTCGTTTTCCTTGTAAGCTTCTATGTTAAAAGAATACTTAACACGTCAACGCGAGTACAAACTCTAACTTCGTTCATTAAGTCACGAGTGAAAGATATACTTTCACACCTCAACTCTAACATGAACACTAGTTTAGTTCATCGATTCTCTATGTCATTTGGTGTATCAAGTGTCCACAGTCCAGATGTTTACACAAAGAAAAAGTTTCACATGTTTAGTTCAGGGATATGATAACCTATCTCGGTAACGAAATATGAATCCAAGAATATGTTGGTATTATGATTACTCATAAGTAAATCATATAATTAATGTTCAAATATTACGTATTTTGGAAATAAGTTATCAACAAGGCATATGTAATCACGTAGCACAATATTGTATCAAACCAATTATAAGATTCATTTATATGTGTATAAGGATCGTAACACAAATAGACATATAGATTGTTTATGTGTAATCAAGATTCACGTAAGTTCTAGCTATGACATGAAGACATACAAAATTTATGCATAGATAACAACCAACTTGCAATCTAGGTCAACACTTATGTAACATCCTGATGAGACGATAACATGTTAAGAATTTTCATCTATGAACATAAAGTACAAATTGATATTGTCTAATGATTTTGAGTTTAAAAACAATATGTGAGTGTGAAAAGTGTTATGCTCAAAGATCGAATTTAGAGTGAAGGTCCAATTTCCAAGTCTCCATGAAAATGTCTAACATAAATCAAATTTGTAGATTTTAAGAAAATTCCTTGATTTCAAACATCATAAATGACCATGTTAATTATTTTGAATTCGAATTTCAACTTTCGAGGAGCGTTAAAAAATCATGTTAAGAGAGACTCATGCATTACATGTCATAGGGCTACAACTTCAATCAATTATAAGAAGACACATGATTAACACGTATTAGATTTGAAACTTAAACACCTCAAATACAAAATTAAAATCCATATAAAAGAAAAAAGAATTGGAAAATAAAACGAATGTGTTAAATGAAATCACTCTGCGTTGATATCAATGTGATGAAGCTACTCCCTAATTGACCAACAAACTCACGTCTTTTAGTTCGCATGCAGACTTCTACTCGACACGAGTTGAATGGTGGTGGTTTGGATAATATTACGGATGATCCAGGTGCCCTGATAAATTTTTAAGAAAATTCTTGTATATATAAATTTTCTGTCAGTTTTGTAAACCCCAAAATTTATTATTGATTTGCTTTAACTACGAAATGTCTAAAGAGTACCAAACTACAAGTTAGACGTAAGTAATTTCAAAATATTTATTACCACCAATCATTAATGGTGGGTACATTGAAAAAAAAATCATGAGTTGATAAAGTATGTGATAAAACTAATATGAAAATTGTCAAGGCATCCTTTTTTTTAATCAGACTGTGTCCCCACACAAGGTATTAGGTCAGATATATCGTACTATGGTTGCATAAAATGTGTACTGGATGAACGAGAAAATCCTTCTAATATTGGATAGTGGGGTGTTGTGCCATTGGGATATAACAATGGGATATGGAGGGTTGTTTGCATAAAAGATTGTTGTAGTGATGCAATGTACTGAGTATGGGAAGTAAGTGTATATAGTTTTGGTTAAATAGTTGAGTTTTCCTTGCAATGGTTGATCAGGACGTCCCAAAACTTTATGTATCAAACACTAAGTTACGGATGTTGGTAGAAATCTGTTTAGGAATGTAACGGTGTTGGGTTAAATCCTTCAGGATATCGACTAAGCCTCCCACAAAAAAAGTCAATGAAAAGAATTTGAAAGTACAAGAAAAGCACAAACGATTATAAACTTGTGGGTATTAGCACATTCACTAGACCAAATGAGTGTACTTTTATGTCGTCGTAGAAAATACATCATAAAAAGCAATCATAAAGAATTACGAGTTTTGGGTTCACAATTGGTTTGACTAAGTATAGTGACAAAAATCACTAAATAAACATGAATGATGGAGGGAAATTGTAGCATAGAGTAATAACGACAAAGATTATGAGACGTCGGTATGATATTTTTCAAGAATCCAACGCAAAGGAATCATATGTTTCCAAAAATACTTGGAATAAGAAATTTATTGATTCAATAATTTTGAAAACTGGAACTTAAAATAAATTGCAATATGAAACTCATGGGGTATAATGTAATAAGCAGTTCATTATGAAAACTAGAGATCAACGATGGAGCATAAAACATTGGATTGTTCCTGTCTAGTTATAGGACTCAACAAGAACTTTGACTGTTCAAGGAATCGAACTCAATTGGAGATAAATGAAGATGTGCTTTTGCCTATAAGTGGACACTCACTCCAGGAATCCCCTAAGTAAGCACAACAGGCATCCACCCTTCCAGATTGCACGTGTTCTCTCAGATAGAGTTCAACACCTTGAAGGAATGAAAATTCAATGAAAAACGAAAGTAGACAATTAATCCAAAAATATCCAGCATGCTCCAAAGTGTAGACCTTTTCCCAAGTGATGTCACTCCTCAAAACCCATGATGAAGAATGAAAGAAAGAAATGGAGAGAGGTAGGGGAAAGAATGGGAGGTGACAAAGGAGAAAGGTTAGTGGAGCAAATAAACAAGTAAACACAAGTAAGGTCAAGTATAGGTTCTTAGTTATAGTCTAGGTCATTTACTAATAACCTAATTCCCTATAACCACGGCTCTGATACCAATCTGTAACACCCCAACCGATGGCGGAAACATCGAGGTGTCACGTAGTGACGATTGTTCAAAAGCTCATGGTACTAAAGTGTAAATATTTTATCCATTGCTTCAAGTTACAATTACATATATCATCAAGTACAAATACTATTCCATATGTTGTCTTGTTTAAGCCTTTACTAAGTCCACATGTGCTACAAGACATATCTCAACAATCAACCTGAAACATGTACGAAAATATTTTGTCAACGTAAATAATGTTGGTGAGTACACTTAGTTTTGTGTACATATAGTATAAGTATGAAAATGTTTACAATTCAAGTGTCATGAGTCATTCAAGGAAAATATGGAAAACACCTAAGTACACAATGCGGGTCAAAATCAAACCTCTTATGTGACAAAGATTAAAGCATTAACAATGACCTAGGACTTCCAACATACATAGGTACTTACCACTAGGCAGGTTGTCAATCCAAATAGCGCTAAAGTCGGCTAGCTAAGTTGATGATTTTGTAATGATTGCAAGTATACTACGTTTATGTGTAAGCATAAAGCATAAGAATTCAAAGCATAACACGTGTATGAATTGTATGTAAAAACGTTTATGAATATGTGTAAGTGTAAGATTCATAGGTGTACATGTTTCACCCCAAAAGTGCAAGTTGTATGAGCATCGAATTGTCAAAAACAAAGACGTTGATCACACAAGTATATCAATTCAGGTGCGGAATCCCTGAATCAATTACGAAATGATAATAAGATCAGCAAAACACACAAATCACTTTAAAACTTTCCATTTCATTATAAACAAGCTTGATTAATCTTACAAAACAGTGTTTACAATGATATAATCTAATTTCAGACTCAATAAAACCCTAGGGAGAAAACACACTCGAAGGAGGGAAACAAAATGACAACTTTGTTTGAACAAGTTCCTTCAATCACACTAGAACTGGGTTGACTGTTCTCAACTTGCGGAATAAAAATATATCTGATTTGGACCATAATAGTCATTTGAATCTGATTATCATACTGTTGATTCTCATGACTACCCCACAATAAAACGTTTCATCATCATCATTTCTTCCACAATTTGTGTAGACATCATCACTATTCTCCAAAAATCTTCAAAAATTGCCACAATTTGTGTAGACATCATCACTATTCGATAGAAAATTTTCGAAATTTTTTTTTACCCCTTAAAATACCAATTTTTCATTCTCTATGTCGAAGGTTAGAATGTGGAAATAAAACTACATTCGACCCCTGTGTAAAGTCGAATGTTCCATGATTGGGTCGAACCAAGTTTGTTTAAGCCTGACCAAAACTGAGATTTCACATTCGACTATGAGATTCCACATTCGACCTGTCGTGAGGTCGAATGTAGAACACAACCAGGTTCGACCTCTGTTATCAACACAAATTAGCAGATTCGACCTCCAAAACCTACGTTCGACCTCCCGAACGGTCGAATCTACTACACATTCAACCATTTGTAGAAAAATGTGTTCTTCTTCAATATTTTCTGCAAATCAGTCCATAAACACTCTAAAACTTCGAATTTGATGATGAAACTTGTATAGAAAGGTGCGGAAATGAAAACCTAACCCTCGGATTAACAAAAACATGGAGAAATCACATGATTTTAGGTTCAATTAAGAATCTAGGGTTTCTAGGGTTTCAACCTTTCAATCAAAAACTGATTTTTAACGTCTGAAATCATGAAATTGAGCAGTGATTGATTCAAACGACTGTTAGATCGTTTAAATCGGTACCACGACTTTGATACCACTTTGTATGAGGATCAAATTGTCAAAAATAAAGACGTTGATCAAACAAGTATATCAATTCAGGTGCGGAATCCCTGAATCAGTTACGAAATGATAATAAGATCAGCAAAACACACAAATAACTTTAAAACTTTCCATTTCATTATAAAGAAGCTTGATTAATCTTACAAAACAGTGTTTACAATGATATAATCTAATTTCAGACTCAATAAAACCCTAGGGAGAAAATACACTCAAAGGAGGGAAACAAAATGACAACTACATAACTTTAAAATGAATTCAGTTCTTATATAGACCTGCACATTCGACCTTTTGAAGGGGCGAATGTGCAAGTTCGACCAAACATATGGGCGAATCAACAGCAGTCTTCTACAAAACTTCTCCTTCGACCAAAACTTCTCCCTTCGACCATTTGTCTTCACATTCAACCAGATTATGTTCCACATTCGACCTCCCTAAATCAGCAAAACATAATGAATGTGAAATCCAATAGCACTAGTCGCAAATCGTGTATATACAAACTCCCCCTCGACTATTGCTTGGATTGCTTAAGCCTTCGCTCTTCGTCCATCTTCTTGTTCATCAGCTTGATGTGTAGTAAGGTCTTCTGCTCTTTCGTCATTACTGGTTCATGAGTTTGTTTCGATTTCTTCTTTTCTTTCTGAACTTTAACAAACTTCCCAAGTTTCTTATCATAGTCGCATCCCGCATTAACATCCCACGCAAAACACAAAAATACCACACGTTGATATTTTGCAGCCTGTTCACTATCTTTTTCTTCACAGTAGATCGGGTTGTAATACAGCATGATTATGTCTTCATGAGAGCAGTTTATCAACCACATTGGATCAAAGATATGTATCTTCTTGAAATCATTCTTCCCATCTTTCAACAAGATAATAGCTTCTGCCGTCTTCCAATCATAGTACCACTACATAAAGTCTTTTGAGAAGTGTTGTGGAATAGGCATCAAAGGTATATGTTTTAAAACTGTCGGTGGATCATATTTCAAAGTAACCTTGTTCATCCCCGTTATCTGATCTTTGATCTTGTTATGAACAATCCTCCTTGGATACTGTGGGGTAAACACATCCCATTTCGTCCTGCTCTCTCTTGCCATGCGATCTGCAAAGTATCTAACAGCATCGCTGTTCACAGTAGTACCTGACAACGTATGTCTGCAGACGTCGCGTACAGCCCAATAAGGTAGTGTTTCAATGTCATGGAATCTGTTGAAATACATAATTCCTTTCTCCCACTTCACTGCAACACACCTCAGCTGTCTTAAATACTTCCACCCGAGAGCTTTACCTTTAAACAGTTCATTATGAAACTTATAGAAACCACATTGAATCTCAGTATTCGGTCGGTTGGCTTCTTTCTCTTTCAGCTTTCTCAACAAGTTCTTCAGATCGTTAGATTGTTCAACATTCGGTTTCTGACTTTCTTTGTTCTTGAATAATTCATACGAACTTCTTACTTTTCTCACGTGCAAGTTTCTCAGCTTGGCTTAACAGTTCTTCAGAAAATTCAGGAAATCCAGAATCCTTATTATCTTTAAAGTATTCTGGATATTCCTCACTTGTAATATCCTCTATCTCAACATCCTTCAAATACAGGAGTATCTCTATCATCAAAGTGATTTCCTGCTTCTTTCTCAGAAATATTCAGAATCTGATTCTCACTCATTAACTCTTCAAGAGATTTCCCAACCTGTTTAGCCAGACCTTTAAGTATTTCTTTCGAAACTGCTGTAGAAACTTCACCGTCTTCAAGATCAGGATCGTTATATTCAAGCTAGAATCTCATTTCATCTGATTTAAATATTTCTGGAAATCTTCCTGCCATATCAATCGTCAGATAAAGATCCGATCTTTTCATTCCAGAAGATATCATCATCATCAGTATTGCCACCAGGAGCTTTCGAACTCGATTCTCCTGCATCTTTTCCTGATTCTCTCTTTTCACACTTATATCTATTAGTGTTATCATCATCGTCATCATCATCATCATTCGCAGAGCTATTATCATGTCCAGAATCACCTCCTGAACCATTATTATCATCACCATCTTTCTTCTTTTTCTCAGGAGCATCACCAGCATCCTGTTCAAGATCTTCATCATCTTCTTCTTCTTTTTCCGACTCAGATGGTTCAAAGTCAACAAGCTCTTCTTCACGTTCTTTATCCTCCTCTCCTTCTTTCAACTAAGGAGCTTTTTCATACAAATCATCAATCAGCTTCCTAAGCCCTTTGTTATCTTTCGTTACCTGCTTGTTTTCAAGTCTTAAAGCCATGTATCTTCTAGTATTCCTTTGTTCATGCTTTAACAACTTCATATTCGCATTCTGGAGTAACATAATCTTAGCTTCCAGCTCTTCCTGACTCTCCTGTGAAGACTCAACAATGTCTAACATCTTTCTATCATTCTTCCTCAACTGATCAATCTCTTCTTGTTGCTGGTTTATGATCTTCATCATTTCAGTCAGCTTCTGATTAACTGCATCCATCAGATCTCCTGATACAGTAACCTGTGGAGTAGAAGCCTCGGCAACTGGAGTCTTTTTCTTGAACTTGTTTAAGACTCGTTCCATAGCCTCATTAAAGTCATCAGTTGGAACAGAACTCTTCTTAGCAGCAGATGTTTTCTGTTTCTTCGCTGCTGGGGATGTCACGAGAGACTTCGAGCTAGACATTTCAGGAACTTTCTTTCTTGCAATCAAGCTTTCAATTAATTTAGCTCTCCTCTTCTTAGGCTTTTCAATTTCAACAGCCTTAGCTTTCTTCTTGTATATTGGATTCTTTTGTTTTTCTCCAGCCTTCGGTGATCCACCAAAATCTTCAGAACCCAATCCAAGACTCATATCAATGTCATCCATCACAATCGAACTCTTCAACCTCTGTTCTTCTAAAGTTTGATTAAGACTTTCAGATTCACTAGCCACAGTGGCCTTGGGCTTGGTTGTCTTAATAGTCTCATCAGCAGAATCCCATCTCTCATCCTCCTGAGTCTCTTCAGAATCTATAGACTCTTCATCAACCAATCGAGTACCTTTCTTTGCAACACTCTTTTGTCTTCGAGATGTTTTCTTTAGAGGTTCTGCTTCAACTTCTTTTTCTTTTCCCTTTCCTTTACCACTCTTTGCACCAACATTAACAACTTGTCGCTTTCGCTTTGCTTCAGGATTGACAGGACATAAAGGATCATCATTATCAGATTCACTATTCTCATTTCTAGTCTTGTCTACACCTGGATCATTTTAACCTGGATTAATCAGGTGTCCAAACAAATTCTTCAAAGGTGGTCTTTCGTTTTTTGGAACTCCCTTATAACCCTTCATTCTCACCAACGTACTCAGACTCATATGATCCTGTACGACAATCTGAGTTGGATCTTTCTTCAACTTCTTGTATTTCTGATCAAAAATCATCTGTAGGAATCTGGGATAAAGCAGAAACTTCTTGTTCTTCAAACCTTTCAAAGGTTCAAGCATGTGATCAAGTATCATCCCAGAAACGTTAAACGGCTTGTTCAGAATCAGTGCTACCATCAAAGAGCTAATACTCTTCCTCATAACATCATAGCCTCCACTAACAGACCCAAAAACATGCAGCATCACATGAGCCAGGTATTTAAACTGTGGGCACAGTTTACCTTTGTGTAGGGCTCCATCTGTGATAGGTCCGTTATACTTCATTCTCAGAAAACACTTCCTCTGTTCTATCCATGATAAGCATCTTGGATCAGTCGGCTTGTCTTTCAGTCTCAAAGCTTTTCGAATGTCACCTTCAGTCACAATTGCTATCTCCCCCTGAATATTACTAATAATTGTCGTTTGATTATCCCAAAAATCTATCCTAGCATTCTTCCAGAACTCCTTCTGATGGTCTCTGTAAATAATAGCAGTTGTGGCAATACCATCTACAACTCTGCTCCGCTTCAAGAAATCAATGATACCAGTGAATTCTGTATGTTTCTTCACATCTCCAAGAAATGCACAGCAGTTGTGAGCTTCTTCGAACGGTAACTCTTCCTCTGGCTCCTTTCCGACAACCTTTTCAGACGATCTTACTGGAATATCAGTACTTTGAGGTTCAACCATTGAGAATCTGCAAAAACAAAACACGAAAACTCATTAGAATCGGACAAAATATACAAAATTGAAATTTTGGTTTTTGGAATTCCACCTTCGACCAAACGTGGGTGCGAATGTGGAAAAATCAAGGTTCGAATGTGGAAATAAGGTTCGAATGTGAAAAAGTTGTTTTAAAATTGTACATTCGATCTTTGTTCCTCTTTCGACCGTTTGAACATGTCTCCTTCGACCAAAAAGTCACATTCGACCCTTTTAGAATGGTCGAAACGGACTGTTCATCTTCCAACTTTTCAGATTTTGTTTTGACTATATTAACATGCCATTTTCATTTGTTCAGTTGCTAACATGACCGATTAAGCTTTTAAATCCATCAATTGTGATAATTATTCAATTATAAAGTGTTTTTCCACAAAATCTAGGGTTTGACAAGTTCTGTTGATCAATTAAGCAATCTGCTATGTTTAAACCCATGATTTTGTTATCTTCTCCCTCTAAAACACTTAATGATTGAATCCTAATCAAAATGTATGACTAAAACAGCCTTTAAAACCACAAACGATTCAGTGTTAGGGTTTGAACACTAAAACGACGATTCTGCCTTGATTAGTTGATGAATACCTGCGATTCTTGTATAGAAATGATCAGAAACAATCAGAGATCAAAGTTACAGGGTGTATAAAAATCGAGCAACAAGAGGTTGGAATCACAGAAATTTGAAAATTTTTCGAATGATGGTTCGAACGTGCAGAAGTGATTATATAGGCTCCACATTCGACCCTTTTACTTGGGCGAATGTGAAAATATGTCCACTTTCGACCCTAATTAAAGATTATCTAATTCATCGTATCCAATCATTGAAGCAAATCATGATTGATATCATCCCTCAACCTGGTAGAGTGCACAAGTTACTTTGTAGCATTGAGTTGCTGACCTGTACACATCTGTGCCTCGTACCTTGTAAATTACAGATGACGAAAGCATAATCACGCGTTACAATGAGTCTTTGTGCAATTATTCCTTGATACGGGAGTATGTCGTGTGTGTGGGAACCACAAATAATTGTGTTTATATTATAAATAGTCGTATCAGTCTAAAGCACTGCACAATAGTCTGCATGTGAGTTTATGTGGACAACAATATCAGCAGTTGCCAGATCACACATCGTCTTTAATGATAATATAAATCAAAAGATCAATGGTGTGATCAGATTTCTCAATAACTGATTCGATCCTCTTACCGGAATCACAAAACATTTACTGCTTATGTTTACATTTCTGCATTTTTCATTTTTCGTCAAAAATACAAAAACTCAAAAAGATTTTCGGTGTGTTTTTACAAAAAATTTTTTTTTCAGAAAATCCAAAAGATTTTACATTTCTACATTATTTTTGATAACCGATGGTGGTTGATGGTGATTTTCTGAATCTTGATGGACCATTTGAGTTTTGTGATCTTAAAATGAGAAATAATGAATGTCAGATGCTTAAAAGTTAAAAAAAATATTGAACGGGATTCGATTTTGAGATTTGGTAAAAAGTTTTAAAAAAATTCCAATCTCCATTCGTCTCTTCGATGGGTCGAATGTGGAATTTTTCCTTTACATTCGAGCTTTTTAAATGGTCGAATGTGAGTGTTCTTGTGTCTGTTGCACATTCGAACCACATTTCTTCCTTCGAACCTTTAATTAGGGTCAAAAGTGGACATATTTTCACATTCGCCCAAGTAAAAGGGTCGAATGTGGAGCCTATATAGCCAGTTCTGCACGTTCGAACCATCATTCGAAAATTTTTCAAATTTCTGTGATTCCAACCCCTTGTTGCTCGATTTTTATACACCCTGTAACTTTGATCTATGATTGTTTTTGATCATTTCTATACAAGAATTGCAGGTATTCATCAACTAATCAAGGCAGAATCGTCGTTTTAGTGTTCAAACCCTAACACTGTATTGTTTGTGGTTTTAAAGGCTGTTTTAGTCATACAGTTTGATTAGGATTCATTCATTAAGTGTTTTAGGGGGAGAAGATAACAAAATCATGGGTTTAAACATAGCAGATTGCTTAATTGATCAATAGAACTTGTCAAACCCTAGATTTTGGGGAAAAACACTTTATAATTGAATAATTGTCACAATTGATGGATTTAAAAGCTTAATCGGTCATGTTAGCAACTAAACAAATGAAAATGGCATGTTAATATGATCAAAATCTAAATCTGAAAAGTTGGAAGATGAACAGTCTGTTTCGACCATTCTAAAAGGGTCGAATGTGACTTTTTGGTCGAAGGAGACATGTTCAAACGGTCGAAAGAGGAACAAAGGTCGAATGTACAATTTTAAAACAACTTTTTCACATTCGAACCTTATTTCCACATTCGAACCTTGATTTTTCCAAATTCGAACCCACGTTTGGTCGAAGGTGGAATTCCAAAAACCAAAATTTCAATTTTGTATATTTTGTCCGATTCTAATGAGTTTTCGTGTTTTGTTTTTGCAGATTCTAAATGGCTGAACCTCAAAGTACTGATATTCCAGCGGGATCGTCTGAAAAGGCTGCCGGAAAGAAGCCGGAGGAAGAGTTACCGTTCGATGAAGCTCACAACTGCTGTGCGTTTCTTGGAGAATAGTGATGATGTCTACACAAATTGTGGAAGAAATGATGATGATGAAACGTTTTATTGTGGGGTAGTCATGAGAATCAACAGTATGATAATCGGATTCAAATGACTATTATGGGCCAAATCAGACATATTTTTTTGGATCAGTATTGCTCTTTGTATGAACTTGCTAGTGAACACTTAAGTGTCTAGCAAGTTCTTTATCAGTAATAGCACAGCGGAATGATATAAGTTAAAGCTACACTTATCAACAGGAGTTATTACTCCCCCTGGATGTTTGATAAAACTAAAGACAAGTATTTAATGCGAATCCAAGCATTGAATGAGAATGAATACTTAAACAGATTCTCAGTAAATGAAATGGAAAATAACAATGATAAGCTTTGAAGGATTTCTGTATTAAAAATCAATGTCTAAAACAGAGGGATGAACCCATCTATTTATAGACTTTACAAATACATGAACCTTGCCAAAAAGCAGGTTCAGAGACAAGTTGCAATCTTGGAACTTGTACAAAAAGTTAAAGTAATACTAAACTAATAAACTACTGAAACATAAGGCGGTGGAAAGATTCTTGAATAAGTGCTGATAAATGACAAACTACTGATGAATAGTCTGTCTTCAGTAGTTCTTCAGTGAACTGTCTGGTTTGGACTTCAGAACTTCTGATGCATTTCTTCTTCAGTACTTGTAGAATCCTTCTTCAGTACTTTAGTCTTCTTTCTTCAGTAGTTCTATACTTAGAATATTTCAGACAGAAGTGAATTAGACTTAGGTTTCCAAAAGTGGTTTCACCAATCCTCTTTGTCCTAACAATCTCCCCGTGGATTGATGAAGCCAAAACCTTTCTAATTCCTTATTGTTTTCTTCTGTCATTCACAATCTTCCATATCCCTTTGAACATGGAATTCTTTAATTGATTCAGCTGCTCATCAGTGAGAGATCCCCTTTGAGGTTCCAGATATTGAATTGTAAGCAAGTCCTGAGTTGATAATTTCTTCAGTTCATTTAAGGACTTGTAGGTCTTGCTTGTAAGATCTCTCCTTGTCACTAATACTGAGTTGTCATCAGTAAAGGACCATCTGATGATCGGCACTTTAGACTTGTCAAAGTCTGAAGTATAGGGAACCATGCTGGTCCCTTGGGAAGTTCCTGAGTGTTGAATATTTTCAATTTCAGTGACTCTCAGGTGGGATTCACTTCTTTCTTCTTGTTGCACCACATCAGGTAGTTTGAAAGTTGGCAAGTGATGTTCAGTAACTACCTTAGTATGCAGTTTGTCTTTGACTCCCCGATGGGGGTTCTTTTCACCCTTCCCTCACGGTACTACTTCGCTATCGGTCACCCAGGAGTATTTAGCCTTGCAAGGTGGTCCTTGCTGATTCACACGGGATTCCACGTGCCCCATGCTACTCGGGTCAGAGCGTCTTCTGGATTTGGTACGCAAATGTAGAAGGATCCCTGAATTGTGTTATCAGAGGTTTTTCTTTAATATCAAATTCTGAATGGACTACTGTGTTTCCTTCTAGTAGTACCATTTTGAAGTCAGTCTTTGTATTGTCCTCTGTCTTCTTCTTCTTGGTAGCAGTTCTTGTAACACCAGAAGTTCTAACTACTGAAGTTGATACTTCAGAAGTTTTGAACTTCTCTGGATTAGCAGCCTTTGCAGCTTTGTACTTCTTGTATGTGTCTAGTAATCTTTCTTCTTTCCATCTTGACACAGAAGCTTTTGAACCATAGCTGTTTGCCACCAGTTCTTCAATCATCTCAGCTCTCTTAGCTTTTCCATCTTTATTTGTTGCAAGTTTGTCTCTAACAATTTGAGCTCTTCTTGTTAGCTCATCTATGGAGAGTCCTTTCAGTGAAGAGGCTTTAGTCTTGCTGTTCTTTGTAATGTAAGACACCAGTTGTTGTCTTTTGTCTTCTTCAACAACTTCTTCAAGGTTAGCATGCCTTCGTAACTCTGCTCCATAAGCTTGTAATTTTTCATTGTAGCTTAAATCATCCCTTGCTTCCAAAGCATTCCAGATCTCATCTTCCTTAGCCTTTCATTCGGCTGCAATTAAACTTTTCTCAAGTAGTTCTTTGGACATTGATAGAGGAGAAGGGTTCACCACAGTCATTGTTGTAGTAGGCTTTGGAATAGGAGTTGGTTGTTGTTCAGTTGTCTTGGAAGGCTCCTCAGTTGGTTGTATGTTGGAAGTGTTAACTTCTGATGTGTTGACAACTGCTGAAGGTTTGTCAACTACTGAAGGATTGTCTTCAGTACTTTCTGAATCATCATCAGAACTTTCAGCATCAGAAGTTTCTTCATTATGGCCTTGGGATGTTTCAGCTTCTTCTATTTCTTTCTCAGAGACACCAAATTGTTGAGCCAGTTTTTGTCTTCTGGCAATGTCTTTGAGTTCTCTTTCGTGGAGAGCCACTCTTGCTTTTACTCTAGCTTTGAATGACTCCTTTGGTTCCCTAATTTTCTCCCCCTTGTTGGATTCATCAAGTTTGGAAGGTTTGGAGAAAGTACTAGTAAGAATGTTGATCTGTTTTGAGTTGTAGTCAATTTTGTTTGACAGATCATTGACTTTTGTTTTGATCACTTCAAGTTGGTTCTTGACAGACAGCTCCAAAGCATCTGTGTAGTTTCTGAAGTGATTAGTGATGAGTGTGTTCATCATATGGTATAAGGGACCATCTGGGCTACATAGTTGGTTCAAGTCTTGCTTGTTGACCCAGGGAATTGGGTAGGCATTTTTAGTGAGGGGTGTGTTTTGGGTTGATCTTCTTGTTGTACAGAAGATGCCACTTTAGGGGAATCAGGGATCAAATGGACTCAGCTCTTTGAGCTTAGATACACCATGTGCAGGACCTTCACTAGCAGCCGTCAATTCAATGTTTGGTTGTGAAACATCATCCAAATCAATGGAATCATCTGAATCCCTGATTACATCCTCAATGAGGACAGTATCAGTTACATCATGAGCTGAGCCCAACTCAGTTGTCTCATGTACCTCTTTTTCTTGGTTCAGAGGATTTCCTACCTCAGGTATTAAGCCTTCATCAGTAGTTGCCACAAATGAGGTCTTAGCAATGTTACTCCTTTCCTCAGATCCACCACTGGGTGGTATGTGAGTAGTAGCAGCCTCAAATGTACCTAGAGTATCTATGTTTGGGCTTAGAGACCCTGGTTCATCCTCATCTCTTTGGTTAGGGCTTTGAGTGTTTTGAGAGAGAAGGAGGGAATTTTTGCTTTTTTAAAGGATAAGTGTTGGAAAAGGTATTTATCAGAAGTTTTTAACCACCTAGGTCAAACTTCTGATGTGGGAAAAGTCTGATTTACCCTTTTTGACCAAATTGCTGATGAAGAACATGTATCATCAGTAGTTCCCTCTTTTTCTTCAGTAGTTTTGAACAACTGATGAGAATGTTTTTATAAATAATTTATTCATAACTTCTGAAGTTTATTTTATCAGAAGTTAATCATTTTCCAGAAAAATATTCCCATACTGATGTTTTGTTCATCAGTAGTTTCTCTCTTGTTTGTTTTTCAGAAGTTTTCAGACTTAAAAACAGATGTAAGTGAAAAATGAAAATATGTGCAGAAAAATAAAAAGAAACACTTACAAATTTAGCATCCCAAGCATGGATACTAACTTCTGAAATGTTGATGTGTCAAGGGGTTTAGTGAAAATGTCAGCTATTTGATTAGCTGTTGCTACATGTTTCACTTCAGTTTTGCCTTTTTCATGGCAATCTCTTATGAAATGATACCTGATTTCAATATGTTTGGTTTTTGAAAACTGAACAGGATTCTGAATGATGCTAATGGCAGATTTGCTGTCTACAAGCAATGGTGTCTTGGTCTCTTTGATTCCATAATCAAGAAGTTGATACTGGAGCCATTGTATCTGTGATGTACAACTTGCAGCTGCAATGTATTTAGATTCAGTAGTTGAAGTTGCAACAGATGTTTGTTTATTTGATTGCCAGGACACTAGACAGTTTCCCAAGAATTGACAACCACCAGATGTTGATTTTCTTGACATTTTACACCCTGTATAGTCACTATCTGAAAAAGCTAATAACTTGGTATTGCTTGAAGCAGGATACCAAATTCCAAGTGTTGGAGTTCCTTTCAGATATCTGAAGATTCTTTTGACTGCAATGAGGTCTGATTACCTAGGAGCTGATTGATATCTAGCACAGACACATGTTGAAAACATAATATCTGGTCTAGAAGCAGTTAGATATAAAAGGGAACCTATCATACATCTATACATGGTTTGATCAACCTGTTTTCCTTGATCATCTGGTTCAACATGTGTGATTGGTGTCAAGGGAGTGGAACATGATTTACAGTCTTGTAAAGAAATTTTGTTTAATAATTCTTTAACATATTTTGATTGATGTATAAAAGTTCCATTTGTTTGTTGTTTAATCTGTAGTCCCAGAAAGTACTGCAGTTCTCCCATTGTACTCATCTCAAATTTTGATTGCATGAGTTTCTTAAATTCATCACACAGTTTTGTGTTTGTTGAACAAAATATGATATCATCAACATATATTTGAACAAGTAAGACATGATTTCCAACATGTTTTATGAAAAGAGTTTTATCAATGGAGCCTCTTGTGAAGTTATTTTTGAGTAGAAAGTTACAAAGTGTTTCATACCAAGCTCTTGGAGCCTGTTTGAGCCCATAAAGAGCTTTGTCTAGTTTGTACACCCACTCAGGATGAGAAGGATCCTCAAACACAGGTGGCTGACAGACATACACTTCCTCTTTTATTTTTCCATACAAAAATGCACTTTTAACATCCATTTGAAAAACTTTGATTTTGTTGGAAATGGCATATGCCAGAAATAACCTGATGGCTTCAAGCCTTGCAACTGGAGCAAAGGTTTCATCATAATCAATTCCTTCTTCTTGAGAGTAACCTTGTACTACCAGTCTTGCCTTGTTCTTTATAATCATACCAGCCTCATCTTGTTTGTTCCTAAAAACCCATCTTGTGCCAATTGGTTGCTTGTTTGGTGGTAAGGGACAGATTTCCCAAACCTGTTGCTTTTTGAATTGAAGCAACTCATCTTGCATGGCTTGCACCCAATTGTTGTCTTTGAGGGCTTCTTGGTACTTCTTAGGTTCCAACTGAGAAATAAATGCTGAGAAGAAGCAAAAGTTGGAAAGCTGGTTTCTTGTAAGAACACCTGATGCAATATCACCCATGATTTGTTCAAGTGGATGATCTTTGTGTTCAATCAATTGTTGTAAACCACTGACAGGTGTAGGTGGCTCTTGTACTTCATCAAACAAACCACTGAGGTTTATAATGTCTGGTTTAGCAGTTTCAGTGTCTTCAGTAGTTTTAGGTGCTGAAGCAGATGTTTGAGTTTGTATATCAGCAGTTCTTGAATCAGAAGTTTGTGAAACTTCTGATGGTTTGGAAGTTGACTTAATGACTGTTTGAGGAGTCCATGGTGCTGGATCCTCATCATCAAACCTTTGATCACCATAATAAGTAGGTTTAGATGAAGTAACAGTCTTTTCAGGTCCAAAATGGAAGCTGTCAAGGTCAAAAAGTTCAGCAGGATGTGCTGGAATAAGAGTGTGTTTTGACTCATTGAACTTGACATTCAATGTTTCTTCTACTATCCTGGTTCTTGAGTTAAAAACCTTGTAGGCTTTTCTAGTGGAAGAGTAACCAAGAAAGTAACCTGAATCAACTTTGGCAGCAAACTTTGAAATAGAGTCTTTGATGTTTAGAATGAAACATTGACATCCAAAAGCCCTGAAAAAGGAGATAAGGGGCTTTATGCCATGAAGAACTTCATAGGCAGTCTTGGAGTGTCTCTTGTTGACAAGGACTCTATTTTGAACATAACATGCAGTGTTAACTGCTTCAGCCCAGAAATATAATGGTAGGCCTGAATCAGCTAACATTGTTCTTGCTCCTTCAATTAAGGTTCTGTTCTTCCTTTCTACTACACCATTTTGTTCAGGAGTTCTGGGAACACTGTATTGTCTAATAATCCCTTTAGACAAACAGAATTCATCCAGAGTTTTGTTCCTGAACTCTGTCCCATTGTCACTTCTAATGGCTTTGACAGACAAAGAATATTGTTTCTCTACTTGTAGAATGAAGAACTTGATGATTTCAGCAGCCTCATCCTTGGAGAATAAGAAGAATACCCATGTAAATCTTGAATAGTCATCAATGATGACCAAGCAATACTTCTTCTTACCAAGGCTCATGATTTTTACAGGCCCAAATAAGTCCATATGGAGTAGTTGAAGACATACAGTTGTTTTTGATTCTTCAATAGACTTATAGGAGGACTTATGCTGTTTTCCCTTCAAACAGGATACACAGTGTTCTTGACACTGGTATACCTTTAAAGGTAGACCTCTGACCAAGCCCATTTTTGTGACTTTATTTATGGTTTTAAGGTTCACATGGCCAAGTCTCCTGTGCCACAGATCAGTCTCTGAAGTTGATGCCTTTGAGAAGAAACAGGCAGTGTTGTTCAGTACTTTGTCCTTTTCAATGTCCACTGCATAGACATTGCCACATCTTTTGGCTATCAACAAAGTATGATCTTCAATGATCTTCTCTATCAACTTCTGGCCTTCTGGTGATATGATCTTGCATGCTGTCTTTTTGATAAAGGAAGAATATCCTTTATCACACATTTGTGACATACTCAGCAAGTTGTACTCAAGGTTTTCAACCAGATTGACCTTGTCAAACTGTATTTTGCCAGAGGAGACATTGCCATGTCCTAGCACATATCCCTTAGCATTGTTCCCAAAGGATACAAATCCTTCTCTTTGACTGATAAAATTGTTTATCAAGTATCTGCATCCAGTCATGTGCATTGAGCCTCCACTGTCAACATACCAAATGCTATTTAAGCCTCTGGAAACTCTCTGCACAAGATAGCAAATTAGTTAGATTTGGGAACCCAAGCCAGTTTGGCTTTGGGTTTGCTCTTGAGAACATTTACAGTTTGTTCATGACCAAGTTGAGGAATCCATGTCTTTTTGGCAATGGATTTTTCATTAAGAGCAATGGTGGTATCCTTTTGAGGACCACCATCAACTTTGGTCATCAGTAGTTGTACCATGTTCATGAGATCTTTAATCTTAGCAGTTTGTGAAACTGCTGATGATTTAGGTCTAACTACTGAAAGAGAATTTTGAGAAAAAGATTTTTGTTGAGATTTTGTCTTTTTCTGAGAAAAGGTGTTTACTGGTTGTTGTTTCCTAGGAGAAAAAGTTTCTACAAAATCATTTCTGATTTGTTTTCCCATAACCAGTTGTTTAATTTTCTTGTTGTACTGAATACCTTTTCTGTATCTGCAAAATTCTGTCTTGTGGTTGAACAGACCACAGATTTCACATTCTTTTGTCTTTTCTTTCAAAGACAAGTTTCTGACTGTATTGATTGGTTTTAGGTCATCAGTAGTTTTCAGATTCTCAACTTCTAATGTAGTTGAAACTACTGATGGCTTAATGTCAGATTTGATCAGTACTTCTGAAGAACTTTCTTTGTGATTTTTTTGAAAGTTTTCATGGAAAGATGTGCATTCTTTCTCTTCAGAAGTTTCACCTGAAACAATTTTTCTCCTATCTTCAGTAGTTTTGGGGGAAAAAACTGTTGGTGTTTCAGTGTGATTGTACCCTATGCCAAACCTAACATTTGAAGCACTTTGTTTGTTTAGCAATAGTTGGTACCCCTTACAAGATTCAACCCATTTTTCACAAGTGACCTTGGTGTCAGCAAGCTCTTGTCTGACATTTCCTAGGTCATTTATCATGATTTTAATTTGTGCTTGGGTTTCAATAGCAGTGTTAGTTAATTTAGAAACTTCTTTTGTTTTTGTAGAAAGTTTTCTTTCTAAATCACATTTCATCTGAGTGAATTTTCTCTCAGAGTCATTTGCTTTACCTTGTAGGTGCACATTAGTCTCTCTTATGAGAGCAAAAGATTCTTTACAAGAAGTTGAACAAAGTTTTGTCAAAGATTCTTTTGATACCTGTGACAAGGAAGATTTTGAGGTGCATCCCTCAAATGCCATCAAGGCAAAGTTCTTTCTGCCATTGTCAGGCTCTCCCCAGTTGATGACAAACATCTTGTTGTCTGCATCAGGGTTACACTCAGTACTGTCAAAAGGAAGACTGCTCCAGTCAACATACCCTGAAGTAAATAAACTTTGTTGTGAGGGTTGCTGAGTCTGTGGAGGTGGTTGAGCAGCTGGAAAGGGAGGGATTGATTGTTGGCTCTGCATCTGTTGAGCAGGCATCTGTACATATTGTACTTGTGGCACATATTGGTGTTGTGGAGCTTGTGCCTGTACAAAATGTGCACTCCCTAGTGTTCCATTATTCCTGTTATAACTGGGGTTAAAATTTTTTCCAGACTGAGATAGGTTAAAGCTAGAGCTTCTACACTCTCTAGCAAAGTGTCCCAACTTTTGACACTTGTGACATCTAAGTTTAGATTTGTCAAAACCAATTTTTGTTGAGCTGTTGAGTCCTGGAAACTTCCTTCCTGGCCTTTTGTAAAATTTGTTTGTTTTTAAACTTAACATGGCCAGTTAGTGTAGAATATCCATTTCTTCCAAGTCATCACTGCTAAAATTTTTTAAATCATCCATGATAAAACACATGTTATCAGCAGTTTGACTAAAATCATTATTGTCATAACCTGGGAATGATCTTTCAGATGAGATCCCAGCAGTTATGTCAATATGGTCAAAAGATCCAAAACTATTTGAACAAGTTGGTGAGTCTTGTCCCAATAGTGTTGTACTACCTGGTAGATAGTCATCAGCAGTTTTACCAGAACTTTGTAACTTTTTCTTTTGATCATTTTCTCTTTCAAAAGTAAGTAATCTCCCATGAAGTTTTGTAAGAGTGAGAGAGCTAAAGTCTGGTGAAGATCTTAAGACTATAGAGTATGTTTCCCATTTTTCAGGTAAAGACCTTAAAAATCTATGAAGCATAGATACAGTTGTGTAGGTCTGACCATTTAATTTTAGCTCAGATATTAATGAGTAGAATCTTTCAAATTGTTGTGTTAAAGTTTCCCCATTAATGTGAGCAAAAGTTTCATATTGTTGAGCAAGGATTTCTCTGGTGTTGGCAATCACCTCTTCAGTTCCTCCAAACTGTTCTTTGAGGCAGTCCCAAAGCTCTTTGGCACTATCACAATGTAATAGGCCAGAGTAGATTTCATTTGGGAGTGCCATTGCCAACATAGAGAAAGCTTTAGCATCAAGCTCAAGTTTTAGAAAATCATCATCTGTATAGTCTTTTGGGTCTTTTGGTATTTCTTCTTTAGTTTCAAGATTTATATTTACTGGTTTATGAGGACCATATATCATAGATTTCCAGCAACCTGTGTTGGTCTGTGATAAGGTATGTGCCATTCTCCTTTATATTCATTTCTTACTAGCATAGCAGGTTTATTGGCAGAACCAGTATTATGAGGATCCATTTTAAAGAGTATTGATTTGTCAAATATCTCTTAAAGTGATGGATGTTGATAAAAGTGAACTTTTAATCCTTTATTGAATATCAATAAGAGCCTGTGTCTGATTCTCAATGTGTTTGATTGATATGTGATCAGATAATCCAGGGCTCTAATACCAATTGTTGGATCAATATTGCTCTTTGTATGAACTTGCTAGTGAACACTTAAGTGTCTAGCAAGTTCTTTATCAGTAATAGCACAGCGGAATGATATAAGTTAAAGCTACACTTATCAACAGGAGTTATTACTCCCCCTGGATGTTTGATAAAACTAAAGACAAGTATTTAATGAGAATCTAAGCATTGAATGAGAATGAATATTTAACAGATTCTCAGTAAATGAAATGGAAAATAATAATGATAAGATTTGAAGGATTTCTGTATTAAAAATCAATGTCTAAAACAGAAGGATGAACCCATCCAGTTATAGACTTTACAAATACATGAACCTTGCCAAAAAGCAAGTTCAGAGACAAGTTGCAATCTTGGAACTTGTACAAAAAGTTAAAGTGATACTAAACTAATAAACTACTGAAACATAAGGCGGTGGAAAGATTCTTGAATAAGTGCTGATAAATGACAAACTACTGATGAGTAGTTTGTCTTCAGTAGTTCTTCAGTGAACTGTCTGGTTTGGACTTCAGAACTTCTGATGCATTTCTTCTTCAGTACTTGTAGAATCCTTTTTCAGTACTTTAGTCTTCTTTCTTCAGTAGTTCTATACTTAGAATATTTCAGACAGAAGTGAATTAGACTTAGGTTTCCAAAAGTGGTTTCACCAATCCTCTTTGTCCTAACATATTTTTATTCCGCAAGTTGAGAACAGTCAACCCAGTTCCAGTGTGATTGAAGGAACTTGTTCAAACAAAGTTGTTATTTACAAGCAAATCAAGACTGAGATCTCAATGTTCCAAAACTAATGAGGGATCTCAGTAGGAGTCATGTGGCACGTAGATTCAACGAAAGTTTCAAGATTACAGTCCTGAAGAATTTCAAGAGCTATTGGTGGTTATGTTTAGGCCCCGTCGAAAACTTCAGCGTCTGAAGCATTTCAAGTCCTCAATGGTACCGGTAGTTCCCGCTGAAAACTTCTGATTGCTTGATCCACTCGTCTACAGCTAGTATTCTGTCGAACGAATGAAGTTACTCAAGAACATGTTGATTTATCATTATCTTACAGGATCTCAGAGAAACTTTGATGAAGCTGCATCAGTCAAGGGGGAGATTGTTGATGAAATGCTGATACTTCAACAATAGTGACTGAAGATGCAAGAGATTTATGGATTCGCCAACAACGTCCAATGGGGAGATTGTTGATGCACTTTCTGTGGACGTCACTGTTGAATAGATTAGGGTTGAGTCTTGTATAGTATTACATGAGATTGTGGTGATCCATAAGGGCATTTTATGGATCTGATGCATTTGTTAATCTAGACCAAAACATAGTTGTTCATTCGAACCTTATGAAGGTCGAACCTGCAGGTTCGACCTCCTCATAGGTGTAACATCGCATATTTTTCCCCAAGTATAAAAAATGTTGTTTTAAACAATATATGTTTAAAAAAAAAACCTCAACGTTGACTTTGAAAAAAAAATTAATAACTAAAAATAAATTAAGATATTTTAGATGCCATTATTGACTACAAGGCAAAAGCCTTTCTAAACTTGCGTAAATCTTGAACCAAAATTATTGAAATCATTCAAGGCATTATTAGTAGTCAATATTTTCTAAATAAGCTCACATCATGGCCCGTAATCAAAGGAAATTACCAAAACTTGTATATGCATATGAAATCCCGTGTAGTGCTAATATATAGATACACCCACACTCATTATCAAACACACCATCAACCACCACTCGAACCACTACCTCCTCCCCTACTTCGTCACTGAAACAGCGCGGGACAGCAACAAGAACCACCACTATTAAACTCATCTCTTTCCTCTCTTCCCTCTCTAGATCTGTTGCGATGGCAGCCACCAACAACCACCATAACCCGCCGCCTTTCCTTCTTCTCCGGTAAGTTCTCCGCCTCCCCGATAACCCTCCTCCTCTTCTATTCTCTGTTAACGAGCAGCAATCGTCACCGGTTGTGTCTTCATCTTCAACATCAAACCACCATAAGTCCATAACCACCCTGAACCCTTCCTAGATTCGAGTATTACCCGGTGAACCATGTTCCTCACTATCGTGAATCCTTGTAACCCACCGAGTCCCAAACTGAAAACATCCTTACGCCCCGATCTGCCCCGATAAACCACCCAAACTCTTTCGATTGTCTCATATACATATATATGTTGATGGTGGTGTCGAATGAGGTGGTTGTAGGCTGTTGGTGATGTTAACTGTTTGGGGTCCGGTCCTCGTTTCGGGTTAAATGGCTCGACTGGAAGTTGGGGTTTGGGTAGTATTGTTAGGCTCATGTTCGGTTCCATTCGGGTCAAGATGTTTGTTGGGTTTAGGCGTTTTCCTTGTGCTCGGGAAGGTTAGGCCTCTTTCTTGTTCATTTTCTTCGCGGTCAACCACAGTCAAACTGATCAAGATCTGGTCAACCGTGGTCAAAGCTGGTCAACTCCAGTCAACAATCAAGCCGGGTCAGATCAGTCAACTCGGTTCGAGGCGTGCACGTGTCAGTTTGCGAGTCTATCTTTGGGAAGGTATAACGCGCGCCTTACCTTGATTCGTTCATTTCGCGCTACATTGTATTTACTCATATAAGTATATTTGTATTCTAAATATAAAAACATTAGCGACGCATACACTTGTACCGAACCGAATCGACTTATAATAAAAGCTTAAAGTAATATTGAAGCGAGGAAGAAAATGGTTAATTGATACGTGTATAAACGAACATACTATTTGGCGAAAAAATAATTGTAAATGTTTATTTTTAACTAGTCGCTTTACTATTTTAGTTTTTTTGGAACATTGACTATCAAGTGTCAAACCACATATATATATTTACGCATATTGTTATGACGACAATGAAATGTTGGGATATATATGTATTTATCAAAAAAAATATAGTTTCCTCACATGTCATAGTTTTAATAGCTTGAACTTTTGTCACGTATAAAGACTTATTAAATTTTATTGCATTTTGTGGTTTTGGACAATCGATGTTTTGTGAAAATATAGACAACTTGAGTTGTCTGGTTTTATACAAAAACAGAGGAAACTCTGCCCAAATTTTTACAAAATATAATACGATTATCGAACGTACCAAACTATAAGATAATACATGAACATTTAAATATATATATATTATCATTTGTAAATGACGCGATGTTTTGCAAATAAATCCTAACTCCCAAATTTTTTCACCACCAAACTACAAATATTTATAACTATATAACACATACACGCACTATCCGAGCTACAAAACGAGTTAACATGCAAGTCGAATTATGCGAATGTTATAATTTGAGTTGAATTACGCAAATATTATCTTCGCGATCCAAGATGTTTCTTTAGCAATAATTTCAAGACGCGACTATAAATACTATATATCAAAGTACTTATTTTCAATAAACCAAACCAAGTCCTATCGGTTCGTCAAGTTATAAATACTTTAAGGCGAGTATTGTTTTCAATACGAGTCTAGGTAGTTGGATAAACTATCTTTACAACCATGAAACGAAACAAGCTTATTTGCATTAGAATTTAAGGCATTGTTTATTTGTAATAGGATACAAGAGTTTAATTAATCCAAGTTCAGACTTTATCTTGCTATTGCTTACACAGTGAATTTCAGGTGAGTATTTCCTATCCCCTTTTTGTCTTTATTCACTTTTGGGGTGTTACATGTACACTTATACAAATTAGAATTACAAGTTCATATTTTTACAATACAATTCTAGTACTATGTGCATTTGCTTACAAACGTGCTTTATGCTTAGACATTACATGTAGAATACATTTGTACTTAGTGAAATCATTAACATTGTACAAGCCGACCTTAACATTGGATAACGCTATTGGATTGACAACCCGCCTAGGTTGATTCTCCCCCTTTTTCATCGGAGAATCCATGGTCATTGTTTAGTTATTATCCATCTATTGGATAAGTACACCGCCATTCATTTAGTACATTATACAGTCACAGGATTGATTTCGCTCATTTGTATGATACATAGTTTACATAATTGCACTGTAGCTTTGCACTTGAATTGTATAACATTTTTCCAACTTACTATATGTATTAAAACTAGGAATGCTCACCAACATTTCATATGTTGACAAAACTTATTTTGTACATGTTTCAGGTGCAGTTTGATCTTAGTTCCATAGCATTGGATTTTAGTGCTTGCTTGTAATAAGTTAATTCAATTTTCATGTTTCGTTCAGACTTTTGTATTTTTCCCATTTCATCTATGTAAGACAATTTAAATTATTCAATAATATATTTACATTTTAGTACCATGTGCTTTTGAACAATCGTCACTACGTGACCCCTCGATGATTCCGCCATCGGTTGGGGTGTTACAGATTGGTATCAGAGCCATGGTTATAGGGAATTAGGTTATTAGAATGCCTTTTAGCCTAGTCTATAACCAAGCTTACATGCACGAGTCCTCTCGTGTTTATTTCTCTTTATCCTATTATTTTCTTTCAAGATATTTTCGCTATGATTCTTTCTCGTTATTCTTTCGGTGTGTTGTTTAAAGAAGAAGATACTCGTATTTCACAAACGAAACGATATCACCAATTTAGGAGTGACATCCATACCTTGGTGATTAGTTTCACTCATCTATATGTTATTTATCTTAGGAATATATCTTTGAGATAGGAGTGACATCCAGACCTCAAAGAGTATTTCTTTCAAAAAGAAACTTAACCACTAAGCTAGGAGTGATATCCTTAACTTAGTGATTGGTTTCATTCCACAATCGTTTTCAATTTTGAAATACATCTTTGAGTTAGGAGTGAAATCCAAATCTCAAGGATCTATTTTTGCATCTCGCTTTTAATCTCGCTAAAGTTTTGGAATTCACTATTGATGGGGCACGTGTAATCTGGAAGGGTGAGCGCCTGTATCCTGAGTTTTCTGTCTAGGCCTGGTATTTCGTATAAATCCCAATCAGACGATGGACCCGTATACCTACCTGGGAACTCTTGGGATGAGCATTCACTTATAGGCTAAAGTACGCCCCCACAAGTCACTAGGAAATTTCAAATACTTGAGTCGGTCAAAGTTTCCTATAGAAACAATTCCAATGTTTTATATAATTGATATTTATGTTTGTTTATCATTGAAGATTCCATTTAATCACTTGATGTTTCATATGCCATTATTCATTGATCATTCACTTTTGAATCCCTTATCATCATTACTAAAACTTTTGTTCGATATATTATCGCATTAAAGCTTACACTATTTCACTTATGCTCATGATTCTTACACTATAAGGTATTACTCGTTTTGCGTTAAAACATTTTTACCCACGACTTAAGTTTTAAACTCTGTGTTTAACTTTGATCACATCCTGATTTTAGGAATGTTGCGTCATCATACAATTAAAAATGAACATGGTTTTTCCAAATTTATTATTTCAACCTGTTTTATACCTTTATGTTTACAAACTTACTTGATCGAAGTCACAGTATATCCTCATATGCCTAATACTAATATTGTTGCACCCAGTCTCCTAAGCCATAGCCAACTACTATTAGTTAGAACTTCTTAGTCAGACTAAACTCATACATAAATGCCTACCAACACGATACGCACTAGTACACTACTCTCTAAAACGATTAATTTAACAACTTATTCTATAAGTCTTTTCACAAAGCCTATTCGCCAAATTAGAACACACTTTTCATACACCTTGTGCCTTGAAACAAATAGTCCGCTATGAGCCCAAAGAGATGCCTTAACGATCCTACAAATAAATGATCTTTCAATGTATAAATTTCGTAAAAGTTTGAAAATTTAAAAGGTTTCAAGTTTACCCAGTCTTAACGGGTAACACTTCGATTTTCTCAACATTTCATAACAATTAAAAATTTCCGACTTTTCAACCCACAAGTTAAAGAAATGTTTAAATACGGAAAATTTTATTTTCCAAAATTCGTCAAGGCATCTGAGATCATTCACAACCTTCACATCATTTTAAATCTTGGTCTTTCGAAACACATTAGATTTACACACACTTCATGAAATGGTTTCATCTTGCATTTTATAAACTTGCATTGCACATTTTACAAATCAAATGTAAATCTGCATGTTTTCATATAACGTATCCAATATATGTTTTCGGGAGGAATTTGCAACTAATAATATACCTTATAACACTTTTCAAACTCGACTTCTCGTAAACACATGAAAATGTGTACCTACGAAATCTTTTCAAGCGAACCTGTTTTGAACTTAAAACATTCTTCGGTTTCCAAAAAGTTATCCTCATACCAGTAGACTATACGTCTGTTCTGCGCACTTTCATATACAGTAAATTTCATTTTTTTACACCATTCTATTTATAGTTATGTTCGTACATTATCCTATTATTTTTGTATTATTCTTTTGTTGGTAGTTATTTTCACGCGTTATTCGCAACTATTCTCGCACTAGTTATTAGTAGTCATTCTTACAACACTAGTTTTGAGCATTAATTTAACTAGTTTACTTTCATTTTGTGCAAATTGTGCGATTTACTCGATTTACGTTATGCTATTCTTTCAATCGAAATTTTATGTTATACTTATATACTTACATGAACGCATATTTGGTATGCATATATATATATATATATATATATATATTGAGCAAAACGCTGTTATACTTTACATTATTTTGTTCAACATCATGGCCAACGAACATACTAATTGATAGCTCGTATGAGATCTAAGCCAGTTCCCAGGTACAACTCGGTTCAGAGTATTCCTCTAACCCAAGGGGAACGGTGTAATCCTCAGAGTTTATCAATATGGTTGTTTAGAGCCCAATGATGTGAATAAAAATTTACCGGTTAAGGGTGAACCCGAAAGGTGAAGAACCCCTAATCATGTCTTATACTTACACATTAATCTCATTACGGTTAAAAGGTGAACCTGAAAGGGGAAGAACCTCTAACCGCATCTTATATTTGAGCAGTATCTACTACTTAACACATTTTGGTTGCACGCATTGTTTCTTGTATTACTTATGTTAGTGTTATGGAAGAGCATAGCACCCTAGTGTAAGGTAAATTGATGATTACGGTCCGGAACGCAATCATGGATTTACAGGTACATGGGGGTGGTGTGTGATTCTATTTAGGTTGTTGGTAGACAATCAGTACGAGTCCAAAGTATCGGGAGTGTGGTGGGTTAGCTGCGGTACACCCTATATATAAGCATAAACGATACTGTGGGAGCGGACTAGGAGACTGACCAAGAACCTACCCATTACTACCTCTTCAATAGGTCGTTGACTAATAGCTAGCATTTTTGATAAAGAACATTTTACATAAGCTTCACTTAGTTTTGTTTGGGCCTTCCTTGTTGACCACCTCTACAGTAAACCTTAAACTTTGTATACTCTTATACTCTCTGCTAGTCGAAATCTTGTCGTATGTCCTTAATAATGTTCGGTCAGAAACCATTCAAAAGTAGGGGAGACTGCTTCATTAGTACTTCTGCCCTTCACCAGTTACACATTCCCAAAACTTTTTTTTTTTTCATTTACACTCTCAAGTTCCTAACCTCGGGTCAAATGTCAAAGATATTCGCTTTAAACACCTACTTCAAAAATTTTCAAATCAACACATGCATTTCTTTTAGGATTCCTAAAACTTAAAGTTTAGTATTTTGCTAGCTTCTCATTCTCCTTCCTATTTCAGACGAAACTCACACATATCAAACCTCTTATCCAAATTATTCGAAATCGATTATTCTATTACCTATAAATTCATGTCATGTCTTTACACAAAATTTTCCAGACCACAGATGTTCTAATTTCTACCCAATCACCCACAACCCTGTGTTCTTAATAACTTCGGGACGAAGTTTCCAAAAGTAAGGAGACTGTAACATCGCATATTTTTCCCCAAGTATAAAAAAAATGTTGTTTTAAACAATATATGTTTAAAAAAAAAACCTCAACGTTGACTTTGAAAAAAAAAATTAATAACTAAAAATAAATTAAGATATTTTAGATGCCATTATTAACTACAAGGCAAAAGCCTTTCTAAACTTGCGTAAATCTTGAACCAAAATTATTGAAATCATTCAAGGCATTATTAGTAGTCAATATTTTCTAAATTAGCTCACATCATGGCCCGTAATCAAAGGAAATTACCAAAACTTGTATATGCATATAAAATCCTGTGTAGTGCTGATATATAGATACACCCACACTCATTATCAAACACACCATCAACCACCACTCGAACCACTACCTCCTCCCCTACTTCGTCGCTGAAACAGTGCGGGACAGCAACAAGAACCACCACTATTAAACTCATCTCTTTCCTCTCTTCCCTCTCTAGATCTGTAGCGATGGCAGCCACCAACAACCACCATAACCCGCCGCCTTTCCTTCTTCTCCGGTAAGTTCTCCGCCTCCCCGATAACCCTCCTCCTCTTCTATTCTCTGTGAACGAGCAGCAATCGTCACCGGTTGTGTCTTCATCTTCGACATCGAACCACCATAAGTCCATAACCACCCTGAACCCTTCCTAGATTCGAGTATTACCCGGTGAACCATGTTCCTCACTATCGTGAATCCTTGTAACCCACCGAGTCCCAAACTGAAAACATCCTTACGTCCCGATCTGCCCCGATAAACCACCCAAACTCTTTCGATTGTCTCATATACATATATATGTTGATGGTGGTGTCGAATGAGGTGGTTGTAGGCTGTTGGTGATGTTAACTGTTTGGCGTCCGGTCCTCGTTTGGGGTTAAATGGCTCGACTGGAAGTTGGGGTTTGGGTAGTATTGTTAGGCTCATGTTCGGTTCCATTCGGGTCAAGATGTTCATTGGGTTTAGGCGTTTTCCTTGTGCTCGGGAAGGTTAGGCCTGTTTCTTGATCATTTTCTTTGCGGTCAACCACCGTCAAACTGGTCAAGATCTGGTCAACCGTGGTCAAATCTGGTCAACTCCAGTCAACAGTCAAGTCGGGTCAGATCAGTCAACTCGGTTCGAGGCGTGCACGTGTCAGTTCGCGAGTCTATCTTTGGGAAGGTATAACGCGCGCCTTACCTTGATTCGTTCATTTCGCGCTACATTGTATTTACTCATATAAGTATATTTGTATTCTAAATATAAAAACATTAGCGACGCATACACTTGTACCGAACCGAATCGGCTTGTAATAAAAGCTTAGAGTAATATTGAAGCGACGAAGAAAATGGTTAATTGATACGTGTATAAACGAACATACTATTTGGCGAAAAAATAATTGTAAATGTTTATTTTTAACTAGTCGCTTTACTATTTTAGTTTTTTTGGAACATTGACTATCAAGTGTCAAACCACATATATATATTTACGCATATTGTTATGACGACAATGAAATGTTGGGATATATATGTATTTATCAAAAAAAATATAGTTTCCTCACATGTCATAGTTTTAATAGCTTGAACTTTTGTCACGTATAAAGACTTATTAAATTTTATTGCATTTTGTGGTTTTGGACAATCGATGTTTTGTGAAAATATAGACAACTTGAGTTGTCTGGTTTTATACAAAAATAGAGGAAACTCTGCCCAAATTTTTACAAAATATAATACGATTATCGAACGTACCAAACTATAAGATAATACATGAACATTTAAATATTTATACTATCATTTGTAAATGACGCGATGTTTTGCAAATAAATCCTAACTCCCAAATTTTTTCATCGCCAAAGTACAAATATTTATAACTATATAACACATACACGCACTATCCGAGCTACAAAACGAGATAACATGCAAATCGAATTATGCAAATGTTATAATTTGAGTTGAATTACGCAAATATTATCTTCGCGATCCAAGATGTTTCTTTAGCAATAATTTCAAGACGCGACTATAAATACTATATATCAAAGTACTTATTTTCAATAAACCAAACCAAGTCCTATCGGTTCGTCAAGTTATAAATACTTTAAGGCGAGTATTGTTTTCAATACGAGTCTAGATAGTTGGATAAACTATCTTTACAACCATGAAACGAAACAAGCTTATTTGCATTAGAATTTAAGGCATTGTTTATTTGTAATAGGATACAAGAGTTTAATTAATCCAAGTTCAGACTTTATCTTGCTATTGCTTACACAGTGAATTTCAGGTGAGTATTTCCTATCCCCTTTTTGTCTTTATTCACTTTTGGGGTGTTACATGTACACTTATACAAATTAGAATTACAAGTTCACATTTTTACAATACAATTCTAGTACTATGTGCATTTGCTTACAAACGTGCTTTATGCTTAGACATTACATGTAGAATACATTTGTACTTAGTGAAATCATTAACATTGTATAAGCCGACCTTAACATTGGATAACGCTATTGGATTGACAACCCGCCTAGGTTGATTCTCCCCCTTTTTCATCGGAGAATCCATGGTCATTGTTTAGTTATTATCCATCTATTGGATAAGTACACCGCCGTTCATTTAGTACATTATACAGTCACAGGATTGATTTCGCTCATTTGTATGATACATAGTTTACATAATTGCACTGTAGCTTTGCACTTGAATTGTATAACATTTTTCCAACTTACTATATGTATTAAAACTAGGAATGCTCACCAACATTTCATATGTTGACAAAACTTATTTTGTACATGTTTCAGGTGCAGTTTGATCTTAGTTCCATAGCATTGGATTTTAGTGCTTGCTTGTAATAAGTTATTTCAATTTTCATGTTTCGTTCAGACTTTTGTATTTTTCTCATTTCATCTATGTAAGACAATTTAAATTATTCAATAATATATTTACATTTTAGTACCATGTGCTTTTGAACAATCGTCACTACGTGACACCTCGATGATTCCGCCATCGGTTGGGGTGTTACAATAGGGGCGAATGTGACTTATGTTGTTGGACTATAAATAGCAATCTCATGTGTTGGTTTTCATTAAAGATTTTAAGTTTGTGCTTTGAATGCTCTCAAGGGGGAGGTCATGCCCGACCTGCCCCGGCCTCGAGATAGATGTTTATCCTACTGATGACAGTGTCTGTAACCGTTTCTGATGCAATACGAATCTGTTATGACTTTGTTATCGTAGATTTCTGTCTCGTCTCGAATCTTCCGTCTGAAACTGAGCTGTTTTCGCTTAATCGATCCGTGAATTTGGTTTATAACCGGATTCTCAACTGGTATCAATCATGATTTGCATCAATTGAGAAATCGCTTAAGGATCGTAATCACGAACCGTGATCTCACGAATACCAACCGTAGGGTGCGGAATCTCCTCCAATTGTGCAAAATGATTCAGAAATAAACGTAAACGATCGTGATGAAAACAGATAACGAATCACCGAGCAATTTCCATAACTTTACTCGTGTATTAGATCAAAATATCAACAATTACAGATCAAACCTAGACCTAATACAGAGAATATCACACACACACACACACACACAAACTGGGAAAAGCTCAAATGATAACTCTCTCTACAAAATAACTAAGTTTTCCCTATTTATAAGCTCCCAAATTCGCCCCTTTCATAAGGTCGAACGTGTTCATTCGACCCCTCATGGGTTCGAGTGAAGCCTTTTGTATCTTTCATTCTACATTCGACCTATGTTGAACTCCATTCGACCTCTCGTCTGGTCGAATGGGTCTTTAAGCTAAAGTCTTTGTCTTTTTCTGATAATCTGAACCTTCGACATTCAGCACCGGATCACTAGCTGGGGACATACATGAATAATGCACTTACAAAAGAAAACGAAAAAGGGATAAGTACACTCACTGTTTTGTTAAGTGCGATAAATCCAAACAAAACCCGAACATGATAACAACTGCGAATTCCGAAGAACTCAACCTATACGTATAAGAATACTAATGAGAAATAATAACTTAAAAGTCTAAGGCATCTTTTAATCTAAGGCATTAGGGTTTGCTAGACTGTTGTGGGGAAGATGAAGTTTTTACGTTAACTCAAACTTAATAATAATTTCGAATTCAAGAAATATATCATGATTTAAGATAAATAGATGACTAAGAAAATAAATATTACTATTTTAATATTTTAAATAAAATATTCCAAATAATTTATTCAAAGATTTTAGTTAATTAACATAACTAATTTATATAATTACAATAATTGTAATTAATTACATAAATGTATACAATTAAATAAAACATACACAATTATGTTTTCCATACTTAGGAATATTTCTGTTTTATAAAAAAAATCATTAAAATAGGTTTCATAATTTATTTTTAATTAAATAATTAAATAATTAGTTATGACTAATTAAATATAAATAAGATAAAAATATAAGATATGGTCCAAAAATAATATTTTGGAGAAAAATGATTATTTTCTAATGTAATAGAGTGGAAATAAATTTTCTATAATTTTTCTCAATTTATTGGCATTTAAAATAGATTTAATGAATTTAAATCATATTTTAATGATTAAAAATGTTAAAAACAGCAAAAATAACTATTTTCTAGGAAAATAAATTTTATATCCGTTTATAATACTTAGAAAAAAAATTTCCAGAAATTTTGAGATCAAAATCATTAAAAACGAATTTTTAATCAATTAAATATGATTAAAAGAGTTTAAATTAATAAAATATTGAAAATAAGATATTTTCCACAAACTAAAAATATGATAATTTCTATGAGTTGTCAAGATACTACACCTAAAATTTCATGATTTTTGGAGCAAAAATGAATTTTCTATGAATATTACGAGTTTATAATTATTATAAATGTCTATATTATATATGATAAAAAATATATAAAAAATAAAAACTGAAATGATATAGGGGACGCTCTCGTTTCAAGATAAACACCCAAACCACTAGACTAAGTCCCATGTTTGATGATTTAAATGAACCTGAACTATATTTATATAATATATCTAAACTCATCTTCATTCACATAAACAAACCCTAACCCTAGAATCTTAGTAACCTTAATTCGTATGATATATCCCCAGATTTGATAGGGCTATTAAAGAGTACTAATTAAGAAACAATATGGCATAGAGATATCAGACTTACAACCACGAATGATGATCGAAAAAGTAAAGGAAGGGACGAACTTCAAGTCACGAATTGGGGGGCTTGGAGTCACGATTAGTTATGTTTTTAGTGGGTTTGTGTTGTGCAATAAGTGCAGCAGACTAATGGTTCCATCGGTTTATATAATTGATCGAGAAAATATTCGTTTGAATGAGTTTTAATGCCGATAACAGTTCCGGCGGTTTCACATCATTCACCTGAGTTAAAAGCAGTTTAATAACTCGTTACTGATAGGTTTTTATGTTGAAATTTAAAGTAAAACGATGGAGAAACATTAGGCAATAATAAAAACTAATGAAAACGGCCAAATAATGACTATTTAAACTCGCCGGAGTAAAATTCCGGTGACCGGAATTTCCGATCGGAAACAGAAAGGACGGGGTGGGGGGTTGGGTCTTGATTTCAAAATTCAACTTTCATCAATTGGCAGGATAGATCCCTCTAGTTTAATTTGGTTAGTTTAATTATAGTTTGGTTAAATATTCTTATATAAAACTTAACATGACTAACCAAATTTAACTTAAATGTTTTATCACTGTCCCGATCAAAACTTTGATGGTTTCTTAAAATCTTTCGACAAACTTATTATACGTTTAACTTATAAATATTTTCACAAAATGTATAAAATCACATTAGAATTTCAAATGATACGCTTCGCTCAATCATCCAAACATAACATGTTCAAGCTACGACTAATTGATACGAAACACCAATTCAACGAATGATGTAACGATCAACTTAATAAATTTTAAAAAAAATCAAAGTACGAGGACTATAAATGTAAATACAATTAAGTCTAAGAAACGCGCAAATGTCCCATATACTGACTAAGGTATTGCACAGCATAAGTATTATCTGCTCTGGTTAATGATAAATAGATGAGTTTACCAATCAGTTTTTGGTAACCAGTTACATTGTCTAATAACTTGTCATTTTTACCATTTTTAACTGACACTATGTAACTTTGTTCAATAGGAGTACCAACAGGTTTGCAACCTAAATACCCAAACTCATCTTAACAACTCAAGATAATATTTTCTTTGAGATAGGCATGTACCAGAATCTGGCCTCAAAACCTCTATACCAAGAAAATACTTCAAAATTCCTAAATCCTTTATAAGAAATTTTGAATTCAAACATTGTTTAACCTTTTTTATTTCTTCCTCATTATTACCAGTTAAAACTATGTCATCAACATAGACTAATAACATAACAAACACATCAATTTTTGACCTTACAAACAATGAATAATCACAAACACTTTGAACAAAACCAATATCAACCAAAACCTTAGTTAGTTTTTCATTCCACTATCTTGGAGCTTGGTTTAGCCTATAAAGTGGCTTAACTAACTTACATACTTTGGTTTCATTACTAAAATAATAACCTACAGGAAGTTTCATATAAACATCTTCAGTTATTGAACCATACAGAAATGCATTATTAACATCCAACTGATACAAAGGCCAATTATTACAAACAACTAAATTAATTACAACCCTAACAGTCACCATTTTTACAACTGGTGAAAATGTTTCACCAAAGTCAATTTCCTCTCTTTGGTTATATCCTTTTGCAACTAATCTAGTTTTATACCTTTCAATCTCACCATTGGCCTTGTATTTTATCTTATACACCCATTTACATCCTATGGGTTTTCTATCCTTGGGCAAATCAGCTAAAGCCCATGTGTTATTCCTATGTAATGCTTCAATTTCAGCATTCATAGCTTCAATCCACTTAGGATCTTTAGAAGCTTCAGAATAACAAGTAGGTTCAACTGATTTATTTAGACTAGAAGTAAAACGGTAATTTTCACTAGACAGTTTGGAGTAATTAACAACCTTCTCTACTCCATATTTGACTTTACCATCTACGACAAACTCACTAAACCTCCTAGGAAAAACAGATTCCCTAGTAGACCTCCTAATACTTCCTCCCTCAGATGGGTTAGGCTCAACATGTGTTGACCTTTCATCATGGTTAGCATCCTCAGAATGACTACTACCTATACTGCCAACATTCTGGTTTAAATCAAAACTGTTGGTAGCTTTGGGAGTCATATCTGGTTGTTGACTAGAATGGTCAACATGAGACTCTTTGATTCCCCCTTCATCATTGGGAGGTTCATTCCCCTCAACCACTTTAGGTCTTTGGTTGGTTTCAGATTCGTATAGATCAAAAAAATTAGTATGATTCAAAACATTTTTTTTCAGAAGAGACTGTTTCATTTAGATCATTCTTAAAAGGAAATATATTTTAATAGAACCTTACATCCCTTGAATACTCAATTTTTTTTGTTCCAAATTCCATAATTTGTAACCTTTTTTAAATTAGAGTACCCAATTAAAACACATTTTTCTGCTCTAGATAACATTTTATCAGGTTCATTTAAGACAGTTATCAATCCTAAGCAACCAAAACTCCTAAGATGACTAAGAGTGTGGTGTGTGTGTGTGGGGGGGGGGGGATCCAAACATAACTTCATAGGGTCTCTTACCATTTAAGACTGAAGAAGGAATCCTGTTTATTAAATAAGTAGCAGTTAGAACACATTCAGACCAAAACTTCAAAGGTAAACTACTTTGAAACAGTAAAGCTCTAGTCATGTTCAAAAGATGCCTATGTTTTCTCTCAACCAATCCATTTTGTTGAGGAGTATACACACAAGCTGTTTGATGTATAACCCCTTTAGACAAACAAAACTGACCCATTTGATTATTAACAAATTCACTACCATTGTCACTCCTAAACACCTTTATTTGTTTCTTAAACTGAGTTTTAATTAATTCATAAAAACTCATTATATTTTCAAATACTTCTCCTTTTCTTTCATCAAATAACACCAGACTAACCTTGAAAAATCATCAACAACAATTAGAAAATACTAGTAACCATCTCTGCTGGGAACCCTATAAGGCCCCCAAACATCAAGATGTATTACGTTACCTATTTCTTTAGTTTTATGATCACTTAGAGGAAAAGGATTTCTAGTTTGTTTAGACTTGTGACAGACTTCACATTGTTGAGAGTTAGACACATCAACATTTAAGACATCTTTTAACACAGCAAGAACTTTATCAGAAGGATATCCTAGCCTACTATGCCACAAACTAGATTCACTAATACTATTCAAACAAACATGATTAACACTCACTTTATCACCAATAAAATACAATCCATGACTTTGTTTACCAGTCACCAGGATTCTCTTGGACTTGGAATCCTAGATAAAACACTTATACTCATCAAATAGAATAGTCAACTTATTATCTCTAGCCAACTTATGAACAGACAACAAGTTAACACAATAATCAAGAACATACAAAACATCTTTTAAGACAACATTATTAGCAAGAATAACATCCCCAATTTTAGACACCTTAGCACTAGTACCATCGGGATGCTTGACCATTACATCATATTCAGAAACATTGATACAATTTATCATGTTTTGATCACTATTAGACATGTGTTGATTGGCACCAAAATCAGTTATCCAACTATAACTGATAACTTGTTTAACAAAACTTGAACAGTTTGAAAAAATTTCTAAGACATTTTTTTAAATTTTGCAGACTAGATAAACTGGAGAAACCATAGAAAACATTATCTCAAGTATTAGAAGATTGAGGATCACTAGTAGACTTTTCACTAATAAGACTCATTATCTTTGAAATCAGTTCAGAAGTAAAAGGCATACCAACAATAGCAGATGCATTTGACTTATTGTTATTCAACTTATTTGTCCCACCCTTACCAGACCCAGAACTTATATTCCTTTTTTAACACCAGGTGGGTATCCAACCAGCTCATAACTTCTATCAACAGTATGTCCTAGCATATTACAGTGTGTACACTTTAAAGTTGGATTAGGACCTCTATTTAAACCTTTTTTATTATCAAAAGACTGATTTGTTTTTTAAACAAAAGCAATAATTTGTCCTTTGACAAAACTACTAGATCCCCTATGTGACTCTTCCCTGGAAACAATTCCAAAAACATTTTTAAGAGTATGTAAAGACTCCCTAGTTAATAGATTGGTTCTCACTGGTTGGTACACATCATCAAGCCCCATAAGAAATTGCATTAACTTTATCAAGGAGTTAAAGTCATTAAAATCTTTTGAGGCTTGAGACACACAAGAAGGTAACTGAATAATAGCATCAAACTGTTTCCACATAGTATTCAATTTGTGATAATACTCAGCAACTGAACTACCATTTTGCCTAACAGAGTTAATTTTCTGATACAGATTAAACACAACAGATCCATCAACATTATCTTAAGTTTCTCTTAAATCAGCCCAAACTTCAGAAGCTAATTTTGAAAATACTTGTCCTAAATACAACTCCTCACTAACAGAGTTCAACAACCAGAATAAAACAACATAATTACACCTATCCCATTGTCTTCCTAATACATCATCAGTATCAGACTTAATATAGGTACTATCAACGAAACCAAACTTATTCTTAGTTTGTAAAGCTAATTTCATTGAACTAGCCCACACAAAATAATTCTCAGTCCTTTAAAGTTTTATACCAGTTATAGTTAGACTACTAGTGTCACTAGGGTGTAAAAACAATGGTCACTAATGTCCAACTTACTAATGAGGGTCCCTACCATAAGAGCCCCTGAATTAGGGTAATCTCCTTGACCCCCACCAGAAGCAAGAATGCCAGCCCCACTTATCTTAACCAATTACACAGAACACAGAACAACAATAACAAGTAGCAGGCAAAGTTAACAAACACTAACACAACCAAATACAATACAAGACATAATTAACCAAAAACAGTAAACCCTAGAAAGCGAAGCTGTGTAGGTGTTCAGATCATAGGTTTATCACTCAAGGGTACCCACGCAGATCCTTACACAGGAGCTTTTTATTAACTATATATATATAATACGTATATATAGCAACAATATACCAGACAACAAAACAAATCAAAGACAATACAATCAATAACAAGTGCCAGTCCACCCTAACCCGGCTAAGACGCCTAGACACAGATGACAAGAAGAAGATAGACTTACAGAGTACTCCAGCAGCAGGAAAGCAACAAAAATAAAGAACAATAAAAGGATAAAAGAAGGACTTACAGCCAGCAAGCTTCCTATCCAAAAAGAACTCATCAGATGCAGCTCCTCAATAAGCCAACATAGTTGACCAGACAATACCAAAGATCTGAACTATCAGATCTACAACAAAAAAACAAGTAACAGACAAGATCTATGACAAATCATATCTACTACTTAACACAAAGAACCAGATCTACTGAGATAAATCAGATCCTGTAACTCGAGACACATGCAAGACAAATAACATACAGATCTGATAATATTATTTACCAGATCTATTTATTAGATCAGATCCTTGTCAAAAAACACTATACAGCGAAAGACTTAAAACAAAAACAATAGAGCTTAGAGCCAATGACTCTGATACCATGTAAAGTTTTATAGATCTAAACTAAAATATCAAGAACAACCACACAAACAAGAAGATATAGCGACGAAAACAGGTGACAAAACTCTTATTTAACCCAAACCTAAAAACACCCCCCCCCCCCCCAATACCCTAGATCTTCACCATATAGTGAAGATCTAATCAATAGATGTTCAGTGTAAACAACTAATTATAAACAATCAGTTGATATACTATAGAAAATATAATAAACACTTACAAAGAGACGAAGACAAGATACAATACAGACGATCAGATAATCAGACGAAGACGATGAGTCTTCTAATATGAAGACTCAGAGACGAGAGAGAAATACAAAACAAAAATAACAAATATATGAAACCCTAATGATCAAAATATCTGAACACTAGAATATATAGCTGCACACACAAGCTGGACCCTTCGAGAAGTCTTGGGCTGGTCAGCCAGACTGGGCTTATCCAAAGAAGACTGGGGCTTATCCACTTTTATATCAATACGGGCCTGCACATAACTCAGCCCAACTATTAGAAAATAAACATAACAAATGTAATAATACTTGAATTATTTATAATACCATATATTTTTAACATCCATGCCGCGTTTGTGTACCCATTGATCCAAACCTTTGTGATGAGTTTGATCCTACCAACGTGCCGACACTTTCCAAGGTAATTTAATTTGCTAGAACACTATTTTTGTATTGGTATATTTTGCATTTTTTACAGTAATTTATTTTTCACTTAACCACAGATACTCTTTGTTGACTCTCTCAGCTTTTGAGAGAAATCAACACAGGAAGCATGCAAGTAGAGGGAGAGAATGGTACTCAGAGTATCATAATGGCTTCAATATATTATTTTTCTACAGATTTAAAGCTTTATATACAAGTGAATAATTAAATAGAATATATTTTTAGGATCTCAGTGTTGGAACATGAATGAAGTTTGTCATTCATGCATGATAGTAATGATACATCCAATATTATAATATCGACTTATGTTATCCTACACCGACCATTTTCTTATTAATATTTTCCATGTTAATAAATTCAAAGAAATTTTTTTATTGTCTGTGGATTGATGCCAGTATGGGAAAGAACCTAAATGGGGAAGTTCATCAGATACTTTATAGAATCATTCTTGCAGCCATTGCTGAAATCTTGCGAGGTAATGTCAACTGTTTATTTATACTTCGGAATGGGGATCGGTACATATAAGATTTATGACATGTATCAAAGTAGAGGACTCAACGGGTTGGGAAACAAGTCGAGTTGACCTGGTATCTTTTTTTTTTTTTTATTGAACGACAAATTTTAACATTCTTGTTCCACCTCACCTTGCACTTACAATGATTTAAACTCATAAAACCTCACATTTGTAATGGGGAAAGCATACTAGACTAAGAGGTTATGGGTTACCTTGTATCTTTTCAGTTTGCCTTTAAAATTGTTTTACATGTTATTAGGGCTCAAGAGATGCTCCTAGAATGTTTATTTCACTTAACTGATTTTAACCAATTATACACTACCACATCACTTCACTGATTTACTTCACTGAAACACCTTTTTGAAGGCAGCAATTAACTGATTCACTTTACTGAAATCTTTATATTTTATTAATTTTTTTAAAGAAACATTAATTAAACATACTATTAAACTAAAAAAATAAACTTACATAAAAAGCATAAAATAACATCAATCCATGACATCAAACCATTATTTAAAAACATAAATAAATAGTAGAAAGACGACTATATTATAAAACGTCCTCTCATAGCTCTCCAAACCTCGACCCTCGGGTAGTTATCATTGTGTATGTTTCGGTATTTGTTACCGGCTTCTTCAATCAATTCATTTTCGTTTAAACCCGAATTGTCGTCCATCGCATTAACGAATAATTGTTGAAATACTGTGCATTTCGACTTTAAAGATACAAACTTTCCATATATCGCGTCTGTTGAACGATTGTTTTCACCCATTTGTTCATTGAATCTTGTGATAACCGCTTTTCAAAAACTTTGCGTTCGCTCGGGTCCTTGCTCTTGAATAGCAATATAGCTATTCACCAAGGCGAGTTCGTCCTCCAAGTTCCAGATTGGTTGTCCCACACGGTTTAGCGGGGGCGGGATTGGATTTGGGTTTAGGTTTGCCATTTGTGATCAACTTGAAGATGGAAAATTGATAATATTTTGATCAACGGTTTACTGGAGGGGGGGGGGGATTGGATTTGGATTTGGTTTTATATTAAATTAACGGTCAAAAAATTGTTACCATTTACATTAAATTCATTCAAACGGTCAAAAAAGTAATAAAATAAGTACTAAAAATCGACCGTTTCAATTATTATTAATGGTTACCAGCCCGTTAACTAGAACCAGAAAACGGTTCACGGGACCCCTATCAGCAAGGGTGGCAACGGTGTTATCATGCTGGTAATGGAGTACCCGTGCCCAATTCTGATAGCGCCCCGTTCACCCTTACAAACCATATTATTACATAAAACGATTTAGTAGGCTGTATGCACTTTAGGGAACACATTTGGGTTGAAATATGAATTATTAATTATGGGCTGCAATATGAAACTGGCAATATTATAACGTATAATGTTCAGAGCACTTCAGGTATGACAACTTAAATGATTGAATATGTCAAAACAGAATTTAATTAGGAAGTGTGGTTTAGTATGGGCAGTATGGGCAAGGGCATTGGTTCTTTTTCTTCTAAGCATTCATTTGGGTTATTTGTTTATGATTTTTTTTTTTTTTTTTTTTTTTTTTTTTTTTTTTTTTTTTTTGTCTAGTTTCTAAAACTCTTTGGTTGCCTATGGAAAACTGATAATGGCCGGTCAAAACAATTGAGTTGTGTGCTCAATTGTTTTCAAGGACAACAGCTTATATATATAAGATGGTTATATATGGGATGATAATAAGTCGCGTTGGGTTGAATATGTATCAAGTTGCGGCAAGCACATCAATTCTAGACAACTTAACGGACCGCCTATAATGAACTAGGGGCATTACACCTTGCGTCGCTGTCTTTTGACCTTTGTAGGCATCGATACACGTTTTTAAAAGTTCATTAATTTACCTGCTTTCTTCTAAACTTAATTAATATGTCAAACATAATTCACTTAAGGCCTGTTTGGTAGTCTTTTAATAAGGAATGGTTCAGCATTTAGACTGTTCGTTTCAACTTAAAAAAGGCTCTGAATGGAATGATTAAGAGCTGAACCATTCAGACTTGGTGCATAGCCACGGACGGATCTAGGGGCTTTTAGGGGGTTCCCAGGAACCCCCTCGGTTTGAAAAAAAATGAAAAATTTAGTGGAAAATTTTGAAAAATTAGTGAAAATCAGTGAAAATCAGTGAAAATCTAAGAAAGGAACACCCTGGAAATCCGTCCTGGATACGCCAGCATAGCTGAACCATTAAGCACTTAATCATTCAGAGCCTCTTAACCATTCAGACATGTTAATAATTCAGCACTTAATCAACCAAACAACCCCTTAGTTAAGGTCATATTGCTAGCGATTTAAGTTAGACGAACAAAGATATTCAAAGTAACCAACATTCCACAGCTAGAAAACTTGTAGTGTGTACATACTCGGGATTTATCATGTCATGTATAAACTAATCAAGCAATGCCAAGCTAATCAACATGTGAGGGCACAAATTACCAAAGAAGACAATAATCATATGGATCATAGAATATGAATACGATTGCCAACTTTTTTTTTTTGGAAATCAAACTTCATTAATCACAAAGAACCTAACTATTTCCAAGACGGAAATAGATGACCAAAACACACTGATTACATAATATCAAATTTACGCCAAGACTCCCAATCCACCGAACCCACCTTACACCTATTTCGATACCATAGATATTCTAACCTAACATTCGACACAATATTAACTACATCAATAACTTTACTAGAGAACACCCTCTCGTTTCTTTCTTTTCAAATTCGCCAACACACCAATATCGCTATACCTGGGAAAGCCTTCTTGATCTGAGGAACACCAATATACTTGTGCATCTCTATTATGTCTTTCAGCCAACTACTGAGACTGTGAGAGGGATAAGCCAAGCTTTGTATTTATTTCATTCCTAATTACCTCTATTACACGTTTAAGTATCCAGCTGCCATTCTGCCAACACCTATCTAATATATTTTACACTTATAGCCCTTTAAGTTGCAAAGATTACCCAATAGTTAGATTATTTTTTTAACAAACAAGTACATGCGTAAAACCCAATGCGACACCACTATTGCGGGGTTTTTTTTTGGTCTTAAAACTAACGAATATGCTAGTGAAGAACGTGGTGGAGGAACAACCATGTCGGCAGTAATAGATTCAGGATTTATTTTCTTGGTGATGATCGAGGGATTTAACACACATTTTAAAAGAGATGATCGGAGGTTTTGTCTACAAATTACACTAAATATTTTTAAAGGCGGCGCCCGCCCTCCCATGGTAACATGTGGCTTCGCCACTACACGGGGATGCAGTGAAGACGCATGGAAAGGAGAAAAGTTTGTTGGAAAAAGACACCATGTATCGCCATTTTGCAATTATATGCTCGATTTTTAATACTTAATAAAATCTAAAGTAATTATAATATATTGAAAAACAAAATATGATAAAACAAAGCGCGTGTTAATTTTTATTTCTCATAAACATGAAGAGTTACTTGTCTATAAATCAAACTTGTTATTAATTATAAAGATATAGCTTATGACATACATTTTACGGATCACATTCCTTTCAAACCAATAACATGTTGTAAAATACGATAACCGCATAATACATCGAATATAATCAAGGTAGTAAGAGAGATAAAGAAAATAAGGCACTTACGTAATATTTGTCTTATATATCACTTTCAATATATCAAACTAGACACATATTATACAATATTTAGTTTTTACAGTAATCAACATATTTTTTAATTCTGATTTATAACTCGTTACATAAATAAAACTTTCTTGATCATTCCTAACTAGTAGCTAATACTTCCCATATCAAATCCAAATCATAAGAAGGCATCCCAGCTAATGACCAACCACTCTCCTCCATCACCATTCCCTCACCCGAACAACCCGATGACCCGATATCACTACCGCTGCAGCTCTCCCCACCACCAGGCACCGCCGTCGAACTTCCAACCACCTCCCTCTCCACCCTCTTCTTACCTTTCTCCCTTTTAACCTTCTGACATATCACTTCAAGTTTAGCATCCACAGCAGCCCTTAATGCACTCAACTTACGTTCATCTCCTATCAACCCCAACACCATCAACTCCTTCACGTTAGGAAAGTTCAAACGTGCGTATTCTCCTCGTAATTTACACGCTGCTCGGTCGTATGCATAGGCCGCCATCTCAGGTGACTCGTATGTCCCTAACCACACTCTTGTCCGGTTACGTGGTAGTCTAATCTCTGCTACCCATTTGCCCCATTGTCTTTGCCTCACTCCTCTATATAGTTTTTGTTTGAATAAGTTGGTTGAGAGTTTATGGATGAGATCTCTTTGTTTTAGATAAACTGAAGACTCGTCTACTAGGGGTTGTTCTACTGATGAATCTAAGGTGGTTTTGTTAGTACATGTTAAGGGTATGTTTGAAAATGAGGATTGAGTTGGATGGTTGAATGAATAAGAAATGTAAGGATTGATGGTTTTTTGTTGCATGATTGGTAGCTTAGAGGGATAGTGAAGTTATGGAATGTATTATTTGGTTCTTCAAAGGGGTATTTATAGGCAAAATTCTAAAATCCTTTTCTTATATTTTAGAAGATTAGTTTTAGTTTGGAATTTGCTTGAAATGAAAATGACTTTTGTGCCCCGTTTAAAAAAAAGTTCATGTTTGGATTCATGTTGTAGAATAATATTTTAGGAGAAAATCATAATTTTAAACTTTGAGTCACAATAAATTACCAAAATAAACAATTTTAATGTGTTAAACCTAAATACTTCACAATATTCAATACAACTTAGAATGTGACAAGGCTTAAATGGAGACTTTTCAGCTTGTAGCAGACCAAACAACCAACCAATTAAACAATGACAAGTGGTTAAAAAAGCCTACTAGATGCTTGAGTTTTGTAGAGGTTTTAACCTAGACGCCAAGTCTGAAGAGTCTTTGGGAAAAAATGTACGGAAAGGACTTGATGTTGTACGAAAACGGCTTAGGATTGTACGGAAAGGGCTTAGGATTTCATATTTTCTCAAAGACTCTTAAGGCTTGGCGTCTAGGTCAAAAACTCTACAAAACTCACATCATCTATTAACCTTTTAGCCGCGTGTCATCGTTTAATTGGTTAGTTTGTGGGTTTGACAGTTCACACAAGTTCAAATGTCTCAATTTAAGCCTTTGTAGTCCACTTGCCACATTCTGAGACAGATTGGATGTTGTGAAGTCTCTTGGTTTAAAACCCTATAAACGTTTGTTTTGGTAATTTCTTATTGGTCAATGTTTTAGTGATTTTCACATATTTTAGTCACTCCCACATGGTCGCAAACATCCTGACAAACGTCTTACGGAGATTCCATAAAGATCCTATGACACCCCAGGAAAATCCCACATCGGCCGTGGCCAGGAGAGATCCTTGGTTCATAAGTAATGTCTTGCCTCTTAAATCACCAACGCGTTTTGGGCTTAATGTTAGTGGATGAGAGGAGAACTCCACAGTTAAGCGTGCTCAGGTGGGAGAACTTTTAGGATGGGTGACCTCCTGGGAAGTCTCCACTTGGGCAACCAAAAACAAATCCGTGAGCTCTGGATGGGCAAAGCGGACAATATTGGTGATGAGAGGGGCGGGGTGTTACAGATGGTATCAGAGCCACTCCTGTGCCGTTCGGGATGGTGGGTGCATACCTCATCAGGGACGATGAGACTCTAACTTCATCAGGGACGATGAGACTCTAACGGGGGGTGAATGTGACACCCCAGGAAAATCCCACATCGGCCATGGCCAGGAGAGATCCTTGGTTCATAAGTAATGTCTTGCCTCTTAAATCACCAACGCGTTTTGGGCTTAATGTTAGTGGATGAGAGGAGAACTCCACAGTTAAGCGTGCTCAGGTGGGAGCAGTTTCAGGATGGGTGACCTCCTGGGAAGTTTCCATCGGGGCACCCAAAAACAAATCCGTGAGCTCTGGGTGGGCAAAGCGGACAATGTTGGTGGTGAGAGGGGCGGGGTGTTACAGATCCCGTTCCAAAAATGGAAACAATTGGGATTTTTTCCGAAATTGGATGCAGTTACTAATTCATGATCTGGCATGTACAGAATGAAAACTTCATTCTCAATTCTACGAGAGTTTTTATGAAAACCTTTCATTTGCTTCTCTTCGATGGAAGTTTAATTTTTCCAGAATGTATCCTAATTTTTGGCCTTCTAATGATCGATTCAACCTCTGATCAAAAAGATATATTGTGGTTATATTTCATCTCTTCAACAAGTTTAGTAATGAGCATAACCTTTTCTCTACCTTTCTTATGTTTTCTAGCTTCTTCTCCAACGTACAAACCATGGCTACAGCCTACATGTCGTGCCTTCACTCTCTTCTCGTCATATTTGCAACACTTCTTTCTCTTCCATGTCTATTGTCATTGTATGCACATCTGTATTTCAACGACAGACCTACACTATAGAGTGGTGGGGGAGGGGGTTGCTAATTTTTAAGCAAAATTCCTGATCGGCCTTCGGCCTTCCGATCACATATTTTATGACAAAATTATTTCTTAGTTATCAGACCTCACACATGAGTAGATTTCATTTGTAGTGTTATCTTTGTTATCTTTTATTTATTTATTTTTTTACCTTAAAAAAGATGGTACTTTGACTACTACAACGAAAAACATTCAAATGCTATATAATAGATCCCTATTTAGTATAGCATGTATCATTTTTTTAACGGCAAGGAACGACGTGTCAATCACTGTGACACCGGGCGTTGTCGCCAAGGTCGATTATTCAACCGCCGCTAGCCCCTTGGCCCTCTCAGACGTGCGGAAACCCGACCTCCACCCGCCTGAAGGCATGACAGTGTAAAATAATCGGTAAAATCTCGTAATTGATATTTTTGAAATCTCTTTATAAATTATTTAAGAGTTGAGACTTGGTCATACCAAAGGCCCAACCTTGAGGGGGTGGGCTACCGTTCGGCCTCAGTTTACTATACATAAAATCTTGTTAGTTGAGATGGAAAAACCATTTTAGTAGAAGTCATTCAAGGTTGTCTCTAGCACTAAGATTTTATTTTATCTTTAATTCCATCACATTTTACCAAAATTTTGGGCCCAGTTGTTTATTGTTCGAGACCCAAAAAAATTTTAGTGTTGTCGGAGACAGCCCTGAATTACTACTAAACCCATACCTCGGCTTTACCCTTCCATGTCATCAAGCGACCTTTCGACGACAACGAAACAAACGTCTAAGATTCGGGGTCATTCGACGACAACGAAACAATCATTTGAAGTTACATGGCCTATGATTTGACATATATACCTACAAGAAATCGTTTAAAATTCAGGGGGTATGATTTGACTACCTGAAATGAATGTTTGTAAAATCTTAAACAGCCATTCGACGAGGGTGTTGGATTAGAAAGCAAGGAGTGTGGGTATAGTCCTCTAGTTACCGGTATGGAGAAAATCTCTATCATGATGGATGATGAAATTATTATCTCAAATTTTCAATGGCCCCGTCTATTCACACCAATAAAAAATTATAAATGAAGTTTTGCAAATTATTGTTCAAAAATAAGTTTTGAAATTTTTTCCAAGCGTCTAATTATTGTTAATAATAAACGCGCATCAAATTATAAAATAAGGTTTTGAGCGATTTTGTTATTTATTAGTCCATTTATTATTTTAACAGTTTATAATAATTGTAAACAAACATTCAAACAGTAATAAACGCGCATCAAATTATAAAATAAGCTTTTGTACGATTTTGTTATTTTATAACAATTCTAAACAAACATTCAAACACATTATACACATTCGAAACAAACATTCAAATAGATAACCATTGGAAAAGAACATCATATAAACAAACAAAAGATCAACTACATTAATATATAATAATCAATTTTTACATACAAAATATAAAATACACCTGAAATTTAATGCAAACTAAGATACACTACTGATCATCAGTTGGTTGTGGTGGTGACTGTGGGAGTGGTAACTCATCTAACCCAACAACCTCCCGTAACTCCCACAACGCATGCACTACCCCATCCATCGAACGCATGCTCCGTACATTGGTAGCAACCAATGTAATAGCTATAATAGTCGGGGCTAGATGGGGTTCCTCATCTGGGGAGAGGCCCAGCGACCACGCGATAAAGTTGAAGAAAGCCCCACTGTACATAGTGTCGCGAGTCTACCGATGATATGCTAAAGCAAAGTACTTCACCAAGCAGTCATGTAACGCGCACATCCTGCCACATAGTAAAAAATACAAAAAGAAAATGTCAGACATGTTGACCATGTCCTGGCTGAAGTGGCGTGGAACGATGGACGACGTGATCATCTGGTGAAGGTAGTAGTATAGAGGATCACTGATCACGCTAGCCTTCACCCAGGACCTGCCAAAGGGTGTCCGGGCAATAAACCTCCAAAAACTAATCAGGGTCTGCCTGTCCAGCTCCGTGACCCCCTATGTGTATAAATTTGTACCGATATCATGCTCACGGTACAACCGTGAGTACACCGCGAATCGGTTCAGGGTCATCTGAAACTGCTGGCCGGCCATCCCGAAAGAGATCTCGCCACGGACGATTTGGGTCCTCGACATAACCCTCCGGTCGACACTCGAACGTGAAGTAAGATAGAAACTCGATTGTTAGCGGTCGGTAGGTATCCTCTGCGGCAATATGGAACAACCGCTACCTGGGAGTGTCAATCCCGATAATCTCCCTCGCCCTCCCTCCCACCGTGAGCTCCTCCAAGAACGTCCAGTCTATCGCGACGTGTCCGCCGACCGTCATCGTCTAGAGCTTGGCACACTTCGTGCGTACGTCTGGGTCCCCGGGAAACTTCAGTTATGGATGTCTCGGCAAAATATGAAGATGAGCCCCCTGATCCCCCTCCTCAACCTCCACATCCCCAACATAAAACATATCCTCACCAGGCATAGTAATCTGTAAGATTTTTAAAAAACAAATGATATTAAAGTTTTAAATAATAAGTTTATTTTTATATTAAATACTAAGTTTTAAATAATAATATTAATGATTTTAAATTAATAATATTAAAGATTTTAAAATAATAATATTAAAGATTTTAATATTAAAGTTTAAAAATATTAAAGATTTTAATATTAAAGATTAAAAAAATAATATTAAAGTTTTTAAATAATAATATTATAATATTTAAAAAAATAATATTAAAGTTTTTAATATTAAAGGTTTAAAATATTAAAGTTTTAAATAATAAGTTTATTTTTATATTAGATATTCAAGTTTTTAAATACTGTTATAATAATATTATGATATTAAGTTTTTATTGCTTAAAGTTTCAATATAAGATCAAAAAAAATTGGGTTGATGCCCCGCGTTATGGCTGAAACGCGACGCTTCACCTTGTCTGGGTCAAACCAGATTCAAACCAAACAAGAAACCCCCGAATAACCACCAAATCAACGAATCAATGCTATAATATGTACAATCGACACAAATAACGTAAACATTAACCTTTGTTGGTCTAATCCGATCGAAATCCAAGCGAAACGAGTGTTGGTGGGTGTTTGTGTGTGTTTTGAATGTCTTTTTGTTGTGTGAAGCGTGTGGTCTGTCTGATCACGTTTCAGCTTATAACGTGATACCTTCACGCGGTGCTTAGGTGCCACGTTATAGGCTGAAACGTGGCCCATGGGCCAGTGGTTTCACCTACGCGCTGCGCTATGACCATAGCACAACGCTTAGGACCTTTTTAAAAAAAATTGTTTTAATGTTTTACTTCATTTTAATTCATTTTTAAATGTTTTAACTTGTTTCCAATAAAAAAAATTCGCTTAAGGCGTTTTGGTTCGTTTATTGCTCGTTGGTGGTTTTGAGTAGAAACATCCGAGTATTAACAACTTTCATAAATCATTGTCTATGATACATGAACTATAGAATCAAAACCAATTTTTTTTTATCAAAATACAAATTTTGCATCTCTAATCGATTTCCTGGACTTCCGAACTCTGTTTAACCCGTTTTAGTTCGTTTAATTGCTCGTTGATGTTTTCAGAAGACACATCCAAATATGAACAACTTTCATAAATTAGTATACGTAATACATGAACTGTACAATCAATATAATTTTTAATATTATTACAAATTTTACATATCTAATCTATATCATGTACTTCCAAAATTACATTGGGGCCGACTTTAGGGTAAATAGGGTTTCTATATGTATTGAATTGATCCTCATATACATTGTACTAACCTACTGCTCGTTCAGTTCTCTAAAATGTCCAAGATGGCTTCGGGGAAGGCATTGAATACGATCCTCTAAGCTCTAAAAGGATGTAATGCTTTCCATCCACGAACATAACTGCTACCACTAGTTCTTCAGTAGCATCCGACCCTCCTAATATAGGGAAAATTGTATCATTGCTATGAGGGTCGAATGTATGAACAATAACACCCCAGGTCTGAGCAATGAGAAATCCCGCCCCCGGAATAGGCATCCATTTTTCTTCCCTTGCTGGACCCACCCCATGAAATTCTATCCTACTATATTAACATTCAAAATGTCCCAAGTCTTCCGGGTCAAAGAGTTTCCTCCAAATAGGCTCATTCATGCACAACTCGAGTAGCATTTGTTTCCGGATAGACATATACTTTGATTGCTTCAACCCTAATGTAACATTTGCGCGTTTTCTAACTTTATCGAAATTTCATTTCAGTCCTCGTGTTACGATCTTTTGAAATTTTAAATAAAACTTAAGTTGAAGTATTCGTTAAATCTTTATTATATACGTTTTATTATAAAACACCAAATAATTTTGTCGAGGGACGTTGGAAAACGTCAAAGTTATACGATGGAAAGGGATAAAAACTTAAAAATATTGGTAAAAGTTTATAAAAGATAAAAAAAATATAGTTTTAAAAGGTTTCGGTTAGAAGTATTAACTTTGGTTAAGTTTTTATAAGGAAAAAAGTGACCAAACTAACCAAACTAACTGGCGGGACCAAAGTTTTCAGGTTTCAAAAAAAAAAGGGTACTGTAGCAGCCGTGATTCCGACGGCCGGAATCCTCTCCGGCAAGGTTTAATTTGGTGTTTAGAGGCGTTTTAACTCAAAATTTTTATGGGGTTTACGCTTCTTCATCTAAATCCTTTGAATTCCCTTAATAATTAAGTCAAAACACGCGTTTTTAAGCTTTATAACTGGGTTTAATGTTGTCACCGCCGGAATATTTAAGCTTGATGAAACGCCCTATTTACAAGACCACTATATAAATCAAGCATAGCTTTAGGTTCCTGTGCTCATTCCCTTCAAGACCCACTAAAAAAACACCAAGTAAAAACGTCTCGAAAGGTCCAATTCGTGAGCTTTGGGCGCGGCTTTGAAGCTTTCTTTCCGGTCGAATTACATAGTGTAAGCATCTATTTTTAGTGCCATATTACTCCTTTAATCATGCTCTTTAAAAGCCCTCTTGAATCGGGTTCTAATCTTTAATAATTGAAGGGTCTTTGAAATCTAGGGTTAGGGGTATGATTTGGGGAAGAAGATGAAGTGTAGGAGTAGTTTTAATATTATTTTGTTTGAATAAAAATAACAAAAGAGGTAATGTGGTGTAGTGGTTGTTTGTATGAGTGTCCTTGTAGCAGACTCGGGTTCAAGTCCAACAAGCCATGAAATTTTTTTACTTCTTTTTTTCATCTTTATTTGATTATTTATTTTTTTTATTTATTCAATAATTATATATATATATATATTAGCTATAATCTTATGATTATTTTTGTTATTTTTACTATTTTTAATCATTAAAACACTATTTAAACTCATAAAATATGTTTTAAATACAAATAAGTTGAAAGAAATTATGGAAATATTATTTTCAGTATTTCACACCATAAAATAATTATTTATCACAAAAGTATCATTTTTGGACCATATCTCGTATTATTTATTCTATTTATATTTAAATTAGGTATAATAAATTGTTTAATTAAATATAAATCATAAAATCTATTTTGTTGATATTTTTCTATAAAATAGAAAATGTTTCTAAGTGTGGGATACATAAGCGTTTTAGTCGCTTATTCAATTAATCGTGATATATTTATTTCAAAACTATTGTTCAAATTATTATTAAAAACTTCATCTTCCCTACACAAATCTAGTAAACCCTAATGCCTTAGATTTTTGTTGCCTTAGACTTTTAAGTTATTTTCCTCATTAGTATTCTATTAAATATAGGTTGAGTTCTTTGGAATTCTAAATCCTTTACGGCGAACTTTCGTGGAGTTTATACTTAGCGAAACTGTAAGTATATTTTTCCCCTTTTTACTATTTATTCTTTTGGGGTGATTCATGTACCATTATCATTAAACTTACATATATTATTTACAAAGCAATGTGCTTTTTGATATGTTTTGTGTGAATTGTATGAACGATTTGTCAAAGTCATTAACCTTTGGGCCGCACCTAACAATGAGTAGTACTACGAGTTATATCCCTTGTGTGACTTACGTGAACGAGTTAAGTCCTTGGTCATTGTTATGGTTTTTCTTGAACGATGTGTCAACGATTATTGAACGATGTGAGGCTTGATTTTGACCATTTTACATATTACAGACATCAAGGCACATAAATTGCAAATTACTGTTTGAACGAAAATGGATATACTCACCAATGCATTATATGTGTTGACAAATTATTTTGTACATGTTTCAGGTGAAATTTGATCTTGCATGCTTTTCACGCTTAGGCTGGACCTAGTGCTTAAATAAAAGTTGAATATTTATTTTCTATCTTGAGATTTCTATTAAGACTCTTTGTATTTCGTTTGAAATAATAGAAGTTATTTGCTATTAATATTTACATTTTAGTCCATGTGCTTTTGAACAATCGTCACTACGTGACATCTCGATGTTTCCGCCATCGGTTGTGGTGTTACAGATTGGTATCAGAGCCATGGTTATAGGGAATTAGGTTATTAGTAAATACTTTTGACCTAGACTATAACTAAGCTACCCTTTATATGCTTTCTTTTACCCTCATATTTCTTTAGATAGATTTTCTTCTTTTACTTTTCATTATACTCGAAGAAGATTTTATTATACCAATGGAACGAAAACACCAAGTTAGGAGTGATATCCATACCTTGGTGAATAGTTTCACTCCTTATATGTTTTAGTTATTTATTTATTTATCTTGGAATATTTTCCTTTCGAGATAGGAGACTTCCAAATCTCAAGAAATCTATCCCTCCAAAAGAAACTTAATCACTAAACTAGGAGTGATATCCTTATCTTAGTGATCAGTTTCACTCCATATATTTTTTACTTTTGAAGTATATCTTGAGTTAGGAGTGAAATCCACATCTCAAGGATATATTTCCACATCTCAAAGTTCCGCTAGAGTTTTGAAATTTATTTGTGACGGGGCACGTGCAATCTGGAAGGGTGAGCGCCTGTATTCTGAGTTTTCTGTCTAGGCCTGGCATTTCGCATAAATCCCAATCAGACGAGGGACACGTATGCCGACCTGGGAACTCTTGGGATGAGCATTCACTTAAAGGCTAAAGTACGCCCCCCAAGTCACTAATAATATTTCAATTACTTTAGTTAGGCACCACTTTCCTTGGAAACAATCCTAATAACTCATTTTTATTCTTGTTATTGTTTTTCATTTGAAGTCTTATCATGATTTTCTTTATGATATTCATAATTTTTCTTATATCAATTTATAATTACTATATCTCATGTTATGTGTTACTTGTCTTGATATAAACTATGACATTCCCAAGATTTTTGGAATCAAATCTCATTATTGTTGCACTTTTGTAGATGTCTAATCTCGAATCTCCTAAGAGAGCCTCGAAGCGTCAGGCTAAACAGAAATCTGATCGTCGTATCGCGTCCATGCTTAATGATAAGTTGGAAACGCTTGTTCCTAACATCATTAATGCTATTCTCCCAAACCTTAACCCAAACGGTAGCTCGAATGGGAACTCAAACGGGAATGCGGGTGGAAACGGTGGAACCACAGAGAATAAGTGCACTTTCAAGCACTTCAACTCTTGTCATCCTAACAAGTTTAATGGCACTAAGGGAGCCACTGGGTTACTCGAATGGTTCGAAAGTATGGAGAATACTTTCATTAATAGCGACTGTCCTGACAACCTGCGTGTTCGTCATGCCTCGAGTATTCTTCAAAAGAGGGCACTCACTTGGTGGAATTGTGAAAAACATGCTCGAGGGACGGAAGCTGCTTTGGCTATGTCTTGGGATGATTTCAAAATTGCTATGACTACTGAGTTCTGTCCTCGTAATGAGATGAAGAAACTGGAGGATGAGTTCTATCACCTCAAGCAGGATAGTGGAAACAACGTTCCCTACAACAACTGTTACCATGAGTTGAGCTTACTGATTCCTCGTATGGTAACCCCGGTATCCTTGGCTATTGAGAAGTATACGAGCTAGGACGGGGAAAGTCAAACGACTAGTCGGACCATTTATGTTCACCCGGCACATGTAAGCTCTTTCTTGCAGCTTCTTCTCTCCTCTTTTCTTGTTGCTTCAATGTTGGACGACCATGAGTTTTCTTTTGCACAACATGCGGTTTTTTTGGGGAGTTTCCTATGATGATTTGTGCAAACTTTCCAGGTAGCTCTTTTGGGTCCAAATTAGTATTTGGACAATTACTGCCTTTAACTTTTCAAACGTGGCATCTACATCTAGATTATCAGAACCAATCTTCACTGCTTTAAAGTCAAGCTTCCTTCAGAACATGTCTATCGAGAAAAGACGGATTTTCTCACATAAAAACGATAACATATGGTATTAAATTAAATTAAGTAGTAAAATCATAAAAGCCGATGGTCACTAGACTGTCCTGACAACCTGCGTGTTCGTCATGCCTCGAGTATTCTTCAAAAGAGGGCACTCACTTGGTGGAATTGTGAAAAACATGCTCGAGGGACGGAAGCTGCTTTGGCTATGTCTTGGGATGATTTCAAAATTGCTATGACTACTGAGTTCTGTCCTCGTAATGAGATGAAGAAACTGGAGGATGATTCTATCACCTCAAGCAGGATAGTGGAAACAACGTTCCCTACAACAACTGTTACCATGAGTTGAGCTTACTGATTCCTCGTATGGTAACCCCGGTATCCTTGGCTATTGAGAAGTATACGAGCTAGGACGGGGAAAGTCAAACGACTAGTCGGACCATTTATGTTCACCCGGCACATGTAAGCTCTTTCTTGCAGCTTCTTCTCTCCTCTTTTCTTGTTGCTTCAATGTTGGACGACCATGAGTTTTCTTTTGCACAACATGTGGTTTTTTTGGGGAGTTTCCTATGATGATTTGTGCAAACTTTCCAGGTAGCTCTTTTGGGTCCAAATTAGTATTTGGACAATTACTGCCTTTAATTTTTCAAACGTGGCATCTACATCTAGATTATCAGAACCAATCTTCACTGCTTTAAAGTCAAGCTTCCTTCAGAACATGTCTATCGAGAAAAGACGGATTTTCTCACATAAAAACGATAACATATGGTATTAAATTAAATTAAGTAGTAAAATCATAAAAGCCGATGGTCACTAGTATTAATCACCATCACGTTCTAACTGCTCGAAACGACATAAACATGGCAAACCGCAATTGTAAAAAAGCTGGCATCCACAGCTGCTACCGTAACATCACAATGATGCTTCCACACGTTGGATCTCCAAGTAAAGAAGCTCGAGAGCATACGTTGAAACCTTCCGAAGTAAGTTTTTAAGCATTGGATCTGCCTTGTGGTGGTTCATTGTTTTTCTAACGCTTAATTCAAAACATCTTTTAATCTTTGTATAATGTTTATCAACCTTGTGATCGAAAAACCCCACATTTCTCGCCAACAAGTTGCGATTGCCTCGAAGGTAACTTTTTAGTAAAGTATGCATGCCCTCATCTCTGTTGGTTGTGGTCCGGTGAAAGTTAAGTGTTCTGTTAATCCTTGCAGCCACAAACTTTTCAAGGTCCGGATCCAACCAGTTATTCTTTATATACTTAAAAACCTTTGAAAAGTATAACCACAACATGTCAGGTGTGTATGTAAAGAAGTACATATGTAATTATGTATAAAATACTCACGTTTACGATCAATTTGTTCCAGATTTGACTGAAAGTTTCCCAAATTATACTCGTATATGTCTTCAATCGTAGACTCACACATCGTGGAAATTTAACGAAGAAATTCCTTCCACTCCTTATCGGTCAATTTCTTCTTGGTGTTCCTGTTGATATTCTGCTGAATATGAAACCGGTAAAGATACTTGTACACATTCGGGAAAATCTGATCACACGCCTTCATTAGCGCAAAGTCCCTGTCTATCATAATCACACGCGGCTCCATATAGTCAACCAGCATAGACTTTATCCTCTCCATCACCCAAACATAGTTATCAACCTTCTCAGCAAAAATAAACGCATGGGCAACCAAAGACGACTAGTTTGTTGACGCCATACCCACAACCTGAACAAATGTCATCTTATACATGTTTATATTTTAGGTGGCGTCAATCATCAGCACATGAGAGAATGCACACCACATAGGAAATGAATGCCTGTGAACGAAGAAAATATCTTCAATAACGTTCGTGGTGCAATTTTCGCGCGTGTAATAGGTGAATTGTTTCTCCACTAGAAGGTTTTCGAGTTGCGGCATTGGATCTTCACCGACTTGCTTTTAAACATTTATCATTTAAATCGCATTGTGCATATCTTTTGGGATAATCTTTTTTTTCAGGGTTCTTTTCGTGAGCATTCTCCAGATGCTACGCTTTGGAATATCCTGCTCTACCATCTGCCCAACCAGTTCTCTATCCTCTGAAGAAAGCCTTCTCGCCTACGTGTGACCTTCTAAGTTTTCAAAGGGAGTGTGGTTGTGCGCTGGGTTTTTCACCTTTAACCTCTAAGCTTTTCTCTGAGATTCAAGTACCCCTATAAACTCAAATGGGCAACCAATTTTTTTGCTACCCGTCTTCTTCACCATAGCCACACTCTTATGCTCCCCCTCAAGAGTGCATTGAAATATAACCTTCACGAAATAATAAATTATAAAATACATTTTTAATAACTTTTTAAATAATAAATTATAAAATATGTTTATAGTAACTTTCTAAATAATAAATCTTAAAATAACTTTTTAAAATACTTTTTAAATAATAAATTATAAAATAAATATTTATTAATTTTTTAAATAATAAAATATAATATAACTTTTTAAAATACTTTTTAAATAATAAGCTATAAAATACGTTTTTATTAATTTTTAAAAAACAAGAGTGGCTGAAATATACCTTCACGAAATCGTTTGCTATTTTCTTCGATCTTTTTATAACAATGACGTAACCATTTTCCTTTCTCGTATCTTGTACCCAATCGATCAACTCTTGGCATGACGGAAATGTTCCAGGTAAGAGCCTTCATGATCTTATACCGACTTCTCCTCACCACCACCGTCTCTCTGGTCTTGTTGTACAAATCTTTCCTCACCAATGTAAGCGTAGTTTGTATAGGTTTGGTAACTAAGGGGAGGCTTACCACTGCAAGCGTACGAGCCTTCCAAGGTGGTATTCAAGTCCAGCGACACCATATTCTCACGATAACGAATGTTAGACTCAACCTCCTCGCCACCTACTGGAACTGACACGTTGTATGAATCAGAATCACCAAAAATATAGTCGCAATACGATTTCTTGTATGGTGTTGGTAAAATTTGCATATTGTTAGTGTAGTTGTGAATGTATAAATTTAAACCGATAACGGTCGATATAATATGGAACGTATGAAATAAAGTTAAATAAGTAATTTGACTGGCTCAAAGCGCCGCACTTTGGCCGAAGAGCGGCGCTTAGGGTTCACGAGAGACACTTTTATCAGCTTTATCTGGCTGGTCTAACCAATCAATCAAACCTCGTACTCAAAGTGCCGCGCTTTGGCCAAAGCGCGATGCGTTGATGTACGAGATTTGACTTATTGGACTTAAAGTATGATAAAGTGTGACAATGTTGTCAGGCCAAAGCGCGACGCTTTGAGTATGAGGTTTGACTGATTGGGCTTAAAGTCTGATAAAGTGTGATAACGTTGTCACGTGTGGGTCCTAAGCGCCGCGTTTTGGCTAAAACCCGGCGCTTTAAAAGATGGAAATATAAGCACCCTTTTCAGTACCCTTTTTTTAATGGATAATTTCATCCCCTATTTTTACACCCCTTTTAAATACACCATTTTTTTACCTCCTTGCTTGAATTTCGAACCCTTTATTTAAAATTATATAAAGATACATTTGGTAGATTTTGATGTGAGAGACGAATACTGTAGCTAAACATCAAATCAGCTACAATATTCTGTGGCAATCTTTGTAATTTTCTTTGGTTGCAGGGTTGTTTCCATCGTGCAAAAGCTTTTGTTTTTTAACGCATCTCTCTCTCTCTCTCTCTCTCTCTCTCTCTCTCTTAAGACATGTACACCTCTTTCTTCTCTCTAAACAAGCAACATCATCGTCATCTCTGTCTCGAAGAGCCATCATCGCCGGTCGGTTTTCCCTACGAGCTATCACACGGCTGTACGTCCCCCACGTGTCCGGCCCTAGAATCTGACGCCTGACAATAATCTGCGTGCGTGGCAATTCCGTAATTTATACATTTTCAAGGGGTATGGTTTTCCTTTGCCTGGCGTTATATGCAACCGCTGATTTTGATGTCGTCGTTGAACCTTTTGTTTAGAAAGTGGTGGCTGACACAAGGGAGGTGGCGGTGGCGGTGGTGGTTACAGCGGAGATTGTGGGAGTGGAGGAAGCAAATGAGGGGGAGGTAGCGGCGGGAGTGGAGACGAGCGTGGAAACGACGGTAGTGGTGGCGTGCAAGGCGGAATTGTAGGCGGTGGACATGGCGGCCGCAGCGGTAGGAAATCGGAAAATTGAGAGGACAGAGAGGTTTAGGGATAGAGAGAGATGAGAGAATTACAGGGAAGTGTGGTTTGCTGTTTTATTTTCTACTATTTATCAAATGGTTTTGCAAAACCATTTTAGAAAACCTATGTCCACCTGATGGTTTTACCACAAACTTTATAAATACCTTAATTTAAATAAGTTAAATATATGGCCTACCTTTAATGTGTCAGTACAATCACTCCATGATAAAGATAACCCATGAATCATGATGCAATTTCTTTAAATTATAGTCTTGGCAAAAGTCATTTTGAATTAGTGTATATGCTTTTTCATGACTTAAAAAAAAATATACGCTTTTTCTTAGCCTAGGTAAAAAATGAATATTATGTGCATTAATATTCTAATTAAAAGCCTAGATAAAATAACGCTAAAGGGTCGATTTAGAGCTTATGTGCACTAAAATCTGATACGGTGAACTAGCTATCACACAAGGGCTGTTTTGCCATAGTTAATGTCACTATCGTAACACGTGTACCACAATTGCAAACGCTATGTTGTTGCTGTAACGCGCGACACGGTAAAAAACTAGTTCTAACACATTTACCATCATACTAAAATGATTTTTCAATACTGTTTGAAAGTGATATTTTGCCATGTCAAAAAGTGATATTTTGGCAGTATTACGATATGCACATGCCACATGCGACGCTGAATAGCATTGGTGGGCCCAGAAGTAAGGTCGACACGTAACAACCATATGAAGTTGGCCTATATCTCGTGATAAACTTGTGAGGTCCTTCCTTCCTAGACCCATAGCTACAACTGGTCTCTTGATTCCACGTATCTCATTTTCTGAATGTTATTAAATTTCCCTCAAAATGTTTTTCCTTTTTCATTATTTTTTAAGAACCGACTAAACATGATACCCCGACTACTCGGGGTAACCCATAATCAAAGACACCTAATACGTTCATGAACGCAGACAACGCTGGGTAGTTGAAAGTCCACGATAATTCCACCAGCCAGAGAAAACCGACCTCCACCTGTTTAAAGGCACGACAGTGAAAAATCGGTAAAACCTAGACGGGATAGGATTAGAACTTGAGACCTTTCTATTTTAAAGCCTTAACCGTCATTTCCCATACACTCCACCACAAGGATGGGACAAATTTCCCCTTAAGTTTACTTTAGATCATGTTGTGAAAGAATGAGGAGTTATAGTTTTATCACAGGTGTAATGATGTATTTATTATCTAGTTTCTCCACACCCTCGATGTCTCGATGTATTTGCTTGCATCATGCATAATGATAATCTTGTATTTTATAATATCACTATGTTATATCTAGTAAGGGTGTTCATCGGATCGGATAACAGGTTATTCGGGTTGGATTATTCGGATTTTGAAATTTTAGGAACCTATCCGAAATCCGATCTGATCAGAATAAGATGTATACCCATCCGATCCAAATCCATCCGAATTCAATTCGAATCGGATTCGGATAAATCCGAATAATCCTAATTGAACCAAACAACAATTTTCAATTTTTTTATTTTCCTTATTATATGGTTCCTAACATTTTATTAATTTGAATTTGATAACATTCAAAAGCGGAAATAGAGATTAGTCTTAAACACGAAGTTCAAATTTCAAAATATAGTCTTCAAAACGTAAACTTCAACACAAAATCATACTTTAAAACATAGTCTTTTACACAAAATCAAGCATCACGAAACGTGACACCAACTAGTCCATATAGATGGGCAATGTTGTAGAATTAAGGTCTAGTATTTGCCTCATGCCTCATGGGCAGAACTAATTTTCAAGCAATTGGCCATTTCCTTACTAAAACTCAATTGAAGCTTATTCAGTTTATTTGGATATCCGAATAATCCAAATAATCCAAATAATCCGAAATTTTAAATTCTAAAATCCAATTTTGATCCGAATAAATAATTCCGATTAAGATCGGATCCATCCAAATATCCAAATAAGAATTCAGATCGTTTTTTTTCCGTTCAGATTTTTTGAACACCTTAATCTCTGATGTTCACATAATTGAAAAACTTAATTTACACTAATAATACATGTGTATTGAACTCTAATATATCAACATAGAAAATAAAATATGACATCACTCAAGAACATTACGATTCCTACCAAGGTGGTGGTGATGGACCTGCATTTACCCTTAGTGCTCTCCTATAAGCTTATGTAAGTTTTCAAAAGTTCAAAATTCAAATGCAAAATCAGAACAATCTAGAAAGTGACAAAACTTACAACTTTCTATATCCTAAGCAAACTTTATAAAAACTTACATATATGTTGAATTTACGAACAACTTCCTCGACTTCTTCGACCGATGACATAGCAACAAAGCAAAAACCTCTGCTTCTTCCACATACTTTGGCATATATAATATGCATGAAGAAATGTTAATATTACACGAGACTGGATCAATGAAATTCTGTCTTTTATTTAATATCAGGTTAAAAACTTGTGTATCACGTGGATTATAACATTATATATATATATATATATATATATATATATATATATATCTATACTACCTTATTAAGGAGGAGTGATAGGTAAGAAAGTAATTTTACACAATTTTTAAGATGGGAGTTGAAGAGTCCCTTCACAAATTTCCAATATTTGGTCATTTTGTTCCTTTTATGCCCTTATGTACAACCTATAATGCTCATTGTATATATGTGTAATGCATACTTCATATCCATTTCAACATGTAACCCCAACACCTAATTAAACCCCAATTCAATTTCAATAAAACCCAAGCTTTTCAATAAATCCTTCTACACATCTATTTAATAATAACAAGCAATGTTTGTGATGGTTCTATTAGGCTTTGTTGGAGCTTATAAACATTGTAGTAATTGGACATTTTTGTCTTTTTTTTTGTTTGTTGAATTGTATAACTCTTTAAAGCATGATGTCTAACCTCATATAATATATGTATTTTTTGCCAATAATTCTATCTCCTTCTCTCTGTATATTACAACTAACTAAAAGAAAACTTAATATCCTGATTTATATATATCAAATACTTTTAATTTAAAATTACCATTTTGGTAAAAAAAATTATTTTTTAACTTGGGTACCTTTACGTACTTAGTCAGGTTTAAAAACCGCCGCAACGCGCGGGGTAATTTACTAGTATATATATATATATAGGATCCGGATCATATGAGAACTCTACTGAGTTGTGAGAACTAGATAACTCATCTGGACCACACAAACACATATTAGCACTATAATAATAAGAGGGTATCATAGTAATTTAGCACCTCCCCTACCTCACCCCACCCCACCCACACCCAATCACCTTTATATAAAGGTTATAGATTTTTTTTTTAAATTTCTCTCTCTCTGCTCTCTCTCTCTCTCTCTCTCTATCTTCTCTCTCTCTCTCTAAAATCACTCTCTCTCTCTCTCTCTCTGCTCTCTCTCTTCTCTCTCTCATTACGTTTTTAATAGACGGGGTGGGGCTATGGTGGTTGTGCAGGGCGGCGGACGGCGTGGGGTTGAAGACAGGTGGTTTCGTGGCTGCGGTGATGGTTTCGTGGTGGGGGGGGATCTGAAAACGACGGTGGTGGTGGTTTCGTGGCTGCGGTAACGGCGGAGACGGGCGGTAGACGAACAAAGAAGATGATCGTTGCCATTTAGGTACAGATTGTTCTAGAAGCTTTACGGTTATACTTTTTTAAAAGAGAAGAGACACTGAGAAATGCTATGAAACGATGACTTGGAAGTTAAGGAGTGTATGTAAGGGTGCTTGGTTTGATCTGGACCGTTGGTAATCCACGGTGGAGATTTAGTGTCTTGGACAAGAGTCCTAGTCAAACGGTGGGCCAGCTTCAGATGGTTTTTGAATGGTTTCCCCAGAGAATATTCTTTATAGGCAGAGGGGGTGGTTCGTGGTGCGGGTGGAGGCAGAGGAACAGCGAAGGAACAGATCGATCTGAACAGGGTCTGAGGGTGGTGAATCTGTGGTGGTTGAGGGTTGATGGTGATGGTGATGAAGATACCCACAATAGGTATTATTATTATTATTATTATTATTATTATTATTATTATTATTATTATTATTATTATTATTATTATTGTTTTTTTCTTTTATTATTATTATTATTATTATTATTATAGTGAAATACATTTTTTTTGTTTTTATAGATGTTTGTTTTTTTACACTGATGTAATATATTTTGTTGTTGATGTTGTGGGTTTTTTTTACACTGATGTAATGTAAGAAAAGTACAAGTGTAAAGAAAATATTAGTGAAATACATTTTTTTTTGTTTTTATAGATGTTTGGGTTTTTACACTGATGTAATATATTTTGTTGTTGATGTTATGGGTTTTTTTACACTGATGTAATGTAAGAAAAGTACAAGTGTAAATACGAATTATGCAATATATTTTGGTTGTTGATGTTTGTGGGTTTTTTTTTACAATGGTGTAGTATGATGTGAGTAAACACCGGTGTAAATGCCACAAAAATTATAGACGTTGTGGGTTTTTTTTTACAATGGTGTAGTATGATGTGAGTAAAACACTGGTGTAAATAATCACACCAGTTTTGTTTTGTTTTTTTTTTTCACACTTTGTTTTGGCAGATTTACACTGGTGTAAATAATTAGACGAGTGTAAAACTAAAACAGATTCATGGATGGTTGTTTTTTATATAGATGTGTGTAAACACTGGTGTAAACTGTAAAAACGAGGTGGAGACGACAAAAAATGCACATATTTGTTTTTTTGTTTTAAAAAAGTATTTTTTTTAAAAGAATTAAATTATTTTAATTAAAAAAAATAAAATAAAGTTTAAAAAATATGATTATTTTGAATAATGAAATAAAAAATAATTATACCAGCGTAAAATATAAGGTGCATCTCACTAGATTTTCTTTTAAAAATGATTTTTTTGAATAACTAAATAAAAATTAAAATACTATTATAATAATTATATCTCTTTCATGGTGGTTTTACCTAAATACCCTTTATTGTACTTTTTTGTATTAAAATATACTAATAATATTTTTATTGGCATGTAAAGACAAAAAAAACATCTAGATTAAATCTTAACCATAGGATCATCACAATCAATGGTCCACAAGAGTTCTCTAGTTCTCACAACTCAATGTGGTTCTTACACGATCCTAACCCATCGGAAAAAAATATTATTTCATATAAGAGAGAAGTGAAATAATTATAGGATTTGTATTTATTATATAGTAAGTGATAGTAAAAACGAAGATTATAAATTAATAAATATTAACTTATATATTATCCATAATTAAGTAAAAAAAGAGGAGGGGAAACGAAAAATTAGATTCTTTAAAGGAATGACATGTATCCCAAATTATATTGATTTATAAATTTATGGTCATATGTTTAAGAAAAACTATCTATTATAGAATAAGGGTTAGGATCAAATACACAATGAAAAAATAGGAAGTCGTAGGAAATGTATCAAACGAACTCCAATTGAAGTCATTCAGGCGGAATTGGAACCGCTCATCGAATCCTACGATCTTACTTTTTTAGGTTTTCTCTTTTTTGGATTTTTAGCTTGTAGTTTTTAGAATCATGTTATATCATTCTGTCTTTTATGTAGAATTGTGTGTTTTTCTTATTTTCATCATTGTGTTATATTATTCGGCGTTGTACTGTTATATTTTGTGGCTCACTGTGTCCTATTTCGTTATCTATTGTGTTTTTTGTATTCCGCTAACCCTTCTCATTTTTGTTATACTGTATACGATAACTTAACCCTATAGAATAATACAAATATAAGTAGTACAATAGTACTTTGCACTAAAATTATTGTTTAAAATTAATTACACGGTTAGTATTTATAGTTTACCCATTTTGTCATATTATAAATACTTTAATTACCAAAAGTATTGTGCATAGAGGGGTTGTACCCTATGCTTAGGGAGTTTTTTTTTAAAAAAAAAAAATTGATGTTACACTTTTAGCCCAAATGTTTTTCTTTTTTACTTTTAACACAAATATTTTCATCTTTTATAATTTAACACTAACAATTTTAATTTTCCACTTCTAACCCAAAACTTCTCATTTTTTTTACTTTCAACGCAAAGATTTTCATCTTTTACAATTTAAACCTAAAACTTTTTTTCTTTCAACTTTGGTCCCACATAATTTTCATCTTACGCAATTTTTTCGTTTTAAGTTCTGTTCTAAATTTTGCGAGTTATAACAAGTTCGTTGCAATGCGCGGGTCCTAGACCGACTTAGTTACTTCACATTAACCATAGTTATTAAAAGTTATCGATTTTACACCTTTCGCATTAACACGTCGTAACGAGCTTTTTGGTGTTATTTTTCCTTTTTTTTATTTATTTTACTTTTACGAGCTTTTTGGTGTTAGTGGTTCGTACCTATTTACTAAATATTACATCATTGATACCTACTTTCACAAAATGGTTTCACCATTAGTATACCACATGTATTAACCATAATAGGATTGTGTACTCGTCTAATTCACACACTCAAAGTGTGGAATCCAATGAATTCATTGTGAGTTACGGGGATTCAAACAAGAAATCAAGATCTAAACGTTAACAACCCCCCCCCCCCCCCCACACACACACACTTGTACTGATAGAATAAATTTTACATAATACTCGGACAATGTTGGGCGACAAGCGGCGGCAAGATCCAAAAGAGTGGCATGACGTTCCTATACGTAAGGGAAGACGTGGAGTTCAGAAGGAGTCGGGTAATACGAAGGTAATAACAAAGTTTTTTTTGTTTCCAATCTATCTCCGAAGTGTTCTTCTTCAGATCTAAAGGAAGTTTTATGGGGTTTTGGCATGTATGAGGGTTCTTATATCACTAGGAAGTTTGATAGGCTGGGGAAGCGGTTCGGGTTTATGTCTTTTAGTGATGTTGTGGATGCGAAAAGAATGGTAAGGGAGATGTCGAATCTGTGGCTATTGCTCGATTTGTTAATGGTGAAAAGGTAGCAAATCCGATAGATGATAACGTAAGGAAAGGTAAGGAGAAGGTTTTTGCTTCCCATGCAAACCATAACGTGGGGGAATCATCTCAGGGGAGAGAGCTCAATGGTGTTGGGGGTGGCAAATGTCGATGGGGATGGTGGGAGAATGTTTCTCGACAGTCTATTGAATAGGAATAAGATTGATGTGATCCGGGTTGATGACAATGTTGAAGGTTTTGTTCAATGGTATGATTTTGCGGTGACATGGAAAGTGGTGGACTTCAAGTCTTTAACTGATTTGTAGACAAACTTAAAGGCTAGAGGGTGGATTAACGTAGGGATTAAGTATGTCTCTGGTTTTACGGTTTTGTTGACTTTCAATTGCATGGAGAATCGTGAAAAGTTTTATATCAAGAAAGAGTCGTGGGCGGATGTTTTTGAGTCACTTGATAGATGAGATGGGAAGCAGAAGATGGTGGAAGAGAAGATAGCTTGGTTGCAGGTACATAGAGTTCTGGTTCAGTTGGCATTAGATCAAGTGTTTGATTCGGTGGGGAGTCGATATGGTGAAGTTGTTAAGTCGTCTCGTATGTCTTATGAAGATTCTAATTTTTCGTATGCGTACATCGGAGTTTTATGCATGTCTCGTGGTAGAATTGATAGAGTGGATATTTCATGGAGAGGTGAAGTCTTTAATGTTTGGATCGATGAAGACATGGGTGAATGGGTTCCGAATTGCGTAGAGGAATTTGATTATGTGTCTGAGGAGGTGGATTGTGACATCCGTCACTTTTCATTGTATTCGTTTAATTATCTGTACGTTTTATCACAATTAATAAACGTGGCATTTTTATTATTTATGAACGTTAAACTCGGGTTCGTTTAATCATGTAATAATAATAATAATAATAATAATTATCATGTTAAAGGCCCACCTGATGAAGCCCAACAGCCCAACAGGCCGGCCCAAACACCCTTATTACGTTTAAAAAAAAAATATGGTCCTGGCCGGGGTTCGAACCCGCGCCAAGACCGGGTTGCACCAAACACAAACACACTTGACCAACTGAGCTGAGCCTTCAATCTGTTATAACCCGGACGCGTTTTAAATAAATACACACCTTTAAAACCTCACAGTTGACAAGGAAAGTCAACTGTGGGTTGCCTTGTTAATCAATCCGTCCAATTAACGAATGATTGATTCATTTTTGGTAAATTAGTGTGATTATCGGCCTAATGCAACTCGTATACACGTCCATTACACGTCAATCGTTGACCAATTTTGAATTCGAACGCGTATACATTTAAATCAGGGTCAACTTACCAATTAACCTAACCTATTGATCCCCTCTATAAATTGAGCCTTGGAACAGCTTCACAACTCGCTCACTCATCTTCCTAAACCTCCAATTGTTCTAAATAACCTCTGTTGATCTCCTTATTGCACGACGTTTGACTTTGGTCTTTGACCAGTCAATTAACCACGATTACACACTGTGAGTCTCTTTTTTGTTATGGGTTTTGTTCATCGGCTATCCAGCAACAAAAGCCCCCTATTTAATCGGGCTCATGTTGCCTGGATTGTTTGATTGAAAATTCTAGGGCTCGTGTTCTTGTTTTGGGGATAAACCAGTTTTCACATCGCGCTTATATTTATTTTTAACCCAGAAAGATCACAACCACCGGCCTAGGCCAAGTGGTTGTGACCATGTGCTAACCCAGAGGTCACCCGGGTTCGAGTCCCGGCTCTGACCGGTTTTGTTTCTTTTTCTTTTCTTTTCTTTTTAAATACAAACAATTAAATATATATAATTATTAAATCCTTTTAAATCTTTTAAATTCTTTTTAAAATACCAAAACTATTTTATAAATTCTAAAAAAATTACATTTGTTAAATCTGTTATAAAAGTTTCATTTATAATTTTTATTTTTCAGAAATTCATTTATTTAATATTTATAATAATTAAATCATTTTTAATCTATTAGATTTATAAAAATCCATTTATACATCAAAACAATTTTATTAATTTCTCCAAAATTTATCCTGACTTTATTTAAAGTTAAACTTTACTGAAATAATTTTTAATTCAGTAAAATCATTTATTTTATATTTTTAATCAATTTTTGTTAGATTTAATCATAATTAAATCATAACAAATCCAATTTTCATCATTTTTGCACCAAAATTTTATACAAATTATTTTTAATCATTTAGAACAGAAATATGATTTTTAAAATAAGAATTCTTTAATTTTAGTATTTTTAAATATTAAAGTTAATTAATGACTATTTATAAATAAATAGATTTAAAAATTTATTTTAAATGAAATAATTTTATAAAAATTATTTCTATACTTCAAACACTTTATTGTGTATATCCTAAATTCAAATTTCATTAAAAGACTTTTATTCATTTATTTATTAAATTTCTCATAATTAATAAACAATTTGTTTATTTACACAAATAAACGTAATCCCCAATTCGAAGCCCTAGATATACATGCATCCTAGAGTTATTTCACTCACACATTATCAATTACTTTAGGTTAATCTTTTGGGAGAAATCTCAAGTTCATATTTCGTTGTCCAGTCCAATTTCAAGTTACTACGTGAACAGTGAGTATTCCTATCCCCTTTTTTACTTTTATACATTTTTGGGGTGATTCATGTACACTATTACAAGTTCAAGTTCAAATTTACATTTTTACAAATACAATTCTAGTACTATGTGCATTGCTTACAACGTGCTTTATGCTTAGACATTACATGTGGATTACATTTGTACTTAGTGAAATCATTAACATGGTACAAGCCGACCTTAACATTGGATAGCGCTATTTGGATTGACAACCCGCCTAGGTTGATTCTCCCCCTTTTTCATCGGAGAATCCGTGGCCAGTGTTAAGTTATCATCCATTTATTGGTTGAGTACACTACAGTTCATACAGTACATTATACAGTCACAGGGTTGATTTCGCTCATTTGTTTGATACATGGTTTACATATCCACACTGTAGCTTGCACTTGAATTGTATAACTTTTAATCTACTATATATATCAAAACTAGGAATGCTCACCAACATTTCTTATGTTGACCAAACCTATTTTTGTACATGTTTCAGGTGCAGTTTGATCAAGATACTTTTAGCGCTTTATTATGCAGTTATTTCATTATTTATGTTTCATTTAAGATCTTGTATTTCCATTTTCCTTGTAAGACAATTTTTGGGTTTCATTTAATAATATTTACATTTAAGTACCATGTGCTTTTGAACAATCGTCACTACGTGACACCTCGATGATTCCGCCATCGGTTGGGGTGTTACAGATTGGTATCAGAGCCATGGTTATAGGGAATTAGGTTATTAGAATGCCTTTTAGCCTAGACTATAACCGAATTTCAACTTTCAGGTACAACACTTCCTAATTTATCAACCCTCTCATTACCCTTCACTTTCCTTCCTTAATCTTTCCCTTTCTTCTCCTTTCTCCTCATCTTTCATCATGACGTATAAGGATGGTGTCCTACAAGGAGTGGAAAGACTACATCATCATGGAGCGGGAGCAGTACCTTTCATAAAGACACTCTTAGGCATAATGCCTACTCTTATTTTGCTCCTTCAAAGTTGTTGAACTTTAATGAGTGTGAAAAAGGACACGTGCAATCTGGAAGGGTGGACGCCTGTACACTGGGTTTTCTGGCATAGGCAAGCATAGCGCATAAATCCATTTACGGACCTGTTATGCTTACCTGGGGATTCCTGGAGTGAGTGTCCACTTATAGGCTAAAGCATGTCTTCTTTGATCACCATTGGGCTCAATTTCTTTGAAAAGTCAACGTTCTTGTTGGGCTTTATAGCTAGACAAGGGCAATCCAAACATGTTATACATATATATTTCAAATGATATACCTTTATTTCACATACGATATCTTGTGATCATAACTCTTATGCACTATTACACTTACATTTATTAATCTCATAACTTTTCATTGACTGTCTTGTAGATGTCTGCTCGCCGTATGCTCCGTGATGCTAGCCAACGCACTGTTCGTGCCTCTGGACAACGTTCTGATCGTCGCCTTGCTTCTCTTGTCGCTGAGCAAATTGCTGCAGTGATTCCGAATCTTGTTAGTGAATTAACCCAGAACAGCAACAGTACCAATACTGAGGGTGCAACTCAAACTCGGTGTACCTTCAAACACTTCAACTCATGCAATCCCACGAAGTTTACTGGAGAGGAGGGTGCTACTGGCCTCCTCCAATGGTTTGAAAGTATGGAATGTACCTTCGTGAATAGCGAGTGTCCTGATAACCTCCGCGTTCGCTATGCTACCAGTGTCCTTCAAAAGGGGGCATTGACCTGGTGGAATGGTGAGAAGCGTAATCGGGGCGCTGATGTTGCTCTATCCTTGTCTTGGACTGAGGTCAAGGAACTTATGATCGCCAAGTTCTGCCCTAGGAATGAAATGAGGAAGCTAGAGGAAGAGTTCCATGGGTTGAAACAGGACAGTGGTGAAAATCTTGCATACAACACCCGTTATCATGAGCTCAGTATTTTGGTTCCACACATGGTTACCCCGGTCTCTCGAGCAATCGAGAAGTATATTGAGGGACTGCCTGACCTAATTCAAGATGTAGTCACTGGAAGCAGACCCACTACGGTGGAAGAAGCCATTCAGCTTGCAGCCTCCTTGACTGACAAGCACGTCAAAAAGGGAAATTTGGTTAGGAAAGGAACCAAGAAATCAACTGAGAAGACCCCCACCCCTACTACTGAATCATCAAGAGTTGCTGTAGACAATACCGGTTCCAACACTAGGAAGCGGAAGGCCAAGGGTAGAAACTATGCTGTTGTGGCCCCAGTAACTCAGGCTCCAATAGCACAGGCTCCAATGGCTCAGGCTCCTCCTGTTAAGAAGGTTTATAGTGGAAACTTACCCAAGTGTGCCACCTGTCAGTACCATCACCCCACAAATTTTCCTTGCCGCCACTGTACCACCTGTGGTAGGTATGGTCATGTAGCTGCCACATGTCGATCTACGTTTCGACCTCAACCTATTAATGCTCAACCTGTTAACCCTCAACCAGCTCGCCAAAACCCACAACCTATAGCATATGGTCGAGCTTGCTTCAATTGTGGTGATCCGAACCACTTCAGAAACCAATGTCCAGCACTTGTCCCAGCAAACCATGCGGCAAACCCAGTGGCTCGTGGTCGAGCTTTCAACATCAATGCAACAGAAGCTCAGGAAACAAATGACGTAGTGAATGGTACGTTTTTACTTGATGGTCGTTATGCTTCAATTTTATTTGATACTGGTGCGGATAAAAGTTTTGTGTCATTAGCATTCGAACCTCTATTATCTCACACTCGCTCTAGATTAGGAGCGCCTTTCACGGTCGAGGTCGCAGATGGTAAACCCATCTCAATCGATTCTATTATTCAGGGTTGTACTCTTAGCCTTAACGAACATGACTTCACCATTGATCTTATACCCATGAAATTGGGAAGCTTTGATGTTATCGTGGGTATGGATTGGCTTTCTAAACATCATGCCGAAGTTGTCTGCTTTGAGAAATTTATTCGGTTTCCTCTCGCATCGGGTGACTTTTTACGGGTTTATGGCGAGAAACCGTCCAGTAGTCTTAAACTCATGTCTTGCACCCAAGCACAGAAATATCTACGCAAGAAATACGTAGCTTTCTTGGCCCATATTGTGGAAAAGAAAAGTAAAGACAAGAGTATTCAAGATGTTCCTGTTGTTCGTGAGTTTCCCGAAGTTTTTCCTGATGATTTACCGGGACTTCCACCAGTGCGTCCTGTCGAATTTCGTATTGATCTTGTACCTGGTGCTACGCCCGTTGCTAAATCTCCATACCGCCTTGCACCTTCCGAGATGCAAGAACTTGCGAGCCAACTTCAAGAGTTGGCAGACAAGGGTTTCATTCGTCCCAGTTCATCACCTTGGGGAGCTCCAGTTTTGTTTGTAAAGAAGAAGGATGGATCTTTCCGTATGTGTATTGATTACCGGGAGTTGAATAAACTCACCATTAAAAATCGGTATCCTTTACCTCGCATTGATGACCTCTTTGATCAACTTCAAGGTTCGACTTGTTTCTCAAAGATCGATCTTCGTTCGGGATATCATCAGCTACGAGTCCATGAAGACGACATTCCAAAAACAGCTTTCCGTACACGTTATGGGCATTACGAGTTTATGGTTATGCCTTTTGGGCTAACGAATGCACCCGCTGTCTTCATGGATCTCATGAATCGCGTGTGCAAACCTTTCTTGGATAAGTTCGTAATTGTTTTCATCGATGACATTCTCATTTACTCTAAGACTAAATCAGCCCACGAGCAACACCTTAGACAAATTTTGGGTCTTTTGAAGAATGAACAACTGTATGCCAAATTCTCCAAGTGTGAATTCTGGCTTAAAGAGGTTCAATTTTTGGGACACATTATCAGTGATAAGGGTATACACGTGGATCCAGCTAAAATTGAGGCTGTTAAGAATTGGATTACACCCAAGTCTCCCACGGAAGTTCGCTCTTTTCTTGGCTTAGCGGGTTATTATCGTCGATTTATTCTCAACTTTTCCAAGATTGCTTTACCTCTCACTTCCTTGACCCATAAGGATAAACCATATGTATGGGGACCCAGTCAGGAAGAAGCATTCCAAACTTTGAAGCAGAAACTGTGTGATGCTCCAATTCTCACCCTACCGGACGGCAGTGAGGATTTCGTGGTTTACTGTGATGCCTCTAATCAAGGCCTTGGTTGTGTTCTCATGCAACGAGGCAAGGTTATAGCATATGCATCACGACAACTGAAAAACCATGAGAAAAATTACACTACCCATGATCTTGAGCTCGGAGCGGTCGTCTTCGCACTTAAGATTTGGCGTCACTATTTATATGGTACAAAATGTGTGATCTTCACTGACCACAAGAGTCTTCAACACATTTTCAACCAGAAAGATCTGAACATACGACAACGACGATGGGTCGAGTTGTTAAATGACTACGACTGCGAGATTCGCTACCATCCTGGCAAAGCGAATGTTGTAGCCGATGCCCTTAGTCGTAAAGGTCATGCCCAGCTTTATTGTGCTCAGGTCCAGTCCGATATTAAACTCCGCATTATTGAAGCCCAACATATCTCTGTTACTGAGGGCAACATGTACGAAGAAATGTCGTGTGGAGCCGAAAATCAGTTGGAAACCAAAAATGGCTTACTTTATTTCATGAACCGTCTTTGGATCCCTGATCGTGACAACCTGCGTACCTTCCTCATGGACGAGTCCCATAAGTCTCGTTATTCCATTCACCCTGGTGCAGATAAGATGTATCAGGATCTGCGTACTTTGTATTGGTGGCCCGGTATGAAAAAGGACATAGCCCTTTATGTAGCTAAATGCCTTACTTGTTCTAAAGTCAAAGCTGAGCACCAACGTCCATCTGGTTTACTTGTACAACCAGAAATACCAGTGTGGAAGTGGGAGAACATTGCTATGGACTTCATCACAAAACTTCCACGCACTACTCGCGGGCATGACAGTATCTGGGTTATTGTCGATCGTTTGACCAAATCTGCTCACTTCCTACCCATTCGTGAGACCTACACAGCTGAGAAACTGGCTAAGATTTACATCAGTGAGATTGTCAGCCGTCATGGTATTCCTCTAGACATTATTTCCGATCGTGATAGCTGGTTTACTTCTCGCTTTTGGCAGACATTTCAGTCCGCACTTGGTACACAACTAAATCTTAGCACGGCTTATCACCCACAGACGGATGGCCAAACTGAACGAACCATCCAAACATTGGAGGATATGCTTCGAGCGTGCATCATCGACTTTGGTGGTAATTGGGACACGCACCTACCCTTGGTTGAGTTCTCGTATAATAACAGCTACCATTCCAGTATTAACATGGCACCATTTGAGGCACTCTACGGTCGCAAATGTCGTTCCCCTGTGTGTTGGAGCGAGGTTGGTGAAACACAAATCACCGGTCCCGAACTAATACAAGAAACGACAGACAAAATCCACCGCATTCGTAAGAACTTACAAGTTGCTCGAAGCAGACAGAAGAGCTATGCCGATCAAAGGCGCAAACCTCTAGAATTCCAAGTCGGAGACATGGTACTTCTCAAGGTTTCACCTTGGAAGGGTGTATTTCGGTTTGGAAAGAAGGGAAAACTTGCACCACGATTCGTAGGCCCTTTTAAAATCCTTGAACGAGTTGGGAAGGTGGCTTACAAGCTCGATTTACCACCGGAGCTCAATAATGTTCATCCAACGTTTCATGTTTCTAATCTCAAAAAGTGTTTGGCTGAAGATAACCTCCATGTTCCTTTAGAGGATATCCAGATTGACGAATCGATGCGCTTCATAGAGAAACCTGTGGAGATTATGGATCGAGATGTCAAGACGCTTAAGCGAAGCCGAATTCCTATTGTCAAAGTTCGTTGGGAATCCAAACGAGGCCCAGAGTTTACTTGGGAGCGTGAGGACCAAATGATGTCTAAGTATCCTCACCTCTTTCCAGAGACTACCACTTAAAGGAATTTCGGGACGAAATTTCTAAAAGTAGGGGATGCTGTGACATCCGTCACTTTTCATTGTATTCGTTTAATTATCTGTACGTTTTATCACAATTAATAAACGTGGCATTTTTATTATTTATGAACGTTAAACTCGGGTTCGTTTAATCATGTAATAATAATAATAATAATAATAATTATCATGTTAAAGGCCCACCTGATGAAGCCCAACAGCCCAACAGGCCGGCCCAAACACCCTTATTACGTTTAAAAAAAAAATATGGTCCTGGCCGGGGTTCGAACCCGCGCCAAGACCGGGTTGCACCAAACACAAACACACTTGACCAACTGAGCTGAGCCTTCAATCTGTTATAACCCGGACGCGTTTTAAATAAATACACACCTTTAAAACCTCACAGTTGACAAGGAAAGTCAACTGTGGGTTGCCTTGTTAATCAATCCGTCCAATTAACGAATGATTGATTCATTTTTGGTAAATTAGTGTGATTATCGGCCTAATGCAACTCGTATACACGTCCATTACACGTCAATCGTTGACCAATTTTGAATTCGAACGCGTATACATTTAAATCAGGGTCAACTTACCAATTAACCTAACCTATTGATCCCCTCTATAAATTGAGCCTTGGAACAGCTTCACAACTCGCTCACTCATCTTCCTAAACCTCCAATTGTTCTAAATAACCTCTGTTGATCTCCTTATTGCACGACGTTTGACTTTGGTCTTTGACCAGTCAATTAACCACGATTACACACTGTGAGTCTCTTTTTTGTTATGGGTTTTGTTCATCGGCTATCCAGCAACAAAAGCCCCCTATTTAATCGGGCTCATGTTGCCTGGATTGTTTGATTGAAAATTCTAGGGCTCGTGTTCTTGTTTTGGGGATAAACCAGTTTTCACATCGCGCTTATATTTATTTTTAACCCAGAAAGATCACAACCACCGGCCTAGGCCAAGTGGTTGTGACCATGTGCTAACCCAGAGGTCACCCGGGTTCGAGTCCCGGCTCTGACCGGTTTTGTTTCTTTTTCTTTTCTTTTCTTTTTAAATACAAACAATTAAATATATATAATTATTAAATCCTTTTAAATCTTTTAAATTCTTTTTAAAATACCAAAACTATTTTATAAATTCTAAAAAAATTACATTTGTTAAATCTGTTATAAAAGTTTCATTTATAATTTTTATTTTTCAGAAATTCATTTATTTAATATTTATAATAATTAAATCATTTTTAATCTATTAGATTTATAAAAATCCATTTATACATCAAAACAATTTTATTAATTTCTCCAAAATTTATCCTGACTTTATTTAAAGTTAAACTTTACTGAAATAATTTTTAATTCAGTAAAATCATTTATTTTATATTTTTAATCAATTTTTGTTAGATTTAATCATAATTAAATCATAACAAATCCAATTTTCATCATTTTTGCACCAAAATTTTATACAAATTATTTTTAATCATTTAGAACAGAAATATGATTTTTAAAATAAGAATTCTTTAATTTTAGTATTTTTAAATATTAAAGTTAATTAATGACTATTTATAAATAAATAGATTTAAAAATTTATTTTAAATGAAATAATTTTATAAAAATTATTTCTATACTTCAAACACTTTATTGTGTATATCCTAAATTCAAATTTCATTAAAAGACTTTTATTCATTTATTTATTAAATTTCTCATAATTAATAAACAATTTGTTTATTTACACAAATAAACGTAATCCCCAATTCGAAGCCCTAGATATACATGCATCCTAGAGTTATTTCACTCACACATTATCAATTACTTTAGGTTAATCTTTTGGGAGAAATCTCAAGTTCATATTTCGTTGTCCAGTCCAATTTCAAGTTACTACGTGAACAGTGAGTATTCCTATCCCCTTTTTTACTTTTATACATTTTTGGGGTGATTCATGTACACTATTACAAGTTCAAGTTCAAATTTACATTTTTACAAATACAATTCTAGTACTATGTGCATTGCTTACAACGTGCTTTATGCTTAGACATTACATGTGGATTACATTTGTACTTAGTGAAATCATTAACATGGTACAAGCCGACCTTAACATTGGATAGCGCTATTTGGATTGACAACCCGCCTAGGTTGATTCTCCCCCTTTTTCATCGGAGAATCCGTGGCCAGTGTTAAGTTATCATCCATTTATTGGTTGAGTACACTACAGTTCATACAGTACATTATACAGTCACAGGGTTGATTTCGCTCATTTGTTTGATACATGGTTTACATATCCACACTGTAGCTTGCACTTGAATTGTATAACTTTTAATCTACTATATATATCAAAACTAGGAATGCTCACCAACATTTCTTATGTTGACCAAACCTATTTTTGTACATGTTTCAGGTGCAGTTTGATCAAGATACTTTTAGCGCTTTATTATGCAGTTATTTCATTATTTATGTTTCATTTAAGATCTTGTATTTCCATTTTCCTTGTAAGACAATTTTTGGGTTTCATTTAATAATATTTACATTTAAGTACCATGTGCTTTTGAACAATCGTCACTACGTGACACCTCGATGATTCCGCCATCGGTTGGGGTGTTACATGGATCGAGGTTCGTAGGAGGAGCTTAATGTTGAGCTAAACTTAGAGAATGTTAATAGAGATGACATCGAGTTGGGTGAGATCAGTAGTGAAGTAGGGGCCGAGAATGGTTGCAAGTTCAATAATGGGGTTGATGCCTTTGTTGCTGGGAGGTCCGATTCTTCTGCTATGGTTGGTACTTTGGTTGCACGCAAGATGTTTAGAAGGAGGTCTCTGTTCAAGAATTGAGGTGAGGCGAGTGGATCTCAGGAGAGACCTAAGAACTGACAAACAGACGAAAACGATCTTTTCAGTCTTGATAAGATTATCGGTATTGTGGATACTACTCCAGTTCACACTTCATCGGTTGACAAGGATTCTGATGGTGCTTTTTGTACTCCGGATTTGAATACGTGATCGGAAGAAGACGTGGTGAAACTTGATGTCGAAGTGGAGAGTGTTGAAGGTCATCAGGATAATAACGTTTATGATGGAGTAGGCAGAGATCCTTTAGTTGTTGAAGTCGATGAAATAGTAGCATTTGGTAGAGTTCTTGGGGCGTCAGATTTGGATGCTTTTGTACCGAAAGTTCAAGAGGTTTTAAGAGAAGAGGTTTTAAATATTAGAACCCAATTCAAGAGGACTTTTAAAGATTATGATTATAGGGGTGAAGTGGCATAAAAATGGACTCACAATGTGTAAAACGATCGAAATCTAAGCATCAAGAACCGAACAAAGTTTCACGAATTGGATCCTTTCAAGGTGTTTTTACTTGGGGTTTGGAAGGAAATGAGCATTAGATAAATTAGGAATGTTACATCTATATATATATATATACATACACATATCACAATGATATATGTTACATGATGTGAATACTTCATAATTGCCATCAAATGAGACTTATTATGTGGCAGTTTCAAATGATTGAGACAAAACATAAAAGAATTGAACGTGGGTTTAAATTGTTGGTGGATTTTAAAACTAATATTAATTCTTTGATACAAAACTTTATTTTTCTTTATAAACCTAAGGTATCATAAGTTCATAACTATCGATTTGTTTAGCTTGAATAAAAGAACATCTTAAAATCAAAATTCAATACAATTCATTATCTTATTTATTATAAATCACTATAATTTTTAGTATTTCTAGAACCAAATTGATTAATTAACTTTTGACTTACAATAACTACAACCTACATGTGCTTATCTAAATTTATTAGCTTCTTTAATATAATAATAATATTGCATTTAAATATTATACATATGAATAGTTGTAACCTTTTAGTAAAATATGAACACATATTATTTGAAGTACGTCAAAATGTTTTCAATTAAAATGTAAGTACTTCAAGGCAAGAACATTAAAATTAAGTGAAACTCAAGTTTTTTTTTTTTTAAATTGAGCAAATGGAATTTACAAGAACTAAAATTGACAATTTTCTAAAGGTGACGGTTGTCACAGTCTCCTATACTTTAGAAAATTTCGTCTCGAAATTTCTTTCAAGTGGAGGTTTCTATGAAACAAAAGGCGTTGCAAAAGTTAATAAGGTTTTTTTTTTAAAAAAAAATTGCATCAGTCATGATTTGACAAAATTTAAAGTAGTTGACTAATATCCAAAGTAAAAGTTTCAAAATTTTACACATTTGACCCAAGGTTAGAAAGTTGAGAGTTTACAATGAAAAAGGGTTGGGAAAGTATGTAACTAGTGAGGGCAGGGCGCTGATATAGTAGTCTCCCCTACTTTAGAAAAGTTTTCTGACCGAACTTTACTAAGGACATGCAACAGGATTTCGACTAACAAAGAGTGTAAGAGTATACAAAGTTCATGTTTTCTGTGTGGGTGGTCAAGAGAAAGACTCTAGGAAGACGAATTGAAGCTCAAGTAAGAACGTTCTTATCGAAAATGCTAGCTGTTAGTCAACGATCTAATGAAGAGGTAACTATAAAGTAACGGGTAGGTTCTTGGTCAGACTCCTAGTTCGTTCCCGTAGTATCGTTTATGCTTATATATAGGGTGTACCGCAGCCAACCCACCACACTCCCGATACTTTGGACTCGTACTGATTGTCTACCAACAGCCTAAATAGAATTTACACACCACCCTTATGTACTTGTAAATCCATGATTGCGTTCCGGACCGTAATCATCAATTTACCTTACACAAGGGTGATATGCTTTTCCATAACCCTAAGATAAGTAATACCAGAAACAAATGTGTGCAATCAGAATATGCTAAGTAATAGATACTGCAATGAAACAATGACATGGTTAGAGGTCCTTCCCTTTAGGGTTTTCCCTTTAACTGTAATGAGAATAACATGTAAGTATAAAACATGGTTAGAGGTTCTTCCTTTTCGGGTTCACCCTTAACCGGCAAATTTCTGTTCACATCGTTGCTCTTAACACCCATATTGATAAATTCTGAGAATTTCACCATTCCCCTCGAATCAAAGAAATACTCTAATTCGAGTCATACGTGGGCACTGGCTTAGATCTCATACGAATTATCAACTAGTATGTTCATTGGCCATGATGAAGAACAAAATAATGTAAAGTATAACAGGGTTTTGCTCAAAACAGGCAAGAAAATATGCATTTCAGATTTCGTAGGTACATATTTTCATGTGTTTACGAGATGTCGAGTTTGAAAAGTGTTATAAGGCATATTATTAGTTGCAAGTTTCTCCCGAAAACATATATTGGATACGTCATATGAAAACAAAAGGTTTACATTTGACTTGTAAAATATGCAATACAAGTTTATAAAATGCAAAATGAAACCATTTCATGAAGTATGTGTAAATCTAATGTGTTTTAAAAGACCAAGATTTAAAATGACATGAATGATAAAAATCAATGTATGTAATACGAATAGATTCCCAATATTTAAGAAAATTCATAATTTATCTTTTGAGTCTTCAAATGATAAATAAAACATAAATATCAATATCATAAAACATTGAGATTGTTTCCATAGGAAACTTTGACTAACCCAAGTATTTGAAATTTAAAACTCTAGCAGAGCTTGAGATGTGGAAATAAATCCTTGAGATGTGGATTTCACTCCTAACTCAAAGATATACTTCAAAAAGTGAAAATACGATGGAGTGAAACTGATCACTAAGATAAGGATATCACTCCAAGCTTAGTGATTAAGTTTCTTTTGGAGGGATAGATTCCTTGAGATTTATATGTCTCCTATCTCGAAAGGAAAATATTCCAAGATAAATAAAACATATAAAGAGTGAAACTATTCACCAAGGTATGGATATCACTCCTAACTTGGTGTTTTCGTTTCGTTTGTAGAATATGATCTTCTTCGTATATAACTAGTATTCAACCCGCGCTTTGCGGCGGTGTCAAAATTTGCAAATATTATGTAATTTTACATCTTAACTAACAAATTCAAACTAAAAATCTATCTGTTATCATTTCAAGCTGCAAGTTGAACCTTTAATAAGAAAATGTATCTGTTCAAAACTCAAATCATGTAATGAAATAACCCAGGAAGTAACTAAATACTCCAAACTTTGCCTGTAGTAGTTTTTGATGTTGCTGCAAACTATAAGAAAACCTAATGTCTGTTTATATGCTAATAAAATTTCACATTATTTACTGCTAGTGGATCAAAATCGAGGGAGGGGGGGTTAGTATGGGGAATTGAAAGATGCATTGCCACATGAGCCAAACTGATTTCACCTTTTATCCTAACAATACTTGAATTCCATTTAATATAATCTTCTTATTAAAGAATTAAATTTTTAGGTAGAGGATTGGGCTTCTTTCTGATCAAGAATGTGGTTAAAATAGTTGGTGGTAAAATAAATGGTACATGTATGGTGTGGCTTTGTGGCAGCAAAAGAAGTAGAAGTGATGTCCAAGTGGCCCACTAGTGAATTACAACTATTCACAATTGAAAATGTATGTATATAGAATAAAAAGTAAAAGGAGAAAATCCATCTAAAGAAATATGAGGATAGAAGGAAGCATATAAAGGGTAGCTTAGTTATAGTCTAGGTCAAAAGTATTTACTAATAACCTAATTCCCTGTAACCATGGCTCTGATACCAATCTGTAACACCCCAACCGATGGCGGAATCATCGAGATGTCACGTAGTGACGATTGATTAATAGAACATGGACTAAAATGTAAATATTAAAAGCAAACAACTTTCATTATTCAAAACGAAATACAAAGGGTCTCAACAGAAATTTCAAACATAGTAGAAAAAAATGTTCAACTTTTATTTAAAGCACTAGGTCCAGCCTAAGCATGAAAAGCAAGCAAGATCAAACTTCACCTGAAACATGTACAAAATAATTTGTCAACACATATAATGTATTGGTGAGTATATCCTTTTGGTATATATAGTATAAAAACCGTTGTGCAATTTATGTGCTATGATATATGCATCATGTAAAAGGTTCAAAATCAAGCATCACATCGTTCAATAATCGTTCACACATCTTTCAATAAAAACCATAACAATGACCAATGACTTAACTCGTTCACGTAAGTCAAACGAGGGATATAATTCGTAGTACTACTCATTGTTAGGTGCGGCCCAAAGGTTAATGACTTTGACAAATCGTTCATACAATTCACACAAAACATATCAATGAGCACATTGCTTTATAAATAATATACTTAAGTTTAATAATAATAGTAAATGAGTCACCCCAAAACAGTAAAACAATAAAAAGGGGGAAAGATATACTCACAGTTTCACTAAATGTAAATTCCAAGAAAGTTCGTCGTAAAGGATTAAGAATTCCGAAGAACTCAACATATATATATATATATATATATATATATATATATATATATATATAAGAATACTAATGAGGAAAATGACTTAAAAATCTAAGGTATCCAAAATCTAAGGTTAATGTGTTTGCTAGACTTGTGTAAGGAAGATGGAGTTTTTAATAGTAACCTGAACAATAGTTTTTGAAATAAATGTATCACGATTTAAAATTAAATATGTGACTAAACATATAAACCCTTATGTCTCCCGCACTTAGGGACATTTTCTATTTTATAGAAAAGAGTAAACTGCTATTTTCGTCCTTGAGGTTTGGCACTTTTTGCCAGTTTCATCCAAAAGATTTTTTTTTCTCAACTGGCTCCACTAGTTTTCAAATTCTTGCTGGTTTCGTCCAAGTGCCTAACTCCGTTAGTCAATCTCAGTTAACTGAGGGGTAAAGTTGTCAATTCAAATATTATCTGTATAATAATAATAATAATAATAATAATAATAATAATAATAATAATAATAATAATAATAATAATAATAATAATAATAATAATAATAAATCACAAACCCTAACTCAAAAGCTGCAAACTCTCTCCGCCACCATCACCTCCTCCACCATCGCCCCCTCCACCCTCACCTCCGCCTCCATCACCTCCTCCACCATCACCTCCCCCTCCATCTCCGCCTCCCGCACCACTTGTGGCCTCACCTCCACCAGTCGTCGCCTTATCTCCACCCGGTTTCCAAGACAATCCACCAGGCTCCTCCACATTACCACCACTTGTCCCTATATTTTCTCCACCACAAGGTGATCCTAATCCCGGCCAAATCCCACAACTTCCACCAATAACCGACCCCGGACAACAGTTTCCACCCGAATTCGATCCTGGACAACAATTCCCACCCGAAGACGAACCAGGGCAACAATATCAGTTTCCACCAGAATTCAACCCTGGACAACAGCTTCCGCCAGAATTCAACCGGGGACAGGGGAGTCGCCGGATATTATAATGCCACCACCAGTAGATGAGAACCCAATAACAGAAGGGCAACCTTTGTCGTCAACGCCGTAAAAACTGGAGATTTCTATTGATCTGATATCACTTCTGATGATCAATTCTAGCTCCTTCTGCAGTTTAATTGAATTGGGTGTGTTAGTTTTAATTGAAGAAGAAGAAACAAAGAAGGTGGGGGAGGGTTTATAAAGGAGGGACAAATTAGGGGATGTTTGGATGCGGGTGTAGGAACTAGCTAGAGGGGTGTTTGGTGACAAGTTTAATAGCAGGAATAAAAGGTGTTTGGCTACAATAAAATGACAAAACTGCCCCTCAGTTAACTGAGATTGACTAACGGAGTTAGGCACTTGGACGAAACCAGCAAGAATTTGAAAACTAGTGGAGCCAATTGAGAAAAAAAAATCTTTTGGATGAAACTGGCAAAAAGTGCCAAACCTCAAGGACGAAAATGGCAGTTTACTCTATAGAAAAATATCCACAAAACATATTTTATGATTTATATGTAACTAAACAATTTATTATATCTAATTAAATATAATTAAATAAATAATACAAGAGATGATCCAAAAATGATGTTTTTATGAAAAATAATTATTTTCTGATTTGAAATAGTGAAAATAATATTTTCATAATTTTTTCTTCATTTATTTGTATTTAGAACATATTTAATGAGTTTAAATAGTTTTTTAATGATTAAAAAACTAGTAAAAATAACAAAACTAACCATTTTTAGAGAAATTAAATTTTATTACAGTTTATTATTCATAGAAATAATTTTCCAGAAAATTTCAGGTTAAAATCCATTAAAATGAATTTTTAATCAATTAATTGTGATTAAAAAAAATTAAATCAAGAAAAATATGAAAATAATGTATTTTCCTGAAAATAAAAATATGACAATTTTCCTTAGGGTGTCAAGATGTTTCCCTAAATTTCCATAATTTTTGGAGTAAAAATGAATTTTCTATAAATATTATAAGATTATAGCATATATATATATAATTAAAAATAAATAAAAATAACAAAATAAAATAAGGAAAAGAGGAAAAAAACGTGGTTGGAGAGGGACTCGAACCTAGGTTCCTTGTTTGCCAACAAACACACACAACCACTAGACTAAACCCCATTTTGTTATTTTCTTTCAAACCATGTATTTTTTTTTTTTTATAAAACCACTTAATCTTCTTCCTCATCCTACAACCCTAATCCTAGATTTTCTAAGACCTTCAATTGGTAAAGATTAGAACCCAATTCAAGAGGACTTTTAAAGATTATGATTAGAGGAGTAAAGTGGCATAAAAAATGGACTCGCAATGTGTAAAACGATCAGAATCTAAGCTTCAAGAACCGAACAAAGTTTCACGAATTGGAGCATTTCAAGGTGTTTTTACTTGGGGTTTTGAAGGAAATGAGCATTAGATAAATTATGAAAGTTACATCTATATATATATATATATATATATATATAGGTTTAGGATCCTGTACAAAATACATTTTTCGTGAGAAGTGTGAGAAGGACTAAGAATTGACATGTAGACATCATTTTTTGGATTTAGGAATGATGTTTTAGGTTTTTTTAACTTGAAAAACACCAAACACAACAATCTAAAACACAATACAATGTATTATAGCCATTAAATTTAAAAACAGCTAAAACACACTAATTAACGCTTAAAACACACTGCTAATGTTCTTAGCATGGTGTTTTAAGTTTTAAGCCTAAAATACATTGTTTTCGGTTTTTAATTGTTATGTTTGGTGTTTTTATAGGGAAAACAATCCAAAACATCACGACTAAGTTCAAAAAATGATGCCTAAGTATCAATTTTTAATACTTCTCACACTTCTAAAAAAAACACTTTGTACACGATCTTGACCCTATATATATATATATATATATATATATATACAACATATATCACAATGATATATGTTACATGATGTGAATACTTCATAATTGCCATCAAATGAGACTTATTATGTGGTAGTTTCAAATGATTGAGACAAAACATAAAAGAATTGAATGTGGGTTTAAATTGTTGGTGGATTTTAAAACTACATATTAATTCATTGATACAAAACTTTCTTTTTTTTTATAAACCAAAGGTATTATAAGTTCATAACTATCGATTTGTTTAGCTTGAATAAAAGAACATCTTAAATCAAAATTCAATACAATTTATTATCTTATTTATTATAAATCACTATAATGTTTAGTATTTCTAGAACCAAATTGATTAATTAAGTTTTGACTTACAATAAGTACAACCTACATTTGCTCATCTAAATTTATTAGCTTCTTTAATATAATAATAATATTGCATTTAAATATTATATAGTTGTAACCTTTTAGTAAAATATGAACACATATTATTTGAAGTACGTCAAAATGTTTTCAATTAAAATGTAAGTACTTCAAGGCAAGAACAATAAAATTAAGTGAAACTCAAGTTTTTTTTTTTTTTTTTAAATTGAGCAAATGGAATTTACAAGGACTAAAATTTACAACTTTCTAAAAGATGAAGGTGACGGTTGTCACACGTATTGATAGAGTTTTAGTGAATTGGAATTTCTTTTCATAGTGGCCGGCGGCCGAGTATATTGTGTTGGATAGAGACAGGTCCGATTATAGTCCTTTGGTTTTAAAGACGGTCTCCAGGAGCTTCGGTCCAAAGCCTTTCCGGTTTTTTAATTCTTGGCTTGGTCGTGAAGATTTTAATGTATTAGTTAAGCAAGCTATATTGAATGATGTTTTTGAAGGGGTCCCAGATACGCGTATTATGTTGAAATTTAAAAGACTTAGAGGATTGATTTTATCTTGGGCGATTACTTGTATGGAAAAGGAGTGTGGGGAGAGACGAATTCTAGAAGATGAACTTGGTCAGTTGGATGTGATTATATAAGAGCGTAAACTCACGGAGGAGGAGGTTTGGAGTTTAGAGGAGATCAAAAGGAGGCTTAGTGAGCTTGATGTGTTTTCTCAAAGGGATCTTAAGCAGAAAGCGAGAAATAATTGGGCTTCTTTTGGGGATGAGAACACACATTTTTTTCGTGGATGTATTAATAAAAGGAATGCTGCAAATCATTTCCCGGGATTGTTGGTCAGAGGGGTGTGGGAGTCTAAACCATAAATTGTGAAAAAGGGAGGTGCTTCGTTTTTTCCGGTCGAAGTTTTCTGAGAATATGGGTGTGAGGCCGAATCTTAATTGTTTGGATTGAAAAAGATTGATAATGTCGAAACCGAGAGATTGATTCAACAATTTACAGTCCAAGAAATAAAAGATGTAGTGTTCGGGTGTTGGGCGGATAAAGCTCCAGGTCTGGATGGTTTTAATTTTCGTTTCATTAGGTCATTTTGGGAGTTGTTTCAAAGCGATTTTAGTGAGTTAATGAACCATTTTCACGATGTTGGGAGGTTTAGTGAGGGGGTTGGTTCTTTGTTTCTCACAATGATTCCGAAGATTGGTGACCCGGTCGAATTATCTGATTTTAGGCCTGTTAATTTGATCGGTTCTTGATCAAATGGATTATCCTTTGAAGTGGAGAGAGTGGATACGTGGTATTTTGATCTCAGCTAGGTCTTTGGTTTTGGTGAATGGGTCGCCTACTTTCGAGTTTGGTTGCCAAAAAGGAATTCGTCAAGGGGATCCCATTTCACCATTTTTATTTATTATTTTGATAGAGGCTTTTTCAGGTTTAATAAACAAAGCTATCGACATAAGAGCATTTGACGGAGTACATCTTCCTAATGATGGCCTGGTTCTATCTCATTTATTATATGCGGATGACGCGATGTTGATGGGAGATTGGTCAGAGTTCAACTTTGTAAATATGAAGCGGATTCTTAGGATTTTGTATTTGTGCTCTGGGCTGAAGATTAATCTTCACAAGTCAGTGTTGTTTGGTATTGGGATCGATAATAATGAACTGAAGGATAGAGCGGATTCTTTAGGGTGTAAAGCAGTGGTTATCCCTTTTCTTTATTTGGTCATTAAGGTTAGTGCGAATATGAACATGGTGGCGAACTGGGAACCGGTGGTAAGCACATTTAAAAGGAGACTCTCGAACTCGAAGTGGAAGGCGTCTACTCTTTCAATTGGTGGTCGGGTCACTTTGATATAATCCGTTCTAAATAGTTTACCTACCTATTATTTTTCTTTGTTCAAGGCGCCTAAGAAGATCATAAATGAGTTGGAAGGAATGATGAGAAGGTTTTTGTGGGGTGGATCCAATGATGTTAGGAAACTAAGTTGGGTTTCATGGGATAAGTTGAGTTTCGCTAGACTAAAAGTTAATAACAACACATTGATAGTAAAACGGTTATGGAAGTTTTTAAATGAACATCAAGAGTCATGGACAAGGGTTGTGATTGCTATACATGGCTCGAATCGGTCTTGGGGGATAGCGCTCGCTAACAGTACACATTCCAATGTTTGGAAGACTTGTGTGAAGTTTTGGAATAGGCTCAAGGTCGATGGATTCGGGCTAAGTTATGTGATTCATTGAAAAGTAGGAAACGGGATGAATATGCGGTTTTGGTTAGATACTTGGTTAGGTGACGAACCTTTGAAAGATAAATTTCCCAACTTTTTTGCGGTGGAAAAACAAAAAAGGGCGATGGTGAGCAATCGGATCAGATGTGCAAGTTCGCTTAGTTTTGTAGTTTTGAATTGGCATCGGCATTTGTCTAGTGCTGAGGAGGTCGATGAAAGGCAATGATTGGAGGTTCTGTTGCATGATATTCATGTGGACGAAAGGAACGATAGTTGGGAATGGTATAATGGTAGGAATGATGGCTTCTCAGTGGCTGCAGTTAAAAAGTGGATGCATGGTTCGTCGACAAACACTGATCGGTTTGGCTTTTCTTGGAGTAAGTGGGTTCCACTTAAGTGCAATATCTTTATGTGGCGTGCTTTCCTTGATCGTTTTCCTACTAAAATGGTGTTGGTTAGGCGTAACATACACGTGGATAATCATATATGTGTTTCGTGTGACACTAAGGAAGAAACGGTTGAACATATTTTCACGGGTTGTATTATTCCATCCGGAGTTTGGAGTGGGATTTCTAGATGGTATAGAATCCCGGACATATTCGCCTTCCACGTTAAAGATTTGGTGAATATGCATGAGGTTTGCGGGTCTTCCGGAATCAAGAAGGCGGTGCTTCATGGGTGATTATTATTGCATATTGGAGATTGTGGCGAGCTAGGAACGACAAGATTTTTTCCAATAATGAGTCGAAGGTTGTGGAATTGGTTGCCGACATAAAGATATTGGGCTTTCTTTGGTACAAACATAGATTCAAGGAAGGTGTTGTTAATTGGGATAGATGGTGTCAATTTGTTTTGATGTAATTGTGTGTATTTAGTGGTTTTTGGCTTGCTATTCCCGTCTTAATGATAGCTTGTCCTTTTTAGTGGTAATGAAAGTTAATCTTCTAAAACAAAATTACATGAAACCCCCCATATTCCTTCTCTAAATTTATAAACAACAAAAACCCTGGAGAAAGTCTAATTACATGCTCATGGGTCCTATTTATAGCACCTACAAGTTTAGAAAAATTACAATTTAAGTCTCCAAATTTGTTAATTACAATAAACTCCCCAACTTTAATTGATTGATCATTTTGAATTGCTTCAACCTTTAATGCACTAACATACTCTTCCTAGGTTGATGCATCCAAAATCTCTTTTTTACAGGTATATCAAGCCATCAATCGGTATGATCTAACAAATTTGATGTAATCAAACGTGTTCCCTCTATTGATATTATCCAATATATATATATATATATATATATATATATATATATATATATATATATATATATAACATAATTACAATTCTTAAATTAGGAAACAATCAATCCTAATAACAAGGAGATATACACCTGAATTACAAAGATATGCTCAATCAATTATATTGGTAACAATTGAGTTGACATAAGAAGAATAGGAACTGCATCCAAATCTTTTTTACTTGAGTGCATTAAAAGATGTAGGATGAGGATTTCTAACTCGTTATCTTCTGCACATATGAGGATCATGTTCTCTATGATCTGGTGAGTTTGGTTCAAACTCGCGAGAACTCGAGTATGATATAACATTCGGAATTTTACCAATGAAATACGTGGATGAGTATGTTTGAGCCAACATTTATTTAGCGAGATGATATGAGTTTATAACGCGTTAATTAGGATTTGGTGGACTTGGAGAGACCCAATTGTTATTATTATAAAGTAAATATAAGTAACTTCAGGATCAAGGTGTGCGGGAAAATAACTAGAGAGGTGCTGTGTTGAAAACATATTCTGTTTTTCCTTGTGCTTTTAGCCTATTCTTGGTCAATTAGTTAGTAGTTTTCATTGGTTTTTAGCTTTTATTTATGTATTTATATTTTTACAAGTCCGCGTGCATAGAAAGAATGGAAATCGAGGTCAAATCGAGGAAGCCTGCCCGTTATCTTGATATAATTATCTTTGTCCTTGAATGAAAATGATTTAACGTAAAAAAAAATCGATGAAGAAACTTGCACGTGGGAAAAGCTTTGAAACGAAACTAAAAAATAATCAAGAATAACGGTTCTTCGCACCATACGAAGAACACAAGAAGATCACTTGCAACGCGCAAAGAAGCTGGACTAGAGAAAAAGTGAGTAACGACTATCTCATCCCAGGCATAATGCGAAGGCTTGATCTTTACCTTTCGCTACGCTTAGAGACCTTTAAAAACATAAAAACCCTATGTCGATGATAAAAAATGTTTTGCCCCATTCATTCGATACTTTTGGCTTCCAGAGCAAACTTGGTACAATTTTAGGTGAATTATAAGAAGGAGATCATAGGAGATCAAGTGGGTAGGTGAATCTCACGTGTTGCAGTTAGAGACAACTTTATGTTTTTGGTTTTGTTTACGAACTTGAATATCATGACTTTATGATGATTGTTGATTAATGAACAAATTTCGGTTTGGATTATTAATCGTTTTGGCCAATGGTTTTCTAATAAGATTTGTAATGTATATGCATGCTTTATTCTTATGTGGTATTAGTTGTTGCACTTGATTCTATGATTGGTTGCTCTCGTATTAATTAATCTAGGTGTTTGGATTTTCGTAAGACTTTGTATTTTTTGATTATATTCTTGTGGTTGCTAGACGTTAAAAATCCTACGAACAAGTAATTTAATTTTTTTTGAAAGGTGATTTTCTATATTGTGGCAATGATCATCACAACCCCCTAGAAGGGGATCTCCTAGCCATTCTATAATGGTCAGACTATGTTGTCTTAACCGGTTCCACGCTGACGCGAGAGTGGCCGGCCCACGAGCGAGTCGAGGCTGCGCATAAGGGGCACTAAGGCTTCCACCCGGAAAATTTCCCGCCACCTGCCACTTGACAGATGTTGCACCCTCCACAAGAGGCAAGCCTCTCTGAAGTAAATGCACGGTAGTAGAGAACCGGGGGGCCATCAGAATCGAACCTGGCACCTACAAGTAGGCTAGTTTCGACCATCACTTGGCGAGTCCCTCAAATGCTTCCCGTGGGAATCGAACCCGGCTCTCTCAAGAGGAAACCGGTTCGTTCACCACTAGGCTGCAAGTGAGGGATAACAAGTAATTTAATTATTTGGTGATTTAGCATTTTACCATCTTTGAGACTAAGAGGAGTTTAGATGTTGGCATGTCTATATTTATAGATATTCGGCACCGTGGTCTGCACGAGAGTAAGCCACCCCTAGTGTGTCTATATTATTAGCATCCCGTGTTATAAACATATTAGAATACTACCTCTTGCATCCTATACAGATCCCTGATGTATTGTTTCTAGGGGTGGCTGGACATCCAAATTTAAGGTATTTTAGCATTTGTTTGGAAGGACCGGGCGGTAATTTGAACCCGACACTAGTGTGTTTACACACTTTTTTGGATACAATATTGTGACATGTTGGAGAATGATTCGCATTCCATAGTTGGTTTAGGTTTGTTTATTTTAAGATCCCGGTAGCCAAAACCAATTATCTAATTCGGAGCGATGTGAGTTATTTGACATGATTCTTGCCTAGGTATTTGTCTTCTCGTTTATTAACTTCGTCTAATCTTTCCTTTACTTGTTTATGTTCTTTCCGATGGTTGCACTTCTAAGTAGTTTATAATTTCTATTTCAATGATTTTAGTTAATTAATTCGTCACTAAATTCTAATAGACTAAACCTCAATAGAGGTTTAGTATCGAGAGCCGATATACGATGTGTAGTGTTTCAACTAATCAATAATAAAAACAATAATTTGAGCAGAGGAAATTGTAACTTTATTACTCAAATGGGTTAAGAATGGGGATGGGAAAAAGGAATTACAGAGGAGATGAGAGAAGAAGATCCAACAAACTCACAACATGCATACCTCACCACACCCCTCATGCACCTTATTATACTAGTTTGTTACAAAATATTCCTGCTGACGTGTCCCATTCAGTCCCTCAATTTGGCTGGCACTTTCTTTAGTCTTTCACTCTTTCTCATGGGTTTCTCGACCAGTGATGCATTTTCCTTTATGGACCTGGACTGGCCCATTGGATTCATAACATTTCTTCCCCCATCAACAACCACCTTGTCCTCAAGGTGGAACAAGGGAAAAGACATAACAAACGAAGACTTGTCTTCCCATGTGGCCTTTTCAGCTGGTAGTCCATCCCATTGAATAAGTAACTGTTCGATAGATTGATCACCACGCAGCACAGTTCTGGTGTCCAAAACAGCCGCAGGTTGTAAGATCAGTGTAGCAGAAGTGTCCACCAAGTCAATTGGAGTAACCTGCTGTTCTGGAATCCCCACACACTTCCGAAGGACAGAAACATGAAATACATTATGAATTTTGGCTGTTTCAGGGAGGGCGAGTTTATAAGCAACTGGGCCAATTTTAGAGAGGATCTGATAAGGGCCGAAGTACCTGCGACCCAATTTATAGTGACGTTGCAAACGGATGGAACCTTGGCGGTAAGGCTGAAGTTTTACATAGACCCACTCGCCTACTTGAAAGGATACGTCTCGGCGGTGTTTGTCTACTACAGATTTCATGCGAGATTGAGCTTTGGCTAAATTCCCTTTCAATAGTGACAAAATCTCATCTCGTGCAGTCAAGGTAGCAGCCACCAAGGCATTGCCGGTGGCATCTCGTGCATAACGGCTAATTGTTGGGGGCGGACGACCATAGAGAGCTTCGAATGGGGTCATGCGGGCACTGGTCTGGTAAGCCGTGTTATACCAGAATTCTGCCCAAGGCAGAAAACGAACCCACTCCTTAGGAACATCCGAAACATAACAGCGTAAGTATAACTCAAGACACTTGTTTAAAGCCTCACTTTGCCCATCGGATTGCGGGTGGTAGGCGGTAGTGTAAGAAAGATTAGTGCCCTGAAGTCGGTGTAATTCACGCCAAAATTCAGACATAAAACGGGGATCTCGGTCTGTAACGATATCTACGGGTATACCGTGTAGGCGAACGATTTCTGAAACAAATACAGCAGCCACACTAGAGCTAGTGAATGTGGTCGGTAGGCTGATAAAATGGCCGTACTTGGATAAGCGGTCAATCACCACCATTATGACGGTTTTGCCCTGTGACGAGGGCAACCCAGTTATGAAATCCATGGCGATGTTATCAAAGACCAATTGTGGAATAGTAAGAGGTTGTAAGAGTCCAGCAGGGGGCAGTGTGGATGACTTCATTTGCTGGCAGATTTGACAAGTAGAAACAAAGTTTTTAACATCAAGACGCATGCCTTTCCAATAGAAGTTAGAAGATAAACGGTGGAAGGTTCGGGTAACACCCGCATGGCCTCCCGTTACAGAAGAATGAAATTCACTGAGTAAAAGCGAACGGAGAGCCGAATTAGTAGGAACCACGAGTCGATGATGAAAGAATAACAACCCATCCTTTAGACTGTAGTGAGGAAAAGCAGAGGGATTAAGCATAAGTTGTTGACATAGTTGTTGTAATTCCGAATCAGCAAGTAGTGCAGCCCGAAGATCAGCTAAAAAAGACAGTTCTTGACTAGAAATAGCAAGAAAGGATGCTGCTGGAATGCGGGATAAAGCATCAGCAGCGCTGTTTTGTTTACCCGGCCGATAGATGATGTCAAAATCATATCCTAGGATTTTTCCCAACCATTTGTGTTGGTCCGGTGTCTGAATAACTTGGTCCCGTAAATTACGCAGTGATTGTTGATCCGTGATTACCACAAATTTCCGACCAAGCAAGTATTGTCGCCACTTTGCAATTGCTTGCGTAATGGCAAACATTTCTCGTTGATAAGCTGACGCATTTTGCATACGAGGGCACAATTTTTGACTATAAAAGGCAATAGGGTGATTTTCTTGTGAAAGAATAGCACCAATACCCGACCCCGACGCGTCAGTTTCGATCGTAAAAGGCTTAGAAAAATTGGGCAAGGCGAGAACCGGTGTAGTACTTAAGAGTTCCTTCAGTTTGTCAAAGGCAGTGGCAGCTTGAGAAGACCAATAGAACCCTTCTTTCTTTAGCAAATCAGTAAGTGGGCCCGCAATAGAAGCGTAATTTTTAATGAAGCGACGATAGTACCCGGCGAGGCCGAGGAAACTACGAACATCTTTAACCGAAGCGGGTGTCGGCCATTGTTGAATGGTAATAATTTTAGTCGGGTCCACAGACACACCTTCATGAGAAATAAAATGACCCAAATAAGAGACACGAGTTTGGCCAAAGAAACACTTAGACTGCTTGGCCACTAACTGATGTGTAAGGAGAGTTTGCAAAACCATCCGTACATGCGTCAAATGATCCGTCCAAGACGAACTATAAATAAGAATGTCATCAAAGAAGACTAAAACGAATTTGCGAAGAAACGGCCGAAAAACATTATTCATAAGCCGTTGAAAGGTAGACGGTGCGTTGGTAAGACCAAACGGCATAACTAAAAATTCGTAGTGTCCATCATGAGTACGAAAAGCCGTTTTTAAGATATCCGAGTCTTTTAGACGAATTTGATGATAACCCGCAAGTAAATCAAGCTTTGAAAAAAACCTAGCACCATAAAGTTCATCAAATAATTCATCAATAGAAGGAATAGGGAACTTGTCACGAACGGTTATGGCATTCAATGCCCGATAATCAACACAAAAGCGCCACGTGCCATCCTTTTTACGAACAAGCAAAACCGGAGAGGAGAATGGGCTATTACTCGGGCGGATAATACCTTGCTGTAACATCTCGGAAACTAACCGTTCGATCTCCTGTTTCTGAAAATGAGGATAGCGATAAGGGCGAACCGACACCGAAGTGTGCTGAGGTAATAGAGTAATAGCATGATCTTGCGACCGGGCCGGTGGGAGACCTGAAGGAGGCTGAAACACAGCAGCAAATTCTGATAAAAGTGGAAGGATATCTGGTGGACAATCAGGAAGTAACTGTTCTGTTGGCGCGTTAAGTGCCAAATGAAAACAATCATCAATGGCATCGATTTGAGCCAACCTGCGAAGACCATTAAATTGAATTGGCTGAATAATATTATTAGTATCTCCTTGCCAAACCACCTGAGCCCCTTTATACTGGAATTCAAACTTAGCATTAGCATAATCGGTGAGTACCGGTCCCAAGGTGGAAAGCCATGAAACGCCTAAAACCATGTCCCAACCTTGCAACGGAAGCACAAAGAAATCAACCCATACGGACTGTTGTTGTATGACCAATTCCACCTGTTTGGCGACACCAGAACAGGGGAGACGCTCCCCGCTACCAACCAAAACTGAAAATGGAGTAATCGCCTCGACAGTAAGGTTTAAAAATTTAGCCATCCTAGTCTGGACAAAACAATGTGTACTACCGCCGTCCAATAGTACCTGAACAGGCTTCCCCATCACTCTCCCAGTAAACCTTAATGTAGACGCAGTACAACCCCCTGCCAACGCATTATAAGAAATTGTGGACTGAGTTTTTACCTCTTCGAGTTGTAATTGCGAAGCAACGAGGGCATCCGAAGAAGTATCATCAATGGAATCCGGTGGAAGTGTCTCTTGTACAGGTTCATCATCGAAGAAGAGAAGCTGCGGAGCTGATTTGCATTTATGTTCACGGGTATAGGGTTCGTCACAGCGAAAACACAACCCTTGAGCTCGTTTGGTAGCCATTTCAGCCGGAGTGAGTCGCCGGAAACCAATAGAAGAAGAGGATTTAGGGTTTGTGACGGTGGGCAACGGTTGTGCTGAAACAGTAGGCTTAGGTGTGGGTAAAATGGGCGTAGTATTACCCAAAATAAGTCGGCCCATGCCCTTTTCTAAGTGAATACGATTTTCATGTAACTGGGCCAATTCGATGGCGTCTTCCAAAGTCACCGGCCGGTGAATGAGGACCGACTGTTTAATATCACCGCGCAGGCCCGAAATAAAACAGCTAATAAGGAAAGGAGGAGGTAATACCATAGAGCGATTGGAGATTTCCTCAAATTTGTGACGATAATCGGCTACAGTAGTGGTTTGGGTTAATTTTGCGAGAATACCTTCAGGTGACTCGAGATCTTTAGATTTGAATCGTTGAATTAAGGCAGCCGTGAAACCCTGCCAGCCAATGATCGGATTGTTGCGATCGATCCAATCAAACCAATCAGCCGCTTCATCATTCAAATAGAATGAAGCAATCGTTAAACGATCGGCATCGGGAATTGAATAAAAAGAGAAATACCGTTCAGCTTGTGCAACCCAACGTTCTGGCGAGATACCGGTGAAACGGGGCAAGTTGACTGGTGCTGGTTTATGGCGACCAAGGATGGAAGTGCCCTTAATATTGTCACCGGAGGAGGGACCGTCGTCATGATTTTTGGGTTTCGGACTAAACAAACTCATCTGAGCAAGTATTTTATTCATCACTTTCTTTTGGTCTTCCATAGATGTAGCGATAAGATTCACATCTGCACGAAGCTCCTTCTGATCCAGAGCTAACTGAGTCTGAGAAGATTGCAACTGGGCGTGCGAGTCCTGAAGAGCACGTAACCCGTCATCCAATCCGCGTAACCGAGTACCATCAGCCATGGAAGCTAATGGTCAATGAAAGCACCAATGTAGTGTTTCAACTAATCAATAATAAAAACAATAATTTGAGCAGAGGAAATTGTAACTTTATTACTCAAATGGGTTAAGAATGGGGATGGGAAAAAGGAATTACAGAGGAGATGAGAGAAGAAGATCCAACAAACTCACAACATGCATACCTCACCACACCCCTCATGCACCTTATTATACTAGTTTGTTACAAAATATTCCTGCTGACGTGTCCCATTCAGTCCCTCAATTTGGCTGGCACTTTCTTTAGTCTTTCACTCTTTCTCATGGGTTTCTCGACCAGTGATGCATTTTCCTTTATGGACCTGGACTGGCCCATTGGATTCATAACACGATGTCATTGGATTAATTCCCAATCTTACTTACTATTCTACGTAATAATCGGTACACTTGTCATTTGTGTGTAATGGATTTAGGAAGTCCATTTAATTTGGTGTTTTAATTGATTAACATGATTTCACACATCAAGGGGCTAAATGGAGATTAGGTTACTAAAATCACCTAATTTTGAGTTATGGGGTGATCAAGCGACAATGGTGGTGGTTACATTTAGGTATGCACAACGTATGGGGGAAGACGGGGGTCGGTGGTGGCCGTGTGGGGGGGGGGGGGGTACCTGGTGCACGGTGATTGCCGATGTTGTTTCGCCATCGCGGGGTGAGGCTGGGCCGAGCCAGCTCGTGATCAGCACCTGATCAGGATTTGATTGGTCGATCGAAAGGCAACCGGGAGACACGAGCAGGGTTTTGCTGTTTGAACTATTGGTTGCCCGATAGTAGGTTCGGGTGGCCATGGTTGGTGCTAGCTAGTGCATGGGAGGGTGTTATTGCATGCATGGAATAAAGGGGAGTGATCGGGTTCCAAATGAGTCGTGATTGCTCAAGTGATTGTGTAAACAAAACCAGGGTTTCGTTGGCCAAGGGTTTCAATGCATGATCGAGTTTCGAGATGATTGGAGATGTTGAGTTGCGTGTTTCTTAAGATGTATGCGTAAAAATGTCTTAAGAATTTGTGTGTCTACGGGTTCTTTTTTAGTACACATTCGTGAGACGCTAAGCTTTGTGTAAAAGAGCTTTGCAACCGGTGAGTTTCAATCCACTTTTTTTTAATGTTTTTTGGGGTTTGCATACATGCACCTCCCTTTATTCTTTTTAGTGTTAATATGTTTTCACCTAATGACGGATATTATGAGCATTAGAGTCTTTGTTTAAACACTTTTATGAGTAATTGACAGTGGGAATGAGTCGTGAGCACCGGTAAAGTGTGAGTGCAGTCATGGTGGGCTTTTGTTGAATCGTGTATGGTTGATACACAAATTAGGGAACGGGACTATTATGGAGTGTATGTCTTTATTGCTGGGGATGTCTAGTTGTGAGACATGGCCCGGGGGGGGGGGGGGGGGGGGGGGGGGATCAGGGATAACAATTCTAAAGTGATACATACCTAAAGGGTGTGTGTTTTATTCTACGTCATCAGCAAGTTAGGTTGATGTGTTGTTAAACTTGGAATAGAATGTATCACATGAGATTTATATAAAAACATTAAAAGTAACAAAATATGATAACCAAAACTTGATAGCAGTAGGAGAGATTGCGGGCCTAAATGAGACCGTCACTCTATGAGTCGAAGCATATAAACTAATTATTATTATTATTGTATGGAAGCTTGAAGAAGTCCGCAGAAGGGACATGGGTCGGTTTGACTTTTGAGTTCTGAATTTATTGGACTATATATATTCCATGATCAGGCAATCTAGGGTGACAAACGTGGATTGTATTTATGGGATGATGAGTCAAATCCAAGACAAATTATAATGGTTAGCTAATACAAAGTGTTTTAACCACCCACCTTTGGTGGAGTGGTAAGTCAAGTGATGGTTAGAGCCTACCCTCATAGAAAGGACAGGTTCGAATCCTAATAGCAACCCCAGTTTTTTATTACCGTGCATTTACTCCAGAGAGGCTTGCCTCTTGTGGAGGGTGCAACATCTGTCAAGTAGCAGATGGCGGGAAATTTTCGGGGGGGGGGGGGGGGGGGGGGGGGGGCTTATGCCTACCACCACCCCAGCGGGGAATCGGTTCAGACAACATAGTCTGGGCGTGTGAGTGGGGGCAGGACCTGTAAGAGCGGGTGTGAAGTACCCTGTCACCTCCAATTGAGACCTTCACCTTCCAAAAAAAAAGCTAATACAAAGTGTTTACGTACGAAGAGAGTCAATAGTCAATACCATGACAATCTAGTGGTAGAGGCGTTAGTAGACAATGATAGAAGATTTGAAGGATCTTGGGTTCGATTTTTGAGTCAGACGAGTTTTACCTGTAATTTCATCGTCGTGCCTACGGGCGGGTGGGTTACCGGGTTTTCCCCGAAATTAATGTTTGATAACTCGAGTACTCTCGAAGTACTTGAATTTATAGAATAGGTTCTTTGAAAATGCTTGGGTTTGATTGATTGGACGTTAAAAAAAGGAAGATGGTCAATAACTAAACTTTCAAACAACTAGGTATCATAGAGTAACTATACTACAATCATTTTACAATCATTGTTTAATTATTTATTTTTATTTAAATATTAATAAAAGATTAATAGTAAAATACACAAAACTACAATATTACGAACCAAATTACTCATATTCCTCATTGTCGTCATTGCCCGAGCGATTATGTCACACCCTGCCAAGGCGAAAATACAAGGATGTGATTCGAAAGATTTTCAAGCACAAGGTTCGAGCAACACATAAGATGTAAATTAAATAGATACCATCAAAAGATAAACGTTACCATAAATTATTAGGAATAACATAACATTGTCTGAAAACGAAATATTGTCTGAAATTTCATGGTTCAAATTCCAAGACATAACATGACTAACATAACCCAACGAATGATGGTACCACAGAGTGCATGCTCAAACCCTTCTCTCAAGTCTCTGCCCTGCATGGTTAATTACCTGAAAAACATGCATGAAAGATTTGTCAGCATAATGTCGGTGAGTTCACTGGTTTTAATGTACTATGTAAGGTGCTCGTGAAATTCGTGTATGAACAATCATAGGCTAGCTAAGAGAATGATTTCTATGCAAACCATGAATCCCATAACCAAACCTCTTGATTGTTGTGCCTCACGCATTGTACAATAAAGAAAACGTTTGTATAGTATAATATTAACACTCTTTTGTGTAACATTTGCAATTTTTCCCAATAAAAAAATTATTATAACTTTGGGACCTAATGTGACACTTGTCAAAAAAAAAAATTAAAAACCATATAGACCATAATGTAATGTAATGTTTTGGGTAGAATATGAATACCCGAAAATGCTAAATACCGATGTATCTTGTCAAATTCTTAAACGAATTTAATGTATCGTAAACCGATCAATTTTTGACAAATGCGAACGAAATATTTATCGAATTATTTCTCAACTACAATAACATAAGCAATAATACATATGAATTTTCTTTCCTAACAATAATAACACAAAGTATAATCAAAACTACTGGAACACCCACAAACAAACAACCCAAAAAAATTGGCGCAAATCACAAAAGCAGTTAATCACTTCACTCATCTTCTCCAGGAAATCCGGTGTGATTGACGAAACGACAATTCGCCTTCATCGTGAGCTGTAACCGATTAGTATAAATGTGTGTATAAAATCCGAGGAACTCACCAAGCAAACAAAAGAAAATCTCTTCTCGACCCTCCCTTTCTGTACGCCTTTGACCACACTTTCAAATCATCGACCCACCAATTGCAAAACTTGAACCTCTCGGGCTCCCTGTTTCTCCGATCATTTTTTTTCCGACCATCACACTACCATCTTAAAATTTATCACCAGCCACCGCCAAGTTATCTCATCAATTTAACTACCGCACATGGACGCCGCGACCACGCTACTTAAGTCGGAACAACCGCTCGGAACCAAAGACTATATGACATTCTATTTTGTATCCAAGGTAACGATTTGAATCTTGTTTTCATTTATTTACACCTAAACATAATCGCATAGTTGAAGAAGAAGATCGAAAACGTTTTCTGTTTTATTTAGAATTCTTTCTTCAAAATGGGTGACACATTCTATTACTAATAACTACCGGCTTCGAATTTTTATCTTAACAAATGAGACTAGTATATATTGTTTATATAGTTATGTCATAATTAAACATATTTAAAGTTAGTTATACATTTCCTTATCAAATTGGTTTAGAAATATTTATGGTGTAGAATTCGATGATATGGAGTAAAAAGAGTTTTTAAGCACTATTATGGAAATGAGTTAAAATATAAATCCATATTTTAAATTTGAAACACTCATAACAATAATCATTCTGTGTTATATCAAATCGGGATATCAAAACAATGGTTTCTTTTTTTATAAAAAAAAGTATAATTATCAAGAGGCTTATAAGGTTATGTTAATAAAACCTATATATACATACAGTTTCTATAAACTCGCCTTAATCGGATTTCAAGATAAATTAACATAACTCAAAAGTTATATATATAAGTAGCGTGGGTAAGAAGTGTTTATAACCCTTAGATCTATAGATAAATGGTTGAGATTGATTAGTGGCAAAATGGTAATATGTGTTATATATTTGAATGATTAATTAGAGTTAATAGGGGTATAATAGTCATTGTGTGTGCATAAAGGATGAAAAACATCCATCATCCTTAAATCTCGTTATTCTCTCTCTTTATCTGTCTCTCTCTACCGAAAAATAAGAACAACAAAACAAACATATCGGTGACCTCCCAAATAAAAGTCAAAGTTTTTTAACTGTTCAACAATGGTAGGCAATTTGATTGGTGAATATAGGTGGTGGTGAACAATTAAGTATCTATACATGTTTTCATGAGCAATTGCAGTGGCCTGTATATTTATTTTTTTCTTTCACAATATCCAACACACATTCTTTTCATACTCACCTCCACCGTAGATGCCCCTCATCTTCTGTCCGACCGTCGTCCAACTACCGACCACCGTCAGCCACCACTCGGTTGCTCCGTGCAACTACCTGCACCACCCCGGTCCCCAGTGGCGAAGCTTGGTTCTGAAATCGGAGGGGGCCGGACTCAATTTTTTTCGATCGGTGGGCCGGACTCAACCCGAACTCAATTTACCTATGAAAATCGCAAATTTTCACTATTGCGCCAAAAAACAGGGGGGGCCAGGGCCATCCCTGGCCCTTCAAATGCTTCGTCCCTGCCGGTCCCACCGGCCGCCAACGTCTACCATCGACCGTCGTTGTTTGCCCGGCTCATTTTGGCTCAGTTGTGTTAACGGATTTCGTTTAAGGGTTTGTGTGGGTTCTAGTTTTTTTTTTTAATTTATTTATTAATTTTAGGGGTGATCATAATGTGGGGTATAATGTGTGTTTTAGAGTTTAGGCGGTTATTTATATCGATTATTTGGTTTTAACTTTATAATGTACTTGATTGTTTATGACGATGTGTTATATGTCATTTGGATGATGGTATAACATAACACTTGAATCTAGCTTGGTTGGTGTTAAAACACAATAGGTTTATGATGATGTGTTATTTGGGTGTAAAACACAACAGTTGAATCTAGCGTGGTTGATGTTAAAACACAATAGGTTTGTGGAACTTCTTTTTTATTGTTTTTAAAACAGATAACGGATAATCATATAGGTTTGTGGGTTTTATTTCCAAAGGTTAAAACACTATTGTATCACGTTGGAACATAAAACACTAGTAATTATCACGTTGAAACATAAAACACCCTAACGATTAAAACACCAAAAAAATCACGATTTTTTTGTAAAATCGTATATGCTTCAGATTGTTTATGTATTTTCGATTCATTATAATATAAATCACACGATTTTGAAGTGTAATTATGTTGAAATAAAATCCCAAAAAAATCTCATTTAAATTAAATACACTTTCACTTCCTATTTTTATGATTGATAAAAGTACCTTATTACCCTTAATCACTAATTTTAAGACTTGCCAAATGTCATCACCATAGCCCTTCTTACCTTTCTCACACATTTTGACCTTTGTACAGGAACCTAAACCTATATATATATATATATTGCACTAACACTATAAAAATAATGTAACATTAATGGGCTTTAAAAACATCACTTTTAATTTAGGTGCAAGCATAACTTATGGTTCTCATTGATTTCTTAGACCATCCTCATGATCAAGGTGAGTTTACATAGCCCCTTTATCCATTCACTATTTTGGGGTGAAACATGTTACAACATTCAATTTACAATTCAATCATAAGTGTCTATGTGTTATTCTATGTTGCATTATGTCTTAAACATTACTAGGGTAAGCACATTATTCTAGCATAATCATTAACATTGATCAGCCGACGGTATACAATGATAGATATATTGGACTGACAATCCCACCCGGATACGTGTACCTCCTACATAGGTAGCGTGGGTGATTGTTATCGAACACATAACAAAATCGAGTGAACCATATGCGTATGGGATGAACCACAATATTCTAGTCACAATGTTTGATTATGCACTCGATTTACCTAGTATTTTTGTTTTCACATATGGACTAGACTTACCATGGCACTCGAATTGTACAACATTTTTTTTATTTAAACCTATGTAATTCTCACCAACTTTTGTTGACCCAAAATATTTTCAAACTTAACATGTTTCAGGTTATAGCTTGCTTGAAGATTAGAGTTAATGCTTAAAGATGTGTATCTAGTATATATTTTTTTTTTGATGTACAAATTCTTGTAGAACAAATGTATGTAATGTATTTAAATCAATTATTGAAATTAATTACTTACCAGGAGCTACTGAACAATCATTGATACGTGACATCCCGATGTTTCCGCCATCGGTTGGGGTGTTACATTTTGTATGTAACCGGTTAGAGCGACTAACCAAGAGTGGGGGTGTCAGCCCAATAGATCTATTTAAGTGTTCCATGGCTTTTGATAGCTAATGGTTATAGTGTAAATGTAAGTACAAGGACTGTTGAACTCATGAACCGAATGTCTCATGTTCCACATGGTAGTCACGATAGAATATCACACCAAAATGAAATGTACTAGGATGTAGCATGTTTATTCGCCAAAAATGGAAAACAGTAAAATGGGGTCATGAAACTCATCTGGTGACTGAAGATAGGGTCTGGTAAAACAGAAAAGTGGAATAGCTACTGTCCTAACAAATGGTCGCATATGATTATGAAGGACATAGTATGTTGTACGGTCTTGTAGTTTATCATACAAGTTGTTCACCCGACTAGTGGACCCTTGTGTCAGTTATAAGTGGGCCATATTTCATGCACGTGACAATTACTACTTGTTTCATTGGTACTTTGTAAACTGTACGGCTTCGAGAAATCTGAGTGTTTTATTGTAAAATTGTATATATTGTGAACAAAGTGGATCCCACATGTCGTCATAGGTTATGAATTGTTCCCAATCTAACACGTGTGGTCGTTTTATGGCAAAACGAGTGTTTTAACAACAAAAGATAGTATTAGCACATGTTATGGTCTTCTTAACATATGTTAAAATAATAGCCGAATGTTTAGCATGATATGTTATTCTAAATCCGATTGTTTAACATATCAAAAGCGACTCACTTGTGTTAATCAATGTACAAAGTAGTGCTCATGAGTGTGTGTGTGTGTGTAGGTGTGTTTTTATGAAATCGTGTACATTTACATGCATAATGTAAGATTGTTTCGGATATATATATATATATATATATATATATATATACATGTTTTGATTTCAAAAGGCAAACCATAGCTTATGTTTTTGGTAGGTTACATTTGTTTCTAGCTTCGTGACCATGAGTACCATCTCCTAGGTCGTTTTTATCATAATATGGGTGATATGTGCGAGTGTGTGTGTTATCATGGGTTTAGCTTTGGAAAACAATTCTCATAACACTTGTTTTGGTTTCAAACCATCGTTTTAATGTGTCTATGGGTCGAATGGTTAGGCCGAAGGTCAAAGGGGCCGGGTGCTCAATGAAGGGCCAAAAGAAAAATGAATTTAAAGTAAGGTTATGGTTAGTTATCTTACCTAGTTGAAGCAATATGGACGCTAAATGTTTGCACCACCAATTCTTCCACAAAAGCTACTTGATCTCGAACCTTGAGTGTGTGAGGCTACTTGTTAGATGGATGCTTGCAAGTGAGTAGTGGTTTCGGTTGCTGAGGTCCCGAGAGAAATAGAGTGGTTGTGTGTGAGTTTGGAATGATCATGAAGCCTCTTTATATAGGTGGTCGATTAGGGTGATGACAAAGGTAAAAATGGTAAGTCTAATCCTCTTGGTTGGAGTAATGTTTAGTGATTTTAATCACAAGTTGGTGCAAGATCCTTGTAAGACCGATGAGTTGGATGATCAAGCAAAAATTGAGGTGTGTTGACTTGTTTTGGGAAGTGAATCAAGGCTTGGCTTCATGCTCTTTTTGGTATAAGTTATCATTACCTCATCATCATGCGGGCCGATTACATCATGTGTCTCATAGGGACTTGTAAAGTGAATCATACACATGTAGGATTGTAAGTCGATCGGCCGAATAGATAGGGTATGAAGGAGTAATAAGGACTAGTCTTTGAGACAATGATTTGTCTCCACATGATGATAGTGATTGTTCTTCTTTGCGTCCTTGATTCCGATTGGTGTTGATCAACATAGGAAAGGTTTTGGTCTTGGGAACGTAGTTAGGTTAGTTGTCTTTGACATATAAGTGTAAGAGTGGACAACTATGTTGAAAGGGACATGTGGTTGTTTAGGGTTGTGTTCGGCCGTGAGCAAGACAAAAGAAAGAATAATTTATTTTGGGTTAAGATCATCTCGAAAGAAGGTGTGAGCAAGGTTGTTTCATGCTAGATTAGTGTTTAACTTGGACATTCTCTTGAACGGGACAATTGAGAAAGTTTTGTTTGTTTGTTTCGGCCTAGATGAATGGGGGAGATCCAACATTTGTTTGTTAGTGGTATGGGAAAATGACACTTCAATGGACCAAGATTTGGTTTGCAATCCTCTAAAAGAAATCATGGGGTGTGTGGGTGTGTGCTATAGGCCGACTTAGGTGATCAAGGTGTATATGGTTTGGGATATTGCATGGGGAAGTGTTGGGATGCTTGTCATTGTTTCCATTGTGATGTATGATTTAGGCAAAACAAGATGATGAGATGATGGTGATGTTTAGGCCGAAGGAAAGGAAGGAAAAGAATGTGAAGCTTGGTAGATTTATATGTTTGTATGCATAGGTTTCATGTTGTGTTCCCTTTATTAGATTATATATATACATATGTCCACACATGTATATATATAGATGTATATATGTAAGTTGTTCAACATATTATTTGTGTGGGAATAGATGTGGACTCGCGGATATGAATAGATGTATATGTGTGTACATATGTATTTGGCTTTTGTCTTATTCTATAATGTGTGTATAAACCCAATTGTATATACATACATATATATATATATATATATATATGTGTGTGTGTGTGTGTAGGTATAGTGTTGATGGGAAGGAACACCAGTTAGTATAAGTTATAATCGGCCATTCATACCAAAATATGTAACAACCGGCAAAATTAAGGTAAATCAGTACTAATTAATTAATGTGTAATTAACGTAATTAAGAGCAAATCCGTGTTAATTGTTTAACTGACGCCTTAGAGAATAGTAAATTCCCCATAAGATGCATAGGAATGCACACGTTTAATGATGAAGCATGATAGGATCATGCGCGAATAAACTTGTCCGGTATGGACGTTGGTGATTACCCGGTAAAAATTAAATAAACGAAAAGAATCCCGGACACTGACGTGCGTGCTAGTACGCATAATTTAGCGATGAAATAACACATGTTTTGCTTTAATATTTATAAAAATGGTTTAGACCTTAATATTAAAACACACACAATAGGGCACATGTACCCTGTCATATATGTAGCAATGTACAGATAAGAACCAGATATCGATCCATGGACGCGCGCGGAGCAATGGTACTAAAACTCTATCCCCGATTTACCAGTAAGAAAAGATAGTGAAAGTTTGTTTTTTAACTAAATTAATTCTAAATTATCTAAATAACATATGTAAGACTCCAAATACAAAATATAACTATATAAACTATAATATACCAATCCTATCATGTCATCTACATATAATAAGTAATACAGGCGTGTGATCAACATTCCCATTTTCCGACAGTTAGTGTCCCTTTCGGGCATCCTAACATGACAACTATACAGAAAGCTAACACGAATACACACGTTAACCACTTCAAGTCATTTATTAGCGAGCAGCTGATATAAACTCATGCAGATCTTCTAAAGATAAGTTAGTCATCTGTTAAGAGTATTCTAACCTCACTAATTTAGGAAAGCGATACCGAATACACAATACAGCCACCTAAACTAGCATAAAGTAGAGCATTTCACAACCTATTCCATTTTACCAACTTTGAACACAAATCTACTAAGATCGCTATTTTTACCAAAATAACTACCAAAGATCATTAACCGTGTCAAAGATCAGTAACGGCACCATTAAGCTTTTAAAACCCTTTTACGTGCCGGTAAGCATTTTTAACCGTTATTCGACTGACTTTAACCAAACCAATACCCGGTTACAGTTTCATGGCGTAAACTATTTAACAAGTTAACTAGTCTACTACCGGACGATTAAACGGACAGTTTTTCAACATTTATCCGCTTAACACATTCGACAATCGCCAAAGTCATTCGAATACAACTATAAATTCAACAACAACGAAACAAGGTTGCGCTATGATAATCAAGATCTAAACATGAAAAACGCCAAATTTATACAAAACATGATTACATACAAACGATTGTTTTTTCTACTAACGATTACTAAACATGATTCATAGACTATAATGTACTACATAAACAACACATTCAAGCCAAAATAATCAAATTTGAATCAACTTAAAATTTAATAGATCAAACCATAAATCTTGAATGTGATGGATTGGATAACGCTTGATGATCCGGAATGAATCCTGAGCTTGTTAGACGGCCTTCCGGCAGCTTGTTGGTCCAGAAATCGCCCCAGAATCGCCAGAGAAAACCCAGAGTTTGATCAGTGAGTTGTACTCTGTTTTTATAGAAAGTTTGATTTTGTGCACGGCCGTGCGCCTAAAGTGCACGGCCGTGCACTTTATCTTGACGAACTGACGTTCAAGTGGGCAAGTGGCTGGCAGGTTTCTGGAAATATCTAGATATTCTGCATGGCCGTGCACCTAGGGTACACGGTCGTGCGGGTCTGGTGGTAGCTGGGTGCTTGGGCTGCACTGCCTAGTGCACTGGCAGTGCACCCGAGAACATCTGGTGCACGCCAAGTCGCACTGGCAGTGCACTGCCTTTGTGTCCGAGCCAAGCAAGTCCGCACGGGCATGCACCTGAGGTGCACGACCGTGCACTTCTTCCAGACTTGGCTGATTTTGTAGAAACTTTCCGTCTTGTCCGTTTTTCGCCCGGTTTCTTCGACTTTGCTCGTGGGACGTCGTTTAAGTCCTGCAATAAACATATAAAGTGGTTAAGTACCAAATTCGTGCAATTATGGTCGAAAACGCGTAATTTGGGAGTTTAATCGGGGATTTAAATATGTATATTTTAACGTATATCAGACACCCAGGATATAAAATAAAGGGTATTTTCACGAAATATAATGTGTTTTGGAACTCCAAAACCATAAGTGAAAACTTTACATACAAACCTCCCGGTAGCGAATAAAGTGCGCGTACCGCACTCGGTACACGTATAACTTATAATTTCACCCGACAAAGGCCTAATAAACCAACCAACACTTAAACTAGGCTATGTTTAAGGGTTATTAGAGGCTATTATAATATCCAAATAACGCATGATTAAAGTCCGATTAATAACCGAACGTTAAAGTTTGAAGCTTAACATATTATTTAGCAAATATTTTGTGTTGTGGACCCTACCAAACCCACCCCAAGAACCAGCCCTAACCCCTTCCATGCCTACAATCTTCTTTTTGTACCAAGTAATCTAAGTTAAGATATGAGGAAGTATGGTGTGGATTATATGATGATTTTATAAGGAGATTATGTGTCCTTCCAAGATCACAAGAAATCCTCCCTTTTCTTTCAAAAACTCACGGCCAAACACACTCAAAAACAATCCCCCAAGATCACCTAGTACAAAGAAATCCATGTTTTAAGGGATTGATATCCAAATTAGATTGTATGTGATCTTTGGAAGATCATGTAAGGCTTATAAGAGAACACATGATACTACATTTGAGAAAACAAAACAAAAGCTTCTTCTAACTTTTGGTTAGTATTAGTAGTGCCGTAAATGTTTCATGCATTCTACTAAATTTTCTAAAGACTTTTTATTTTAATGTTTTTTTAGTCAATCAACTTTCATTAAGTGTTTAATTTTGAATATATTTTTTTTTTATAAATGCTAAAACCTTTTAAAATTAAATAGGGCAAATAGAACATACATTAGTTTTGGTTAGTATTAGTAGTGCCGTAAATGGCTCATTTATCTTAACAAGCTAAAAATTTAGGCTTTGATTCAGCTCGCCAAAAGTTGGAGCCAGCTCTTGGCTTATCTAGCTAGCTCGGTATATATATTTTTTACACATGATGTATACATAAAACCAAAACACAATAAATAAAATAGTGGTTAGGCTAATAGAAAAGTAATTTTAGGTAAATTTATAAAAGTAACAAGAGAGCCTAACGAATCGTTGGTTAGATAATATTCTATTATGGTAGGTAATTTCACTCATTCTAATACTATTGTTTTGCAATTGTTTATTGCTATACTATTGATCCACCAAAAATTTAGTTAAATTATTTAATTCATTAAAGATTAAGGGGCATATTTTTTATCGGTTCGGATAGGGCACGTAAATCCTCGGGGACGCCTCTGATTATGAATTTATCTTCAAGGGATGCGTAGCAAATTAACAATTTTGATTGACGATTTCGAATGAACTAAGTCGCTAACTGCAACACCTTAGATTTTGATTTTGTTTTAAAAAGAATTAGAGCAAGAATGCAACATAAGATAGTTGAACTTTGATGATCATGATTTTACAATTCAGGTGTACGACCTTTCACCGTTACTACATGATTTGATTCGATTTCCATTCCTCACTTTCCCGCTTTTATTTTTAACCTAATCGTGTTGCCTTGTTTTGGAACGAGATACGATTCAATACTACATAAACAAGTTCGATACAAATATAAAATAACATCATAGAATAGGGCTTCAAAAAGATGGGGCACTAAGCCCATGTTTTAGTAGACTTATACTTTGGCCAAAGTTTAGTTTTGGTTATTAACAAAATTAACTTAACCAAGACTGAAAAACGACAATCTAATCAAATAAAGTGAACCAATTAACCAATCGGTTAATAAGATTATTTAACCGTTGACTTTGGTTTTGGTTTTGGTTGAGGTTAATGGCTGAATTGAACCGAATCATACATACCCATAAAAGTAGCTGTGTTCCCCGCCGCATCGCGCGGGCACACTACTAGTACCAACATAAGCACATAAAACTTAAAGCGGTTCATCATCATCATCGTCATCATTATCATACTCAGTTAATCCCACTAATAACGAAGCTAAGGTATGGTCTGAAGAGGGTAAGATGTAGACAGCCTTACCTCTACCCCGTGGGAATAGAGAAGCTGCTTCCAGTGAGACCCCCGGCTCAATAGTGGTTTTGTATCAAGCCTTAGACATAAGGCATATAACACTTAGCAATCGGGACAAACCCGACTGGTACATGTATCCCCTTGTCTTTTGGCTATCAACGCCACCATCTAACGTCATTTTCACGAAATTAGTAAAATAACGTTAAAATTAGTGCAACTTTACTTTTGCTTCCGAGTGCCACACATATATAAAGCGGTTAAAATGACATTTTATAAAGCTTTTAGAAAGTTGATTGGTGAAGTATCACTAATTTGCCAAGGGCGGGTCTATTTGGGAGGGGGTTGTACACGCTATCCTTCAACTTTGACAGCAAAGTGATAATTAATACAAAAATTTGTTCTTCTTCGTTTTATGTATCAAATACTTCTAAAAAAAAAAAAAAATTCTTCTTCGAGCTTCCCCTGAAATTTTGTTGAAGATCCGATTATCATCTAAACCAGGGCCGGTCCTGAAAATTCATGTGCCCGGGCCGAGCCGTCAAATATGTACCCCTTACCTTAGTCTTAGATCTTTTAAGCAATGTTTTCATAACTGAAGCGGTCGTTGAACCAGTGTCCTTACCGGTTCCCTAGTCGGACCGGTTGGAACCGGATATAGAACTGAAAGTGTTGTAATAATCATAAAAATTAATATGTTTGGTTAATTGGCTCATTAAAAAACCACCATTTCTTAAAATTTCATAATAATTTGAAGGGCCATTATTTTATGTCTAGACTTTAAAAGTTTTTTAATAAAATGAATTTGACTTGCAACATGTGCAAAAGCGTGAGAGAATTAATGTTTTGTAGTAGTTCTATATATTAAAATGTACTGCAAAAGCTGCACAATTACTATATCACAATACAAATCTCAAGTAACACACTTCAACTTTTTTTAATTCAGTCGTATTCTTCCAATCTAGTTTATCATGTATGACTCATCTTTTTTCTTATTTACTCTTTGCCTTCTTGCATTTATAACAAGTGATGTTTAAGATGAAATCTTTTTTTTTTTTGGTCGAAAACAGAAATAAAATACTTGCAGAAAAAAAATATCCGTCGCCACTCAAAGAGCCCCTTTAGAAATTGGGCCCGGGCCGGGAGTCCTCCCCTCACCCCCTTAGGGCCGGCCTTGATCTAAACTGATCCTGAAAAAATTGGTGAAAGGCGATACGTAAACTCGAAAGGATTAGAATGATACCGAACATGTTAAACTATTGTATAAATTTAATACCCTCATCAATAGGGCAAGTTGACATATTAGTCAAAATCATTTGACTTAACGTAGGCAATATCACGATATGTACACGTCCATGTGTATGTGGCACGCTATGATTTGGTGATCTGTCTTTTGGGTGTGATAGGATCAACCAATTTAAAAAATAATAATAATTTTGATTTCAAAGTCTCCAATAATGAAGATCATATATATCATATCTTTAACTAGTTTTTATCCCGGGAGCGTCCCGAGTTGAAATATCTAATATAACATAATAAAATATATTATTATTATTATTATTATTATTATTATTATTATTATTATTATTATTATTATTATTTTAAACAAATCTCTGTCATAAGTTATCATATTCAAATATAAAAAAAAAAACGAATCTCTGCGTCGGGGTATAAATCTAGTGCCATTACAAATGAATTCGGAAGTTTGTAATCGATCATTCTAAAAAGAACTATAATGAAATAAGAAAAAAAAGTTAATTATTGAAATATCGAACGCATTAGTCTAAGGGTTATGTGATGCGCTAAAAAATTCATGGGTATGTGATCGGGTATATAGTTCGGGTATTTGGGTATGTTGTTTCGGGTAATCGGGTCGGGTATCACCTAATCCCAGACCCGACCCAAACTCACAATTTTTTTTAAACTAATCCAAAACCCGACACAATACATGTCGAGTTACAAAAAATAGTCATTTTTTTCTCCGTTTTTATATAGCACCATGGTACTCGTTGAAAAGATAATAAAACGCTCGTTAATTTGGTGTAATTTTTTTTCTTTAAAAAATCTCGTATATAAAAGATATTAACGTTTAAAAGTTGTGGTAGGAAACATGAGAGAAAAAATAGTAAATGTTTAATATTTAGATTTAGTAGATTAGGTATTTAATAGATTAGGTTAAAGATTATAATAGATTATGTTAAATCATATTTATTCCTTTTTTTTAATTGGTTTACACTTGCCACATCACATCCTATGTGACATCTCTCAAAGAAGAGATTGCATAAGAGTATGACATGTAGGATTAATCCTTTTGCAATATATATATATATATATATAGAATATAGATATAGATATAGATTAATTTAGAGTAAATTACCAAAACCGTCCTTGTGGTTTGGCCCAATTTGTCATTCCAGTTCAATCATTTAAAAAGTTCATGAACACTCCTTGATCTTTAAAAAAATATGCCAAAACAGTCCAACGACTTAACCTGATTAACTTTTCTTCGTTAAGTCAGGAGCATTTTCGTCCAGTCACTTATAAAATCATCTTCTTCCCGATTCTCTTATTCCCTAATAAGACCCATTACCCACCCACCACCATTTTCACCACCACCACTACCCACCATCTCCTCCTCAGTATCAATTTTTATTGCTTCTTTTAGTTCACTTTTGAGGATACCCATATATTTAATATTATATGCATAAGTACTGCAACGTATAAATATTGAAAAGTTGGTGTAGAAATAGCCGGATCAATTACAAATTTATTAGGAACTCTGCAGTCTGCACCTTCAAAACTTTTAAAGGCCTTGTTTCAAGATTGATATACATGTCTTCACTGTTTTAAGTCAATTGAAATTCCACAGCACATTCTGACAAACGATCCTATTGAATTGCAGGCCGGCTCATGGCCAGTGAAGTCAAGCAAGGACTTTAGGCTCCTAATTTTATAGGGCCCCCATCAAAAAAATAATAAGTATATGGGTATATTCGATTTTGGGCTTAATTGTTTAATAAGTGGGCTTATGTCTTATAAAAATAAAAGCTGATGACCAGGTCAACAATCTAGCATTAACTAGGGCACCATTCCTTTTTTTTTTTTTTACAAAACTCACAATGGACTGAAGTGACGATTATTATGATGGAAATATGCTAATAATCAGCGCCGATTATAGGTAATGTCTTTTTTCTTGACGTTGTTTTTTTAATCTTGATTTTATTCTATAAATATTCACAAATTTATGATTTTGTTCTACGGGTCATTACATTCGTATTTTGTTCGGCATTAACAGGTGTGTTTTTTTCATTCTAAACATACAGTTTAGTTTTATAGGCTTGGACTAAAGTTGGAAATAATGACCCGTTTTTTTATTATTATTGAAAGGCCTCAAATTTATGCTTTGCTTTAGGCCATCAAAATGGTTGAGCGGGCCATGTTGAATTGTTTGAGGGTTTTCTTAAGTTACTTTTTATCTTACCACTTCTCTTTTACATCATAACTTGTCCATTGAATTGCTAATTTTACTCAGCTCTAGCTTTATTGAAAGTTTGAATTAACATTCTCGAGGGAGCTTTTACAAGTACTTAAGAGTCATCTAGATGTCTAAATGAAACGTTAAGATTTAGTTCCAAGTTTCATATCTGTGAAGCATAAATTTGATTCTTCATTCATTCATTCAGTTTACTAAACTACGAACAGGGGTCATGGATCTTGTATTGATAGTTTTTCAACATTTCATTTACGAAACAAACTTACGACGTTACTTGACTTTTTTCCTTTTATGTGATGTAAGCTATATTCTGTGGAACAAATATTGATTAAGAAGTATATGACAGTGTGCTTTGGTGGCCATCCGGAAGGCAGAATATCTTTTTTGGAGCTTAGATTCTTCAAAGAAGAGTGCACAGGTGAGGAGGAGATGGTGGGTAGTGGTGGTGGTGGTGAAAGGTGAAGATGGTGGTGGGTCAGATTAGGGAAGAAGAGGATGGGGAAGAAGATGATTTTATAAGTGACTGGACAAAAATGCCCTTGACTTAACGAAGAAAAGTCAACTAAGTTAAGTCGTTGGACTGTTTTGGCATAGTTTTTTAAAGATCAAGAAGTGTTCATGCAATTTTTAAAAGATTGGGCTGGAGTGGCAAATTTGGCCAAATCACAGGGACAGTTTTGATAATTTACTCATTAATTTACTTTTAAAAATGGGATGGAAACTGTATGTCTACAAAAATTATAGGTAAGAGATCAACAGATTATGTTAGTTTGATCTATGAGTTTCTTGCTTTTCCTTCAAATATTGAAAACAAGTTGGATTAATTATATATCTATACATATAATAAACCGAATAATCAAACTAAACTCTTTTCAATAACTGAAACAAGCAAACAGTTCATAACCAATTGATTGGTTTGATGCCAGGGAGAGATACCGAGTTAGAGTTACACTTTTAACATGAAAAATGAGGGAACTTCCTGGGACGGCGGGGGTTCGATCCTCGGTTTCTATGCCCCTCGGGGGAGAGGAGACTAGTAGTCTTCGAAATCATGAAATATCTCACCGATTCCTACTTAGAAGCTACCTTGGCATAGGTGAGCCACAGGGCCGGCCCGATATCCTTAGCAAACCAGGCAAAAGCCCAGGGCCCCCAAAAAGTAGGGGCCTCCAATTTTTATTTTCTACTTTCTTTATATATTACATGTGTATTTAGCCTAAATTTACAAACTAATAACTAAAGACATAAAATACCAAACAAGTAAAATGTCCAGACCCAAAACTTGAAGAACTAATGGCCAAATCCTTTTTTTTTCTTGAACGCATCCTCAGCTCCTATCCTCATTATTTGCGACCTTGATAATTGCAACTGACATGGATGGCGATTGGCAGAGAAATTATAAGCAAAATTAAGAGTAATCAATAACCTTCAATGGTTGCTCAATATCAAGCGAAACAAGGATTATCCATGTAACGACTATTTTTTTTTACAGTAATACTAACCTATATATGTAGTGCGATGTAAGATTAACACAAAAAATCTATTTTGCATTTGATATTTACGATGTTTTATACCAACTCAAAGGGCCTCGACTTTTCAGTTCGTTTAGGGTCTCCAAAAACTTGGGACCGGCTTTAGTGAGCCATATCAAACCCAGGTCTTAATCTAGCCGTTCAAAAAAAAAAAGACCAGTTATAATAATTTGAAGCCCATAATAAGCTACAGGTTCTTGTCTGAACAAATAATTAAAATGAACTCATCCATGTAGGCCCTAATTCTGGAGTACACCGTAATAATAAACTAGCTATACAAACTGAAAACCTTTTTAATCAGTCCAAATGGAATCAAGCCTAAACGATTTATAGGCCCAACACCCAATTCCCATTGTGATCTTTGAGTCTTTGATCTCTATTCTCTAGTTCTTTACTTTAATGGGCTATAAGTCTACAACGCAAATCACATAGGAAAGACTCATGACTCAGAATACACAATCTATAAAACGTAAATATAAACAAAAGCCCAAAATTATCAGGCTTCTTTCAACAAAAACACAGGTCCTCTGCGTACCACCGGGATACCACCCCATGGTTAACCAAAGGGTCAACCGCTCTTCACAAAAAAGAATATGATATGATAAAATCTCAATCTCCATCATAAAATGTTGGTTCTCTATTAAATAAAATTATGAGTCTGCTGCTGACATGTCAATAACCTCCATCAGATGAGCTACTGAAATGGGGATGAAAGAACCATTGCCACAATATCATCCATTGAAACAAGGTGAACTTCAAGTACCTAAGGCCATATAATAATAACACATTATAAGGGGAGATTAGGTATTACATCGGTTACTTGAAGTTCATCTTATGGAAATAGTGTTTAACCCCATATTTTTTTTTTTCAGATAAGCCTTTATTAAGTGGGCTAAACCCATATTGACAGGATCCACTAGTTTTAGCCAAGGTAAAACAACAAAATAACTTACCCATACAAATAATAAATTTAAAATAAAAAATGGGTATACTATAGTGTGTGGCTTTTAAAAGCAAAGCCTTATTGTCTATTTTGTTTAGTTAGTGGGTTGCCCTCGGCCCACCTATTTATACCAGCGAATCTCTACCATTCATGTGGTCTTTACGATTAAGGGTGATCAACGAAAAGAATAACGAATTTTTGAATCGAATTTTTTGAATTTTTCATATTTCTATCTGAATTCGTATTCGATTAGTATTTGTTTTTTTTTATTCAATTTATTCGATTCGTATTCGATTCGAATAAGAAACTCGAATTCGAATCGAATTCAAACAAATTCGATTTAGTTCAAATTCACCATAAATAATAAATTGTTTTACTTTTTGTTTTAAAACTAATAAAAACTTATTATTTTTAACATATAAAATACAAATCTACATACTTGATAAACAACAACATGTCAAATACGGGAATAGTAAAGATAGTAGGGAGTATGGTTTGATAGAGTTTTGTGATGTATAAGATAAATATGTAAAATATGGTTATGGTAAAAGTTGTAGAGACTATGGATTCTTAGAGTTTAACCAAAATTAATAAGTTTTTTTTTCAATGTGTATATTTGTGTATATAATAAGGAAAAATTACATAATTCATCCTTTAGGTTTACCTCGTTTTTCAGTGGTTGTCCTTTCGCGTTTCAGTTGCTGAGATTCATCCTTAACGATTTAAAATGTTACACCCACTGTCCTAAGGCACTAAACCAGTTAAAAATTTCAGTTAACTTTGGTCATGTGCCTTGCACATGAGGGTATGTTGGTAATTTTACTTCTCTCTCTCTCCCTATATCTAACTTCAGCCATCTCCTCCTCCACCACCACCACCACCACCAAAATCACCACCTCAGCCAACCATATCCCCCACCAATCACCACCTCAGCCAACCATATCCACCACCAATCACCACCTTAGTCACTGTCTCCACAATGTCCACCACTAATCACCACCTTGATCTTTCATCTCTCTTTCTACTCTCTCTTACTCACAGAGCACCAGCAGCTGCAACAGTTGCATTTGTGTACTCTGTTCTGCTCAAACTTCCCACCTATCCCCTTCACCTTTTCCTCTGCAAACTCTGTTCTGATTAAAAAAAAAAAAAAAACCCTTACCCAATCCCCTCCAATACTCTATAATTATTCACCCATTCACACAGACACACACACCAAACAATAATAATAACAATAATCCTAATTCCTAACTAAATAAGAAACGACACACAATCCCATAGCTCCTTCCATCAAAATTAATAAACAAAAACGTAACAAAAAATTCCCTGAAGATGAAAACTACCCACCATAGATAGCTCATGCTAATTTGCTCACTCCATTTGTTATTATATTTAGATCTGCTCCAAGTCAAACAACGATGTATTCTGCTGCATTCAAATTCAATTATGTAGTCAACTAATTTAATTCAATTATTTTAGATTATTAAAGACGATGACCAGAAGATGACTTTCACAAAGAGCAAGACATTTGAACTTTAAATGATGCATTTATACATAGTTCTGGTGGTGGTGGTGGTGGTGGCGGTGGTGGTGGTGGAGGAGGAGGAGATGGTTAAAGTTAGATATAGGGAGAGAGGGAATTAAAATTACCAACTTACCCTCATGTGCAAGGCACATGACCAAAGTTAACAAAAATTTTTAACTGGGTTAGTGCCTTAGGACAGTGGGTGCAACATTTTAAATCGTTAAGGATGAATCTCAGCAACTGAAACGCGAAAGGACAACCACTGAAAAACGAGGTAAACCTAAGGACGAATTCTGTAATTTTTCCATATAGTAATGTGTATGTGTATATATTTAAAAATTTTACATGTACAGTTTTTATTCGAATCTCGAATCGAAACGAATTTAAAATCATAAATTCGTATTCGATTTGCTGGACTCAAAATTGAATTGAATCGAATTCAAATTCTTAATAATCGAATCGAATTCTTGGTAATCGAATCGAATTAAGTCAAATTTTGAATCCGAATTGAATTTTGAACACCCCTATTTACGATTTAAGAAAGTTAATTATTAAATTCACAGAAACAAACATTAAAAGTCATCGTGCTATATAAGTTCAAAACATAACCAGTTTTGATATAAGATTTACTCGTCAAGAATGTTGAAAAATCATGCCCTAAACGAAACACAAAAAAAACAACTTTTTATTACTAAGCACAAATTACAATGGCCCTACTCATCTATTTATACTAAACTAAACCCAAACCTGATATAACTCAAACACCAATTTAAAAAATATTAAACCCAAACTAGATAAACTTAACTCATTATATAAATTACCAATATTTATCTTGACCCATCACTAAATAAGATAAATCAACTTTATCTTAACTCCTTTGAATTATCCTGAACCAACTTTAACTTCAAATGAGATTAATCCTTCAAAGACTATTTGTATTTTTTTACACTGAAAGCTAGTTTAATTGTTTAATGCAATAAAATTGGTTTTTTTATTTATTCAAATATAAACGTACTAGATTATACCCCGGGAGCGTCCCGGGGTTGAGAAATCTAATATTAGATATCAATTTTACATATGAATTAGACTGATGCACTTTACAGTTACATGCAGAAAAAATTCGAGTAGCACCTACTCTAAAACAATTAACAATGTATCTCCAATGTTAACGCCTAACATTAAACAATGTATAACTCTAATGTTAATATCTAAGGCCATCCGTTGTGGAGCCGCGAGCGACCGGGCGTGAGCCACCAACGTGACTCTCAAGTAACCCGATCACTTAACCTCGTTATGGCTGGAGGTGAGCATTGGCGCCACCGAATGTCAGTTTCTCCCATTAATCCATGCGACCACCATCGCCTGTGCTCGCTCGCGCAGGGGTTCGTGTGGGCTGTTATTGCTAGAGGTGAACCCCGGTACAAAAACTCTGGTCGCTCGCTGCTCCACAACGAACGGCCTAACCTAAAACAATGTATAACTCTAATATTAATACATAACCTAAAACAATGTACAACTCCAATGCTAACACCTATTGAAAAATCATATTTACCGGTTTCGACATAATTAGTGACTTGCCATACATGATTAATGAATTACCTAAACACTTTGTGTTTTTTTCTTGTATGAACAAAACCCCACAAAAAATAGTCGTTTTTTCTCCGTTTTTATATAGCACAATGGTATCGTTGAAAAGATAATAAAAGGCTCGCTAATTTGGTGTAATTTTTTTCTTTAAAAAACCTCGTATATAAAAGATATTAACGTTTAAAATTATAGGAGTAAACATGAAAAAGAAAAATCCAATTTTGGTTTTAAATTTTTTTTTCCTAAAATCACTTAATGCCACATGACATGCCATTTTTAGCTTTAATTTTATATCATTAATGACATTTCATTGTCACATGGCACACTCAAGAGGGAGGATGCCCCCTTTAAGTGTCATGTGAGATTTATTGCTTTCAATTATTATAATAGACTAGGTGAAATCCCGTGTGAAAACACGGGAAGACTATATCATATTTTAAGGTCTATTTACTAAAGACCAAATCAAGAAGCCAATCGTCTGTTGTAAGGAAAATATGTTTAGTAACATCTGTTCTTGTCACGATACCAGTTAATAGTTTTGATCAGATGTTTAATACTGAAGGGTGTTACAACGATGGAAAGATAAATTAATAGACGGATGAGGGCTGTGTTGGGATAACAGATGTTAAAAAAAGAAACAGACGATCTTCTAAATGTGACACCCGACAAACTCAGGTTAGTAACTTTTCATTAACTAGTCAGTTTAACTTAGCAAGTCATGCATACGTTACATTTAACTGAGTTAGTCGAGTTTATTTGATGGTTCGGGGAATCATCGGGAGCTGAATTGCATTACGTATTGTCTGGGGTTCAATGATTTGGAGGATCATTGGGGTTATTATATGCACACATGAGTCTTGAGTCCCGTTGTTGATAAATTACATGAATTGAATTAAGTAACATACGTGGATTGATCCATGTATGATATATAATGTGCAAATACGTGTTTTAATGGTGTTCATATGATTATACTTGCTTAATATATGTTAGGATTGCGTGTTTATGTGTTAGGATGTGTGAAAATGCGTTAAAACGAAAAAACTGGAAATTTGGAAAAACAGGCAAACTCATTCGACCAGTACGGATTCGAACCAATATCCTGCTCTTCCATTCGACCCCATTTGATCTTCATTCGACCCCTGCAGGGTGCGAATAAAGATGGAGTATAAATACCATACTTTACAATTTTTCATCATTTCACAAACCCTAAACCCCTCTAAGTGCTCTCTCTCTCAACCTTAAACACCTAAGGAGGAGTTTTTGACCTTGTTTTTCATAATCTAACCTACAAACACCTTCTATATCATACACAAGAGAAGATCTAAGGTGTGTTCTTGATCTAAGATCCTTTTCTAGCAATTTCATTCGTTTTTGTTAAACCCCAAAGGTCCAGCTTTGTTCTAAGATGGTTTTCATAAATAAAAACCTTTCTAACATCTTTCTAAATAAAATCCCATCATTAAACATGAGTTTTTATACAAAAATAATATGTGTTAATGGTGTTTAATGATGTGTATTGTTTTGTTTGATGATTAAATATTGTTTTGGTTTGTTGGGTTGTAAACAAGATTTTTAAAGCTTCTGCTGTCGGTTTTATATAATTAACTTATGTTTTGGTTTAGGTATCTTATATGTCTAGTTTTGGTTTATTGTGTCCGTTGATTGAGATCCTGGTGTTTCACTCGCCTCGCGGTAAAACCCCGCACGTGAAATTTGAGGGTGTGACAGATTGGTATCAGAGACAATGGTTATAGTGAACTAGGACTGCATGTAGAGTCTAGTCTATAGTCGAGTCACACACACTAGACGGTCACATACATACGAGTCTTGTTGCATGGTACATATACTAACTTGATGTGATGTCGGTGTCACTTTAATCAACATGTTACATTATCCATTTTATTTTCTATTTGCTCCTACTTCTTGTCCTTATTCCTCTTTTCGAGTTTTGAGATCTTTGACACGGAAATGTTGTGCATTGGAGTAGCTTCGGCATACCCTCGAGATCTGTCTAGGATTCGGACATCTCCCTTCTATACTCTAATGGACACACTCATCTACACACACTATCTTGCATTCGTATTTGTTGTAGCACACCTCTAGGTGTTAGTATCCGGTGACTTGAGCCTCAAACTAAGAGTGCAGTTGGAGGACCATGTAGAACGGTTTATTATTTCGGGTGCACACGAAATCATAAACTAGGATGCATGAAAATCCTGGTGGACTCTGTGTTTGGAGTGATGGTCCTGGATTGGACCTAGATCTGAATTCTTGGGATTACTAGTAGTTGTACTAGTGATGAATCTGAGTTTCTGATCTTGTGTTTGACAGAACATGTCTGGCGCTTGTGGTGGTCGTGTTGGTGGCCGTGGCGATGGTGGTCGTGGTAACGTGAACATGACTAGCTGAACTGAATGACTTGCTTTAGCAGCAATTGAATGTGGCCTTGGCTGCTTTCCAGGCTGCACAGCAGGGTCTTGGCGGTAATTTGATTACTACCACTCCTATTCTTATCTTGAGTATTGCATCCCTGTTGACTAATTGGATGTTGTTGGTTCAGGTAATGATGTTAACCTGCCTCATCCAGTGACGTTTGCATGTACTTTTAAGATGTTCATGGACTACAAGCCCCATAACTTCAGTGGGACTGAAGGAGAAGTGGGACTGCTCTGATGGCTGGAAAAGATCGAGTCTGTGTTCGCCATGTGTAACTGTCCTAATACTGACCGTGTTAAGTATGCTACGGGAACTTTGGAGGGTCACGCTCTGACGTGGTGGAACTCCACGACTTCAATTCTTGGCTTGGGCGAGGCCAATGCCATGCCATGGACCGCGTTCATTCAGAGGCTGCAAGTTGAGTACTGCCCGAGGGATGAGATTATGAGGTTAGAGCATGAGTTTTGGAATTTGAAGATTGTTGGTTTTGAGATCGAGGAGTATACTGCAAGGCATAATGGGTTGGCTGTGATGTGCCCTGGTATTGCTACACCGGAGTATCGGAGGATCGAACACTATATTGCTGGGTTGGTGCCAGGGATTGCTGGGCATACAGCTGCCGCTGATCATACTACGTTGTTGGCTACTGTTTGGGCAGCTCACAAGCTGACCAACAAGAAGGTTGTAGAGGGTGTCGTACCTCCCAGGGGCAAGACTGTGAAAGCTCCTGTGGATAACAAGAGGAAATGGGAGAGTGCGGGGAAGAACTCTGGGTCGTCTCAGCAGCAGGTGAAGAAACATGATGTTTTGGGTTCGTCGACTGAGCAGAGGTCTGGGGGTTATGTTGGGAAATTGCCGAAGTGTAATCGGTGTGGTTTTCATCATTCTGGGAATGTGTGTAATCGTTGTCACCGGTGTCACAAGACCGGTCATCAGGCTAAGGACTGCAGGGTTAATCTTCAGTCAAATCAGACTCTTGTTCCTACTCCCGCTCCTCAAGGGAGTCAGGGAAAGCAGGGTTGTTATAACTGTGGGGAAATAAGGCATTTCTGCGTGAATGCCCAAAGTTGAAGCAAGGTGATCTTGGGAGGAATGGGACTGGTAAAGGTAACGATGGTGGTGGCAAGAGTGCTCGTGCTTTCGTGATTGGTTCGGCCGAGGCTCGACAAGATCCTGACACTGTTACCGGTACGTTTCTTCATATCTGTCTCATTTAGCCAGTTGCTAGACATAGTGCCTACACCTCTAGGGGCTAAGTACTTGATATAATTGACTAATGGTAATGAATTGAGGCTACGCATGTCCTTTGGGGGTGTCGCCTTGAGTTGTCGGGTTTGTCTTTCCCCATTGATCTCATGCTGGTTGACTTGGGTAGTTTTGATGTCATTGTGAGTATGGATTGGTTATCTTTGTATCGCGCTGAGATTATCTATTTTGACAAGATCGTTCGACTTCCTCTCCCTGATGGAGAGATTCTTTCGGTTTTTGGCTAGAAGGGCGGTGTTCCCATGAGTATCATCTCTTGCATGAAGGCCTACAAGTACCTACGAAAGGGTTATATCGCTGTTCTGGCACTAGTTTCTGTTTCGTCGACTGAAGAGCAGAAGATTGAAGATATTCCTGTTGTGCGTGATTTTCCGGATATGTTTCCTGATGATTTACCTGGCCTTCCGCCTCAATGTCAGGTTGCGTTTCGTATTGATCTTGTGCCTGGCGCAGCCCCTATTGCTCAAGCCACTTACCGTCTTGCACCTCTCGATATGCAGGAGTTATCTAGCCAATTACAGGAGTTGTTGGAGAAGGGTTCTATTCGCCTTAGCTCGTCCCCGTGGGGAGCCCCTATTCTTTTTGTTAAGAAGAAAGACGGAAGCCTTCGGATGTGTATTGATTACCGTGAGTTGAACAAGGTGACGATCAAGAACCGCTATCCTCTCCCACGCATTGACGATTTATTTGACGAGCTTCAGGGTTCTAGTTTCTACTCGAAGATCGATTTGAGATCCGGATATCACCAGTTGAGAGTACATGAAGACGATATGCCGAAGACAGCCTTTCGTACTCGTTATGGCCACTTTGAGTTCTTGGTCATGCCTTTTGGTCTTACCAATGCACCTGCAGTGTTCATGGACTTGATGAACCGCGTTTGCAAATCTTATCTCGATAAGTTCGTCATTGTCTTTATTGATGACATTCTGATCTATTCCAAGAGCATGGTGGACCATGAGGAACACCTGCAGCTTGTCTTGGAACTTTTGCGAAGGGAACAACTTTACGCTAAGCTCTCGAAGTTAGACTTCTGGTTGCGTGAAGTCCAGTTCCTTGGTCACGTGGTTAATGAACAAGGAATACATGTTGATCCAGCTAAGATAGAAGCCATTAAGGGCCGGGAAGCACAAAGGACGCCATCTGAGGTGCGACAGTTCCTTGGTCTTGCGGGTTACTATCGACGTTTTATTGAGGGATTTTCAAAGATTGCTCAACCCCTCACATCTCTAACCCAAAAGGACCGCAAGTTCGACTGGGGTGATTCTCAGGAGTCGGCGTTTTAGTTGTTGAAGCGTAAACTCTGTTCCACGCCTATCTTGTCTCTGCCTGAGGGCAGGGATGATTTTGTTGTCTACTGCGATGCTTCTATTCGGGGTCTCGGCTGTGTTCTAATGCAGCGCGAGAAGGTTATGTTAGGACCGGCGAACGCGTAATCCGACAATCACGAGGTTTATACTAGAGTTGCGGAATCCCTCTAATATGTTCTAATAACAGAAACGATAATGAAACGATGATAAACGAGTAATTACAACACACACACGGGTCAAAAGATTATAGATTAATCACTAAAACAGAGCTCGAATGTTTACAGGGATCAAATCAGACTTCTCAGACCACGGGAGGGTGTTTGGAGAGTGTGTGAGGCAAGAACTCAAGTCTAGGGTTGAGAATAGGCCTATTTATACCTCCTGGGTACGTACAGCACCTTATAAGCGATTGCGCAGCTATAAGACATGATAACATAGGCGATTGGGCCTAATCGCCTATGGAATGCCCTCAATCGCGTGAACAGTGATATGGTATAGGATGCTAATCGCCTATACCAGTCACCTAATTGCCTATAGCTTCTCGAACACCCCAAAACGCGTATAAACGTCTCCAAACACCCCGAACTACGTCCAAATAACCAATATACTAGCCTAGGGACATCATGTACTAACAGACTCCCCCTTGGACCAGGCTAGTATACGTACAGAAATAACCAAAAGACAACGTTTATACCAAAAGCTAACAACTTTACAGACTCGATAAGCAGAAACAAATACAACTAAACAAAATGACAAGCAGCATCTTCTGTCTTCATCTTCAGCTTGATGTTGTTCTGACCCTTGTGATTCTCGACCAATCGCATCCTGCATGAACCTTGTTGGCGTAGCAAAACTGGATCACTCTTTGAAACTTCATCGCTTGATCGGCTTCAACTGGTAAATGCATGATTGGATGTTGGTACAACGTCTCCACGTCCTTCTCTAAGCAGTTGATCAACCACATAGGATCCCAAATTCTTATCTTTCTGCATGGGTTCGGACTGTTGCTCAAAACAATCACGGCTTCTGTAGTTGCTGCATCATAATGCCAGTAGTACAGCTTAGACGAAAAGTCTTGCTCAACTGGAATGATGGGAATCCTTGAAACACATTTCGGTGGCTTGATCTTGTGTTCCCAGATAGGCTTCAAAGTGAAAGGATGAATCTTGTCTGTTGGATATGATCTGGGATACTGAGGCTCGAACTCTTTCCATCCCTCTGAGCTTTCTCGCTTCAACTTTGTGTAAAAACCCTGAAGAGAAGCAGTTTTCTCTTTGTACAATGGATAATCAAGACGAACTAAATCACGAATGTACCAGAATGGCAGACTCAGAATGTCTTTGTATTCCCTAAAGTACAATACACCTTCTTGCCATTTTACCCCGAGCATTCTTGTGTGACTCACGTACGCCCAGCTTATCACATTCCCAGACATCTTCGACAATCTTTTCTTGAAGATGGATGCTCGCTCGACTGGCTTTTTCTTCTCTTCGGGCTTGAACCATTTGGGATAACGCTCTCTGATTTTGTCATGTCGTATCTTTACTTCATCAGGAACTTCAGCAGAGTCGGTTTTCAACTTCTCTTCGGCCTCACGTACCATTTCTTCATCAATGTTTGGAATTCCAGCGCCCGAGTCATTTAAAACGTACTCAGGAGTCGGTACGCTGGTTCCATCTTCGAGATCCACTTCATTGTTCTCTGGATGCATTTCAGGAGGAACACTTTGACTTGCACTGGAAGATTCTCCAGATGTAAAGCCGTATACTTTAGCCATATCCTCTGATGTCATCTCAGGTGGAATCTCTCCTTCTTCCAGATCATATTCAAGCATGGCAGGAGGTGGGAGCAAGTTACCTTCGTCATCATATGCAAAATAACAGTTTAGAGGCTCCACGTATTCAACTAGAACTATCGCTTTCTTCTTCACTTTATCACGTAGTTCTTGAATCTTGCTCTTCCTTGGATCAGACTCCCCCTGAGCAGAAGAACCTGCTGCGGGATCCTTGCCTGATTTGTCGTGACTCTTCTTTGTTCTCCGAGATCCAGATCCAGTTGATGATCCGCCACCACCTGTGGCTCCAGGATCACCACCACCACCCTTTCCAACATCATCATCACCATTTGATTCATCATCATCGTCGTCCTCATCATCATCTTCCTCATCATCATTATCTTCATCATCATCATCACCAGCACCAGCCTCTGAACTAGGACCACCAGTTGGTCTAGGTTGAGTTATAGTCAACTCATTTATCCTAGCCCTCAGCTCGGTATTTTCTTTTTCAGTCTTCGTGATCCGTCGCTCATTGTTCACATTTATCAGGCGAAGTTCGCTATTTGAGGCCTCTACACCTGCAAGTCTCTCCATCATCAGCCTGTTCGACTCTATGACATGCTGGTTAGATAATGTGAGCGCATCTACCGTCGTTCTCAGCTCTGTGTTAGACTGGATAGATTCTTCGATCAGCTCGAGCATTGCGTTCTCATTTTCTTCTATGCTTGCATTCTTCGTTCGCAATTCTGCTATATCACGTGATTGCGCAGCTACTATGGCAGTTAGCTCGCTAATCTTTCTTTGAAGTTGTTCATTTGTAGCAGACGCAGACGAAGAGGTCTGATCGAATGATCCGGAAGCTATGGGTCGAACTTTCTGTCTTATGCTTCGGATCCTGTCACCAATAGTATTAGGAACAATCTGCGAGCTTGTCGCTGCCTCGGTAACTGAGACTGGCTCAGTGAAGATTACCGAAGCAGGCATTGACATAGTGACACTGGCAGGCATCGCTGCACTAACTGTAGTAGGAGCCGAAGATGTCGTTGCTGCTGTTGTTGTTGCTGTTGCTGTTGCTGTTTCTGTTGCTGCTGTTGTTGCTGATACGGAAGAGGAAGCAGGAATGTTAAAAGTATCTGGGAGATTCAAGGTCACACGCCTTCCCCTCAGTCTCTTAGGAATCTTCTCAGCCGCAGCTGCCTTCTCTGACATCCTCTTTTGTCCCCTACCAACTTTCGTTGCTTTAGTCTTCTTTCTTTTCTGAGGAGGAGGCGTGCTAAGTTCAGCATCGATATCTGCAACAAGATCACCACTAACTGGAGTGAAAGTGGGATCTCTTGTAAGCTCTCTCGCCTCGGCTGCGCGAGCTCTATCCTATTCTAGAGTGAGTACATCGGGTGAATCATCTTCTGTAGCTTCTGAGTTGTCATCATCATCATCAACGTCTTCTATGTTAACCGGGCCTTCATCAATCTTGCCTTTACCTTTGTCTGAACTGGATGGTGCATCTGCATCCAGAGACGTAGCATCAACCATATCATCATCTCGTCTCAGTTCAGCATCACCCGTATTGCCCGGTGCATTGGGTCCCAAAGCAACAGTAGGTCTGCCAATGTTATCACCATCTTTGAACACTTGTCTGTGAATCTGAACATCATCTTCTGACTCACTGTCGTCATGCCTCCACCTATTACCTGGAGGTGCCTCATAGTTATCTCCCAACAGACATGCAAACAATCGACGACTTGGTGGATGTTCTGACTTCGGCTTGTTCTTGTATTGCAGCATTCTTTTCAACTCAGCTTCATCTATATTCGTTATATCAATCAACTCTTCAACCCGTTTTACCATGTTTGGGATCTGGTTGTCAAGGATCATCTGCAGAAAGCGAGGATAGACAATGAAAGCGTTCTCTGACGGTTTCCACAGAATCACTTCCTTTAGATGATGCATGATCATTCCAGAGAAGTTGAACGGCTTGTTCAACGTCAACGCGACAATCGCTGATGCCAAAGTGTCTTTGATCGCATCGAAAGTTCCTTTGCGAGGGCCGATGCACTTTAACACAACGTGCGTTAGATATTTCATCTCTGGAGGTAGACACCCTTTCTGTAGCATCTCCTGCGCACGAACGTCACCAGTGTACTTCATCCTTAGGAATCCACCACGTATCAAAATAGAATCGAATACGATCGGATCATCTTTATCATCTTCAAACCTTAGAATCTCGCGAATTAAGTCTTCAGTGATAATAACTTCCTTTCGTTGCACAGTGCTTCTGATGGTAGCTGGAATTGTGCTGACGTCGACCCTAGCATTTTGATAGAATTCCTGAAGTATGTTTTTGTAAGCTGCATAGTCTGTAGATATAGCGTACTTTATCTTTGAGCGCTTCAAGTATTCGATTACGCCTTCAAACCGCTTGCATTCCGGCTTCTTTACAGGTCCGAGAAAGGCAAGACAGTTGTGCTTGTCCGACGTACCGTACTGCATGATTCTATAAGGCAAACACACGACAAATCATCACAAACAGATCAAAGATATGATAAACGAACAAAAACGGAGAAATTCGGACAAAAATTGGTGAGACAGCCTGTTATAGGCGATTAGGGATACAATTACCCTAATCGCACACTGTTCTAGCGATTATAACACTCAAGTGTCCTTAATCGTCTAATATTCATGCGATTTGGAGCAGATACGTCCCAATCGCATACTATTCTAGCGGTTAGAGATTCAAGCTATCCGTTCGCATTACTATTCACGCGATTAGAGATTCTAATCGCATGAACAGTAGCCTCGATCACCAATTTTTATCAAATTCGATCAATTGTTGATTTGAGTCCAGATTTTGTTGCATTGAAGTCTAAAACAAACCAATAACATAACCCCTAAATAATAATACACTAACAGTTCGTAATCAAGGGTTAATTGGCTGGTTTACCAAATTAGGGTTCTAAAAGGTTTGAAATTGGGGTTTCTTGAATCTGATTGTTTTTAAACAAAAATTTTGTTCAAATAGAACCTAGATGTGCCGATTAAGAAACCCCACACAAGAAACATCAACAACAATCACGTTTTATGGCTCAATGATCAATCACGAGAAGCCTAGGGTTTCGGTTAATAAAGTGAAGATTTAACCCATTAAAACATGTTGTTTGGATTTGAAATTTGAAGGATAGATACCTTAGATGTTGTAGAGTAAGTTTCTAGAATCAAGAAAAATTTTGGCAAGACTTTGGTTAGGGACGGGTATAGAGGGAAAACAAGAACACTTGAGAGGTTTTGAAATAATGAAGAAAAGTTTCTAAGTCCCCTATTTATACCTGCTCGTAATCGCGTTTACATACGGACGAATAAGCCATACTCGCTTGCTACAGTGGAGCGATTGGGACTCCAATCGCTTAAAGTGGCATGCGATTATCCTAATCGTCTATACTCACACACGATTACGCACTAGTATAGGCTAAAACTTAAAGGGCTAATCGCTTATATTACCATGCGATTAGGATAGGAATACATGCGATTGAGGTTATAAACGCCTATGTTAACACACGAGTAGGGGTAATCGCTTTCCCCTATAGGCGATTAGAACACCAGTTGCTTGCACCTTTTTCACAATTTACCAAAATGCCCCTGCAGCACCAAAGCTCACATTTTTGACCCGTTAAGGTTTAAAACATGCGTTTTTCACCTCGTTTCAACACATGACACAGATGACGACTCATGACTTTGAAAAACTTTCATTTTCGACCCTTGTACTTGATAAAACATACGGTTTTGACCCGGCAAAAACACAAGTTTCCAATTAGTTGTCCTTTTTATTTTTCGGCATTTTATTCTTGAAGAAGTAAGATTACAATGGATTTGGATTCCATCATCGGCAATCAAGAATGATTAATTAAGCTAAACTAAGCATAAATAAAACAAAACGGGAGATCAACTAACTGTACACTATCATATTTTTGCGAGTTTCAACGGTTAGGGAATCATATCAGTGTACGGACTTTACTAGAACCCTTATATTTTCAGTTTTCGCTTAAATTACCAATAAGCATCCTACAACAACTGTCGATATTGTTATCCACCTAAACTCAAAATCAAGTTTTATCGCTAGGCACTTTAGATACGTTAAGGTAATATTAAGACTGAGATACAAGGTGTTCCCCGCCACGCGACACATTCCCGTATCAAGTCATGCACAAAGCTTCCTCGTAACCGGTGAGTAAGCTGTTGTCATCTGTATTTTACAAGGAGTGGACTCAGTGGTGATCAGGTCTGCAGAAACGCTGCAACAGAGAGACCAGTGAGATCCAAACCAGGGTTCAAGTCAAATACTGTATATTTGATTTTTCACGGTACGATGCTTTAGGTATATGATTTGATACCTTAGAGCGAATTCTCATTGAGAATAGGGTTTTGGCATATATGAATCTTTTTGCTCTTTTAGGATTCCCGGACGTCCCCTGATTAGAATTTATTCTATTTTTTTGTTTTTTTTTTCAGGAAATGACATAGGGGTGTCTCAGTCGTCGGCTGCGACCCCAACGTACGACATGTGTGCCACTCCTAATTATTCTGAGAGACGTCCAGTTCACCCCGGATGTACCAACCTCTTAAAGACCATGAAACCTCGGATTTTGGCATGCTATCAAACGAGATTTCGGTACCAAGACCATATGCCAATGCACGTTGATCCACACATGATTCAGATGATTTAGGTTTATATCACCGTGCCGAACTTGGAAATGATTTTGAGCCTACCGACACATCATTGTAGAGGCTACTTATCAGTTCCAATATTTTTAAGATGATAAGAGCCCAGACTGTCCGACTGATTGGTTAATATCATCTTCCCTATTTTCACCAAAGAAACTCATTTTTGCATTTTTCAATTTTTTTTTTGATTTTGGGATTTTCTCATTATTTTTTTTTTGAATTTTGCATTTTCTGATGTTTTTGTATTTTTCTGAATTTTCCCCTAAAAATCTAAAAATTTGCGAAAAGTCAATATTTTTGGATTTTTCTAATTTTTAAAGAAAAATATTTACAAAAACGATTACCGATGAAGATCTAATCCTGCTTAACTTTAATGCCGTTTAAGATTAACAAGTACTCAAAACGAGGACCGTCAAAAGCTTTGGTGAATAAATCGACACGTTGGTAGTCTGTGTGGATTTTTACGCCTTCAAACCGCTTGCATTCCGGCTTCTTTACAGGTCCGAGAAAGGCAAGACAGTTGTGCTTGTCCGACGTACCGTACTGCATGATTCTATAAGGCAAACACACGACAAATCATCACAAACAGATCAAAGATATGATAAACGAACAAAAACGGAGAAATTCGGACAAAAATTGGTGAGACAGCCTGTTATAGGCGATTAGGGATACAATTACCCTAATCGCACACTGTTCTAGCGATTATAACACTCAAGTGTCCTTAATCGTCTAATATTCATGCGATTTGGAGCAGATACGTCCCAATTGCATACTATTCTAGCGATTAGAGATTCAAGCTATCCGTTCGCATTACTATTCACGCGATTAGAGATTCTAATCGCATGAACAGTAGCCTCGATCACCAATTTTTATCAAATTCGATCAATTGTTGATTTGAGTCCAGATTTTGTTGCATTGAAGTCTAAAACAAACCAATAACATAACCCCTAAATAATAATACACTAACAGTTCGTAATCAAGGGTTAATTGGCTGGTTTACCAAATTAGGGTTCTAAAAGGTTTGAAATTGGGGTTTCTTGAATCTGATTGTTTTTAAACAAAAATTTTGTTCAAATAGAACCTAGATGTGCCGATTAAGAAACCCCACACAAGAAACATCAACAACAATCACGTTTTATGGCTCAATGATCAATCACGAGAAGCCTAGGGTTTCGGTTAATAAAGTGAAGATTTAACCCATTAAAACATGTTGTTTGGATTTGAAATTTGAAGGATAGATACCTTAGATGTTGTAGAGTAAGTTTCTAGAATCAAGAAAAATTTTGAGCGCTTCAAGTATTCGATTACGCCTTCAAACCGCTTGCATTCCGGCTTCTTTACAGGTCCGAGAAAGGCAAGACAGTTGTGCTTGTCCGACGTACCGTACTGCATGATTCTATAAGGCAAACACACGACAAATCATCACAAACAGATCAAAGATATGATAAACGAACAAAAACGGAGAAATTCGGACAAAAATTGGTGAGACAGCCTGTTATAGGCGATTAGGGATACAATTACCCTAATCGCACACTGTTCTAGCGATTATAACACTCAAGTGTCCTTAATCGTCTAATATTCATGCGATTTGGAGCAGATACGTCCCAATCGCATACTATTCTAGCGATTAGAGATTCAAGCTATCCGTTCGCATTACTATTCACGCGATTAGAGATTCTAATCGCATGAACAGTAGCCTCGATCACCAATTTTTATCAAATTCGATCAATTGTTGATTTGAGTCCAGATTTTGTTGCATTGAAGTCTAAAACAAACCAATAACATAACCCCTAAATAATAATACACTAACAGTTCGTAATCAAGGGTTAATTGGCTGGTTTACCAAATTAGGGTTCTAAAAGGTTTGAAATTGGGGTTTCTTGAATCTGATTGTTTTTAAACAAAAATTTTGTTCAAATAGAACCTAGATGTGCCGATTAAGAAACCCCACACAAGAAACATCAACAACAATCACGTTTTATGGCTCAATGATCAATCACGAGAAGCCTAGGGTTTCGGTTAATAAAGTGAAGATTTAACCCATTAAAACATGTTGTTTGGATTTGAAATTTGAAGGATAGATACCTTAGATGTTGTAGAGTAAGTTTCTAGAATCAAGAAAAATTTTGGCAAGACTTTGGTTAGGGACGGGTATAGAGGGAAAACAAGAACACTTGAGAGGTTTTGAAATAATGAAGAAAAGTTTCTAAGTCCCCTATTTATACCTGCTCGTAATCGCGTTTACATACGGACGAATAAGCCATACTCGCTTGCTACAGTGGAGCGATTGGGACTCCAATCGCTTAAAGTGGCATGCGATTATCCTAATCGTCTATACTCACACACGATTACGCACTAGTATAGGCTAAAACTTAAAGGGCTAATCGCTTATATTACCATGCGATTAGGATAGGAATACATGCGATTGAGGTTATAAACGCCTATGTTAACACACGAGTAGGGGTAATCGCTTTCCCCTATAGGCGATTAGAACACCAGTTGCTTGCACCTTTTTCACAATTTACCAAAATGCCCCTGCAGCACCAAAGCTCACATTTTTGACCCGTTAAGGTTTAAAACATGCGTTTTTCACCTCGTTTCAACACATGACATAGATGACGACTCATGACTTTGAAAAACTTTCATTTTCGACCCTTGTACTTGATAAAACATACGGTTTTGACCCGGCAAAAACACAAGTTTCCAATTAGTTGTCCTTTTTATTTTTCGGCATTTTATTCTTGAAGAAGTAAGATTACAATGGATTTGGATTCCATCATCGGCAATCAAGAATGATTAATTAAGCTAAACTAAGCATAAATAAAACAAAACGGGAGATCAACTAACTGTACACTATCATATTTTTGCGAGTTTCAACGGTTAGGGAATCATATCAGTGTACGGACTTTACTAGAACCCTTATATTTTCAGTTTTCGCTTAAATTACCAATAAGCATCCTACAACAACTGTCGATATTGTTATCCACCTAAACTCAAAATCAAGTTTTATCGCTAGGCACTTTAGATACGTTAAGGTAATATTAAGACTGAGATACAAGGTGTTCCCCGCCACGCGACACATTCCCGTATCAAGTCATGCACAAAGCTTCCTCGTAACCGGTGAGTAAGCTGTTGTCATCTGTATTTTACAAGGAGTGGACTCAGTGGTGATCAGGTCTGCAGAAACGCTGCAACAGAGAGACCAGTGAGATCCAAACCAGGGTTCAAGTCAAATACTGTATATTTGATTTTTCACGGTACGATGCTTTAGGTATATGATTTGATACCTTAGAGCGAATTCTCATTGAGAATAGGGTTTTGGCATATATGAATCTTTTTGCTCTTTTAGGATTCCCGGACGTCCCCTGATTAGAATTTATTCTATTTTTTTGTTTTTTTTTCAGGAAATGACATAGGGGTGTCTCAGTCGTCGGCTGCGACCCCAACGTACGACATGTGTGCCACTCCTAATTATTCTGAGAGACGTCCAGTTCACCCCGGATGTACCAACCTCTTAAAGACCATGAAACCTCGGATTTTGGCATGCTATCAAACGAGATTTCGGTACCAAGACCATATGCCAATGCACGTTGATCCACACATGATTCAGATGATTTAGGTTTATATCACCGTGCCGAACTTGGAAATGATTTTGAGCCTACCGACACATCATTGTAGAGGCTACTTATCAGTTCCAATATTTTTAAGATGATAAGAGCCCAGACTGTCCGACTGATTGGTTAATATCATCTTCCCTATTTTCACCAAAGAAACTCATTTTTGCATTTTTCAATTTTTTTTTTGATTTTGGGATTTTCTCATTATTTTTTTTTTTTTGAATTTTGCATTTTCTGATGTTTTTGTATTTTTCTGAATTTTCCCCTAAAAATCTAAAAATTTGCGAAAAGTCAATATTTTTGGATTTTTCTAATTTTTAAAGAAAAATATTTACAAAAACGATTACCGATGAAGATCTAATCCTGCTTAACTTTAATGCCGTTTAAGATTAACAAGTACTCAAAACGAGGACCGTCAAAAGCTTTGGTGAATAAATCGGCACGTTGGTAGTCTGTGTGGATTTTTACCATATCGATAAGTTTCTTTTCATAGCAATCGCGTATGAAATGATACTTAACCAAGATATGTTTCGCCTTGGAATGGTTAACTGAGTCTTTAGCAAGAGCTATAGCGGACTCATTGTCACAGTGAATGGGAGTATTAAGAAATTTCAAACCGTAGTCTCTCATTTGTTGCTGTATCCAAAGAACCTGGGAGCAGCAGCTCGATGCTGCTACATATTCCGCCTCGCAGGTGGATAAGGCGACTGAGGCTTGCTTCTTGCACTGCCACGAGACTAGTCTTGGTCCCAAAAACTGGCATCCAGCCGATGTGGATTTTAAGTCTGTCTTGCATCCGCCATAGTCAGCATCACTAAATGCGATGAGGTCAAACTTATCGTCATTAGGGTACCAAAGACCTTTGGTCGGACAACCCTTTAGATAACGTAAGATCCTCTTCACAGCAACCAGGTGGGACTGTTTCGGCCTTGACTGGTATCTTGATAGTAAGCATGTCGCGAACATTATATCAGGTCTTGATGCAGTGAGGTACATGAGTGAGCCTATCATAGCTCGATAGAGAAAAGGATCAACGGTTTGTCCTTTCTCGTCAGGCCCAATCCCGTGATTGGTCTGAATCGGTGTGCCTACTGGAGTAGAGTCTTCCATCTGGAACCAGCTCAAGATGTCAGCAACGTATTTTGTCTGGTGGATGAAGATCCCCGACTCTTGTTGTTCTACTTGTAGACCGAGGAAGAATTGCATCTCCCCCATCGAGCTCATCTCAAATTTATCCTGTATAAGCTTTTCGAATTCCCTTCACATGACATCATTAGTAGACCCAAAAATAATATCATCAACATAAACCTGTACCAGAAGACGATCACCACCTTTTTCCTTGGTGAACAAGGTGCAGTCCACGAGTCCACGTTTGAACCCGTTGGATATCAGATAGTTGCTAAGCATTTGGTACCATTCACGCGGAGCCTGATGGGGTCCGTACAACGCTTTGTTCAATTTGTAAACTTTTTCACGATGAAGCGGATCCTCAAAACCCGGTGGCTGAGCAACATACACCTCTTCCTTCACGACACCATACAGAAAAGCACTTTTCACGTCCATTTGATACACCTTAAACCTTTTGTACGAAGCGTAAGCTAAGAGCATCCGGATAGCTTCAAGGCGCGCAACTGGAGCGTATACTTCGTTGTAATCTATTCCTTCGATTTGACGGAAGCCGAGGACAACTAATCGAGCCTTGTTTCTTATAATCACCCCGCGGTCATCCCGTTGACACTTGTAGACCCACTTTGTTCCAATTTTCTTCGAGCCTGGAGGTAAGTCAACTAAGTCCCACACTCCTAGCTTTTGGAACTGCTGAAGTTCGGCTTGCATTGCTTCAATCCATGGTTCTTCCCTCAGTGCCTCTTGCACAGTTCTTGGTTCAGTTTGAGAAACATACAAGGCGAAGGACCAATCGTTCTGATGACCTGCTTTTCTGATTTCCGAGTAGAGTGCCAGAGTACCTGTATTGTCACTTGGACTAGCATTTCTGAGCTGACTGCGCGTCATGACTCTGCTAGCCGGATTACCAATCACATTTTGCATCGGATGAGTGTCGTGAATCCGAGATTCCGGATGTGCCGGCACTGGATCATCCGAATGCAGATTAAGGTTCTCCAAACCTTGAGATAGATTTGTCTCTGCGGCGCTTGAACTAGAGGGAGCAGCGGGTTGCATATTAAAACCAGAGAGATCGATCCGAAGACCTATCCCTGGAGCTGCTGAAGAAGAAGGACCAGCTTGATTGTTTCCTATCGGATTAACTGGAGCTGTAGTGGTAGATTCACCATTTCCAGCTTGTTCCTCAGTGAGAGTTTCATGAGACTCTGCAAAATCGTCGTCGGAAGATGAAGATTCGAGAACCTCTGCTGACGCTTCCTGAAAAACTTCCTCAACTTCTGCTGCTACGGTTTTATCAGGGGGGACCTGTGGATGCAGAAGCATCAGATGGAGCAGGCGCAGGTGCATTAACCACGATCGGACGCATTAGCGGAGAGCTAGCTGCGTTTTCACATTCGTAATACATTTGCGCTACAGCATCATCCACCAAATTCTCCACGTTGAAGGAATCAAATAGACTCTTATAGTCGAACAACCAATCAGGTCCAACACTAGGTGCATTGGCAGTATAACGCTGAACATCGACATTAAGCCAATCTTCAACGTTGTTGGTTCTTTTGTTGTACACTCTTTTGTTGGGAGTGCTGTAACCAACAAAGAAACCTTCTTCTGCCTTTGCACCAAACTTCCCATCGGGATGTATCATGGTGCATGGAGCTCCGAAAGGTTCCAGAAACTCTAAGTTCGGTTTCCTTCGGTTCAGAAGCTCGTAAGAAGTTTTACCAAGCTTATTTACCGTTAGAACCCTATTCAGAGTGTAACACGTGCAGTGAACTGCCTCATTCCAGAATATCACAGGCAAGTTCGAGTCTGCGAGCATAGTTCTGGCTGCCTCAATAAGGGTCCGATTCTTTCTTTCTGCAACCCCGTTTTGCTGAGGAGTGTATGGCGCTGTGAATTCATGATGAATGCCCTTTTCTGCACATAACGCCTCCATAGCGTGATTCTTGAACTCTGTTCCGTTATCGCTTCTGATCCTACGGATCTTTAGCTGATATATATTTTCCAGTTTAGTAAACAGATTCTTCAAGTAATCAAAAGTTTCACTCTTGTGCTTCATGCACACAACCCAAGAAAACCAGAATAATCATCCGTAATCACTAAGCAGTATGAGTCACCGTTCTTGCTCTTCCGATTGACTGGGCCAAACAGGTCCATGTGCAGTCGTTCGAGTGGTAGACTAACTGAGTTTGTCTTCTTAGGCTTGTGAGACTTTCTTTTCTGCTTCCCTTTCTTACATGAGACACAGACGTCGTTTAAATGAAAATTCTTAACAGAAACACCTTCTACCAATTGATTCTAGACCAGATGGTTCATTTTCCTCAAGTGGATGTGCCCCATTCGTCTGTGCCACATTATCGATTCCTTCTCTGTCGCCTTTGACAGAAAACAAGTGACTTGACCTTTCGCTATCATTGCTCGGCTCATGTCCAAGACGTATAAGTTGTTGACCCTGGGAGCTGAGATCATGACCCACTCTTTCGGTATTTTGAATCCAGGCTTCAGAATGAAACATGCGTTGTCATCAAAGAACACAGTGAACTTCTTGTCACATATCTGCGAAACGCTCAGCAAGTTGTGGTCTATCTGTTTGACAAAGCTTATCTTTTCAAAGCTTACAATACCGTTGCTCATACTTCCTTCTTTTGTAATATAACCCCCTTTATTACCAGCAAAGGCAACATACCCCCCGTTGATATTCTTTATGTCAAAAAGCAGGGATAAATCGCCTGTCATGTGCCCTGAAGCTCCACTATCAACAATCCATAGGCTGCTGATAAGGCCCTGTGGAACTCCCTGCACAAACATTCAAAGATCAGTGGTTAAGGGGGACCCAAGCCTTCATGGTCTTGGGTCTACCATCTTCATCTAACGTCGGAAAGTCAACCCATCTTCCATTTGGAGTTGGTGTTGTTTCCGATGGTACGGCATTGCTTTCTCCAGCAGATGATTCTCCACCTTTAGTTGGTGACTTGGGTCTCTAAATCTGTTCAGGTTTCTTTGGCTTGGGCTTCTTCTGCGCCTGTGGGCTAGAAGGTCCAGCCTTGGATTCCTTTGGAGGAACAGATTTTGGATCCACTTCAGACTTAACTGTACGTGGAGCAGCTTTGGGGTTGCCCTGCGGTTTAGCTGCAGCCTTTGCTGGTGGCTTAGGCGCTGCTTCAACCTTTGGAGGAACAGTGCTCCCCCTCAGCTGTGGACCCCTGCCATCAACTGGCTTTTGGTTCATAGCAATCCTGTTGCGGTTATCATAAACGACCTGCTTTCCCTTTTGTTTCTCTAAGAGTTTAGGGGAAACAGGTTGCTTGGATTTGCTAGAACTGGGAGGATCATCCACCTTGATCCTTTCTCGTCTCAATTCAGGGCACGCAGCAACTAAATGCCCACGTTCCCCGCACTTGTGACAGGATCTATATTCTTCAAATCTAGGAGATTTGGGTTTGGTCTCCTTTTTGTTCCTTTTGTTAGATGGGCCGGCAAATGAGTTTTTGTGTTTTAGATCCTCAAGACATCTTCTTTGCTGATCGACTTGAGGATCGTCGTTTCTTTCATTGCCGCTCGATCTAATGAACTCAGTTACATGCTTCTTCGGACTTTTTCTTTGAGCATGATTTTGAGGATTAACGGTGTTCGACTTTTGATTTTTCTTGTTATTTTCATTAGGCTGATTACCCTGATCCTTTCTACCCTTACCCTTACCCTTCTTTTTATTCCAGGTTTCCTTTTCTACGGTAATGACAGTTTCTTGCCAAATTTTGGCAACAAGACCAGGGGCGATACATCTGAGAGGGACTTCCTCATCAGCATGCACCCTTTCAGACCCTTTTAGTTTATAAAACACCTTAATCCTCCTACCATCCTCGATTTGCACTTTCGGTTCCAGTTCACTCAAGGTTTCAGTGGTAATTATATGATTCTCAAGAGGAACATCTTTAGTTTTGACCGGTGCATATCTAGGAGGTTCATCGAGCTCATCATCCGAAGAATCAGTGTCATATACACTGATATTATCAGCTTTCTCACACAGATTGACAGCTTTAGCAGGAGTAGCAGCCTTAGTGACCTCAGCAGGTTTAGCTGCTTCAGTAACCTTGGCCGCCTCTGCAGCTTTTGCTGCCTCAGCTGCCACGTCCACTAGTTCCTCCTTTGGCAAGACATCAAAATTATGATTTTCGAATCTCACCGGAGGTGGACATTGAGAATATTTGGGACTGGTGGAGAAGCCTTCCTTTTCAGAGTGTTCTACTATGTGATCAAGGACATACTTGCAGTTTAAATAACTCACAAGCTTCTTCCTGATCTTTTCATAGTCACAGTTAACAATGGCCAATTGTTTCTTAGTGTCTTCGACCTCATTGATGTAATTATTTTTAGCAATTTGCTTATTAGCCAAGGTTTTCGACAGTTCAGAAACATCCTTCTTATAATTTTCAATTGTACTAAGAAAATTTTTCTCCGTTTGTCTCAAGGAATCAATTGACCTTTGTAACGGACCAACATCAGCTTTTAAATTCAGATTTTCTTTAGTTAATTCTTTAATTCTGAATTTTAACTGATTACACTCTACACAATCTAATTTAGAATCAGAAGAAGAACTTACCTTGTTTGACGATTCAGTAATGGCCATCAATGCATAATGAGCTGCTGTCTTCTGAGCTCCAAAGAATTCGCCGAAGTTCTTCTCTGTGCAGTCAGCATCCACAAGAAACGATCTGTTACCAATCAGCGCATTTGCTTCAGCTAACAGATCCTCCAAATCTTCTCCCATATCAGAATCGCACTCCGAGTCACAGTCAGACGCTTCGATTTCAGAAGTGATGATGTCAGACTGCCTTGAAGTTTCTTCAACTTCGGCTGGTGCTTCAGAAGCTTGTTGAGCAAAACAGGCTGCACCACCTTGAGGAGCTTCTTCTCCAATGATCAGATGGTTCCAGTTAAAACCTTCATCAGCTTGAATAACCAGGGCTTGACCTTGATTGTTGTTTGCAGGAGGCCTCTGGTTCTGGTTCTGGTTGTTGACTGGGACAATAGCACGCTCAGTATTAGGTTGTGCCTGAGCTTGCTGCCTCTGATTCTGATTCGCTCTGTTGTTGTTGAAGGGATTCTGATGTCCTTGCTGCTTAGGTCGGTCACATTCCCTTGCAAAATGCCCTTTTGTGCCACAGTTGTAGCATGTGACCTTTGTTTTGTCGAACCCAAACTTGGTGTTGTTATTGATCAAGACAACTCTCCTTCCCGTCCTGTCCATGTATTCCTTTGCCCTTCTCACCACGCTTGCGAAGTGCCATTGTATGTCTATCAGATCCATGTCGTCTTTATCAATCTGCGAGTAATCCTCCTGTGTAAGATGAGGATTCCCGATCTGTCTAGCAACCAGTCCACTATAGGAGTTTACCAAGGTCGACAGTAGAGCCATATGTTCTTGAGCTAGCTCTACAGTCACCTTTTCTAAACCCGCGGTGTTCAGCTGCTCTGGGACTGTATTGGTCCGATAGCCACCTTGATTAGAAGTTGATGCACCTCCATATCCACCATAACTTGTAGTCGGAACCCCGCCAAAACCTGAAGGAGAAGGTCCACTAAAGTTTGCAGTTGCCTGCGCTGGTGCTGCATTGCAGAAGAAAATGGGTTAACACCAAACTAGTTAGTATTAAAATTCAAAGGATACGGGTTTGGTCCAAAAGGATATGTAGGAGGAGGAACATCAGCTGGGGGACCATAATTGTCAAAAGCATAAACCGGGTCCGGGTTAACCACAAAAGCGGTTTGCGGCTTGGTTCCACCCACGCTGGTGTCCCGGAGAGGATTCCCGTAATAGATAGTGGGATTCTGTGGAATGAGCGCCTTGTTCGCCCTTCGAATCTCCTCTATCTCCTTGTTCTCTAGCTCGGTGATGAACTCGTTGATGGAGAGAGTCTGATAGGCGTTGCTTGACTTCAAGATATCCAACCATTGATGCCAATGAGGAGGTAGCGCCTCAGCAAATCTTTCTACGAGGTTTGCAGATGAGTATAAGACCCCGTACTGATACATTTCAGACATCAGATGGTAGTATCTAGCCGTCATGTCCCTCAGTGATTCGTTCCCGATAGCATTGAAGTTCTCGAACTCCTTCTTGAGTTGATCCATTTTAACCTTCCGCGTCTTCAGATTACCCTCATTTCGCTCAGTCAGGGCTAACCAAAGCATCTGTGATGTTGTGCACTGAGCGAATTGATGAAGGATATCCTTAGGAAGAGCTTGCTTCAATGCCGCCATCGCCTTCTTCTCATAATTATACTTTTTCCTTTGATCTTCATTCATGTCTTCAATTGAGATCGGAGTAGTGGAATTCTCAACCATAGGCCGACTATACCCCGTCTCGATAGCTGACCATACGAGACCATCGATGCCCTCGACATACGTCTGGAATCTGCCCTTCCAACCATGGTAGTCGGTCATGTATTGCAGTTTCGGTGCCATGTTAGAACTACCCGTCTTTAAGTCACTCATGAGAACGGAAGACAGATGATTTGTCTGAGAGTTTGCAGCAGCTGCGAGTGCCCAAGGATTCGCATTCATTGCCTGCTGTTGAGCAGCTAGCGCCCACGGATTGATTCCGGCAACATTCGCTTGCATTTGCGATTGCTGCATCCGTTGCGCGTTTCGTTCTGCTGAGAACTGCCAAGGGTTCGTGGGTACGTTAGATTGATTGTTCATTTGTTGGTTATACTGAGGTCTCGGTTGACTCAGATGTCCCTAAGGGTTCGCCATATGTTAATGGTATGATAATAGTCCGATACTTAGTCAAATTTTACGTTCCAGAACCTTGTAGGTGATTATGGTCACAATTGCTAGTTAAGGTAGGCGATTTGAGGATGTTAACACGTGATTAGGGCTAATTGCTAATGAATAGTGACGCGATTAGGGCTAATTGCTAATGAATAGTAACGCGATTAGGGTTTTAGGGTGATTGGGGTATGCCACGTGATTAGGCCTAATCGCTAAAGCACTGTATGCGATTGGGGGCCTAATCGTGTACTGTAGCACGCGAGTGAGCCTAATCGTGTGTACTGTAGCACACGAGTAGAGGCTAATCGTGTAAGAACCCTAATTGCTCAAAATTTTCATGCGATTTGGCCTGCGTAATCGCCTGATCTGATCTGCAGCCGCACTTTTTCTCAAAAATCACCTATTTTGCCTCAAAATCTTATCTAAAACATTGTATCTTGATCCCAAATGATTAGACAAGTTACCAAAATAGTTTTAGAACAAAACCTGATCAAAAACACACGTTTTTAACCGTAAACACACACTAAGATTTTGAAAAATATGGGTTTTTGATAAAAACTCAAAGTTTCAAAATAAGAACAGGTTTTTGATTAAAAATCTAAACTTTTACACCAAAACAACCTGTTTTTGCTCGTTTTTGTTATTAAAACACCCGTGATAAGAGCCTCGGCTCTGATACCACTTGTTAGGACCGGCGAACGCGTAATCCGACAATCACGAGGTTTATACTAGAGGTGCGGAATCCCTCTAATATGTTCTAATAACAGAAACGATAATGAAACGATGATAAACGAGTAATTACAACACACACGGGTCAAAAGATTATAGATTAATCACTAAAACAGAGCTCGAGTGTTTACAGGGATCAAATCAGACTTCTCAGACCAGGGGAGGGTGTTTGGAGAGTGTGTGAGGCAAGAACTCAGGTCTAGGGTTGAGAATAGGCCTATTTATACCTCCTGGGTACGTACAGCACCTTATAAGCGATTGTGCAGCTATAAGACATGATAACATAGGCGATTGGGCCTAATCGCCTATGGAATGCCCTCAATCGCGTGAACAGTGATATGGTATAGGATGCTAATCGCCTATTCCAGTCACCTAATCGCCTATAGCTTCTCAAACACCCCAAAACGCGTATAAACGTCTCCAAACACCCCGAACTACGTCCAAACAACCAATATACTAGCCTAGGGACATCATGTACTAACAGGTTATCGCATATGCTTCTCGCTAGCTTAAGGTTCACAAGAAGAATTATACGATCCACGATTTTGGAGTTGGGTGCGGTCGTTTTTGCTTTAAAGATCTGGAGACATTACTTGTACGGTACCAAGTGCACCATCTATACCGATCACAAGAGTCTTCAGCATATCTTTAATCAGAGGGAGCTGAACATGCGACAGCGTCGATGGGTCGAGCTTCCGAGCGACTATGATTGTGCCATCAAGTACCATCCTGGTAAGGCGAATGTTGTGGCAAACGCCTTAAGTAGGAAGGAATATGCAAAACCCCGTCGTGTCTGGGCTCTGCAACTCACTATTCATTCTGGACTGCATAACCGGATAGGTTTTGCTCAGCAACACGCTTGAAAGGTGGAAACCTTAAGGCTGAGACTATGCACGGTGCCGACAGGCATCTGGAACTTAGGCCCGACAGCCTACACTATTTGGCTGAGCGTATTTGGGTTCCGTTACTTGGGGGATTGCGTGATCTTGTCCTGGACGAGGCCCATAAGTCCCGGTATTCTATTCACCCAAGCTCCGATAAGATGTATCAGGGTTTGAAGATACTTTTATTGGTGGCCCAACATGAAGGCTGACAAGCGGCTTATGTGAGCAAATGCTTGACCTGTGCAAGGGTCAAGGTGGAATATCAGAAGCCACTTGGTCTTCTACAACAGCCTGACATTCAAGAGTGGAAGTGGGAACGAATCACGATGAATTTTGTCACCAAGCTTCCGAGGTCACCTAGTGGTTGTGACATGATTTGGGTGATCGTTGATCGGTTGACAAAATCGGCACACTTCCTTGCTATGCGAACTAAGTGTTTTATGCATGATTCTTGTGTGTTAACCTTATATACTTGATTAATTGATGTAATGGGTCACCAACGGGATGTCAGGTCTGTCCGGTGTATCCGGCAACAGTTTAACACATTTTTTAAAACATACTTAGTCATGATCTGGACAATCGGGGACTAGTTGACCTACAGGTTAGTAGTCACAACACTTATACAAACTTTATGATAGGTCACCATTAGTTGGGACTATCAGCTGTGTCGATATTCTTGTCATTTGAAGTACGCAAACTAAGGTGAGTGTCACAGCCCCACTTTTTAATGGTTTTACTTTTGGGGGAGAAACATACTACATACTTGGATTTATAAAGATCGTGTTATACTATGGTTACTTTAGATTACTATACGGCGTTGCACTAAGTCCCAGGGGAAACCATGAATGTGCGGGTTGAACAACGAGGGAAATGTGGATAGATCTATTGGGGACTCACAAACCCCACTCGACGGTTGGAGGGCGGGTGAGTGCATATTGTCTCTAGTCTTGGGTCTACCGTCGATGGCGGTTGCCAAACAGTCTGGGCAGTCTGATATTGGTTCGTTTAGTAATGGTTTTCCAACCGTAGTAGTATTCGAAACTGACGTCTAGCTAACGTTGCATAACATAGTAGTAACTGGGATGATCTTTGGAACTTACGAAACATTTTATAAAAACCTGTGAACTCACCAGCATTATATGTTGACATTTTTTGGCATGTTTTCTCAGGTCACTAAGGTAGCTACATATGGATTTAGGCGCACGGAGTCTCACACGGCGTCTAGAGTCCTGGTTTCATAAATGTTAAACTATTTCAGACTTATTTACTTTGTTGGGTTGTAAACAAGATTTTTAAAGCTTCCGCTGTCGGTTTTATATAATTAACTTGTGTTTTGGTTTACGTATCTTATACGTCTAGTTGTGGTTTATTGTGACCGTTGACTGAGATCCTGGTGTGTCACGCGCCTCGCGATAAAACCCCGCATGTGGAATTTGAGGGTGTGACACTAAATATAAACGCGTCTACTTCGTCTTGAGAGAAAAATTTAGGTAACTTCAATACAGTAACAACTAAACAAAACTTCAAACAACTAAAAAAATAAATACCTGAACATCTAGGTAAAACCCCATGTGAAAACACGAGAAGAATATATCTTTTCTTAAAACAATTACTCACCAAAATATAAAAAACATAAACATACCAAAAGTTATGGTCTATTTGGTAAATACCAAATTAAGAATTCAATTATCATGGGCCAGTTAAGGAGATATTTCTAAAACCGATGTTACTACAAATAGTTTTTTTAATACTGAAAGGTGTTACAACCACGAGGAGATAAATAAACAGAAATTGTGCAGATATTTTGGGATAACAGATATTAAAAAGAAACAGACAATCTTAATTTCAGTGAAATATCTGAGTTTAGAAATCTACATAGAAAATGGAAGACCTGCAAAAGAAAAACTCTAAATATTCCTAAAAACTACTTTGATTTGAATTAACAGATTTACAATATTCAAGTTAACAAACTACATAAAAATACAAACATAAAAGAACGCTTCTAACAAACAAGAGGGAGGATGTCCTCTTTATGTGTCATGTGGGAGTTATTGCTTTCAATTATTATAATACATAGATTAATCTTAAGAAAATTAGTTTTATGTTTAATCCATTAGTTTATTTTCATTATTTTTTTTACTAGTTGTTATTGATGTTGTACATTAGATCTAAAGTTCACACATGATTAATAATTTGAGTTCGTCTTTCACATATCAAATGAGATTATCAAATAACATGTGATTAGATTCAATACGGATCCATGATTTTATGATCTAATATATATTGATAGCTTCTTAATTTGTTTTTACCTTGACAAATTATAAAGTAGAGTATTATGTGTATATATACGCTTTTGTTGAATACATTTCAGTGAAAAGTTATTTGAAACTAACCAACTAGTAAACACTATTGAAGCAGCTTGTACAAATAGTAAACGGTTTTTACATCTCTCAACATCTTCGTAGCGTTAAGTTATCCTACAAAGGGTAAAATAAATGTGAAGGGTTAGAATGATATAAAAGACACAGTGGATCACAAAATATAGCACAATGCCGAGTAAAAAAGACACAATGAATCGCAAAAAAAAAAAAAAAAAAAAAAAAAAAAAAAAAAAAAAAAAAAAAAAAGAATGACAAAAAAGAAGAAAAAAACACAATGCCAAATTAAAAGACACAATGATCTAGCAAAAAGTTTAAAATCTAAAAATCCAAAATGAAAACCTAAAATCTAAGATTGTAGAGTTTGACGTGATGGTTTTGATGCCGCTACAATGAGTTAGAGTAATTTTGATACTTTTTCTAGGACTTTCTCTTTCTAGGAGACTATGTATTTAATCTTTTCGACTTTTCCCCATCTCCATATAAGACTATGGGGTGTGGATCGGTGGATGGCTTCGGGGTGCAGACGTTGAGGGCTTCCCCCTCGGGGAACACCGTCCCCCCCCCCCCCCCCCCGATTCCCCTTCGGCACAAACGGTAGATTCTCACAGTTCTCCCCGATCTAATTATATATTTTTTTGTTTTTTTTTTCGTTAAAAAATATTATAAAAAGGAAAGGGGAAGAAGATGGGTTTGAGAGAGAGGTGTAGGTGGTGAGGGACGGTGGTGGGTTTGGTGCAGGTGGAGGCGGACGGTGGTGGGTTTAGTGCAGGTGGAGGCGGACAGTGGTGGGGTTGGTTGGTGCAGGTGAAGAAGATTGGTTTGAGGGAAAGAAGATGGGTTTGAGGGAGAGAGAGAGAGGTTGAGGAACAAAGAAGATGTGTGTGGGGGTGGGTGTGAACATATAACCGTTTCGTTTCTTTTTTTTTTTTTTTTTGCATTTAAATAATGGAAGAGGAAGGGGGAACCATTTTCATTAGAAGGTGGAGGGGAAGAGGAAATGACGTGGCGCTGATGTGAACAAGGAGGGGGAGGGGGAAGGGTTCCACACCCTATAGCCTAAGTGTACATGACATCATATCTATATTATATTATCTTATTAAGGAGGAGCGATGGCCCCTTTGGTAATTTTCATTTCCGTACAATTTAATAAGTAACATGTACAACATATTTAAGCAAGAAATTTAAAGGTAATATGGGGATGTTGGTAACAACTAAGACACTTTAAAGGGCAATGTAGACATTTCACTGCCCTCCTCTCACCTCTATAAAAATTATGTTCCCACCTAGGGGTGAGCAAAGTAGAAGAACCGACCCGACCCGAAAGCCCAACACCCTATAAAATCAGAACCGAGATATGGAACCTTATTACGGGCCAGTCTTCGGTCCTTAGAAGTCGGTTCCAGTCGGTCCAAAGAGGAATACCGGAACCGAAATTATGTTTAAAGGCTGTTGGAGCTGCAAAGGGACTAGCTTATTTTTATAACATGCAATTTCACTATCAGTCTATTAGGCATCTAATCTTAGAGAATATACATAAGCTCTTTCAAAACACCGAGTGATACAAAGTTTAAGGTTCACAAGAAACAAATTTAGCAACTTCAATGTTCACCAGACAAATAATCAGTATCATGCTAGACTCAAATATCAAACAGTAGATTATAGATTTTTATATGAACGACCACTAAACAAATGAACGACCACTAAATCTGAATTATATCTAGTAATGACCACTACTAAATCTGAATTTTATCTAATAAACGACCACTAAACAAATGAACGACCACTAACTCGTTGGTGGCTTAACTAGTCTAAAATATACTGCAACAAAAAAATATATTAACTGTAGCAAAAACATCGCAGCTAACATATTGACCCATTACATAATAATTCAGCAGCCTTTTAAATATACTGCAGCAAATTTCGACCATGCATGACCCAACCCATGTTGACCCATCACAGAATACTGCAGCACCTATCTATTTTGCCAACACTAGTGTACCAGCAAACGTTTCCAGAGATTTATAAGACAAAAAAGGGCATAATATTGCAGCACCTATCTAAGCATGCATACCCAACAACAAGATAGATACCCAATTCTGTGTCACAAGGACCCTGATCATCTCCTTTGCTTTTTAGCTTTAACTGTTGATCAAGAGCATTATTGGCATCTCATTGTTACTTGTTTAAATATCATAAAAGTCTTGAACCACAATTTTAAACATTAAATTTTGTAATAAATTAGCAAGAAAAATGTTATTTGTTTACATAGTTTTGCCACAGGGATACAATGCCTCAGTTAAGTTACTTAAAGTAACTTACTTTAAAGCCTGGAAGTACATAAGTGCGATCTGATGTTGACTATAATAAAAACGAGCCAGTTTCTTTGTAGAATAAAGAATATAATGAAACTAAACTGCAGTTTTTATGTTTCATATAAATTTGTGCAGGACCAGACAATTTCTGCAGTGGACTATAAATCTGTGCATGACCGGACAATTTCTACAATGGACTATAAATTTGTTCGACAGCCTTAATCTTGTTATTAGGTCAAAGGTAGCTTTATATTAGAGTTTGTATAGCTGTACAATTGTAATTTAGGCCCAAGATTTGCCGCGTAATATAATGCAGTTAGTTATTTTATTAGAGTACTTCGGTCTGTCGGTTTTTCCTCGGTTTTTACGTATTCCTGGACCGACCCGACCCGAGAACCGGCTCGAGTTATATTTCTGGACCGACTAAAGAACCTAAAAAACATACTCGGGTCAGTTTTGGTGGAATTTCGGTCCGATCCTCGGGTTTTTTTCGGTCCGGACCAATTTTGCTCACCCCTATTCCCACCTCTCCTCCCCTTTCATCTTCTCCTCTATGTAACTGAGCTATCAATTGAAAGTGCAATGAAACATCGACATGAATTACGAATTCAATGCACAACCTACTGCCTCCTTATATTCGTAAGAAAGTACCAGATGGTTTTGTGTGTGTCGATGTATGCAAGGGGAAGAAATAGGAGTATGAGGAGTGTGTTTACTCAAGAAATTCAGAAGATTATTATTTAATCATCACTTTGTAGCATCACAATCTTGTTTATGCACCATAATCCTTCCATTGTAAGTATTATTTCATGTGTTAGGGCTATGTGTGAATGAGACCAATCAATTTTATGTCTAATAGTTCTATGGTATTTTAGGCTTGAATTGGGGGTTTTGGTTAGGATAAATTGTCTGGTTAATTTGGTGTTGAATGCTGATCAAGTTTCACCTTTTGTAAAGATAGATAAGAAACATCTACTAAGAAATGGTATTATTACAAAATGAGCCGAAAGATTAGAACAAAATGAACCAAAAGATTAGAACAAAAGAAAATAATTGATAACTATTTCTTTTACACAATTTAGACGTTAATTGATTTTGTTGAATCATTTTTTTCATGAAACTGTGACACATGTTTACTAATTTAGGTTAGACTTATGCTAATAGTGTAGGCAGCAACTTTTTGTTCAAATTAACTTACAAGAATGAAATCAAAGAAAATGGATATCATAAATAACTAATTTGAAGTTAACTTTAGACTAATGCATAAAGTTGCTTGGTTTAGCAGTAAAGCATAAAGTTTTTTGGTTTAGTAGTAAATATAGTTAAGATACACTTACATATCTTACATGTGGTAGGTGCACCATTGAAGTAAAATAATTTTTTTTTTTAAATAAGGAAGTCTTGTTTGCAGTTTTTTTTTTGAGTAAATACAGATTTTGCTAGCCTAAAAGAATAAAATTTTTATTTCGATTAGGACCCCAACATGGTGGATAGTTGGGTAACATATGACACATGTTTCTTCAAGGAGACTTATTTTCATTTAATAGCATAAACCTTACTACCTTATTGACCAGTCCTTGAGAGCATCAAGCGCCAAAGCCCTTTCGACATGTACAAGGCTGAGAGTAATGCCATAGCATTTTGCACCGTATTTTCATGATAAGTACCTTGCGCTACCCCCAATTCAACATCAAATCATCAAGCCAAATCCCTTTCTTACATATCGAGCATATGATAGTTTTTTCCCCTAATCGAACTCTATGTTCTTAAATCTATAGTGTTTGAATTAGTTGTTGTTTAATTTATGTTGCAATACCGATAACTTTACACTTAATTGATGGCTCAATCTTATACATTTTTTGTCACTATTAGAAATATAAACCTATGTTGATTGTTCAATTTTTACTCACAAGTACATGAGGCGACGCCTCTTGTATCAGGCTTGACTTTTTAAACCAAGCTTATGAGTAAAATGGATTTGTGTTTATGGTTAGTGAATATGATGGGGCCGTAAAGTTCCTCGTGTTTTTAGTGAGAAACTTATAAATCAATATGTTTTAGGGGAAAGATTATTGATGCAAGAAGCAGAATCCGAAGCTCCACAAAAATGGACGAGAACATGTGGAAGAACTGGGAGCAGTTTGACGAAATCATGCTCTTGCTTGAAACCTCTCACTGGCCAAAAACTGTAAGATTTAAAGTTTTATGAAATCTTGTCTTATCCATTCATTTTTAGGATAAACTTGTGTTATCTATATTTTTTAGTTTCATTAAATCCTATACTTCACCAATGTTGGTTTTGGGGTTGTATACATGTTCAACTGATATCTAAAATTGGTTGATCTGGGTTATGTTATGTCGTGTCTCTAACGAGTCAAATGAAAATTCTTAAAAGGAAACGGGTCAAATCCTACGAAGCGTATTTTAGTGCTTAAAACCTCCCAAATCATTAGATTATTGTTGAAATTTAGAAATATAGACAAGTGTGTTGTGTCTACCCGACCAATACCCTATGTTTTAAAAAGCGCGTTTGAGGCGCGCTTAAGCGCAAAGCGCACCTAGGCGCAAATCTGTGCGCCTTATGTAACCCTAGGCGAGCATTGTACGAAAAGCGCACTAAAAGCGCGTTTTTTGTACACATGATGTTTTTGTGCTTAAAATTGTTATACATGTAGCTAAAAAGGTTGTACATTTTAGTTAAATCATATATATATATATATATATATAGATATATATCTTATTTGTATCTATATTTTGAGTAAATAATGCTAAAAACATATTTCATATATAAAAAAAGTTATATAATTGTCTTGCGCCTCGCGTACGAAAAGCCCACCGCTTTTGCGCTTTGCGCCTCGGTTTTAGACCTTGTCACTTTTGTGTGCTTCGCACTTTTTAAACCAAGCCGGCACCAAAAGTGGCTCTTTTTGACTGGTTAGCAGCTCCACCCATTTCTCCACCACAACTAGAATGCAATGTCTCTTTTCATGTGTATGTGTGTGTGTTTTGTTTTGTTTATTAAGTTGGCTACATTAATTGCATGTATTTAGTGGAGTTATAGAAGTGTTCTTTAATTGTGCAGCCTTGTTAGGAATATGTATGTTTCATATGTGAACATTATCTTGTCATTTAGATTGCATAGATTAACATCCATGATCATACTCCTTATATTTGCGAAACTTTAAACTAAATTCTATAGTTTTGTTGGTGTTGGTAGCTTAAAAAGCAGACCACACCAGAAGCTGTTGACCTTGCTCCTGTTATTAGACAACTAAGTGTCTTTGTACTTAACCGGCTGTGTTAACATAATCGAGAATATTCGAACGGGTCAGCCGGATAAGTGTCTTTATACTTGGGTTCATTAAAGAAGTTTCCATATATGCAGTTATATTTTTGGAGTTTTGGGTCAGGGGCATAAATGTCTTTTTAGTTGTTTTCCAAGATGTTTAGTTGTATAAATAAACGGTTAGTGCTATTGTTATTCATGTGTTTTGGTTTATAATAAAAAGAGTTGAGTGAGTTCGTTCAGTATCATGTTTTGGTGTATCGTCTTGACCTTTGCAGTGTGTATCATTTCAATTGATTTCTAATTATGGAATGTTTCTTTTGTTTGTGATTCATACAGGATATTGTTGCTGGTGAAACCTGTTTGAACTTGAGGCATCAACTAGATGTATCTTATCCTATCCCAATGGCATTGTGCAAAAATGAAATGATATGGGTCATGTTTGGGATCATGCCTTCTATAATGAACTCAAGGTGAGTAAGTGCTGCCTTGTGATGTGTGTTGGTGAACTTGATGTTAGAATGTTATTCATAGATTATTTTGGTAGGTGGATTCATTAGAATGCAACATTTTGCTTACAGATCCGCGTCCTAATCCTTCAAAAAACAGAGAAAAAATGGTTTGTACAAACAATATAATCCTAAAAATGGCTTTTAATTTGACGTTTTCAAAGAATTGTATTGTTTGTCAACAAGCTTAATTTAGAATTAATCTTGATTTTAGGTCAAGACTATGTTCGAGAAGTACAACTTTGCTGGTGTCTTTATCCAGATACAAGTTGTTTTAAAATTGTACGCTCAATGTGAAACTTTTTTATTCTCTATTGTATTCAGTTATGATTACAAAAGGGATATCAATGAATATTAACATGGTTTGAAGAATTGTTTTTATGCCTTCCGCTATTTTTTACATAATAAAATATATATCTTAAGTAATGTTATTGTCATTATATCATTTAATACTTCTACCACCACCAATAGTTGAACTTGTTTTTTTCTTTCAGGAACTCAGAGGTGTTGAAGGTGATAGGAAATGGATATAGATAGCCGTATGATGGCAACATTTTTAAAGCATACTCAATTCAACTATGATTATTCAGTAGAAGTTTGTGACATAGTTTAACATGTTAGCTATGTCTAACTAATATAATTTCTTAATGCGCTCTACGTTTTGATAGTATAAGTAAATGGCCACCTATAGCTTATATGTTATGATGTAAGCATCCACTTTAGGCAATATGATATCACTTGGATTTAGTATTTGGAGAACTTTAAACTTACACACATAAACGTTCCTGTCGCAAAGCGTGGTACCCTACTACACTTTTTATTTGAAGTAATTTGGTAATAATTGATGTGATTATGTTTGATGTTGTTACAATAAATTAATGTGTATTTCTCTATTCGTGTTGTGTAAATATTTTGGATGAACTAGACTCGGATTATTAGTTTGTAAATAGCTACATGATGTCAAGTTGATATTATTTGGGAATATAAAAGTAAAAAGTTTTTGTAGAACTTGAATGGAGTATCTAGTATTTGAAATTCTTGGCTACATTTCGTATACAGTTCAACCAATCGTATTCAATTGTCAATCTTATCGATATTTAAATCAATGATTTCTTTTGGCCGGAGTGCTTGGTAGAACTTAGAAAGACTTTAGCTAATAGTTGAATTAGTGACAAAGTTTAACTAGAAAGCATATAACACAATTCGTTTACTGTCTTATTTATAATATGATACAAGTAAGATGTCAAGTCCATCATACATACTTTTGTAACGTTGCTCCTTAACTTTTAATTCCCCACTGGTTATTAGTGAAATACTGATAAGATCTCTTAACGAAATTTCTCTCTACTTTTAGTTCCCCACAGTATTGAGTAACTTTATAAGTGCTACAATATTGAAGCTTGGTCAAGGAATGTCGAGCACTCATAATTCCCTCACAAAGTACCCGCATCAATGCGCGGGCATTCACGCTAGTATATATAAACATCTGAATTTAACGAATCAAAACGGCACTAAAACCAACATTTATAATCATTGATTTTAGGTAAGGTGATATTAGTTACTGAAGTGAGGAGAAAAGAAACTATGTGTAGGTTCACTTAAAACCATGGTCAACTCGTGCTCACTTCTAGTTTGACTTAATGTAAGAAAGAATATATAGTCATTAGGGAAAATGGCCAAAATAGCCCGTTGACCGTGCGATTTTGCCTAAATGGCCCTCTCCCCCCTTTTTGGAGAGAGGGGTCACGGTTTCCAACACGTCTGAGGCGTCTCCCGAGAGGCTTCCCATTTCAGCCAACAGAGGACCACCACGTGTCGTTGTTGATCCCGAGACAGACCTGAGACGTGAGACAGACCTGAGACGTCTCCGGTGACGTCTCGGAAGACGTCTCCAGTGAAGATGAAGAACAAGAAAAAAAAAACAGTAAACTTCGTCGGAGAAGACGGAGAACTCACCGGAGAAGACGAAGAACTCACCGGTTTTAAGCCGTCTCTGACTTAAGCCGTCTCCGACTATTGAGACGTCTCCGACTTGCGACTTCAAGCCGTCTCCGACTATTGAGACGTCTCCAAAAGAAAAAAAAACACAAAGAGAGACGTCTCCGGCGAGCCGTCTCTGAGACGTCTCCGTCTTCGAGTGATGCTTCTGACGTCTCCGGTAAGAATCTTTTCCGGTGACGTCTCCGTCTTCAAGATTTTAACATCAAACAAACCAAAGGGGGTTCAGGAGAGAGAAAGGGGGTTCTGGAGAGAGAAAGGGAGAGAGAGAGTGAGGAGAGAGGAGAGAGAAAGCGAGGAGAGAGAGTGTCTGATGAGGTGTTGGTTTTGTATTGGTTCATATGGGAAGCCTCTCGGGAGACGCCTCAGACGTGTTGGGAACCGTGACCCCTCTCTCCAAAGAGGGGGGAGAGGGCTATTTAGGCAAATCGCACGGTCAACGGGCTATTTTGGCCATTTTCCCTAGTCATTAATTATAGGTAAAAAGAGTCATGGTTTGAGGGGGAAAAGAAGATGTATGCACTCTCATTGAGCTTCACACATCTCCTCTCTATTTTCTCTAAAAACCAATTTATTTCTTGATTTAGCTCGTTATAAACTTTTAAGTTAGTTTTGTGCTTAAACTCAATAAAACTGAAATTTGAGCTTGATAAAACATCAAGCGGTTTAGATCATTCGATAAACTTATATCCCACTCCGACATGTTTAACTAAGTTATTTGTTATGGAACTAATTAAGATTTCATTGATCTTGTAGCACCACATGGGTGTAGTTCAAGAAAAAAACTAGTGATGATCTGTGACAATCAATCAATTTATCTGGCCATGTGGTGTTCCTTCTTGGTTGTCATTCTTTATGGTTCATCTAATATCTTGTATCCAAATCATTAATGATTTAATGTCACATCTATCCTATTGAATGTATGTTTAAATATCTAGAATGGTGTTCATAATGAAGCTTTAAGATAGCATCACTCTCACACACCCAATATTCCTTTATGACAACCCGTTTCTCTTCTTCTTGCAGTTACTTTATATCATTTTTTTTTTGAACGGTGACTTTCTTTGTTCTTTGTGTGGCAGATATACATCACACTCGGCCTACGGCCGAGCCCCTCCCACGCGCCCAGACTTATGTTGTCTGAACCGGGTCCATGCTGATACGGGTGGGAGTGACGTTCACCCGAAAACCGTACCGCCTCCACACGAATCACCTCGCTGAATTAACGGCCGGATGAAAACCGGGTCAGCTCAGATCAAGTAGTCCGCACATTGGCGGGGGCGCCCTCACCATCATTGCCTAATATCCACAATTATGCCAACCCCCTTTTGAAAATCATTATAAAATATATTTATAAAATTGACAGTGAGAGTTAAAACGACCATCGTAAACAAAATATAGAACACATAAAAGAAAATTAATATATTTTTCTCGCCTAAATGTAAATATAATTGTTTTCATTTTTTATCGTCTAAAAATAATTAGAGTATAAAAGTATTGGTTGAAATTAAGTGAATCCATAAATTCCCTCTAATATGAATTCGATGTCTTTTTCTTAGATGTTGCTACAACAAATAACTGCCTAACGTTGGTTCTGAGTCACAGGAAGGGTTCAAGGGTTCCGATCTGCCTAACGCAGGTCGTGGTGTCCTTCTACGTTGCAAACGTAGGAGGTTGAAGATAATTTTATTATTGCTAATGCTTTTGACTTCTGGTTTGAGATGTACTCGAAACAAGAAAAAGCTATGTTCAGGATCCAAGTGAAGAGAAATATTCTCTCCACGTGTGAGGACCAAAGGAATAAGAAGTTTCGAGTGTAAGTGATGTGAGATGGTGTGATCAGATCTTGTGAAGACAGGTCTGATTTATAGAGGGGTGGACTCTCTATTAGAGGAAAGTATATTATCTTGGACCTTGTTGCAATAAAAGGACAATCCACTAATAGCCGGCGATGGCTATTGACCTGCGGTCTGTTCAGTGCTGTTACTCCATCAGTAGCTGGTTGTGTTACACGATGAAAAGGTGATGGGACAAGTCATCTTTTTGACTTAGGATACTCCTGCCTTTTGAACCGTTGAAACTTTCAACCCTTTAAGCATAGTTCTGTATGTTGTTTATTATTTTTGCTTTGGACTACCCACGTCATCAGCCCCTCAAGTCAGGAGGTTTGGTGGCGTAGCTTGAAAGCTTCTGACTGTTTGCTTAGTCTGGCTTTTGCTTGAAGGGTTCAATGCTTCGCTGTGTTTTGGGCGGTTATTACTTAGCAGTTTTAATTGTGATTAGACTGCTGATGTGACATGTGGCAGTCGCACAGCTGTCTTTTTTACTGCATGTCATAATTGCGGTTTTTTTGAATTAAATAACCGTTTGTCTTTTTCTTTTTAAACCCTCTGAATTTACTTGTTTTTACTTTACTCTTTCTTTTTTCAACATTTTCTCTCTATCATTCATCCATCTGATTTAGGGTTTCATTCCTCCGATCAAAGCAGGTTTGTCTTCTCCTTTTATTTTTGTTTTCCGATCATCCTTTGAAGCACTATGGGCGCTAAAAAGGACATGGCCATCACTGTTTCCTCCCTTTCTCAAAAGGAGTTGGAGGCGTTTTGTGATGAATGGGGCATAGATTTGTCTTTTAATCCCGTTGCTCCGGGTAAGAAACTTGCTGTATCTGACTGTCCGTCTGGGTCTGTTGCTTTGTATTGTCGGCATTTTGAGTTCTCAAACCTTCGTCATCCATTCTCCATGTTTTTATTGAATGTTCTCGAGTATTATAGGGTTTCTCTTGGTTAGATTCATCCTCATGGCGTTGGCCGTGTTATGCACTTTGAATGCCTGTGTAGAGCGTTAGGGTATGATCCTACTCTATTAATGTTCAGGCGATTCTTCCGTCTTGCTAAAAATGGTGACTGGTTCACCTTTGAGGGATCGTCAGTAGAAACTAACTTGCTTTCTTCCCATGTTACAACCGTCGGTCAATGGAAAACTAGATTCTTTTGGGTTTCTAACTCTATTTTTCCTTATAAACCTGTGTGGAGACATCCTGATGCCATTCTTAATGAAGGGGAGCCTTCAGAATCTAAGTTAGATCATAGCTTTTTAACAGCTCTTAGAGTATGTCCTTCAAGGCTTCGTCCATTTGGTGAGCCTTTTTTAGTGTTGTGTGGTATTAGCACCTGTTGGGACAAACCGGGTAGAGATCCTGTAGTGATGAAGGGTGATCGGGGTATGAGCCTTTTGCTTTTTGTTGGTTACTTCTTTTTTTGTCTTCTTTGCTTATATGTTCTGTTTTCTTTGTAGTTATGTCGGCTCTTTACTTTATTAAACAAGATGATGCTTCGGGGGTTGTTTTCAAAGATGATGAAGCAGCAGAGGGTGAGGATGCCTTGACAAAGTATGAGAAGGGAAGGTATGATGGGACTAACTATGTTGCTGTCCCTAATGTCAAAGGTTTTTCTAAGGCCAGTTCGTTAAAGGCTTCAACTAGGTGGTCTAGCAGGAGTTTGCTGAAGGCTGCTAAGCCTGTTGATGCATCTGAAGCATTGACTGTTAGTGATGACATTGAAGAGGTAGATGAGGAGAAAGATCAAACCGTGGATGACACTGTTGTTGATGTGGTTGGGGAGAAGGGCAAGGGTAATAAGGCTAAGGTTGCCATGATGAAGGGTAATGAGGGCTCAACAAGCTTTGATGAGGAGGGGTTGTATGTCCCGGGTTGGAATGTGAAGCCCAGTGACAGTTTTAAGTCTTCAGCTGTTTGTGAGGAGGTATTGGCACATTTTGCTACCCCTGGTGCCAAGGCTTGCTTGGAGGGGTTGGATGATGATGCCCTTTTGATGAAAATGATGGTTGGTACCTGTAATCTGGCTGCTATGTTACCGGAGGGGATTAGCAGGTTTAGAAAGAAGATGGGTGAATATAGTGAGTTTGCTAAAAAGAAGAGGGAGATGAAGCAATCTATTGCAGCCCTGAAGAAAGATGCCAAAGAGTATGCTCAGAAGGAAGTGACTCTGATTGCTTTGATTGATGAGTTGAAGAAAGGGCATGAGGCTGAAACTGCCAAGCATGAGGCTGCTAGACTTCAGGTTGAAGCGGATCGGTTATCTTTGGAAGCAGAGAAGAAAGCATTTGAAAATGAGAAGAAAGGGTTAGAAGGTTCCCTTGCTGCTGTCCTAGATGATAACAAGTGGCTGATAGAAGAAGGCTTTCAGCAAGTTGTTACATATCTTCTTCACTCTGCTGAATTCAACTCTGCCCTTGGCGAGGTATACACCAAGCTTTTGATCCATGGTAAGCATGCTGGTTTCGTTGCATGGTTCAAGGCTCATGAGTCTGGCCAAGTCTTGGAAGAGTCTCCTTTTTACCATCCTGATTCCTTGGATGTGTTTAAAGAGACAGTGCTCAAAATGGAACATTAAACTTATCCTTATGTTTCCCAAGTGTCCTCCTTCTATGGGAAACCTTTGAAGGAGTTGAAAGAGCTGAAGCCTGCTGGTTTGAATGAGGCGGTCTCTTCTAAGGTGCTTCAGTCTGTTTCAAGGAAAAGGACTCATTCTGGTGATAGCGATGAAACTTTGGATGCTGGTGAAGCGCCTTCTAAAGATACTAGTGTTGAAGCTTCTGAAGCTGGTGGTCGTGTGGAGAAGCTACCGACGAAAGGGAAGAAATCAAAGAATGCACGGGTGGTGAAGGCTGCAGATGAGGATGAAGCCTCCAAGCCTTCTGGATCTGGTAACGATGCTTAAAACTTCCCTATTCGTAGCTTTCTTAGCACATGGGTTGTAAACTATTAACTTTGTGGTTGTGTTTTAAACACTTTATCTTTTGTGGGGACCATTAGGGGTTTTCTTGTGGTTGTGGGCTTTATGTTGCCCTTTGAACAATGATCTTCTATTTGGCTTGTTAGAAGCCTTGAAATATTAAGCCCTTAAGGCTGTTGTTAGGTACGTATGGTTGTTCATCTTTTGTTTGTCTGTTTTTCTTATGTGTGTTTGTCTTTGTTATTGTTTGGGAATGTTTATCCGGTAGCACCTTCAAAGGTTGAACGTTGCAGTCATTATTCCTTAAGGTAGTCTAGGCAAACATATCACCACCTATCCTATATACACTTATATAAGTGCTTTAATATGTTTTCGTAAGTTTGTTTTTTAAACTTAAGGAACGGTTGGTGTAGGTTGTTCAAGCCTGTCTATGAGATTTATAAAAGTGTTTTTGTTTATCTCATGGAGTTGGATTGATCTAGGAACTCACCCCTTATATAGGTCCGTTTATCCTTCGAACCTATTGAGCGAAATGGCCTGGGAGCTCATCCCCTTACATGGTCCCTACCATGGAGTTTCTTGCAAGGTTCTCAGCCTGAACATAGGATAGAAAGACAAAGTTTCCAAAAGAGGATCAAGTGATCCTTTCATTCATTCGATTCATTAACATTACATTGTTTGAAAGAGAACAACATTTCCCTACAACTTAAACAAAGAACCTTTTAAGGTTCTTGCCGTTCCAGTGACGGGGGAGTTTTTTGCCTTCCATGCTTGCCAGTTTATAGGACCCCCCTTTGTGGGATTCTAGGATGGTGTATGGGCCTTCCCACTTAGGTCCTAGTTTCCCTTGACTTTCCTTCTTGCTTGCTTCGTTGTTTCTTAAGACCAGATCACCTGGCTTAAATCGCTCATGTTTAACTCTGGCGTTGTAGTAGGACTCCATCTTTTGTTTGTATCGAGCTTCTCGGATTGCTGCTGAGTCCCTGGCTTCTTCTAAGAGATCAAGATTGAGCAATGTTTCTTGTTCATTTGCCTGGATGTCAACATGAAAGGTTCTTGGCGTGGTGATTCCGATTTCAGCAGGTATAACTGCTTCAGATCCAAAAGTAAGGCTGTAAGGAGTTTTCTTGTTGCTTGTTTTTTCTGTGGTTCGAATTGCCCAGAGAACACTTGGCAATTCTTCCAACCAGTTTCTCCCTTGTCGGCCTAATCTAGCCTTGATCCCTTCAACCACACTTATATTCATTCTTTCGACTTGGCCGTTCGACTGGGGGTATGCTACAGAGCTAAAGACTTGTGTTATCCGATACTCCTTGCACCAAACACTGAATGGTTTCTCTGCAAATTGCATGCCGTTATCAGTAACGAGCACCCCAGGTAGGCCGTACCGGCAAATGATGTTCTCCCAAACGAACTCGATTATCTTTTTTCCTGATATTTTCCCCAAGGGCTTCACTTCTGGCCATTTTGTGAAGTAATCAACTGCCACTAATAAGAATTTGACCCCTCCCTTTGCTGGTGGGAAGGGTCCAACGATATCCATCCCCCATTTGTAAAACGGCCAGGCTGAATTAACAGGCACCAAGTCATGCTTGGGGCTTTTGGGGACGGGGGCGTGAATTTGACAGGCTTCACATCTCTTCAGCTGTTCAGATGCGTCACGATGCATGGAGGGCCAGAAGTATCCCAGGTTCATAAGTTTTTCCACGACCGACCTTGGACCACAGTGGGCTCCACAGATTCCCTCATGAACTTCCTTAATCAGGTACCTGCTCTGTTCGGGACCTACACATCGGAGCAGTGGGGCTAAGTACCCTTTTTTTATAGAGCATTTCATCTTGGATGGTATACTGCTTGGACTTGTTTCGGATCCTTTCAGCTTCAACAGGGTCCTGTGGTAGTTCTCCTTTTTTTAGGAATCTTATAAACGGAGTCATCCAACTTGGTTCGTTTTCAGTAATGACATCTTGGACTTCTAGTTCTGATATGGCAGGATGCTTGATCACCTCGACCAATACTTTCTTAGTGAGGTGGGCAAAATTCAACGAGGCAAGCTTGCTTAGGGCGTCAGCTTTTTTGTTGTGGGACCTTGGAACTTGTTTGATCTTGCAATGCTGGAAAGTGTTCATGATTTCCTTGGCCTTTTCTTTGTATCTTTTCATGTTGGGTTCTTTGGCAATGTAGCTATCGTTCACTTGGTTGGAGACCAGTAGTGAATCAGTGAACACTTGAAGCTTGTGAACCATCATCTTTTTTGCAAGCTTGAGTCCTGCAATCAGGGCTTCATATTCCGCTTCGTTGTTTGTTGTCTGAAATTCCAAACGAAGGGCATATGTGAATTCTAACCCTTCAGGGTTAATTAATATAAGACCAGCCCCTGATCCTTCAACGCTGGAAGCTCCATCTGTGTAAAGCTTCCAGGCTTCGGGATCAAGAGGTTCGTCTGTGGTCATGTTAACTTCGGCAGTTTCTACCCTTGGAATTTCAGCAATGAAATCAGCAAGTATTTGTGCTTTTATTGCTTTTCTCAGGACGTAGGTGATTTTGTGTTCACCTAGCTCAACAGCCCATTTGGCTAGTCGCCCCGAGGTTTCAGGCCTTTCAAGCACATTCTTGATAGGTTGGTCAGTGATTACTTGTATGGGATGTGCTTGAAAGTACCTTCGAAGCCTTCTGGCTGTTTGTACCAGGGCTAAGGCTAACTTTTCCAAAGGAGGGTACTTGACCTCTGCTAAGTTTAAAGTTTTACTGAAGAAATAAACAGGTACCTGAGCTTTCTCTCTTTCGATAGTGAGAACAGCGCTGAAGGCTTCATCAGTAACTGAAAGATAGACAGAGATCATTTCCCCTGCTTCAGGTGCTGCAATGGTGGGAAGGGAAGCCAGATAACGTTTCATGCTATTGAAGGCTTCCTCTGCTTCTTCTGACCACCTGAAGTCTTTCTTGTCAGTGCAACCTTTGAGGGTCTTGAAGAAAGGTAGGGATTTTTCAGCTAGTTTTGACACAAAACGTTTCAAGGCGGCAAGTTTGCCGTTCAAGCTTTCCACCTCCTTCTTGGTTTGCGGTGACTTCATGTTGAGGATGGCTTGAACCTTGTTCGGGTTAGCTTTTATGCTTTGTTTCCCTACGACATGACCCAAGAATTTTCCTTCTTCGAAACCGAAGGAGCACTTGACAGGGTTTAGTTTCATGTTGATTTTCTTGAGATTGTTGAAGGTTTCTTGTATGTCCGTGAGCATTTGGTCTTCAGTCTTGCTTTGGATGACTAAGTCATCCACATACGCTTCCATGTTTCTGCCAATCTGCTTGGCAAAGGCTTTGTCAACCAACCTTTGGTAGGTGGCACCTGCGTTTTTTAAACCAAAGGGCATCTTTTTATAACAAAAGATACCCTTGTCAGTATGGAAGGCAGTCTTTTCCTCATCTTCCTCTTTCATCTGTATTTGGTGATAACCTTTATAGGCATCCAAAAAGCACTTGAAGGGGAAACCTGTTAAAGGGTTAGCTTGTAAGCATGCATTATGTGAAAGAAAACAATTTTGGAGGTGTTGGATAGCTTAAAAGTTGTTCTTAGGTTCAAAGGTAACCTGTTAACGAGTCAACTTTCAAGTCCACCTCTGGTAAAGGATAACAGTCCTTTGGACAAGCTTTATTGAGGTCTTTGAAGTCTATGCACATCCTCCATGAATCGTTAGGCTTCTTAACCATTACTGGGTTTGCAACCCAGGACTGGTATTTGACTTCTCGGAGGATTCCTGCTTCGACCAGTTTGTCAACCTCCTGGCAAGCTGCTTTGCTTCGCTCTGGAGCAAGGCTTCTTTTCTTTTGCACTATTGGCTTGATGTTTTGGGGAACTTTGAGTTCATGCTCAGCAATCTCACGAGGGATCCCCGTCATGTCACTAGGACACCAAGCGAAAACATCGACATTGTCTTTTAGCAATGCTTCAAGCTTTGAAAGAGTTTCCCTGGGAAGGGCCGTGTTGACCCGTATCTTTTGATCAGGGCATTTGGGGTTGATGCTAAGACCGAGTTTGCTCTGTTCTTCAACAACCGTTAACACAAAGGTTGATGGTTGGAGGGTTCCTACTCCTTCTTTGGTGGGGAACTTGGCACTCTTTCGGCTGATGTAAATGGTCATATCGAAGGCTACTACACCGGGTCTGCCAATGATGACATCGTAACCAGATGGTAGGTCCAAGACAACGAAGGTCAATGGTTCAGTCCTCCGCATTTGTCCATCAGAAAAGGTTACATCGAGCACTATTTCGCCCAAGGGTTTGATGGGAATGTCAGCTATGCCTTTGATTGCGGCTTCAGCTGGTCTGAGCATGGATCGTTCTTCGGGGCTTAGAAGGTTGAAATATTTTGCAAACATAATTTAAGTAGCAGCTCCGGTGTCTATGTAGGCTTTTTGTGTTTTGCATGAACCCACGAAGGCTTCAAGGACTAGTGGATCACAATGTTTTTCTTCATTGGTATAAGGGAAGTAGATGCCTTGACGTTCCCAATCCTCCAACCTCTGCCGCTTGCTTGGTGTTTCACTTTCAACAAACACCATGGCGACGTCTTTCTTCTTGCCATCAGCTATGTTTTCTTTGACACCTTTGACCAAGTGGGCTAGTTCCCCTGATCTAACGGCTTCTTCAATCCTCTTCTTAAGTTGGAAGCAGTCGTTGGAGTGGTGTCCCTTTTCTTCGTGAAACTCACAATACTGGTTGGAGCTTTCGTTTCTTTTGCTTTTTGGCAAGGGACGAGGGGGTCTAAAGGTGCGTTTGACCTCTTCTGTTGCCAGAATTTCCCGAGGAGTTTTGGAGAGGGCTGTAAAGTTTACATTTCTGTCTTTGCTTGGAGGATTCCTGCTTTCGGACCTTCGAGACTCGGACCTCCTGGATCTGTTGTCATAGGTACCGTAGTTTCCTCTTTTTCGAGTAGGGCTGTTGCTTCTCCAACTGGAAGCCCTTTTTCTTTGCTCTTTTATGTCTACAGCCTCTTCTCCTCTGATATGGGCTTCAGCTCTTTCTAAGGCCTCTTCAAGGGTTTTGGGGAGACTTTTGTTAAACTCCCTGGTAAGGTATTTTGATTTAATGGCGTTCATGAACCCTGCAACCTTCATTTTTTCGTCTGCACCGACGTAGGTAAGGCCTTCTTTCTTGTATCTTTCAATAAAGCTTTTCAAGCTTTCATCGTCCTTCTGTTTTATTTGAAAGATAACGGTTGCATCCTTGATGCAACGTCTCTGTTGTGAGAAGTTGGCCAGAAATCCTTTTCCTAACTCGTTAAAGGTATGGATGCTTCCTGCTGGCAAGCCGTTGAACCAAATTCGTGCAGATCCAACAAGGGTTTGCATGAACATGAGACAGCACTCGGGATCACCCCATTTTTTGATTCGAGCAGCTCCTGAGAAGATTTGAAAGTGATCTTCCGGGTCATCAGTGCCGTCGTATGTTTTTATATGAGCTGGCATCTTCAGCTTGTTGGGGAAATCATAGTCTGCTATTTCTGGTGAGAAACAGGACAAGCTGTTTGGCTTGTAGGGTTGGTTGACAGGGTGTTCCACCCTGTTGCTGGTTACCCCGCCTGGATTTCCTTGTTGAGAAGCGATGGCCTGACTGATGAGCTGCTGCCAAGGGAAGTTAGCCATCATTTGTGTAACATTTCGCGTTAAATAATTGTACGTTACGTATAATTTGGATAAAAACGACAAGTTTTATTATTATTGTTTACATTTAATTATTTTTGTGGCATTTTGAACCCTAATACTATGATAATTATTCATTATATATATATATATATATTAAGTATATGATAAAAATAAATTGTTAAAAATAATATGCTGAGGCCGGGGTTCGAACCCGAGTCCTCAGCCGGTTCCATATACACAACACACACAAACCATCTGCTCCACACCTGCTCTTTGTTTTTAAACCAACACATGTTAATTATATCACCTACTTGATTCTTCACAGTTGACTTGGAAAGTCAACTGTGGAATCAATCAACCATAATTATCCAGCCTTGACTCGTAAATTGATTGGGAATTGATTAGAAACACGATTACCGGCCTAGAACAAGTCGCATACACATCAATTAACCTTCAATTCTTACCATTTTGATATATAAACGCGTCAAACATTCATAACAAAGTCAAACTTGCCAATTCGAACATCCAGATCATTACCCTATAAATTGAACCTTGCTGGACCTTCACAACTCGCCATTCACTCTTTCTCAACCTCTAATTTCTCACAATAATTCTTTAATTTTAGTATTTTTAAATATTAAAGTTAAATCTTGATAATTTGTTATAAATAGAATTAATATTCTATTTTAAAGAAGATAATTTTGTAAAAATTATTTTTATACTTTAAACACATTATTGTGACCATCTTAAATTTAAATTTTATAAAAAGATTTTTGTCTATTTATTTACTAAATTTCTCTCAATTATCAAACATTTTTAATATTAACCATACGAGCATTTATCCCCAAATTCGAAGCCCTAGAACTTATACAATTGTAGACTAGATAGACTTAGACATATTTATTACCTTATTATAGGGTGATACTTGACACATTTGGGCAACACCACTATTCAATTTTTCAACAGATATAACATTTTGCTAAGGTGAGTCTTACATAGCCCCTTTTCTATTTATCACCATTTTTGGGGTGAAACATGATACAACATCATTTATGCAATTCAATCATCAATGTGTCTATGTGTTTTTCTATGTTGCATTATGTCTTGAACATGACTAGGGTAAGCACAATTCTAGCATAATCATTAACATTGATCAGCCGACGGTATACATTGATAGATCTATTGGACTGACAATCCCACCCGGATACGTGCCTCCTACAAAGGTAGCGTGGGTGTTTGTTACTGCAATATAAACGAGTAAACCATGAGCGTATGGGATGTACCACAATACAACAGTCACAAGGGTTGATTATGCACTCGATTTACTTCTAGTAGGTTTTCACATATGGACTAGATTTGTCATGACACATGAATTGCACAACAATTTTATTCGATTATCAAAACCTATGTAATTCTCACCAACTTTTGTTGACCCAAAATATTTTCAACTTAACATGTTTCAGGTTCTACTTGCTTGAAGATTTGAATTAATGCTTGAAGATGTGTGCATAGTTTTATTCAATTTGATGTACGAATTCTTGTAGAACAATTGTATGTAATTTATTTAAATCATATAATGAAATTTATTATTTACCATGAGCTACTGAACAATCATCAATACGTGACATCCCGATGTTTCCGCCATCGGTTGGGGTGTTACAGATTGGTATCAGAGCCATGGTTATAGGGAATTAGGTTATTAGAAAAATAATCTAGTCTATAACCATAGGATTTAACCAGTACTTGCTTCTTTTACTTGCTATTCTCTATCTCCCTCCTACTTCTTATCCCTACTTTCATCCTTACAAGAAGGTTGCTCTCCATCAGTGGATCTACTCTTAGACTAATAGGACAAAATCCTCAGGTTTAACCTGAACCCCCTTGAGATCTCGTCGAAGTTCTAGATTTTAATAACGAACACGTGCAATCTGGAAGGGTGAACGCCTGTATTCTGAGTCTTCTGTCTAGGCTGGCATTGTGCATATATCCCAATCAGACGAGGGACCCGGATGCCTACCTGGGAATTCTCGGGATGAGTGTTCACTTATAGGCTAAAGCATGTCTTCATATGTTATTAGAATTTAGAATCTTTGATAAGTCAACGTTTTCGTTTATTCGTTTTAATTAATGAATAAATGATTACATTCCTTATATAATCTCATTCATTTCATTGTGTCTCTTACAGATCATGCCTCCACGTCGCAGCGCTCGTCTTAACAGTGGTGACAATCATGATGAAGGGAGTAGCAATCACAACCATAACCATGACACTAACCACAACAACAACAACAACAACAACAACAACAATGGTGTCGATGCCCAACTGGCTGCAATCATTTCTCAACAAATGGCGCAGCAAATCGCAACTCTGGTTCCCAACTTAATAGCTCAAGTCATCCAGTTGAACGGCAACGGGAACGGTAACGGCAACGGGAATGGAAATGGAAACCACAACGGGAATGGGAATGGCCTTCCAGCCTGCACTCTCAAGCACTTTAATTCCTGTAATCCCCCAAAGTTCAGTGGAGAAGAAGGAGCTACAGGACTCCTACAATGGTTTGAGGGTATTGAGAATACCTTCATTAACAGTGAGTGCCCCGACAACTTTAAGGTCCGTTATGCCATGAGTGTTCTTCACAAACGAGCACTCACTTGGTGGAATGAGGAAAAGCGCACTCGTGGGGCTGAAGTTGCACTGGCCTTAACTTGGGATCAAGCTAAAGACATCATGAAGGCAGAGTTCTGCCCTCGTAATGAAATCAAGATGTTGGAAGATGAGTTTCATGATCTTGCTCAAGATAGTGGAGAAAACCTTGCTTACAACACTCGTTTTCACGAACTTAGCCTACTGCTACCCCACAAGGTCACCCCCTTGCCTATTGCAATCGAAAAATACATTGGTGGCTTACCGATGCAGATTCAAGACACGGTGTGGGGAAGGAACCCTGCTACTTTGGAAGAAGCAAAACGTTTGGCTGCCACCCTAACAGATAACCATGTGAAGGCAGGAACCCTGACTCGGAAAGGGTAAAAGAAAACTGTTGCAAAGGATACTCCCCAACCTGCCGTTGAAATCAAAACTGAGGCCTCAACCAACGGAAAGTGCAAGGTCAGGAATTTTGCAATAGACACCACTGTCCCACCCAACAAGAAACGTTACAACGGGAACAAGCCTAAGTGTGATACCTGCCAGTATCACCACTCAACCCAAGTTCCCTGCCGACAGTGCACCAATTGTCAAAGGTATGGGCATCTTGCGGATGCTTGTCGAATCCCTGCTACAAACGCTCTTGATGCTCCAAACAACCCCGCTAGAGACCCTCCAGCTACTTAACAGCAAACCCCACCATTTGAATAATGTCTACTTTTTAATTCTATGTATCGACACTCTTTGATTCAAGTAATAAATTCGAGTATTATCATAACATCTGAGTGCATGCTTGTTTGAATGTGAACTAATTGCTATATCTATAATCATACTTGCTTACTTGTACAACAATTAGTTGACTACCAAACAACCTACTCAACGATTGGTAGAGGTCATCATGTCTTTCCAACAGTCGGGAGAGGCCCTACCACCTGCTCAACGACTGGTGGAGACTATTGAACCTGCTCAACAATCGGTAGAGTCATAAAAGGACACAAGACACCAATGTAAGGTAAATTGGTAATTACGGTCCAGAACGTAATCATGAATTTACAGGTACGTTAAGGTAGTGAGAAATTTTATCAAGGTTTTCGGTAGTCGACCAATTGTAAACCTGGTGTCTTTCTTTAACTTCGGGACGAAGTTCCTAAAAGTAGGGGAGACTGTAACATTTCGCGTTAAATAATTGTACGTTACGTATAATTTGGATAAAAACGACAAGTTTTATTATTATTGTTTACATTTAATTATTTTTGTGGCATTTTGAACCCTAATACTATGTGATAATTATTCATTATATATATATATATATATATATATATATATATATTAAGTATATGATAAAAATAAATTGTTAAAAATAATATGCTGAGGCCGGGGTTCGAACCCGAGTCCTCAGCCGGTTCCATATACACAACACACACAAACCATCTGCTCCACACCTGCTCTTTGTTTTTAAACCAATACATATTAATTATATCACCTACTTGATTCTTCACAGTTGACTTGGAAAATCAACTGTGGAATCAATCAACCATAATTATCCAGCCTTGACTCGTAAATTGATTGGGAATTGATTAGAAACACGATTACCGGCCTAGAACGAGTCGCATACACATCAATTAACCGTCAATTCTTACCATTTTGATATATAAACGCGTCAAACATTCATAACAAAGTCAAACTTGCCAATTCGAACATCCAGATCATTACCCTATAAATTGAACCTTGCTGGACCTTCACAACTCGCCATTCACTCTTTCTCAACCTCTAATTTCTCACAAAAACCTCTGTTCGTGCGTTTTCTGTTCGAATTTTGACTTCGAAGCTTTGACCATTCAATCGTATACAATTAAGCTTTGTAAGTTTGTTTTCTGATATGGATTTCATTAATCGGCATGTACACGACGTTTACCCTATGGTTAATTAGGTTAACGTTGTGTAAATTGGCCAATTGCAAATCTAGGGCTCGTAGGTTTATAATTGGGGAAGAACACAAATTCTGTTATGTTATTTATTTTTAATAAACAAGAAACCAACACAACCACTGGTCTGGACCAAGTGGTTGTGTCTGGTGCCATCCATCTGAACCACGCGGGTTCGATACCCGGCAGTGGCAAACCTTTTCATTTTTGGTTTTTAGTCAAAAACAATTAAAATTAATTATATATATATAATCCTTATATTTTATAAATTCGTTTTAAATTATTAAAACTCTTTTAATAATTCTACAAAAATTATTTTAAGTTAATCTAATGAAAAAAGTTTAACTTACAATTTTTAGTTTTCAAAAATTTATTTATTTAATATATTTAATAAATAAATCAAGTTTATTCTATTATATTTATAAAATTCTATTAAAATATCACAACAATTTTATAAATTTCCACAAAAATTATTCTGAGTTTATATAACAATAAACTTTTCTGAATTGATTTTTAATTCTGAAAAATCATTTATTTAATACTTTTAATCAATTTTTGTTAGTTTTAATCATAATAAATTCAATTTTTAATATTTTTGCACCAAAATTTTATACAAATTATTTCTGAATATTTAGAACAGAAATATAAATTTGAAACTAATAATTCTTTAATTTTAGTATTTTTAAATATTAAAGTTAAATCTTGATAATTTGTTATAAATAGAATTAATATTCTATTTTAAAGAAGATAATTTTGTAAAATTTATTTTTATACTTTAAACACATTATTGTGACCATCTTAAATTTAAATTTTATAAAAAGATTTTTGTCTATTTATTTACTAAATTTCTCTCAATTATCAAACATTTTTAATATTAACCATACGAGCATTTATCCCCAAATTCGAAGCCCTAGAACTTATACAATTGTAGACTAGATAGACTTAGACATATTTATTACCTTATTATAGGGTGATACTTGACACATTTGGGCAACACCACTATTCAATTTTTCAACAGATATAACATTTTGCTAAGATGAGTCTTACATAGCCCATTTTTTATTTATCACCATTTTTGGGGTGAAACATGATACAACATCATTTATGCAATTCAATCATCAATGTGTCTATGTGTTTTTCTATGTTGCATTATGTCTTGAACATGACTAGGGTAAGCACAATTCTAGCATAATCATTAACATTGATCAGCCGACGGTATACATTGATAGATCTATTGGACTGACAATCCCACCCGGATACGTGCCTCCTACAAAGGTAGCGTGGGTGTTTGTTACTGCAATATAAACGAGTGAACCATGAGCGTATGGGATGTACCACAATACAACAGTCACAAGGGTTGATTATGCACTCGATTTACTTCTAGTATGTTTTCACATATGGACTAGATTTGCCATGACACATGAATTGCACAACAATTTTATTCGATTATCAAAACCTATGTAATTCTCACCAACTTTTGTTGACCCAAAATATTTTCAACTTAACATGTTTCAGGTTCTACTTGCTTGAAGATTTGAATTAATGCTTGAAGATGTGTGCATAGTTTTATTCAATTTGATGTACGAATTCTTGTAGAACAATTGTATGTAATTTATTTAAATCATATAATGAAATTTATTATTTACCATGAGCTACTGAACAATCATCAATACGTGACATCCCGATGTTTCCGCCATCGGTTGGGGTGTTACAATTTGTGATATCATATAGGGCATGAGGTTGAATCCTTGGAGGTTTTCGGCTGCTGCTACATTGCTGGTTACCATGGGGATGCTCATAGAAGCGTTTCTAGCCATGGGAAGTGAAGCCATGGCTTGTTCCCACGAAGTGGCTGTCGGTGGTGGGATACTGGTTACCGGTGATTGTAAAAGTTGATCCAAGGTGACTTCATGCCCAAGTGGTGCACCGGTGGTGGCAGGTTGGGTGGTAAACAGTGGGAAGGCAGTAGGGCTGGACCTTGCTTCATACCGAGAGGTGGGGAATGTGTTGCTGGGACCAGCATTACTGCTCCCGAGTAATGATCTGTGACCGTAGGTGGCAGTTAGTGGAGGAGGAGGTCCAGGGGAGAGTGACACCTCCTCTTCCTCGCCATAATCTAGCCGGAGACGGAATCCTTTGTCCCTTTCCCTCATGACGTATTGGTTTAAAAGGGATCTGAGCTGCAGGAAGTTTCTTTCCACTCCTTCAGGGGTGAGATCTATGCGTTGGGGAGTCTGTGCAAGATCAGGGAGAGGAGAAAATACCCCTGAACGAGTGGGGGGTGGAGTTTGCAAGTTTGTCGACCCAGGACCTGTAGGTGGGGACTGAGTTCTAGCTGGAGTGCCTCCTGGAGTGGAGAAAGACACAGATCTGGCTGGAGAGGTCTGATCTGTGCTTGGAGAGATCTGATTGACCTCTTCTTGAGACTCGGGGTCAGACATGGAGAGAGTCGGAGCTACACAACTGATTTTTGTAAAGACAATGGCGTAGCCCCACGGTGGGCGCCAACTTGTTGCTACAATAAATAACTGCCTAACGTTGGTTCTGAGTCACAGGAAGGGTTTAGGGGTTCAAGGGTTCCGATCTGCCTAACGCAGGTCGTGGTGTCCTTCTACGTTGTAAACGTGGAAGGAGGTTCAAGATAATTTTATTATTGCTAATGCTTTTGACTTCTGGTTTGAGATGTACTCGAAACCAGAAAAAACTATGTTCAGGATCCAAGTGAAGAGAAATATTCTCTCCACGTGTGAGGACCAAAGGAATAAGAAGTTTCGAGTGTAAGTGATGTGAGATGGTGTGATCAGATCTTGTGAAGACAGGTCTGATTTATAGAGGGGTGGACTCTCTATTAGAGGAAAGCATATTATCTTGGACCTTGTTGCAACAAAAGGACAATCCACTAATAGCCGGCGATGGCTATTGACCTGCGGTCTGTTCAGTGTTGTTACTCCATCAGCAGCTGGTTGTGTTACACGATGAAAAGGTGATGGGACAAGTCATCTTTTTCACTTAGGATAATCCTGCCTTTTGAACCGTTGAAGCTTTCAACCCTTTAAGCATAGTTCTGTATGTTGTTTATTATTTTTGCTTTGGACTACCCACGTCATCATTAGTTGTTTATTGTTTTTGCTTTGGGCGACAGGCGTTCAAGACAGAAGCAACATTATGAAGACTCAAGATCAATCAATCCAGGGGCAACGACAGTAACATTCAAGTTTTTTGTTTCAAATATCCCAGATGGATGCAGTGGACGGGATCTTCGGGAGGCTTTGTGCAGTCATGGGAATATTTTCAACGTGTATATCGCGAGGAAATGAGACAAACAAAGAAGAAGATTTGGTTTTGTGTCGTTCAAAGAGGTGAAAGATGTGAAGACGTTGGAGACTTCTATGGGAGCGGTTAAGATGGGGGGTTTCAAGCTACAAATAAATGTTGCCAGGTTTTCATTAATAGGTGAGAGCCGTGTGAGAAACAAGGAACAAGAGCCGATGGTGAAGAGTGTGGGAGACATGGGGAAGGCGAAAGAAAAAGTACAAACATCGGGGTATGTGGAGAGTTCGACCTTTATGGAAACACTAATAGGGATGAAACCTTCGGCTGGAAAAAATAAAAAGTTGTACCTATTCCAGAGGAGGTGTCGGCGTTCAAGGATATCCAAGGAAGGGCATTGGTTGCAAGAATGAGAGACCTAGAATGTTTAAAGAAGATAGGATCTATTGTAAAATCGATGAATACTAGCGGGGAACGATTCAATATTTGGGTGGGCTATCGATTCTAATAACATTACAGTCGAAAGACGAAACCATGAGAGTTCGATCTAAAGCGTTGAAGATGAAACATGTTTTTGAAGGAATACAGTTATGTATGGGACAGGTTATGCCATACGAAAGACTAGCTTGGTTGAAAATCCAAGGAGTCCCGCTCCACTTGTTGAACAGCGCAGTTTTGAATTCAATCGCAGCTCAATATGAGAAAGTGGTACATAACGCTCAACATAGTCCGAATGAAGGTGACTTGTCTTTCGATTATGTTGGGGTTTTAGTTACGGATGCTAAAAAGATTGGGGAGGAGATTGTTCTTGAATGGAAAGGTTGTCGATTCCGTATTTGGATAATGGAGGAATTGGGTGACTAGCAACCGAATTTTCTAAATCCACCGACAACCTGTAGACCAGAAATTGGTTCATCGAAGATACCAGTCACATCGACAGATAAGGAAACTAGCTTGAATGAAGGAAGTTTTCAATTGGTAATTAATTAGAATTCTGTGGCTAAATTTAAGGAAAGCTTGGGTGCATGCAAGGAAACCTCTTTGGCAAAAGATGTTCAAATTCAAAAGAATTCAAAAATTAAAAAGAAACCGGGTAAAAAAAACAAGAGTTTGGCCGACCCAACTCCCCTTTTAACACTAATGACTTGCAGCCCAATAATCAAAAAAGAAGGAGAATCAATGACCTATTCGCTCTTAATGGACTACTTGGGATAGTTGATAAAAATTCTGAATGGAGTGGTGATACTGAGGCAACAGAAGATATGATGAATACAGAGAGACCGACAAACACAGAGTGCCCGGAAAATTTGCAGTCGGGACAGCAAAATCAAACGGATGAGGTTTCTGAAGAGGAGGTTGATAACGAGAAGGTCGAACAAACCGAAGGTAAGAAAAAAGGGGTTCAAATTCCAGTGGAAGCTGTAAATAAAAAGGTGTAGGAAACAATGAAATTGGGGCAGAAGATTGGAATGCATGTGGTTAACTCAGAAAGTTTGATTAAGGAGATAATCATGGAAGAAGGCTTACAGTTAGGTAACTTATGAATTTTCTATCTCTTAATGTGGGGGGTTTGAGAGTAGAAGGAAAAAAGGAGTGGATTATGAAATTGAAGGTTGATAATGGGGTTTCATTTATAGCAATTCAGGAATCTAAATGTAGAGAAGGTAACGAGATTGATTTTGGTAGAATTTGTGGGGACAATGGTTATGATATTTAGTATGTTGATGCTAGGGAAAATTCAGGGGGATTATTCAGCATTTGGGACCCAAAAGTGTTCAGTAAAGAGGAAACGGTTAAAAATCAGAATTATTTATTGATTTCAGGAAGGCTGATGGAAGATGGGACGATGATGAATGTCCTTAATGTTTATGCGCCTCAAAAAGCGGTTCACAAAAGGTTATTGTGGGCGGGTTTAATGCAGAAGATCACGTCGAAGCAGTGGATATGGGTTCTGCTTGGGGATTTTAACACGGTTCGTTAATCGGAAGAAAGGAGAAATACGCGGTTCAAATATGGAGTTGCTCAATAGTTCACTCATTTCATAGATGAAGTAGGTCTTGTGGACTATGACATGAAAGGCATGAAATTCAATTTCTTGGCTGGTAGAGGAAAGGGGAATAAGCTGAGCAAAATAGATCGGTTTTTGGTGTCTTCGGATTTCTTGAATAGATGGCCGGAAGCGTGTCTTCGAGCTTTGCCTAGAGAGAAGTCGGACAACCGTAACATATGTGAGCACATGTTTACACTGGTAACATATGTTATGATGCGTAACTTATTTATTTAAAAAAAAAAAAAAACCGTTTGGCGTTATTTTAATTTTTTTGGCTCAAAACTCTTAAAAATATATATTACATGCCATAATTGTTTTAAAAAAAATAAGCTTGGGAAGTAGGTTTTTCTAAAGGTAATCTTGAGTTTCCTCAAATTTTTGAGCTTCTCTACTGATCATTGCCCTATACAAACATATACATGTTTATACATATGTAACATGGATTACACACTACCAGTTTTATAAAAGTCTCACTTATGTTTCACAATTAGTGACTCTTTTTGTAGCCCCAAATAAGGTGTTATTTTTAACCGGCTTGAGAAAGTAGCTTAACCGATTAACCTGATGAGTGGTTAAGCCCAAGCCTGATATAGCTAATTGTTTTGGGTTTTTGAAAGAAATTTCGTGTTTCGTTCACCCGAAAACACAAAGAAAGTCAAGGCACATTTTAATTCTTTTTGACTTTCCTATTCTTAGTTTCCCTCTTACTTTCTAGTACCAACGTATTTTAATGAATGACTTTTACTATTTTTGAGAAAGTCAAGGCATGAATTGATGCTTAACATATCATGAAACTTAACAAATGAGTTTTAAGGGACCGTAGAAAGATTATTGTTTCAGGTCTAAAACTTTGTCATGTTCTAGCAATTCTTCTGTAATTTCAGGTCAAAAACTTTATCATTAAAAAATTCCCATATCTTATGTCAACTAGCAAACATAGAGGTGAGCAAATCGGTTTTTTTTTGCCGAACCGGTTTCGGTTCCAAACTGGTTCGGTTTTGGACCGGTTTTGTCGATTCGTAAGACCGGTTTCGTTTCGGTTTTGGTTCTTAATCGGTTTTTTCGCGCACTTTATAAAATCGTATAAATTACATAAAATTTAACTTTTAATAACTTTTAGGATTTTTTAAAACAGGAAATTAAATATCAATACAAAAAAAAAAACAAAGTTTTATTTGTGTTTATGACCAAAAATGTATTTTTCTTAAACCGGTTTAGGTTCGGTTTCGGTTTTTTACCGGTTTCGGCCGGTTTTTAGCGATACCGGTTTCGGTTTCTTTTGACCAGTTTTTTCGTCAGTTTTAGGCCGGTTTTCGGTTCGGTTCGGTTTGAGATTTTTTTAGTACCGGTTTCACGTGAAACCGGTTTTGACCAGTTTCGGTTCGGGTCAGTTTTACTGGTTTCGGTTCCCGAATCGGTTTTTTTATCATCTCTAAGCACACATAAGTTTTATCATGTTCTAGTAATGCTTGTGTAAGTTTAAGGGACTGTAGAAAATTTATTGTTTTAGGTCTAAAACTTTTTTATATACATATCTTACCTATTTGTTTTATCATGCTTCAAACATCTACGATATCTTAAAAAAGATAGTAAAATTCTCAGCATAAACAAATATCATGAGATCAAGAGTCTGTAACATATCTAAATTGACTAACTAAGAAATATAAAAAATGAAAAAAAAAATTACGTGGTTCTTACACTGCTGTAACAAAAGTGACGTAAATGTCATATATCGGTGTACTATTTTATTATGCATTAATCATAGCCACAAATATAATTTCCAATTAATTAAATGTGTGGCTAATAAGTGAGTTCCTATAACTTTTACAATTAAATCAAATTCTCATTTTAACCCATCCCTTCGTATGTATATATGTAATACATATCAAACGTATTTAACAAAAAAATCTGACATTTTTTTATTAAATTGAATAAATAAATATTGGTAGATTCATTTAACGTGATAGAATGTCACACCCTCAAATTTCACTTGCAGGAGTTTACCGCGGGGCGCGTGACATACCAGGATCCAAGTCAATGGTCACAATAAACGACAGCTATATGATATGAAAAATGAAAGCAAACCGAACAGTTTTAAAAGTTTACATAATCCAAAACAACCACAATAGAAGCAAGTTAATGTTTACAACCCAAATCCAAAGGTGATAAGTTCAAAACATGAAAGTAATGTTTGACCATGCAAGACACATGAGACTCAGTGCGATTAGCCCCGCTGCTACCTTAGCGACCTGAGAAAACATGCAATGTTAGACAACACATACAGTGCCAGTGAGTCACAGAGTTTTAAGTTTGCAAAGGTAAGTAAGTTTGTAAAACCAGACCCTACAATCGTTACATATATACCAGATGCTAGCTAGAAATCGTTACATGATACTAAAGTGCCGTGAACCACTGCTGAACGTTTGAATGCCTCAATACCCGCCACTGGACATCACCCGGTGTCGTAAATTCGATAGGACAGATATGCACCCATCTGACCTCCAGTCGAGCCGAGTGTGGCTTGCCGGGCCCAATAGATCTATTCACACATTCCCCGCTATGTATCCACATATTAATGGTTCACAAGTTAAGAGGATTTTAATGATGTAATGTCACCTAGTACCGATGTGATAAAATGTAATATGATGGTCTAAAAGTTCGTACCACATGTTTCTCCCCCAAATATGAAAACAGTAAAATAAGGGGCTGTGACACTCACCTTAGGTTGCGTCTTCTTAAAATAGAATAACCGACAATGAACTCATATTCCCTAATACCGGCGACCTATCATAAAGTATGTGTAAGTGTTTTGACTAATAACCCATTGGTTAACTAGTCCCCGATTGTCCAGATCATGACTATGTATGTTTGAAAATGTGTTTGAACGTTGACCCAACACACAAGATAAACTCGACATCCCGTTGGTGACTCATCACATTAGTTGATCAAGTATACATAGTTTACATACAAGAAATGCACATAAAACACTTAGTTTACATCAAATTTAAATTTCTGCAGTCGAAGGTTCGAACTAAAAATATAAATTTTGGTTCGTGCTTTTACATGGGTCAAATGGGATTCCGGTAATTTGGTTCGACCCTTAGATGGGTCGAACGAAAATATGGTTCGGCCCAACTTCAGCTGAATCAATTAAACGAACAAAACCCCATCAAATTTGGTCGAAACCTTCACCAAATGCGACAAATCACAGCAGTCAACTTTATCAATTCAATCCTCATGAAACCCTACCATTTATACTCATAAATCCATCCATTTCACATAAAAATTTACAACTTACCCAAAATAGCAATGTTATGGAAATGTCACATCAATTGCATGAAAACTTTACCTAAAATGGAAACTATAAAAATAACATACTATACAGACCAAATAATCACAGGTTTTTATGTATTAGTGAAATCCCTAATCATATCATCATCATCGTCATGAACAAACCCTAGATCTAGCATAAATTCCCCAAAATGGGTGAAAATCCATCAAACTTCAATTAGACATCAAAACATCCATAAATGATGTTCCAAATCAGTCCTAGATCATCTATATAACATGTATACATCATTGCATAACATATAACACATAAACAAATCTTCCAACATCATTAATATTTGGGTTTTTATAAGAAAACTCATTATCCGAGTATGGATTTAGTTTAGAAAGATGTTAGAAAGGTTTCTATTCATGAAAAATCATTTGAATCAGATCTGGACACTTAGGGTTTGATAAAAAAAAAAAAAAAACCCTATGAACTTTGATTAAAAAAGGTTTAGATGATGAACACACCTTGAATCTTCACTTGTTTTGATTATAGAACGTGTTTTAGCTTTAGGATCTGAAAAACGAGGGCAAAAACTCCTTTCTACAGGTTTGGGGTAGAAAGAGAGAGCACTTGGAGGCGAGTTAATTAGGGTTGTGAAATGGTGAAAATGAGGCAAAGTGTTATAATTATACCCAGTTCCCGTTCGCACCCTCGCTGGGTCGAACCAAAATTATCAATTTTGGTTCGTACCTTCAGATTTTCATTCGCACCCTCCATAGGATCGAATGAAAATCCAGACTCCTTGTTTGGCCATTTTAACATATGTTAACACATCACATAAACATGCATTTACAAATTGTACATCATGCATAAGACATCTAATCCTTGATAACTCAATCTAACTCTATAATTTCACCAACAATGAGACTCAAGACTTGTGTGTGTTTCCCCCAATGATTCTCCGAACCATTGAACTCTAGATAATACATAAGTGTAAATCAACTCCCGATGATTCACTGAATCATCAAACCGAATCAACTGACCCAGTTAAGTACGTTAAGTAATGTTTTGCTAAGGTAGACTTACATGTTTGTAAAAAGTATTAACCTGAGTTTGCCAGGTGTCACATTATCCCCCTGTTGAAAGAATTTTCGTCCCAAAAGTTGCTCAAGGCTCGAAAGGAAGAGACGAAAAGAAAGAAAAATTTTCTGGTTGTTACATCATCCCTCTGTTGAAAGGAATTTCGCCCCGAAATTCACTCAGATTCAACACTAGCAGGTGTTGGTTTAGGTACTCGCTTTGGAAATACATGAGGATACTAAGACTTGATCTGATCCTCCCATTCCCACGTGAACTCCGGTCCACGATTTGAGTTCCAACAAACCTTAACAATGCGGATTTTACTCCGACTTAGGCTACGAATCTTATAATCAAAAATTTCAACTGGTTCCTCAACGATACGTAGACGATCATCAACCTTGATCTCATTGAGAGGAACAATAAGAGATTCATCAGCCAAAGACTACTTAAGGTTAGAAACATGGAAGACCTTATGCATGTTACTGAGCTCATCTGGTAAGTCAAGTGTGTATGCCACCGGCCCAATCCATTCCAGAATTGCGAACGGTCCGACATAACGAGGATTCAGTTTACCATGCCTCCCAAAACGTATAAGGCCCTTCCATGGAGAGACTTTCAAGAGAACCATGTCGCCAACCTGGAACTCCAACGGTTTGCGACGACGATCGGCATAGCTCTTTTGACGACTGCGAGCTACTGCCATACGATTACGAATTTGTACAATCTTCTCGGAAGTTTCGTACACAGGTTCTGGACCAGTGAGTTAACTCTCACCCGCTTCAGCCCAACAAAGAGGAGATCGACATTTCCGTCCGTAAAGAGCCTCGAACAGAGCTGCCTTTATGCTAGAATGATAGCTGTTGTTGTAAGAGAACTCTACCAGCGGTAGGTGGCTCTTCCAACTCTTGCTAAAATCAATAACACATGCCTGGAGCATATCTTCTAACGTTTGGATTGTCCGCTCACTTTAACCATCAGTTTGCGGATGATAAGCCGTACTCATGTCTAGCTGAGTACCCAATGCCTTTTGCAAAGCCTTCAAGAAATGCGAAGTGAAATGAGAATCACGATAAGAGATGATAGAAACAGGCACTCCGTGCCGAGAGGCCACTTCCTTAAGATAGATGCGAGCTAACCGCTCCATGTTGTCGCTTTCCTTAATAGCTAGGAAGTGTGCAGACTTTGTCAACTGGTCGACAATCACCCAAATAGTATCACAACCACTTGGTGATCTCGGAAGCTTGGTTACAAAATCCATAGTGATTCGTTCCCACTTCCATTTAGGAATTTCAGGTTGCTATAGAAGACCATATGGCTTCTGATACTCAACCTTGACTTTAGCACAAGTCAAACATTTGCTCACATATGAAGCTATATCATCCTTCATATTCGGCCACCAATAGAGTATCTTCAAGTCTTGATACATCTTTTTGGAGCCAGGTTGAACAGAATAACAGGATTTATGAGCTTCATCCAAGATAAGCTCACGCAAGTTCCCGAATAACAAAACCCAAACACGTCCTGCAAAATAATGTAGGCCATCAAACCCAAGTTCCAGATGCCTGTAGGCACCATGCATGTTTCGGATTTAAGGTTTTCCTCCATCAAAGCTTCCTGCTGTGCAGAACGGTTTCGGTCAGGTAAACCTAAGCGGATAGTGAGCTGTAAAGCTCGAACATGACAGGGCATAATGGATTCCTTCCTGCTTAAGGCATTTGCCACAACATTCGCCTTACCATGATGGTATTTAATAGCACAGTCATAATTGTTTAGAAGTTCAACCCATCGATGTTGCCGTATGTTCATGCCTTCTGGTCAAAGATATGCTGAAGACTCTTGTGATTGGTGTAAAGGGTGCACTTGGTACCGTACAAGTAATGTCTCCAGATCTTTAAAGCAAAAACAACTGCACCCTGTTCCAAATCGTGGGTAGTATAGTTCTTCTCGTGAACCTTAAGCTAACGAGAAGCATAAGCGATAACCTTCTCGCGTTGCAACAACACACAACCGAGACCCCAGATAAAAGCATCAAAGTAAACGACAAAATCATCTATCCCTCAGGCAAGGATAATATGGGCGCAGAACAGAGTTTAAGCTTCGGCATCTGAAATGCCGACTCCTGAGAATCACCCCAGTCGAACTTTTGGTCCTTCTGGGTAAGAGATGTGAGGGGTTGTGCAATCTTCAAAAATCCCTCAATAAAACGGCGATAGTAACCCACGAGACCTAGGAATTGCCGCACCCCAGATGGCATCTTTGGTGTTTCCCAGTCTTTGATAGCTTCTATCTTAGCTGGATCGACATGTATCCCCTGCTCATTAACCACATGACCAAGGAATTGGACTTCACGCAACCAGAAGTCACACTTTGAGAACTTAGCGTAAAGCCGTTCTCTTCGCAAGAGTTCCAAGACAAGTCGCAAGTGTTCCTCATGGTCCACCCTACTCTTGAAATAGATCAGAATGTCGCCAATGAAAACAATGACGAACTTATCAAGATAAGGCTTGCCAACACGGTTCATCAAATCCATAAATACTGCTGGGGCATTAGTGAGACCGAAAGGCATGACCAAGAACTCAAAATGGCCATACCGGGTACGAAAGGCAGTCTTTGGAATATCAGCTTCATGCACCCTAAGCTGGTGGTATCTGGATCTCAGATCGATCTTTGAATAGTAGCTGGAACGGTGAAGCTGGTCGAACAAATAATCAATACGGGGAAGAGGGTAACAATTCTTGACCATCACCTTTTTCAGCTCACTGTAATCAATGCACATACGAAGGCTTTCATCTTTATTCTTGACAAAAAGGATAGGGGCTCCCCTCGGAGACTAACTAGGTCGAATAAAACCCTTTTCTAATAACTCCTGCAACTGGTTGGACAATTCCTGCATCTCAGGAGGTGCAAGACGATAGGGGGCTCGAGCAATAGGGGTAGCACAGGTGTAAGATCAATACTAAACTCAATATGACGTTGAGGCAGAAGACCAGGTAAATCATCAGGAAATACATCAGAAAAGTCACGCACAACAGGAATGTCTTCGATCTTCTTCTCTTCAGCAGATGATACAGAAACAAGAGCCAGAATGGCGGTATAACCCTTCTGAAGATACTTGTAAGCCTTCATACAAGAAACAATACTCAAAGGAACACCACTCTTCCCACCAAAAACCGATAAAATCTCACCATCAGGGAGTGGAAGTCGAACGATCTTATCAAAATAAACAATCTCGAAATGATACAAGGATAACCAATCCATACCCACAACAACGTCAAAACTACCCAAATCAACCGGCATAAGATCAATGGGGAAAGACAAACCCGATAGCTCAAGGAGACACTCCCTACAAACGTGTGTAGCCTCGATTTGTTTATCGTTGGCCAAATCTACCAAGTACTTAGCCTCTAAAGGTGTAGGTACTATTCCTAGCAACTGACTAAATGTAGCATATATGAAACTCTTATCGGCACCAGAATCAAACAGAACCGAAGTATAGCGATCGTTAAGAAGGAACGTACCGGTAACTGTGTCTGGATCCTATCGGGCTTCCCCCAAACCAATGATGAAGGAACGAGCATTCCTGCCACCACCTCCGTTGTTCCCATTACCATTTCAGTCCTTCCCATTATCCGCTTGCTTCATCTTAGGACAATCACGCTTGAAATGTCCATCCTGACCACGGTTATAGCATCCCTGGTTAGGCTGAGGAGCTGTTGGAGGAACAGACTTATCATTCAACTTGACCCGACAATTTTGCACCTCATGACGGGTTTCCCACACTGCTGACACTGAAACTTGTGGCACTGACCATAATGATGGAAGTTACACTTGTTACACTTCGGGTAACTACCAACATAAGAACCAGACTTTTTCCCTGACTGGGCCCCAGAAGAATTAGAAGATTGAAACTTCTTCTGTTGCTGCAGCTGCGGATGAGATGCAACGGAGTTCTTTATAGAGCTATCCCACTTCCTCTTGTTGCTATCAGGGGCCTTCTGAGCTGCACCCCTCGGAGGTAAGACACCTTCTTGAACCTTCTGATTGGTAAACTTATGAGCTAACCTCATAGTCCCCTGTAGAGTAGAAGAATCATTTGCAGTCACCAACCCACGAACTTCCGACACTAACCCAGCAATATAGTGCTCAGTCCTCTTATACATTAGTGTAGTCAACTCCGGACACATAACTGCAAGTTCATGATGCCTAGTCGTATACTCCTCGATCTCTGATCCCACCATCTTGTGATTCCACAGCTCATGCTCTAACTTCTGCACCTCGTCTCGAGGGAAATACTCACTCTTCAAACGGTAAACAAACTCATTCCATGGCATGGCATTGGCTTCCCCCAAGCCAAGAGTCTGAGTAGTAAAGTTCCACCATGTCAGAGCAGGACCTTCCAAGGTACCTGAAGCATACGTCACATGATCCACTGCCGGGCAGTGGCAAATAGCAACACAAACTCAATCTTCTCTAACCATCTGAGCAGTCCCACTTCTCCCTCAGTCCCACTAAGACTATGAGGCTTGCAATCCATAAATATTTTAAATGTACACACGGGTTGCAAATTATGAGGTAGTGGTGGATTAACAGCATTCCCTATACAAACAAGAAACATTGCCTCACCAAAACGAATCAAAGTACTAGAAAATAGGTAAGAGTAGTAGTAATAAAATTACCACCGAGGCCCTGCTGAGCAGCCTAGATTGAAGCAAGAGTAATAGACACCTGCTCCTGGACCAAGTTGTTCAGCTCATCATGGGACAAATTGATATTACCACGACCCCCAGTGCGACCACCGCCGCCACCACGACGTCCACCAATGTGACCACCACGACGACCAACGCGAACTCCTAACATCTTCTGGCACACACAAAGAACAAAACATTCAGAATCATCACTAGTATAGATCCACTAGTAAGTATGATATAGAATTATCCTGATCAGACTAATTCTTATCAACTACCAATCATCCGATCAAGATATCATAAGAGTCTCTAAGTGAAAAGCCACTCAGAGGTGTTCCGTTACAAGTACGAGTGCAAGAGAGTGTGCGTGTAGGCAAGTGTGTCCATTGGTGCATAGAAGGCAGATGTCCGAACCCTGGACAGATCTCTAAAATACGCCAAAGCCACCCTAATGTACACCACTGTCGTGCAAGGATCTACGAGATAGCCTCTTCGTCTTCAATACCCGAAGATGAAGAAAAGATATGAGATAGAAACAAATAAAAGACAGAATAGATGATGCAACACATAATGATGATACCGACACCCCGAAAAGGTTAGTATTTTTCACACTTACAACGACTCATAAGTGTGAGACCGTCTAGTGTGTGAGACTCGGCTATAGACTAGACTCTACATGTAGTCCTAGTTCACTATACACATTGGCTCTGATACAATTCTGTCACACCCTTTAATTCCACTTGCGAAGTTTTACCGCGGGGGCGTGACATATCAGGATCCAAGTCAACGGTCCCAATAAACGACCACTATATGATATGAAAAAAACGTAATGAAAGCAAACCGAGCAGTTTTAAAAGTTTACACAATCCAAAACAATCACAACGAAAGCAAGTTAAAGTTTACAACCTGAATCCAAAGGTGATTAGTTCAAAACATGAAAGTAATGTTTGACCATGCAAGACACATGAGACTCAGTGCGTCTAGCCTCTCTGCTACCTTAGCAACATGAGAAAACATGCAATGTTAGTCAACACATACAGTGCCGGTGAGTCACAGAGTTTTAAGTTTGCAAAAGTAAGTTTGTAAAACCAGACCGAACAATCCGTACATCTATACATGATGCTAGCTAGACATCGTTACATGATACTAAAGTGTCGTGCACCACTGCTGAATGTTAGAATTCCTAAATACCTGCCACCGGACATCACCCGGTGTCGTATGTTCGATAGGACAAATATAGGACAAATACGCACCTGTCCGACCTCCAGTCGACCCGAGTGGGGCTTGCCGGGCCCAATAGATCTATTCACACTTTCCCCGCTATGTATCCACATATTAATGGTTCACAAGTTAAGAGAACTTTAATTATGTAATGTCACCTAGTACCCATGTGATATAATGTAATATGGTGGTCTAAAAGTTCGTAATGTTCGTACCACATGTTTCTCCCCCAAATATGAAAACAGTAAAATGTGGGACTGTGACACTCACCTTAGGTTGTGTCTTCTTAAAATAGAATAACCGACAATGAACTGATAGTCCTTAATAACGGCGACCTATCATAAAGTATGTGTAAGTGTTTTGACTAATAACCCATTAGTTAACTAGTCCCCGATTGTCCAGATCACGACTATGTATGTTTGAAAATGTGTTTAAACATTAACCCGACACACAAGACAGACTCGACATCCCGTTGGTGACCCGTCACATCAGTTGATCAAGTATACATAGTTTACATACAAGAAATGCACATATAACACTTAGTTTACATCAAATTTCCATTTCTGCAGTCGAAGGTTCGAAACAAAAATATAAATTTTGGTTCGTTCCTTTATATGGGTCGAATGGGATTCCAGTAATTTGGTTCGACCCTTCGATGGGTCGAATGAAAATTTGGTTCGACCCAACTTCAGCTTAATCAATTAAACAGACAAAATCCCAGCAAATATGGTCGAAACCTTCACGAAATGCGACAAATCACAACAGTCAACTTTATCTTTTCTATCCTCATGAAACCCTACCATTTATACTCATAAATTTGTCCATTTCACATAAGAATTTACAACTTACCCAAAATAGCAATATTATTGAAATGTCACTTCAATTGCATGAAAACGTTACTTAAAATGGAAACTATCAAAATAACATCTTATACAGACCAAATAATCACATGTTTATAAGTATTAGTGAATATCTAATCATATCATCATCATCATCGTCATGAACAAACCCTAGATCAAGCATAAAATCCCCAAAATGAGTGAAAATCCATTAAACTTCAATTAGACATCAAAACACCCATAAATCTTGTTCCAATTCAGTCCTTAATCATCTATATAACATCTATACATCGTTTCATAACATATAACACATAAACAAATCATGCAACATCATTAATATTTGGGTTTTTTTATAAGAAAACTCACTATCCAAGTATGGATTTAGTTTAGAAAGATCTTAGAAAGGTTTTTATTCATGAAAACTCATTTGAATCAGATCTGGACAGTTAAGGTTTTATAAAAAAAAGGTATGAAATTTAATTAAAATGGGTTAGATGATGAATACACCTTGAATCTTCACTTGTTTTGATTATAGAACGTGTTTTAGCTTTAGGATCTGAAAAACGAGGGCAAAAACTCCTTTCTACAGGTTTGGGGTTGAGAGAGAGCACTTATAGGCGAGTTAGGGTTGTGAAATGGTGAAAATGAGGCAAAGTGTTATATTTATTGTTAGGATCTGAGTTTGATTGTTTTGATTGTTTAACTAATTATGATAATAATGAAATGAAAATAGAATGAAAGTGCAGCGGAATAATAAACTGTTAATCAAAACAAGAGAGTAAATGTTTTCAGATCGAAAGCTTTCATTTATCTAAAAGATTACAATCGTACAATTACTCCCCCTCAGCCTGATCACACAGAGTTTGTCTGAGAGAATGTTTGTGTGTGTGATGCAATAGAACAGTACAAGCACTGTTCTATTTATAGACAGACTCAAACTACTGATGACCTAAGCTGACGTCACCTAAGACAATGACCTCTAACAGAATAACAAACATAAACATCTGCCTATTACAAACTACTGTTACATTGAAAGCACTGATAGTAAACAGCTGTTGTAGATAAACTCTGATGGTCTTGTATCCACTGCTGAAGCCTAAGTGCTGTTGGCTCCAGCAGTGCTTTGGTCTTCAGTACTTGATTTAGCAGTTGTTCTTCATCAGACCTTTGGTCAGCAGTTGTTCTTCATCAGTTGTTTATTCAGCAGTTCTTTGTATCAGCAGTTATTAAGCAGTTGTTTGGATAGAACAGTTGTTAGGGTCAGCAGTTGATGTGTCGTAAAACACATCTATTCTCTTATGTATTTTTTGTTATAATTGAGTCTTTTGTATATAGTTTTTAGTAGTTTTAGACATGTATTCGTTTGTTGGCCTATTTTTGTCATTGTATAGATTTTTATTAATTTTTAGTACTTATTTATTTATTTTATATTTTGGTAGGTGTTCGTGTGAACGTTGGAGCGTAAACGATGAACTTTGGTCAAGCCAAGAACACCCGAGTGTAGAGCACCGAGTTATAATAATAATAATAATAATAATAATAATAATAATAATAATAATAATAATAATAATAATAATAGTTGGTGTAAAAGGAAAAAAGAGACTAATGCCTCTCGTTAGTAAAAAAAAAAAAAATAATTAAAACATAAAAAAAAGAGAAATTAAGAACATGGCTCATGGCCTTGTGTACGGTCGAAGAACGAAACAAAGGCCCATATTGACTTTTAAAGGGTTTGGCAAGATATTATTAAAGAGGATATACATCAGAGACATATGATCATTCATTCACAAAAGGGAGCCTTGGAACAGAAGCAATTAATCATTCATTGACTCGAAGAAAAAACAAAGAATTGGAATTCTTTTCGCACAAAGACAAAAAAGTCAACCAATATTCAAGCGGTGACGAGCGAACGGGCACGGAAGGAGAAAAGGCCACGGGCACGTTAAAGATCAATAGCCAACGAGCCTTGGGTTAGGTTTAGTTTTCGCTCTATATTTTTATGGACATGATGAAATTGTTTTTTAAAAACTTTGAATTTATGTTTCTAAATATTATGAGTAGCTAGACTTTTATGGTTGCTTAGGTTTATGAACTAGACACATTATTTGCAGTTTTTAATGATTCTTGGTTTTTAATTTTGATGTGTAGGATTACATGATTTTACTTCTATTGTTGGATTTGATATATGTGTGTTGGTGTTATTTTTATTTGAAGTTTGTTTATTGGTTTTGTGGAACTAGGCATGTAGAGATACCCCCTAGGTCTTGAAATCAATCTAGTTCGTCAACTTAGGTTAGCGTGCTAGTATTTGGAGTTGGAGTACGACACAAGTATAACAAACTAATATAATAAATTTAACTAAGACGTGCAGTCCATTCTTGAGGGTGAGAAATCTAACTCGAGATTGCTAGGTAACTAACTAGGCATTGTTCGGTAGTTGGCAAGCGCTAGGGCAGGAGTCGCTACTTGTCCGTGTTTAGAGTTTTCCTAGGTTTTCTTCAGTAGAGTTTAAGTCTGCTTCATAGTTTGAGGGTTTTAATCCAGGAGAGGTTTTAATCTGATTTCTGTGGGATTTTGGTACGCTAGGGCGATCCAGATCCATCTTAGCATTTCTGCACTTGTCCCGCCTTGAGTCTAGTGAGCTATCTTTGACAGGAGGTTTATTAGATAAGAATAGGGTCTCAAGTTAATTACCAGATTCAGGATTTATTGCTAGTGTCTAGGGATTTTACCTAAGTAACCAGCCTTCTTCCTATCCGATTTCTCCAAGTCCTTTGTTCCTATAAGCAACTAAAGTTATTTTATTTATATTTAGTTTCTTTTAAGTTTATAATTAGTAGTTTAAAATACCCCCCACATAAGTATATATTTATTTAGGCTAGTATTCGGCATAGGTTGTGATCTAGAGTTGCATTCGCGTCTTTGGGTTCGATACTCGGTCTTATCTGTTTACTGCTTTGCGACCGGTACACTTGCCGTGCGTGTGTAGTTTTTAGGTGAGTCGTTTTAATTAGAACTTGTGTTATTTATATATATACATTTACACACATCAGCAGTCTTTTGGGAGAAGTAAGTTGTAAAGACTGTTTATTCAAAGGATCAAACTGTTAGCATATTTTGGCTTTCTAATCATCTGTTCTTCTCCAGGTCCGCAGACCCAACAATCTCCCTCTAGAACAGATGATGCCAAAACTCATCTTTATTTATTGATCTTTATTTCTCATCAGACTTTCTCTGATTTGACCTTTGAATTGTAATTCAAAGTTCAGAGCAAACAAGTCTTCTTCATCTCTTTCTAGGTCCAGATTTAGCAATGTTTGGTGATCTTCTGCACATAGGCTGTAAGCATCATCCATGTTGATCTTCTGAACCCTTCCATCTGACCTGAGCAATGTCAATTCATGGTTGTCTTTGTTGACTTTCCATTTTAGAATTTTTGAGTCAGAGGATTTGCTGAGATGTACTTTTATTCTTGATGAGTTTGGTGATGGAGGTCTCCCAATGAGTTCTCTGAGCTTATCAGTAGTGGGATTTGAGAAGAAATGTACTTGATTGAAGAGCCCTTCCTTGATGAATGTATCAGCAAACTTTCTTTGATCTTCCTCTGACATTTCCTTCTGTTTCTTGAACTGTCTTCTTGCAGCAGTTGTTAGGTCAGAGGTGTCAAGTAAGCTATCCAAGGTAAAGGTCTGTTGGGGTCTCTTCATCATTGGCTCATCAGTGTAAATTGGTTTTCTTGGTAGGCTGGGATCCTTCTTCCTATTTTCTTCCAGACTTTTGTAAGTCTCAACCAACCTTAACTCAGACCATCTGGAGACTGACCTCATTTCCCCATAGTTGGCAGCTACTATCTCTTGCCTCATCCTTTTAAACTTTAAGGCTCTGACTGGGTCTCTGCCTTTGCCAAAATTAGGAGTAGAGACTTCAGCCTTGGGGTCTTTGGCCATTTCTTCAATTCTGAGTAGTTCTTCTCTCAAAGCATGTGTGGTCCAACCATTGAACTGCTTTTTGTTTGCTTTGTAAGGCTTGGTTGCCATAATCTGTTCCAGAAGAAATTCCCTTACCTCCTTTTCCAAGTCTACACTGAGAGGCATGGAGGACATGGAGTTGCTCAGGGTCTTAGCAAAGTCTTCAATCCTTCTGAGTTTGCTAAGCTCTGCTGAATGGATGCCCTGAGCAGTCCTGTCATCCTTCCCTTTGCATTTCTCCCTGATGATGGCATCCACCTGTTCACCCTTGTATTTCAGATAAGTATCAATGTTGAGGGGAACAGGGAAGTTTGGGAGAGATGGGAAGGATCTGTCTGATGGCTGTTCAGTATTGTAGAAGGATTGTAATTCCCCCTTGAGTAGATCAAGTTCAAGGGGATACTGAACAACCAATGGTGTAATGGTTGGTGGTGGTCTATGGGATCTGAACTTGGATGTGTGTGGTGAGAATGATGTGATTGGAATAGCTGTGATAGGAGGAGTGGATTGTGCAGTTGAGATTGTGTTTGGTGATGTGTGTATGTTTTCATCATGTACAACAAAGGTTGATTTTCTCTTCCTTGTGTACATGATTTTAGGTGATGGTGATTTGGTAGCAGTGGTTGGATTAACATCTGTTGGCCTTTTAGTAGAACCAGCAGATGTTGGGGTTTTGGCTGGTGATGTAGGTTTGGTGGTTGTTTGTTCAGGTGTGTATGTTGGTTTGGGTACAGTGGTTTGGGAAGCAGTGTTTTGGGTAGTTTCAGTGTTTTGGGTGGCAGTGTTTCAGTAGCAGTGGTTTTGTCAACAGAGGTATTTAACTTAGATGGTGGTTTTCTAACATGCTTAGCAGGTCTTTTCATCCTTTTAGAGGATCCCACATCTTCAGTTTCCAGCTGTTGTTTCTTCTTAAGTTCAATTAATGATTCTGCTTTAACTTCCAAGGTGTCAGCTCTTTTCTGTTTTTCTTGAGCAGCCTTTTCAGCTTCTATATTTGCAGAATCATCTACTGCTTTATTCTTCTCAGTGGTTTGTTGTGGTGGTGTTGGTGTTGCTTGTTGTTGTTGTTGTTGTGAAGCTGATTTGGTAGACTCTGGTTTCTTGGCAGACTTGGCTTGGCCTTTTTGAGAAGGAGGACAACCAAAAGGATCTAGTTTTGGTAGCCTATCTCTGCCACTCTCCCCCTTTTTGGCATCATCAGCCGTGAAAGCATCATCATTTTCATCCCTGAGGATGGTGGTAGGGGCAGAGCCAGTAGTCTTCAGCAGGTGGTCCTTGATGGCTTTAATATCAGCATGGGTATCTTTGTACCTTGCATCTACCATATTTCTTATCTTAGCCATGTAAGTCTCATGTGTCTGATCAGCCAGTTTTCTGTGAGCTATGATGATGGGGGAAACTGATTTCCATAACTCACTGGCTATATCAGCTGTTGATGGTTGACTCTTGGAAAGGTCTGCAATGGAGCTCAATATAAGCTTGACATCAGATTTGATGTCAGCTACAGAGGTTTCAATCACAGAAACTCTGTCCGTCAATTCTTGGTATTTTGACCCATCTCCTAAGTTAATAGGATCATCTGAGTCCCTACCAGTGGTAGTTCTACCTGATTCAGTCCTAATAGGTGAATCAGATGCCCCTTTTTCTTGGTACTGGGGACTTCCAACTGTTTTTGGAGACACTATAGTGGCTATAACAGTTGTTGCCTTCAAGGGAGTCTTAGTAATGTAATCACTGTCCTGATGTGAGACAGTGGTCTCTACATCAGTAGTGGCTGCTCCACTTGAAAACTCACCTAGTGTTGCATTGAACTCAGGTGGTGTAACCTCCTCTTCTGTTTGTTGGATAGCAGATTGAATATTCTCAGGACCAGTCACATGTGGAAGTATACTCTCAGTGACAGGTGGAAGAGAGGAACTGGGATCTTCCTGAGATTTTTCAATTGCCTCAAACAGAGGTTGCATGGTTTGTGGGACATGATGTGATGGTGAGGGTGGAGGAGTAACAAGAGAATTAGCCCTGGGAGAGGGGCTGGTGAACATTTGGTCAAGTGACTCAAATGTATCATGATGTGTGTCCCCTTGGCTTACAGCATGATCCTTTTGGGAGGATTCATGAGGAGTTTGGTCAGGTGGAGGTATGTCCAACTGTTGTGAGGAAGTAACAACAGTGGTTTCAGGTTGCTTTTGTGATGCAACAGAGGTTTCTTCTGGTACCTCAACATCCAGAAGCCTCATTTGTGGTTGAGTGGTGGTTTTTGTGGATGGATGTTTCTTTTTGGAAGTGGCTGGTGTGGGTTTCACAGCACTGGATGTAGTGCCATGATCACCAGGAGCAGTGGGCTCAACAACAGAGGTTTTGACAACAGTTGTTGTCTTTGTCCTCTTTGTTTGTGTTTTAGAAACTTTTGACACTTTAGACACTTTTTCTTGGGTGCTTCCACCCAGCATTCTAGTGAAAGTTTCATCAGTTAAGCTTTTCATTTGCATTGCATCACCCTTTTTGAAAACTTTTTCAGGTAAGACTTTTTGTAAGATTACACTAAGAATTCTTGGGTAAATCAGAAAAGCATTGTTTGACCCAGACTTGACTGCTTTCACATTTGATACCAAGTCCATGAACAATCCCTGGGAAAGATTGAAGTCAGAGTTTGACAACATGGCATAACCCAGATATTGCATCCTTAATGGAATTTCATTAAAGGATGTGGACTTAGCAGAGACACAAAGAAGAAGAGTATGGAAGAAAAATTTCATGACTGGAGGGAAAAACTTTTTGAAAAGAGTTGATCCAGTCATCTGACCATCATACCCTCTTTCTTGGAACTCAGTGTGAAGCTCTGTTTTAGTAAAGGAGTCCTTACCTGCCAGGTCATTCAGTGTGAAGGTTGTGGATATGGTTTCAGGGGTAATTACGATACTGGTTTCTCCAATTTTGGAAATAATGGAAGTAGGCTTTTTGTCTTGGAGTAAAAACTCAGCATTCAACCAAAATTCTTGGAGAGTATCAAGATAAATGGGGGCGTCAGCGGTTAATATGGGTAAGTATTTGGAGTTAAGGAGAATGTCGATGGTGGAATGAAATGAAACGTTGTCATCTGTTTTAATCAGATAGGGAAGACAATTGTGAGTGGGTTTAGCTTGAAGATCCATTATAATGGATTTCGAAGGTGAAGATGATTGAAGTTTGATGGAGGGTTTGAGAATAAAGAAGGCGGTTTTCAGTATTTTGAATACAATGAGACAGTGTAACGTCTGTTGTGGTAAAACAGGGTTTTTATAGGCTCAATGAAACCGCTGATGTGGCCAAACTTCTGCTTATATGAGCAGACGTGGCAATCATCTGATGGATGAAACATCTGGTGGAGAACAGCTGTTTTTGGCAAACAACTGATACAAACAGCTGATGGATCCAACTGTTTTTTTTGTATAGATATAGTATATATATATATAAGGAGACAGTTGTTTTATCTGAACAGATGTTCTGAAACAGATTTTTCAACTAACAGTTGTTTTATCTGATCAGATGTTTTGAAACAGATTTTTCAACCAACAGTGGATATGGATGAAACAGTGGTTGTTTTATCTGATCAGATGTTATAAACAGATTTTTCAACCAAAAAGCTATTTAACAAATTTGATTTTCTGAAACATTTTATTATGATTTATTGAAAATTTTATTTGTTTAATCCATGTTTAACATACCAATTCTGGAAATCAGATTTGTAAAGGTAGATGTGTCTAAAGCTTTTGTTAACACATCTGCCAACTGATCCTCTGTTGGGACATGGTGCAGAGAAATCAAACCTTTTTCATAGCTGTCTCTGACAAAATGATGTCTTATGTCAATGTGTTTGGTAGTGGAATGAGAGACTGGATTTTTGATGATATTTTCAGCAGCTTGACTGTCCAACATGAGTGGAGTCCGAAGTGCAGTTATCCCAAAATCCAGTAATTGATTTTGAAGCCACATGAGTTGGGCTGTACAGCTTGCAGCAGCAATGTACTCAGCTTCAGCTGTTGAAGTTGAAACAGCTGCCTGCTTTTTGCTTTGCCATGAAACTAAGGCATTCCCTAGAAATTGGCACCCTCCTGATGTGGATTTTCTTGTGGTGTGACAGCCAGCAAAGTCACTATCTGAATAACCTGAAAGCTCAATGTTTCCATTTGCAGGATACCAGATACCAAGTGTGGGAGCACCTTTGAGGTATCTGAATATCCTTTTCACAGCAATAAGGTTTGACTTTCTGGGTGAAGCCTGGGATCTGGCACAGACACAGGTAGCAAACATAATGTCTGGCCTAGATGCAGTTAGGTACAGTAAAGACCCAATCATACATCTATAATGTGTTTGATCAACGAGTTCATCCTTGTCATCAATAGTGAGCAGCTTGACTATACTCATGGGTGTGCTACATGGCTTACAATCATTCATCTCAAATCTGGTTAATAAATTCTTTACATATTTGTTTTGGTGAATGAATGTGCCATTTTGCAGTTGTTTCACCTGAAGACCAAGGAAACACTGAAGCTCACCCATGGCACTCATCTCAAACTCTGCTGTCATGAGTTTTCTGAACTCTTCACACATTTGGTTACATGTGGATCCAAAAATGATGTCATCCACATATATTTGAACAATCATTAAGTGTTTCCCTTTCCATTTAAAAAATAAAGTTTTGTCAATTTTACCTCTTGTGAAGCCAATGGATAAGAGAAATGTGGAAAGAGTTTCATACCAGGCCCTTGGTGCTTGTTTGAGTCCATACAAAGCTTTGTTGAGCTTGTAGACATAGTCAGGATGGAATGTGTCTTCAAAACCAGGTGGCTGACATACATAGACCTCCTCCTGAATTTTTCCATAAAGGAAAGCACATTTGATGTCCATCTGATACACCTTTATGTTGTGGTTGGCAGCAAAGGCTAAAAAGAGTCTGATGGCTTCTAGTCTTGCTACAGGAGCAAAAGTCTCATCATAATCTATTCCTTCTTCTTGTCTGAAGCCTTGAACCACAAGCCTGGCTTTATTCTTGACAACAATACCCCTTTCATCAGTCTTGTTTTTGAAGACCCACTTTGTTCCTATAGGACAAACATCCTTAGGAAGTGGTACAAGCTCCCATACTTGTTGTCTTTTGAATTGAAGGAGTTCTTCTTGCATGGCTTCTACCCAATTGTTGTCTTTCAGTGCCTCTTGGTACTTGACAGGTTGTGTGAGGGATAAGAAACCTGCAAAAAGACAGATATTTGAGGATTGGCTTCTTGTGAGCACCCCCTCTCTGATGTTGCCAATGATCTGGTCTGGTGGATGAGCTCTTAAGTAAATAAGATCTCCTGATATGGGACAATGGCATTTTGAGGTGATGGACAGAGGTTTGGTGACTCTGTTGGTGTAACATCTGTTGGTACTTCTGTAGTGCCATCAGATGTTTGGAATGGTAATGGAGGAATGGGTCCAAGTGGTGTGAAACTTGACTGACTTTTGTCAACAGATGATTGACTTTTGTCAACAGATGATAGATCAGTGGTTGTGAGGGGTGAAGCAGTGGTTTGAGGATAAGACTGGCCAACAGTGGTTGACACAGCTGTGGCAGAGTTTTGACAATTGTTTTGAACAGCTGCTTCCTCTGAGGCAGAATAGACTTTGTAGTGACTGGGGATCACAACATCTGTTCTGTAATCTTGCTGTGGAGACTGTGGAATACCTGCATTGTTAGCTTTAACAGTGATATCTTCAAATTTGAATTTACCTAAATCAAATAGTTCAGCAGGGTTTGCAGGGATTTTTAGGGATGAAATTTCATTGAACTTTACATTCAGAGTTTCTTCTATTGTCTTGGTCCTTGTGTTAAACACTTTATAGGCCTTGGCAGTAGAAGAATATCCCAGAAAATAACCACAGTCTACTTTGGCTGCAAATTTTGAAATGGAATCTTTGAGATTTAAAATGAAACATGGGCAGCCAAAGATTTTGAAAAATGAAATTAATGGTTTGATTTTGAACAAAATTTCATAAGCAGTTTTTTGATGTCTGGGGTTGATCAAAACTCTGTTTTGAACATAGCAAGCAGTGTTTACAGCTTCTGCCCAAAAGGACAGTGGCAAGCCAGAATCTGCTAGCATGGTTCTTGCAGCTTCTATAAGAGTTCTATTTTTCCTCTCAACCACCCCATTTTGTTCTGGTGTTCTTGGGATGCTGAACTGCCTCACAATCCCTTTTGACACACAGAAGTCATCCAACTCCTTATTTTTAAACTCTGTTCCATTGTCACTCCTGAAGACTTTTACTGGCAAGTCATATTGTTTTTCAACTTTGGTGACAAAGTCCTTCAATATACCTGCAGTCTCATCCTTAGAATGTAAAAAGTAAGTCCATGTAAACCTAGAAAAATCATCAACTATGACAAGACAAAATCTCTTTCTTCTTAGACTCATGATTTTAACAGGGCCAAACAAGTCCATGTGCAACAGTTGTAGACACTGACTAGTTTTGGACTCATCAATGGATTTGTAAGAGCTTTTATGTTGTTTCCCTTTTAAGCAAGAAACACAATGCTCATCACATTTAAATTCTTTTGATGGTAAACCTCTGACAAGGCTTTGTTTGGAGAGTGTGTTGATAGTATTAAGGTTGGTGTGACCCAATCTCCTATGCCACAATTCTGTCTCCTTAGTGGAGGTAGCAGAAAACAGACAGATATTTGCCATAGGATTGTCCTTTAACATATCAACAACATACACATTGCCACTTCTATGAGCAACAAGTTGTGCTTTGCTCTCAGCAATAATGGTATCAATCTTTTTCACCACTTCTGGCCCAATAATCTTACAAGATTTCTTTGTGAAAAATGAGCCATAACCTTTGTCACTCATTTGTGAGACACTCAGAAGATTAAACTTGAGATTATCAATAAGATTGACATTTTCAAACTTGAGTTTTCCAGCTTGTACAGTCCCTGAACCCAACACCTTACCTTTAGAATCATTACCAAAGGATATATCACCCCCTCCATGAGCCAAGAAGTCCAGAAGAAGGGCTCTACATCCTGTCATGTGCCTGGAGCCTCCACTATCTACATACCAAAGACTATCTAAACAAGCAGAAGCTCCCTGCACATCAGTAAATGATTAGTTTTGGTGAGTGTCCAAAGCCAGTTTGGCTTTGGATGGGTCCTCAGACCTTTCAGACTCAAGCTTTGGAAGGTGATCAGTGGTTTGGACCAATTTCTGAATTAAGTTCAACAACTGCTGCTGACCATTTGCTAGTGCTTGAGTGTCAACACTTGGTGCAGCAGTTGTTTGATCACTTCCTGACATATGATAATACCCATATGGATTTCTGTTCACTCTTGGTTTAGAGGGTCTTTTTGGCTCCTCATAAACATGTGGCAGACTGTGACATGGAGGTTGACCATAACCTCTTGGGTATTTGCTTGTGGGTGGAGCATCTGTTACTTGGACATCTCTAGAAGCAGATGTTTCAAGCCTTTTTGTAACAGATGTTTCGACAGGGGTGAAGGTCTGTTTGGGTTTTCCTTTTGAAGTACTAACCACAGGGTTTGCAAGAGTTTTTGCTTTGTATTCTTGTATTTTTACATCAAAATTTTTGAGATACAAGAACTCTTTGGTCTTGTAATTCTTTTTCCCACATATTGAGCATGTGGCTTTGGAATCACATTCACTTGTTCCTTTGTTAATGTCATATGCTTTTAGAAGAAAACAGTTTTTAGTGACATGATTCTTCTTTTCACAGAAATCACAGAACAAGTTGACAGTCTTTTCTTTCTTCTTTCCCTTTTCAGCCTTCTTTTCAGCAGATGTTTGAGCATCTGCTGGAAGATTTTTCAGGGGAATGACTTTTGCCAAGGGAATGACCTTTGCCTGAGGAGTTGTCTTTCCCTCAGGTGTTTTGAAATAAACAGGTTTAAAATTCTCAAGAGTATCACACTCATCAGACCAAGTAGGTTTAAATTCATACTTTTCAAGTTCAGTAAAAGATGAGGAACCTTCTGGTTTTTCAAGAACAATCTTCTTACCATTTGGTTCAGTGATTTTAATCTCTTGACCCTGCAGGTTTGTTGGTACTACCTCAACAGACTTTTGACTCTTTTTGTCAGTATTTTCAAAGGCTGGAGCAGTGGTTTCAAAACCAAAGCCAAACTTCACATGACTTTTAGTTTGTTTGTTGAGTAGCATTTCAAAACCTCTACATGATTCCACCCATTTCTCACATTCAACTTGGGTGGACTCAAGCTCACTCTTACAACTTTGATATTTTGCTATCATAGTTTGGAGCTGGTCTTTGGTTATGGTTGCTTCATGTTTTAAGCTGCTTATTTCAGATTCTTTTGCAGTTAAACTTGTTTTTAAATCTTTTGTAAGTTTTTCAAATTTAACTTCATCATCCAAAATTTTCTTTCTAAGGTTTTCATTCACCTCTTTGATGTTAGCAAATGCTATCACACACTTGTCAGAACACAACTCTTTAAGAATTTGAGGAGATACCTTAGCAGCAGCCATCAATGCACAATCACACTTGCACTCACAGTCATCAGATGCACCCCAGGGATCTGTGAGATTCACAACCTCTTCTTCAGGTTTTTCACCTGTAACAACTTCACTAACAACATCATCAGTCACAACATCAGATTCAGTTACCACCTCCTCAGATTCAATCTCATCCACCATGGCCATGAAACAAAAATTTTCTGGTTCATTTTCAGCTTTGGCAACTAGTGCAAAATTTTCATCTGTTAGCTCATCAGGTAGACTGCTCCAATCAACAAGACCTTGTGTAAAGAAGCTCTGTTGACTGGTCTCTGCAGGAGCAGAGGATGGAGCAACAGTCGTTTGCACAGGTGCTTGAGCAACAGGTGTTTGCACATAGTGGATCTGAGGAACAGTGGTTTGGACATACTGGACAGGAACAGTGTTTGAGGACTGTGCAAAATGAGCAGTGTTTTGCACATTTGGTCCAGGGGCATTATAGGAATTCTGATAAGTGTTGGTCTGTGGTCTTTGATTTGGGTAGGTTATCATAGGTGTACCATGTTGACCCCTACATTCCCTAGCAAAATGACCAAGTCTATGACATTTGTAACACTTTATCTTTGATTTATCCAACCCAACCTTAGATCTGCCAGTTAACCCTGGAAACCTTCTCCCAGTTTTCTTGTAAAAATTATTAGTTCTTACACTGAGAAGGGCCAATTGGTGCATAATGTCCATTTCTTCCAAATCATCAGGGTCAAAGTATTTCAGGTCATCATACTCAAAGGATATATTGTCAGATGCCTGGATATCACCACCACTTGCTGTGAAAGCATAGTTTGGTGAATAAGAATCAGAGTTAAAACCTGAGTTAAAACCTGAAGTTATGTCAATGAAATGATCATAACTCTGATCCTTAGTGTTTCCAGGCACCTCATCATGACCCAAAAGTGTTGTATTCCCAAATACATAGTCATCAGACACTTTTCCAGAGTCCTGGAGCTTCTTTTTCTGGTTAAGCTCTCTCTCATAGGTCAAGAGCTTACCATGAAGCTGGGTCAGTGATAGGTCTTTAAATCCAATTGAGTTTCTCATTACAATAGCAATAGTGTCCCATTTGTCTGGTAATGATCTTAAAAACCTATGGTTCAAGGTTGAATGAGGGTAAGTAAGACCAACCAATTTTAGTTCACTAATTAAGCAATTAAACCTCTCAAACTGTTGAGTTAATGACTCTCCTTTGACATGACTGAATGTTTCATATTGTTGGTTAAGTATTTCACAATTGTTTTCAATAACCTCCTCAGTCCCACCAAACTATTTTTTCAGTGCATCCCACAACTCCTTTGCACTGTTACAGTGTAACAACCCAGCATATATATCATTGGGTAGAGCCATGGCCACAATACTGAAAGCCTTAGCATCTAACTCAATTTTCTGAAAATCCTGGTCGGAGTAGTTTTCAAGTTTCTTTGGCTCAAACACCTTGGGATCTTCAGTACTCGGTACAGTCGGAACATGTGGTCCGAAGATAACCGACTTCCAACACCCAGTGTTTTGTTGAGCTAGAACATGGCTCATCCGACGTTGCCAGATATTGTATTCAGATCTGACAAGCATCGGTGGCTTGTTGTTCGTGCCAGTGTTATGTGGATCGTGATTGATTGAAGCCATTCTCTGATTTTTCAAAAAACAAAGTCTGTTTAAAAACGGTTGAAACGAAATTAAACTATTACTCTGTTTTCAATCCAGCAGACAAACGATATCAATAATTGTGAGCTGATTATTAAATTGATTTGTTAGATCGAATTTAATTGACCAAGCTCTTATACCAATTGTTAGGATCTGAGTTTGATTGTTTTGATTGTTTAACTAATTATGATAATAATGAAATGAAAATAGAATGAAAGTGCAGCGGAATAATAAACTGTTAATCAAAACAAGAGAGTAAATGTTTTCAGATCGAAAGCTTTCATTTATCTAAAAGATTACAATCGTACAATTACTCCCCCTCAGCCTGATCACACAGAGTTTGTCTGAGAGAATGTTTGTGTGTGTGATGCAATAGAACAGTACAAGCACTGTTCTATTTATAGACAGACTCAAACTACTGATGACCTAAGCTGACGTCACCTAAGACAATGACCTCTAACAGAATAACAAACATAAACATCTTCCTATTACAAACTACTGTTACATTGAAAGCACTGATAGTAAACAGCTGTTGTAGATAAACTCTGATGGTCTTGTATCCACTGCTGAAGCCTAAGTGCTGTTGGCTCCAGCAGTGCTTTGGTCTTCAGTACTTGTATCAGCAGTTGTTCTTCTCGTGGGTAGTATAGTTCTTCTCGTGAACCTTAAGCTAACGAGAAGCATAAGCGATAACCTTCTCGCGTTGCAACAACACACAACCGAGACCCCAGATAAAAGCATCAAAGTAAACGACAAAATCATCTATCCCTCAGGCAAGGATAATATGGGCGCAGAACAGAGTTTAAGCTTCGGCATCTGAAATGCCGACTCCTGAGAATCACCCCAGTCGAACTTTTGGTCCTTCTGGGTAAGAGATGTGAGGGGTTGAGCAATCTTCAAAAATCCCTCAATAAAACGGCGATAGTAACCCACGAGACCTAGGAATTGCCGCACCCCAGATGGCATCTTTGGTGTTTCCCAGTCTTTGATAGCTTCTATCTTAGCTGGATCGACATGTATCCCCTGCTCATTAACCACATGACCAAGGAATTGGACTTCACGCAACCAGAAGTCACACTTTGAGAACTTAGCGTAAAGCCGTTCTCTTCGCAAGAGTTCCAAGACAAGTCGCAAGTGTTCCTCATGGTCCACCCTACTCTTGAAATAGATCAGAATGTCGCCAATGAAAACAATGACGAACTTATCAAGATAAGGCTTGCCAACACGGTTCATCAAATCCATAAATACTGCTGGGGCATTAGTGAGACCGAAAGGCATGACCAAGAACTCAAAATGGCCATACCGGGTACGAAAGGCAGTCTTTGGAATATCAGCTTCATGCACCCTAAGCTGGTGGTATCTGGATCTTAGATCGATCTTTGAATAGTAGCTGGAACGGTGAAGCTGGTCGAACAAATAATCAATACGGGGAAGAGGGTAACAATTCTTGACCATCACCTTTTTCAGCTCACTGTAATCAATGCACATATGAAGGCTTCCATCTTTATTCTTGACAAAAAGGATAGGGGCTCCCCTCGGAGACTAACTAGGTCGAATAAAACCCTTTTCTAATAACTCCTACAACTGGTTGGACAATTCCTGCATCTTAGGAGGTGCAAGACGATAGGGGGCTCGAGCAATAGGGGTAGCACAGGTGTAAGATCAATACTAAACTCAATATGACGTTGAGGCAGAAGACCAGGTAAATCATCAGGAAATACATCAGAAAAGTCACGCACAACAGGAATGTCTTCGATCTTCTTCTCTTCAGCAGATGATACAGAAACAAGAGCCAGAATGGCGGTATAACCCTTCTGAAGATACTTGTAAGCCTTCATACAAGAAACAATACTCAAAGGAACACCACTCTTCCCACCAAAAACCGATAAAATCTCACCATCAGGGAGTGGAAGTCGAACGATCTTATCAAAATAAACAATCTCGAAATGATACAAGGATAACCAATCCATACCCACAACAACGTCAAAACTACCCAAATCAACCGGCATAAGATCAATGGGGAAAGACAAACCTGATAGCTCAAGGAGACACTCCCTACAAACGTGTGTAGCCTCGATTTGTTTATCGTTGGCCAAATCTACCAAGTACTTTGCCTCTAAAGGTGTAGGTACTATTCCTAGCAACTGACTAAATGTAGCATATATGAAACTCTTATCGGCACCAGAATCAAACAAAACCGAAGTATAGCGATCGTTAAGAAGGAACGTACCGGTAACTGTGTCTGGATCCTGTCGGGCTTCCCCCAAACCAATGATGAAGGCACGAGCATTCCTGCCACCACCTCCGTTGTTCCCATTACCATTTCAGTCCTTCCCATTATCCGCTTGCTTCATCTTAGGACAATCACGCTTGAAATGTCCATCCTGACCACGGTTATAGCATCCCTGGTTAGGCTGAGGAGCTGCTGGAGGAACAGACTTATCATTCAACTTGACCCGACAATTTTGCACCTCATGACGGGTTTCCCACACTGCTGACACTGAAACTTGTGGCACTGACCATAATGATGGAAGTTACACTTGTTACACTTTGGGTAACTACCAACATAAGAACCAGACTTTTTCCCTGACTGGGCCCCAGAAGAATTAGAAGATTGAAACTTCTTCTGTTGCTGCAGCTGCGGATGAGATGCAACGGAGTTCTTCATAGAGCTATCCCACTTCCTCTTGTTGCTATCAGGGGCCTTCTGAGCTGCACCCCTCGGAGGTAAGACACCTTCTTGAACCTTCTGATTGGTAAACTTATGAGCTAACCTCATAGTCCCTTGTTGAGTAGAAGAATCATTTGCAGTCACCAACCCACGAACTTCCGACACTAACCCAGCAATATAGTGCTCAATCCTCTTATACATTAGTGTAGTCAACTCCAGACACATAACTGCAAGTTCATGATGCCTAGTCGTATACTCCTCGATCTCTGATCCCACCATCTTGTGATTCCACAGCTCATGCTCCAACTTCTGCACCTCGTCTCGAGGGAAATACTCACTCTTCAAACGGTAAACAAACTCATTCCATGGCATGGCATTGGCTTCCCCCAAGCCAAGAGTCTGAGTAGTAAAGTTCCACCATGTCAGAGCAGGACCTTCCAAGGTACCTGAAGCATACGTCACATGATCCACTGCCGGGCAGTGGCAAATAGCAACACAAACTCAATCTTCTCTAACCATCTGAGCAGTCCCACTGCTCCCTCAGTCCCACTAAGACTATGAGGCTTGCAATCCATAAATATTTTAAATGTACACACGGGTTGCAAATTATGAGGTAGTGGTGGATTAACAACATTCCCTATACAAACAATAAACATTGCCTCACCAAAACGAATCAAAGTACTAGAAAATAGGTAAGAGTAGTAGTAATAAAATTACCACCGAGGCCCTGCTGAGCAGCCTAGATTGAAGCAAGAGTAATAGACACCTGCTCCTGGACCAAGTTGTTCAGCTCATCATGGGACAAATTGATATTACCACGACCCCCAGTGCGACCACCGCCGCCACCACGACGTCCACCAATGTGACCACCACGACGACCAACGCGAACTCCTAACATCTTCTGGCACACACAAAGAACAAAACATTCAGAATCATCACTAGTATAGATCCACTAGTAAGTATGATATAGAATTATCCTGATCAGACTAATTCTTATCAACTACCAATCATCCGATCAAGATATCATAAGAGTCTCTAAGTGAAAAGCCACTCAGAGGTGTTCCGTTACAAGTACGAGTGCAAGAGAGTGTGCGTGTAGGCAAGTGTGTCCATTGGTGCATAGAAGGCAGATGTCCGAACCCTGGACAGATCTCTAAAATACGCCAAAGCCACCCCAATGTACACCACTGTCGGGCAAGGATCTACGAGCTAGCCTCTTCGTCTTCAATACCCGAAGATGAAGAAAAGATATGAGATAGAAACAAATAAAAGACAGAATAGATGATGCAACACATAATGATGATGATACCGACACCCCGAAAAGGTTAGTATTTTTCACACTTACAACGACTCATAAGTGTGAGACCGTCTAGTGTGTGAGACTCGGCTATAGACTAGACTCTACATGTAGTCCTAGTTCACTATACACATTGGCTCTGATACAATTCTGTCACACCCTTTAATTCCACTTGCGAAGTTTTACCGCGGGGGCGTGACATATCAGGATCCAAGTCAACGGTCCCAATAAACGACCACTATATGATATGAAAAAAACGTAATGAAAGCAAACCGAGCAGTTTTAAAAGTTTACACAATCCAAAACAATCACAACGAAAGCAAGTTAAAGTTTACACCCTGAATCCAAAGGTGATTAGTTCAAAACATGAAAGTAATGTTTGACCATGCAAGACACATGAGACTCAGTGCGTCTAGCCTCTCTGCTACCTTAGCAACATGAGAAAACATGCAATGTTAGTCAACACATACAGTGCCGGTGAGTCACAGAGTTTTAAGTTTGCAAAAGTAAGTTTGTAAAACCAGACCGAACAATCCGTACATCTATACATGATGCTAGCTAGACATCGTTACATGATACTAAAGTGTCGTGCACCACTGCTGAATGTTAGAATTCCTAAATACCTGCCACCGGACATCACCCGGTGTCGTATGTTCGATAGGACAAATATAGGACAAATACGCACCTGTCCGACCTCCAGTCGACCCGAGTGGGGCTTGCCGGGCCCAATAGATCTATTCACACTTTCCCCGCTATGTATCCACATATTAATGGTTCACAAGTTAAGAGAACTTTAATTATGTAATGTTACCTAGTACCCATGTGATATAATGTAATATGGTGGTCTAAAAGTTCGTAATGTTCGTACCACATGTTTCTCCCCCAAATATGAAAACAGTAAAATGTGGGACTGTGACACTCACCTTAGGTTGTGTCTTCTTAAAATAGAATAACCGACAATGAACTGATAGTCCTTAATACCGGCGACCTATCATAAAGTATGTGTAAGTGTTTTGACTAATAACCCATTAGTTAACTAGTCCCCGATTGTCCAGATCACGACTATGTATGTTTGAAAATGTGTTTAAACATTAACCCGACACACAAGACAGACTCGACATCCCGTTGGTGACCCGTCACATCAGTTGATCAAGTATACATAGTTTACATACAAGAAATGCACATATAACACTTAGTTTACATCAAATTTCCATTTCTGCAGTCGAAGGTTCGAAACAAAAATATAAATTTTGGTTCGTTCCTTTATATGGGTCGAATGGGATTCCAGTAATTTGGTTCGACCCTTCGATGGGTCGAATGAAAATTTGGTTCGACCCAACTTCAGCTTAATCAATTAAACAGACAAAATCCCAGCAAATATGGTCGAAACCTTCACGAAATGCGACAAATCACAACAGTCAACTTTATCTTTTCTATCCTCATGAAACCCTACCATTTATACTCATAAATTTGTCCATTTCACATAAGAATTTACAACTTACCCAAAATAGCAATATTATTGAAATGTCACTTCAATTGCATGAAAACGTTACTTAAAATGGAAACTATCAAAATAACATCTTATACAGACCAAATAATCACATGTTTATAAGTATTAGTGAATATCTAATCATATCATCATCATCATCGCCATGAACAAACCCTAGATCAAGCATAAAATCCCCAAAATGAGTGAAAATCCATTAAACTTCAATTAGACATCAAAACACCCATAAATCTTGTTCCAATTCAGTCCTTAATCATCTATATAACATCTATACATCGTTTCATAACATATAACACATAAACAAATCATGCAACATCATTAATATTTGGGTTTTTTTATAAGAAAACTCACTATCCAAGTATGGATTTAGTTTAGAAAGATCTTAGAAAGGTTTTTATTCATGAAAACTCATTTGAATCAGATCTGGACAGTTAAGGTTTTATAAAAAAAAGGTATGAAATTTAATTAAAATGGGTTAGATGATGAATACACCTTGAATCTTCACTTGTTTTGATTATAGAACGTGTTTTAGCTTTAGGATCTGAAAAACGAGGGCAAAAACTCCTTTCTACAGGTTTGGGGTTGAGAGAGAGCACTTAGAGGCGAGTTAGGGTTGTGAAATGGTGAAAATGAGGCAAAGTGTTATATTTATTGTTAGGATCTGAGTTTGATTGTTTTGATTGTTTAACTAATTATGATAATAATGAAATGAAAATAGAATGAAAGTGCAGCGGAATAATAAACTGTTAATCAAAACAAGAGAGTAAATGTTTTCAGATCGAAAGCTTTCATTTATCTAAAAGATTACAATCGTACAATTACTCCCCCTCAGCCTGATCACACAGAGTTTGTCTGAGAGAATGTTTGTGTGTGTGATGCAATAGAACAGTACAAGCACTGTTCTATTTATAGACAGACTCAAACTACTGATGACCTAAGCTGACGTCACCTAAGACAATGACCTCTAACAGAATAACAAACATAAACATCTGCCTATTACAAACTACTGTTACATTGAAAGCACTGATAGTAAACAGCTGTTGTAGATAAACTCTGATGGTCTTGTATCCACTGCTGAAGCCTAAGTGCTGTTGGCTCCAGCAGTGCTTTGGTCTTCAGTACTTGATTTAGCAGTTGTTCTTCATCAGACCTTTGGTCAGCAGTTGTTCTTCATCAGTTGTTTATTCAGCAGTTCTTTGTATCAGCAGTTGTTAAGCAGTTGTTTGGATAGAACAGTTGTTAGGGTCAGCAGTCTTTTGGGAGAAGTAAGTTGTAAAGACTGTTTATTCAAAGGATCAAACTGTTAGCATATTTTGGCTTTCTAATCATCTGTTCTTCTCCAGGTCAGCAGACCCAACATTTATACCCAGTTCCCATTCGCAACCTCATAGGGTCGAACCAAAATTATCAGTTTTGGTTCGTGCCTTCAGATTTTCTTTCGCACCCTCCATAGGGATTAATGAAAATACAGACTCCTTGTTTGGCCATTTAACATATGTTAACACAACACATAAACATGCATTTACAACTATCTAATTTCACTAATAACAGGACTCAAGACTCGTGTGTGTGTTTCCCCTAGTGATTCTCCAACCCATTGAACCCTGGACAATACGTAAGTGTAAATCAACTCCCGATGATTCCCCGAATCATCAAACCGACTCAACTGACCCAGTTAAGTATGTTATGTAAATGTTTTGCTAAGGTAGAATTATATGTTTGTATAAAGTATTAACCTGAGTTTGCCGGGTGTCACATCATCCCCTGTTGAAAGAATTTTCGTCTCGAAAATTTCTCAAAGCCTGAAAGGAAAAGACGAAAAGAAATTAAAATTTTCCAGTTGTTATATAGAAGGTCGTAATATATATTTTTTTCACCTACCAAAGGGGTGTTGGTCCATTGGTAAAGGCAAAGCTTTAAAACATCTAAGTTATGGGACGTCTTGGGTTCAAATCCCAAAAACCTCAGAATTAAAAAGAAATTAACTTTTAAAGAATATATTTTTTTCACCTAAATACACACGTTCCATTTGATATTACTTTTTTCACTTTATCATCATATAAAATTATATTCTACTTTAATGACAACCACACACACACACACACACACACACACACATATATATATATATATATATATATATATATATATATATATATATATATATGATTGGGATCATATGAGAACCCACCTGAGTTGTGAGAACTAGAGAACTCATTTGGACCATTCACCAAGTGACACATCACCACCTTTATAATTTTTTGTATTTTTTTAATTAGGGGCAATAAAGTCTTTTACACACAATATATATGGGTATTTTAGTAATAACACCCCAACCCACCCCACCCCACCCCACCCCAAGTAACCTATTTTAAATAACAATAATAATATTAATAATAATAGTAATAAAAACTCGCATCCCTCTCTCACACACACACATTAGACTCTCTCTCTCTCTCTCTCTCTTTCTCTCTTTAAAAGAAGAAGAAACGATCTAGTGGTTCAAGGTAGGAGGTGGGTTCAGACGAGGTGGTGGTGTTTGGTGGTCCAGACGAGGTGGTGGTCCGATGATGGTGACAGAGGGAAGAGGTGGTCCGATGATGGTTTTGCAGGTGGTTCGATGGTGCAGGTGGTTAGACTGTGGGGGTGGTCGATGGGTGGTTGAGGCTGGTTTGTTGGGGGTGAGTCGATGGGTGGTTGACGGGTAGATTTGATGTGAAACAATGGCGTAGGAAGGTAGATATGATGGTTTTGATTATGATGGCGAAGGTGCAGAGGGGTCGATGGTGGGAGATGGTGTAGAGGGGTCGATGGTGGGAGACGGTAGTGGTGGCAGGTGGTGGGTTGATGGGTTTGACTGTGGGGGTTTGCAGGTGGTTCGATGGTGGGTTGATGATGGTGATGGTGGGCTGATGATGGTGGTCCAGAGGGATTAAGGATCTTAAGCCATGGCAAAGTCCAAGCTACTACTGCATGTAAGACCCCAACCCGTAATCATGCAATTAACGCCTAATCTTACGAGTTTTTACCTTACTTAAACCACTCCTGATTAAAACTTTAATATTTATTATAAATTCAAACCATTAAGATCAAATACATATTTCATTCCCACAAATTTTTACATTTTAATACTTAAAACATACACTAAGATTTTGCGTTTTAACGGGAGTTCTTTGAATTCTAATGCGAAAGCTTGATGAGTGTTCGGGTGTGTTCGGCTATTTTTGCGACTTGATCCTTGCTCCGGGACTTCCATCACATGCTTACCTAACACCATTACACAAAGAATGGTTAGTGGGTTTTACTAGAATGCATTTTAATGGTATGATAGTCTTTGCATGTCGAAACGGAACGAACTAGGCCAAACGGCCCTATATCAGGAGAACAAACTGCTGCAACTTTTGCGCAGCATCTGTTTGGGTCGCTTTTACCCCTTCTAAAACCCAAAATCTGACTTCGACTTTCAAATAAGAATTGTTCTACGCTCAGAGGGCTTTCCAGGCATATAAAGAACACCTCCTAACGATTTTATATGGATTTTTGAAAATCGGGTTGTCAAACCGAACGGCCATTCGCCCATGCGAACACCCATTCACATAGACACGAAGCATTTCAGACCTTCTGTAATGACCGAATGGCCGTTCACATAGCCCGAACGGCCGTTCACTTCTACTGCTGCTTGTTTGGTGATTTTAAAGCATGGGAATCATGTCGCAATCGCATTTCATGATTCCCAATGCCTAAATATTGACTTGCCGACTAAATAAACCTTTTTGACTGAAATTATAGCCCAGCTCATGATGCCATGACCCGGTTCCTAGTTTTATGTGTTTATGTCGATTTTTACCCAAATCGACCCGTTAAGGCCTTGAATCAACAAGGTGCTATTTGACCACATAAAATGCTTACAGTTAATGTTGTCAAGTCGTTAGACACTTGATCAAATAAAGCGTTTGCCCGATTGTTTCAATATGATTTAGTTTCTTTCACTTAACACTTAGTAAATCTTTAAATTCCCAAAATGCCCCTTTATAGCCAAATCTTTAATTTTAGCCATCCATGGCGACATTTTTTATTCAAACCCATTGCTTTTGACTCATTGACTTGTTTAAAACCCTCTAAGTCATTTCTATCGTTTCCCATGAATGTTCTAATTTAGTCAATTCTAAGCGCATTAGCGCGTTTAGACATAGCTATGGAAATAACTTACTTGATTTGCACCCACACTTCATGTGGGTAGTTTTAGTACCCATGTTGCTTTGCCCGAAGGCGTTTAATTAGCTACGGACTTACCGGTGGCCTTGACCCCTATCCATACCTTGTGCTTATCCTCCATGATTCTTAGCATCAAGCGTGCATGCGCAAGTGCATTTACCTGCGTGTTTTCTAAATAGACACATTAATTTCTCGGAACTCAAATGGTAATACTTTGCCATTTGATCTGTTTAACCTCATGAATCTTAATGCTTGAAATACAAGCACCAAGTATTGGACTCACATGGTGAGGGCATCACCATTTGACACGTTTAGACTCATCGTTCATAATACTAAGTTATCCAAGCTTTTATTTTTGGTTCAAGTGTCACAAACTTGACCCATATAACAACATACTTAACGACTTTTTCAAATGATTTGATTGACCCATTTTGGATTAAAACATCATTTCTTACATATCATTATTAATTGACCCGTTTGATGAATTTCACCATTTGGTCACCACTCATGATTTCAATTAATCTCATAAACCTTGAATTATTGTGAGTCTACATAAATGAATCCACTTAATGAATTTCACCCCTTGGGGTTTGTCTTTAGTATACACTCAAGAGATAACACCAATATATACAACACGTAATCCATGTCATAGTCTAGTAGTGTAAGTAGAACTTACCTCATATCCGTTCTTGCTTGCATACGCATCCGCCTTGCATCCCTTTGACCCGTTTGCTCCCTCTTTGTTGTACCTAACTTAGGGATGAGTCAAACTTGGAATTATTTCACTATCCATAAATTCATGTATTCATCATCAATTCTAGCTAAACCCATAGCTACCTTCTCATATCAAGTATGCGATTAATTTAGCGTATTGCTAACCAACATTACATACAAATGATAGCATTCACATGATTCAATTTCTTAGTTTCATTAGTTCCCGCCTAATTGGCATTTACTCAAACACTTGGTGTGCCCCCACCAATTTAATGGATTTTCATGAGTTTAAGTTTAGCCAAAGCATACTCATATATCAAATCATCATCATATCATATGGTTTAGACCATTTTGCCTAAATTTCTCATTATAACAACTTCAGAATATTCCCATGATTACTAGATGTATGTGGGTTCAACCTAGAGGATTAACCCCAATTTCATAAGTTAACATATTCATATGCATATAATCAAACACACATATTAAATGTGATTTGTAACCAAATTATACATGTTTAAGGCTCCCCAAGACTAGGGCAACCCATATTAATCATCAATTCTACGTTTTTATCAAAACCCTAGATTTTCATAGAAATAAAAAAACGATTTATGGCATCAATTTCGGCCAATAAAAGGTACCTTGATGTTTATTAAGCCTTAGATGATCCTTTTCTTGCTAAAGCATCGAAAAGCCCCTTGATTTGGCTTGGATTTGAGCAAGGATTTGTTGTTTAGGGTTTGGAGGTGAAGGAGAATGTTTCTCCTGGTGATATACGACACACACACACAAGTGTGTGTGTTCTTCCCCTTTTTATTATTGTTAACACACAAGTTTGCCATTTTGGCAACTATGGTCCCTTTAAAATCCCCGAATGTCATTTTCTAGTGAAACTTAGCTAATCAAGCTAGGTTTTCTTGTAATATTTGCTCATTTATAAGATTGGTAACATTAAATAGGTTAGTTTCATATTAGAACATAACCCAAGTTCTTATCGTTCGAGTCTCGTTTTATTATTTTGCTAATCACGCCTAATGACGTAATTAAGCGAAACAGTTGATTTTGGGGTGTTACACTGCACCCATGTTGTTGGTCCCAAAACACATATTCAAAAAGTAAGATCAAAATAATCAAGTTCAGTCCCATTTACTATGTATTATTATTATTATTATTATTATTATTATTATTATTATTTCTATTATTATTATTATTATTATTGTTGTTGTTGTTGTTGTTGTTTCTGTTATTGTTATTATTATTATTATTATTATTAATGATATTATTTGTGAAAAGATAGGATTCTTATGTTAAAAATTTTGGGTTTTGTCAGAAGATGATGCTGTGAAGATGATGTTAAACACACCAGTTTACACCAGTGTAAATATGAATGTATAGATGTTTGATGTAAGAAAACACTAGTGTAAAACACCAGCTTAGTGTAAATATGAATGTATAGATGTCTGATGTAGGAAAACACTGGTGTAAAACACCAGTTTACACCAGTGTAAATACGAATGTAAAGCACACTATCTTTATAGTTTGGTTTTTTACACTAGTGTATTTTTGTAAAAGTTTGTGTATGGCAGAATTTACACTGGTGTAAATAATTACACCAGTGTAAATCATCCTCATCATATGTTTGTTTGGTTTTTTACACCAACGTAATTTTGTAAAAGTTTGTGTATGGCAGATTTACACTGGTGTAAATAATTACACCAGTGTAAAAACGAGAGTGAGATAACAGAATGTACAATTTAATTTTTTGTTTTAAAAAAGTAAATTTATTAAAAAAAATAAAATAAAGTTTTAAAAAAATGAATATTTTAATAATGGAATAAAAAATTAAATGATATTATATTAATTCTTTTTCTCCCATGCTTTTTTACCTAAACACCCTTTAAAGTACTTTAATATATTAAAAAATACTTATTAATCAAGTCAAGATAAAAAGTCTCATCCTTTGATCTCAACCATTAGATCAACAAGATCAATGGTTCACATGAGTTCTCTAGTTCTCACAACTCAAGTAAGTTCTCATATTATCCATTACCAATATATATATATATATATATATATATATATATATATATATATATATGTGTGTGTGGCTCCGTCTATTGGCACCCCCCACCTTCTATTTCCACCCCCTCAAAGCGCCTCGCTTAGGCCTAAGCGAGGCGCTTTGACCTCATTCCGAGGAGGTCAGTACGAGGGGGCAGAAAAAGCTGATTTTTAATTCGAAGCGCCTCGCTTAGGCCTAAGCGAGGCGCTTCGGATCAAAAAAAAAATTTTTTTTTTTTTGGTCTTTTGAGTTAGTTTTTTGTTTTTTTTTTAATATAATTATTATAAAAAATGTTCTTTTGACAAACGTCTGGCTAACCTGAATTTCCTTTGGATCAAAATGTCAACTTTTTCCTGCCACCCTCGTATGGTTTGGGGTCCAGTTATCAATCTCACTGTCCAACAACTGAATTTTACTTACTTGCATGAAAAGTAATGATCAGGAACATTCCAAATCACCGTCCAATTTCAGCTTTTGTTTAACTCATGATAGATCCACCAAATCATTTCTTCAAGTTCATTTCACCAAAAAAGGCATAACTGTAATGATCAGAAACATTCCAAATAACTGTTCAATTTCAGCTTTTGTTTAACTATTGTAGCAACTTCCATAGAGAAGTTATCAATCTCACTGAGATGATATCTTCTCTTTAGGTTTTGGAATTACTGAGACAACTTTTCAGTTGTTATCCGAGAGATAGCGGTCAACGATGAAGACAACCTGAAAACAACCGGATACCATGGATCAGAGAGATTCAAGCTAATTAAACTCATATCTCAAGTCGGTGCAAGTTATGTTGTAGCTCATATGTTATTATCTCTTCTCTTATTCTCTCTTTCTCAAGTTCTCGATGGATTATTGCTCTCATATCATGGATCAGAGAGATTTAACCTAATTAAACTCATATCTCACTGTAATGATCAAGAATATTCCAAATAACTGTATAATTTAAGCTTTTGTTTAACTAATTTAGCAACAGTCCAAATAACTTTAATGATCGCTACGGTTAGTGGATACCATGGATCAGAGAGATTCAAGCTAATCAAACTCCGGGCAACCCTTGTTTGATTATACTCGTGTACAACCTTTATCTCTTTATGTATGAATAGTGACCCTCTGACAATGATCAGAAACATTCCAAATAACTGTAATGATCGCTACTGTTGATTGGTATATAGAGAGCAAACCGACGATCATTCAAAATTTAAAGTTACCGCTAACCTCTGCGCCATCATCGTTGACAGATATCTCTCTGAGATGATAGCTTCTCTTCAGATTCTGATTGCACCGGTGGAATTGGAATTGGAATTAATGAGACAACTTTTCAGTTTGTTATCCGAGAGATAGCGGTCAACGATGAAGACAACCTGAAAACAACCGGATACCATGGATCAGAGAGATTCAAGCTAATTAAACTCATATCTCAAGGTAGACTTAAGCACCTGAACGGGAAGTTGAAATTTTGAATGATGTTCGTCGACTGCACCGAACACTTGCTTTTGACAAATCCATTGTTGTTTCCATAGACATTCAAGCAAACAAACAAACAAAAAGATGTTCGATCGGTCTTTGACAATCCCTTAACTAGTACTACCTGAATTCAAAAGGAGGCAAATCGTTTGAAATGGTGAATACATCTTCTTTGACAGAATTGGGATCATAGATTGACCAACTTTTCATAGAGTTTTGACTTCCCATATATTTGTATCTGGTTCCATGTTGTTTGGATGATTTGCATGGAGGGTTAGAGAAGGGGAAGAGAGAAAGTTAAGGAATATTATATAGGAATTGGAGAAGACTATATAAGATAGAAAGAGTAATAATGGTTAGTTAATGTGAAAGTATTTAATATATAATGTGAAAGTATTTAATATATGATGTGAAAGTATTTAATATATAATGTGAAAGTATTTGAGGACCACGTACAATGATTTCTCAAAGTTGTACAAAGCTGGATGTTTTTACTGGAAAACCAAAACGAGCAATAAACGAAGCGAAACGGAAAGATATAATTTTCTTGGCTTTGAAACAACTTAAAAGAACAAAAAATGAATTAAAATTATTTTTTGGTGATTAACAGATAATTTTAAAGAATTAAAATAAATTCAATTTTTTTTAGAAAAATGCCAAAATGCCTCGCTTTGGTCAAAGCGAGGCGCCTGGTTGCCTCGCTTTGGCCAAAGCTAGGCACAAACAGCCTAGCTTTGGCCAAAGCGAGGCAACCAGGCGCCTCGCTTTGACCAAAGCGAGGCGTTTTGGCATTTTTCTAAAAAAAATTGAATTTCTTTTAATTCTTTAAAATTATCTGTTAATCACCAAAAAATAATTTTAATTCATTTTTGGTTCTTTTAAGTTGTTTCCAAGCCAAGAAAACTATATCTCCCCGTTTCGCTTCGTTTATTGCTCGTTTTGGTTTTCCAGTACAAACATCCAGCTTTGTACAACTTTGATGAATCATTGTACGTGGTCCTCCGACTAAACCTAACTCGCAACAATTGTTTTTAATTCATTTTTAAGTGTTTTTAATTAATTTTCGAGAAATGATAATTTTCAGATATGACAGATCAAGGTGTTACCAAGCATGTCAAGAAATGATAATTTTCAAATATTGCAGATCAAGGTGTTACCAAGCATGTCAAGAAATGATAATTTTCAAATATTGCAGATCAAGGAAAGAATGAAAATACGTGATGCACATACCGTGAGTGTAGTCCATTGATGTATTAATATATTATTTAATCGCAAGTTTCAATACTAGATAATGCACGTAACTCCCTAGGCACATTTCCCACCCTTTAAATAATCATATATATACACTATAAACCAATCACATTAACTTCCCACTCTTCATTTTCCCTCAAACATGGATCCTTTAAAGTACCTTGATGATGCACATACCATGGATAAAGAAAAACTGTTTCCACATCAAAAACAACAAAAACTAGAGCATTAATCGCAAAGTGGTTTGTATGAGTGTAGTCCAAACATTTAAAAATAACTTTTCATGCAAGCAAGTAAAATTCAGTTGTTTTACTAATTTCAGAGTCTTGATACTTTTAACAATCGGATTGTTTTTCGAGAGAAAGGAACTAAGTTGCAAATACGATAATAATCAAACTCATATCTCAAGCCGGTGTAATTACTTTCAAGTTTTTTAGAATCATTGAAGACAACTTTTTAGTTGTTATCCGAGAGATAGCGGTCAACGATGAAGACAACCTGATAGTGGATACCATGGATCAGAGAGATTGATTTCAAGCTAATCATCGACTACAGCAAACCGACGATCTTCCTCCACGGCACTCCTAATGGGCCTCTCTTTATTTCACGGTACGATTTGTGTTTTTGTTGCTTTATAAATAATAAGTTTTGTGTTTATCAAACCCTAACGTCTGAGCAATGATTTATTAAATCGTTTTACTAATTTCCAATTCTTGATACTTTCATAAATCGTTTTACTAATTTCTGATTCTTGATAATAACAAATTATTATAATAATAAAACAAAGGAACTAAATTACAAATATAATAAAAAAATAATAATAATAATGTAATATAGTCATTGTTAATGCTCAAAAAAGTCAACCTTTGTTGACTCATAGGAGTCTTGAAGACGAAATGAATTTTACAAGATACCTAAAACAAGGTATGGATATGGAGAATAAATATTTGACTATACGTGGTTGATGATGTCAAGTTTAAGTCGTTGATTCATTTGGAAATCGAAAACGCCTAACGTTGTAGCTCATATGTTATTATCTCTTCTCTTATTCTCTGTTTCTCTAGTTCTCGATGGATTATTGCTCTCATATCGACTCTCACAATTATTCACAATTTTATACATACAACACACCTTCATCGTTGACCGTAATGATCAGGATCATTCCAAATAACTGTATAATTTCGTACAAGATTCCTATGCAAGCAAGTCAAATTCAGTTGTTAGACCAACTTGAGATATGAGTTTGATTAGCTTGAATCTCTTTGATCCATGGTATCCAGTCTTCTTGATCTTGATCTTCACACTTGCTTTTGACAAACGTCTGGCTGACCTGAAGTTCCTTTGCAACCAGGTAAAAAGGAACTACGTTGCTTTTGACAAAATCCATCACATCACGATTTTACTCTTTATGTATGAATAGTGACCCTCTGGCAAACCTACCTCTGTTTTGAATTTGTTACTTCCATAGAGAAGTTATCAATCTCACTGTAATGATCAAGAATATTCCAAATAACTGTATAATTTAAGCTTTTGTTTAACTAATTTAGCAACAGTCCAAATAACTGTAATGATCGCTACGGTTAGTGGATACCATGGATCAGAGAGATTCAAGCTAATCAAACTCCGGGCAACCCTTGTTTGATTATACTCGTGTACAGCCTTTATCAGGTTCTTTTGGCCACAGGTACCGAAAGGTTATAAATGTTCATGTCGTTTCAGGTTGCCTTCATTGTTGACCGATATCTCTCCGATAACAACCCTTGTTTGATTATGCTCTTTATGTATGAATAGTGACCCTCTGACAATGATCAGAAACATTCCAAATAACTGTAATGATAACTACTGTTGATTGGTATATAGAGAGCAAACCGACGATCATTCAAAATTTAAAGTTACCGCTAACCTCTGCGCCATCATCGTTGACAGATATCTCTCTGAGATGATAGCTTCTCTTCAAATTCTGATTGCACCGGTGGAATTGGAATTGGAATTAATGAGACAACTTTTCAGTTGTTATCCGAGAGATAGCGGTCAACGATGAAGACAACCTGAAAACAACCGGATACCATGGATCAGAGATATTCAAGCTAATTAAACACATATCTCAAGCCGGTGCAAGTTATGTTGTAGCATCTTTGATCATCTTCTTTGTAATTACTTTTTATTGTTTCGGGTTCCCTTCCATCGTTGACAGATATCTCTCTGAGATGATAAAGGTAGATCATGGAAAGTTGAACTCAAGAAAACAAAGATGAAACCGATTAATGTTCTTTATATATGAATAGTGACCCTCTAGCAATATTTTAATTACTTTCTATTGTTTAGCGCCGATCCGATTGTTAAAAGTATCAAGACTATGAAATTAGTAAAACAACTGAATTTTACTTGCTTGCATGAAAAGTTCAATTTCAGTTCAAACTTTTCAAACACCTGCAACATCTCAAGAGTCGAGGTCCTCTGAAAAAGACATCGTACAATGATTTGGACTTGCAATATTTGGACTTGACAGATATCTCTCTGAGATGATAGCTTCTCTTCAGATTCTGAAAGTGGATACCATGGATCAGAGAGATTCAAGCTAATTAAACTCATAGGTAAGAACATTGTGGATGAGGATTGTTTATCTTCCCATTGATTTCAAGTATGTTGCCACACAAAGACGAATGTTGCAACATGAGTTCGACCAAGATGACACACGAAGCTTTAGACTCGAACCGGATCCAAGTATTACTGTAATGATCAGGAACATTCCAAATAACTGTTCAATTTCAGCTTTTGTTTAACTATTTTAGCAACTTCCATAGAGAAGTTATCAATCTCACTTCTCACTGTCCATGTTTACCTTCAACGTCCAACGGTAATGAGTAACCTAGTAACCTCTACAATGATGTGATTTGTTTTTAGATAAGGAGGTATATGTACAATGAACTTTTTACGCTAAATAAAACCGATTAATGGCAGGTTTGCCAGAGGGTCACTATTCATACACACAACTTTTTGCTCTAGTGGTGTGCTCTACCTTTTTGACAAACATCTGGCTAACCTGTCCAGTTATCAATCTCACTGGCAATCATCCGCTGCATGCTTTTCGCAGCCTTCACTGAAAAGAACCCTAGTAGTGGTTTTCATCTCTTTACCTGTAAACTCATATCTCAAGTCGGTGCAAGTTATGTTGTAGCTCATATGTTATTATCTCTTCTCTTATTCTCTCTTTCTCAAGTTCTCGATGGATTATTGCTCTCATATCATGGATCAGAGAGATTTAAGCTAATTAAACTCATATCTCAAGTTGGTCTAACAACTGAATTTGACTTGCTTGCATAGAAATCTTGTACGAAATCATTCTCACATGAATATCCTTTGATGAATGTATTAGGGGTTGGAAACTTTGAATACCAATGACCCTCTAGCAAACCTCCGTTAAGGTCTTCAGAGTTTCCATGGGAAGGTAAACATATATAACATTCTCTTCTTCTTCCCTTACAAATCACTTTGCCATTAATACAAATCACATTGTGCATGACATTACATTCTGCATGTGTCATTTCATAACTTGCACCGGCTTGAGATATGAGTTTAATTAGCTTAAATCTCTCTGATCCATTGTATCCACTTTCAACTAAATCTTTCTCTGATATACTCTATATCAACCGAAATTGAGTATCATAAATCTGGTATTAGTGGTTGGAAACTGTGATGAAAAAGCTGGTGTGTGTTGAACAAGAAGATGATCAAGGATGCTACAACATAACTTGCACCGGCTTGAGATATGAGTTTAATTAGCTTGAATCTCTCTGATCCATGATATGAGAGCAATAATCCATCGAGAACTAGAGAAACAGAGAATAAGAGAAGAGATAATAACATATGAGCAACAACGACGTCGTGTTTTGGAAGCTACAACATAACTTGCACCGGCTACTTTTCAGTTATTATCAGACGAGGACTTGCCTGTGTTGCCGCATTTAATGAAATTTAACGCGCATACCGCATTCATTGACTTTACGTGGTTGATGATGTCAAGTTTAAGTCATTGACAATGTTGAGGGTTATTACTTTGTTTTTTAATTTTTTTTTATAATTATTAAATTAAAAAAAAAACAACTCAAAACATCAAAAAACTACCAAAATAAATTACCCCCTCCAAGCATCTCGCTTAGGCCTAAGTGAGGCGCTTTGAAGCTGAATTCGAGGAGGTCTAACCCTCGTACTGACCTCCTCGAATTCAGCTCCAAAGCGCCTCGCTTAGGCCTAAGCGAGGCGCTTGGAGGGGGTTAAAATAGAAGGTGGGGGTTTAAATATAACCACCCATATATATATATATATATATATATATATATATATATATATATATATATATATATATATATATTCTATAGTTAACAATGAATTGTGTGAATGATGTGGAGCTTTAAAGTTATCTTAACTTAATCTAATTCATATTTTAACGAGAGACACACTTTATTATCATTCTCTTCAAACACAAGTCAAATTACATACATGTATTTATATTAAATATGAACTTAAAAAAAGTTTGTACACTTATAAACTTTTTAAAGAAGCATATAATTAACTTAGTACCATGTGGATTTTATTATCAGTTTTTAACAATGCATATCATCTTGAAACCCACATTTTTAAAATATTTCGTCACACTTTATAACTAACCATTTTTGTTCCTTTTGTAATCTACAATATCGTGTATTGGCTAATAGCTGTTCTTGATGATATCTCGCATGTAACATGTTACATTAATTTGATTTTCATAAAAAGTCATCCATTCGACATTTCCATCTCTGCCACATGTGTGATTTTAAATTCAAATAAGACCAACGTAATTACCTGTTAAAAAACATCATGCAACAACGACTATAAAATGCAGTTTACTAATAATAATAATACCACAACAAATAATAATAACTGAGCTTTTCACCTGCACTACGCTGCGGAAGTTTGGTTGTTTATCCTCATGCTAAACTATGTGACTTCAGTTGTTATCGGTTCGGTTTTTCGAACATAAAAATTTTGGGTCGGTTTGACGGTTCAGCCAGAATTTTTATTCACTGGGTTTCTTTTTTAGGTGTTCCAATTTCATATGACCAAACATAAAAATTTCGGGTTGGTTTGACGGTTCAGGTTGGGTAAGGTTCATCACAAAATAAAAATACGATACAATAATGAAAAAACATCAACATTAGAAATTTAAAGCACGTAATATAAATACGATTGTCTTTAAGGATTAAAAAAACATAGGTACAGTTGTTCCCTACGAGCTTTCATCTTTTGAAAATGTTGCATTACATTCTTGACCGAAACTTATTGTTGTAATTCCCTTTCAATGTAATGAATGCAAGTGTCTTTCATGTATCCCTCACCCATCTTATTACGCAATTATTTCTTCACATACTTCATTGAAGAAAATCATCGTTCATGTATCCATCACCCATCGGATTAAAACATCTCAACTTATCACCATTGCCAATAAGTGCTTGTGGAAAATCTTCTTTTTTACCTTTAGGTTGACTTAGACTTCTAAGTAAATATGCTCGTTTAATTTCATCTTTTTTTACTACACTGATAAGATGAAATTTCTTTTTTATGGGATCCCATGGAAGATTATCCAAATATATTTTCAATGGTAGACAATTCAATGTTTAATGATGGTTGTCTTTTAAAAAAACTTGAAATATTCTTCTACATGCACCTAATATCAAATTAAGGTTTCAATTAGTTAAAAATACACATTAATGTTTCTACCAAAGTATCAATATTAACTATTTTATACGAGATTGTGAGAAAATTTATAAACTTTAAGAAACTAGCCACAATAGATTAACTAAATCAATAATACATTATCTAAATATATTTTCAAGGGTTTACCCGTTTAAGATAATCAATCAACCGAGAAATTCCCATCTGACCCGTTTAAGATAATCAATCAATAGATAAATTCGACCAACTTAGAGTTAATCATTTTAAGGTAATTGATCAAGTATAACAATGAATGAACAAAAAACAGCTATGGAAAATCACAACCAATGGATGAAGCATGAACAAAAAGAACAATGAAGTATTAAAAACACCATGAACTTTTATTTCATTATAACCAAAGAAACTGATGATCATCATCCGTGTACACATACTACCAATCACTCAAAACAACCAACATAAAACAATAACAGAAATCAAGAACTTATAATAATATGCGTCAAATAACCAAACACCAAATTTCAACAATCAACAACCTGTCTTCAAAACCCATAAATCTTAATCCAATCTTTCTTCACAATACCCGCATAGCTTAGGAACGTGGACACGTTCTTATACTGCTTGCCTTGCAGCTGGATCACCTTACTAAGCTCTTTATCCTGCACAACTATGCCATTACAGGGAGGAATGAGGGGAGGGCCGATGGTTGGGTTTGCTGCAATCACTTTGCTTGTTTGTTTGTTTGAAGGAGGAGTTGGGTTTGCGTAGACAAACCCTAGGTTTTGAAATAATCTATCTATATAATAATAGAGTAAACTTGGGTTGAATTGAGGCTTTTGAGAGTGTCCACCTATGCTCCAATTAAAAATATGGTGCTCCAGATCTATCATATATAAACCAATTTTTCTTTTTTTTCTTTCTCCAAAATCACAAACGTTGACCTCTTCTTTACTTCCTGATTAAGATTTCTCTCATCCGCCTTCATCTTTCTCTTCTTTTGTTTCTCCAAAACTACCTCCACACCTCCGTCTTCATTAACCTTTGGGTGTCGGCTTCATTGATTTTGAATCAGGTATCCCAATGCATTTTCTATTTCTATTCTATGGTTTTTTCAATCATGATTTTTAACTCTGTTTTATTTAGATCTAGCGGTTCTATGGATTATTGTTCTGTTTTGTATGAAACTCTGTTTTTGTTCTTTCTTTTTCTATGGCGTTACTTAGTTTTTAAAAGCGATTTGCATAGATCCAGCACTTTCATGAATTATTGATGCTATGTCGGCTTCATCTATTTTGAATCAGGTATCCCAACGCATATTGTTTTTCTATTGTTCGGTTTTATCAATAATGATTTTTAACAGTGTTATGTTTAGATCTAGCGGTTCTATGGATTATTATTCTGTTTTGTATGAAACTTTGTTTTTGTTCTTTTTGTTTCTATGGCGTTACTTAATGTTTAAAAGCGATTTGTATAGATCCTGCACTTTCATGAATTATTGATGCTGTGTCGGCTTCATCTATTTTGAATCAGGTATCCCAACGCATATTGTTTTTCTATTGTTTTTTTTTTTTCAATTATGATTTTTAACACTGTTTGTTTAGATCTAGCGGTTCTACGGATTATTATTATGTTTTGTATGAAACTTGGTTTTTGTTCTTTCTGTTTCTATGGCGTTACTTAATGTTTAAAAGTGATTTGCGTCTTCAAATGGTGTTCAAACCAATGCAGGATGTTTGTTTCTAAGGTTGCACCACCAGAGGTTATTGATTTGAATTTTAAATAAAAGTTTTACATAGATTGTCATTCACTATGATCCATCTTTTGCTTATAAAAGTTTTAAATTTAAAACTTATCCAAACAAACTTTTTATTTATAAATTTTATATATATCGTGTGCTTTAAATTCTTATTCTGAAATTGGATTGATTATATTACGAACAAGTAAATTTACTTTGTTTTTATTTACTTAATGCATCAGTAATAATTTCAATGTTAGTAACACACTTTGTGTACACGCTCAAATGCCTTCCCTAATTTATATTTGAGAATACACGCTTAAATGCCCTCCCTTTAGACTTTGGACAATACCCTCCCGTTTGCTCAGCTACAATAAACCGTTGGAGGCAACTGTCTGATTACCTAATGATATTAAGAACAAAGGTCGGGGTAAAAAAAGAGGATCATGTCACAAAAAGAGAAGACTATAAGTCGTAGTGGCAAAAAACAAAGCGCATGCAAGATTTGTGGTGAAATAGGCCATGATAGACGTAAGCATGTGAAAGAGCGAATTGGTCAGAATCTAGAGCTTGTCGATGAACCTGATGAAGATGTGCAAGTTAATGATGTGGATGGGTTCGATGAAGATCAGGTGATGGACGATGACCAAGAAGAATAATTTTGTTGGTGATGTGTAAAACATGTAACAGTTACGTCTAATTTGTAAATTTGTTGGTGATGTATAAATACTACTTTAAATTAGAATTTTAACCATAGAATTTATAATTGCGTTTTAATATGAAAGCAATTGCGTTTTAGTATTAAAGAAATACTCTTGATTTATTATTTCAACAATTAATTTAATATATTTGCGTATAAATATAAAACCATTTGCGTTTTACCCACGAACAAACCTATAATAGATTTATTATTCTAACTCTCTCAAACAATTAACTTGCGTATTATTTATTAACGTTATTGCATGTAAGGAAAAAAACAAAACATAAAAATTTCTATATCTCATCCTGTCTTTTCTTTAATTTTTTGTACAAGTTAGCCATCATTGTTCCTTTGTTTGGCACTTTCTGAACATTGTTCGCGTCAGCAACTACCTCGTCTCGTATCAAGATGTAGTCAGACAGTATAATCTTTGCTACGTATCTTAATATAACATAGCTAACTGCTTATTTTGAAACCCCCCTTCATTCACTAGCTCACATGTCCAATTTTGTTGTGCATTGTATGTCTCCATGTGTCGCATTGCAAACACTCCGCAATCTACTGCGTTTTCCGTTGTTCGCCAGCTCATTTCTCTCTGTTTTATTGGTACAATGGCGAGTTCTTCGATGTTGTTGCTACTATTGCAGATAGTCTTCAAGCAAAGATACAACGTATGGCGCTACAAGCAAAGTGCAAGATAAGAAAGTTAATACGTACATTAATATATGATGATTTTCTAATATTTTTTTACTGTTTCGTTACCAGCATTTATGGCACTTCTTTGTGTCTTTCTTCAAAATTTGTTTCATCGTTTGAGTTGTCCAGTAGCTCTACAATGCCATTCCGGATATCGAATCCTACCACATAGTAATGCAGGTCTATAAGCATTGGCACCATGATTATGTCAAATCCTTGTAGGCTTAGCACTTTTAATTTCCTCATAAGATCTAGCATATTGCTTGTGAATACTACATGCCTTTTTTGCCAACTCTCTTTCTTTGTATAATATTCATCTGGCTACTATATTATATGGAACAAAGGTAAGACACACTAATGATTTGCTTACTTTATTTTATTTTATACAACTTACCATCATGTTTGTTGGGCAAAACAATCTAAACAATGAACCTTGCTTTTTCTTTTTTTCTTCGATTTTCAGGACTTCAGTCCATGCGTCAATGACATGTGTGTTTAACCAAATAAACAAATGATGAATCTAGTAAATAAAACGCAATTAAAACCATAAAACGCAAATAAACAAATGATTAATAACAACACCTTCAACTCTTCAAAAACATTTAAACGCAATTACTAAAAAATTAAAAGCAAGTAAGCAAATGGTTAATAAATGACATTAACATGCAGGAACCTTACATTTAAAACCACAAAATTTGAAAAAAATAAATAAATAATAAAACAACTAATTACAATTAGAATTCCATTACACGTACATCAAAAAACTGATAAAAAAACATTCACGACGGTATATCAAACATGCCAAATCTAGTAAATGACTGTATAAAAATCTAATAACAACACTTTGGACTCTTCAAAAACATTTAAACGCAATTACTAAAAAATTAAACGCAAGTAAACAAACAGTAAATAAATGACATCAACATGCAAGAACCTTACAATTAAATCTGAACTAATAAAAAACATTATTAAATCTAGAAAATGTTATAATATACGATCATAATTGACTGTATAAGAAATTTAATAAATAAACCTTGAACTCTTCGGTGTTCTTCGATAAAGTTAAAATCATCGTTCGAATTCGGTTGGCCTTCATGATTTGGATCATCGGAAACAATATCTGAAAACAAAAAGAACAATGAATCATATATCAAACAATCGAGCTATCGAATAAGTAAAATTAACACATTACCTTCAAAATCTCCATCTACATTAACGTTGATATCTGGAATTTCATTAAGAACTGCAAAAATAAATATAATTCAGCATAAATTGGACGCTGATCAATTGTGGATCAATCACGCAAACGTGATATACGAATCTTCAATTATTATTTACCAAACATGATGTATAAATCTTCAGTTGTTAATGCAACTTTATGAATTTTGATACAACTATTGAAAATCGCCGAATGATTAAACATAGAAGTAGGTTTATTATGATTTTAAATTTAAACGTGATCATGCAGTTATATTTGATAAAGGACTGCAACGTGATTGCAGGGATAGTGAAAAAGACTATATTACCCTTTGACTGGCGTACTTAATTGTCGGTTTCCCAAAAAAATCGTCTGCCAGGTGGCAAGTTCTCATTGGTTCTTACACTTTGTACGAATGTGTACTTTGTACCCCAAACTTTCTCGTAAGAAACAACTACTTCAATAATATTTTATTACATTTAACTTTGGGGTATTGGATTTTAATAATTCAAACTTTCACTCATTGACCGGTAATAATCTGTAATTAAAAAATTCTCAACAGCGATCCCAACTTTCAACGTATTGGCCGACAATTAAACTTTGTTAACTGAAAAATAACTCAATTAGTGGATGCTGATGTTGCATGCTCACACTGACGTGGATTATGACGTGGCATGTCATGTCAGCGTCCACGTCAGCATCCACTAACTGAGTTAGTTCTCAGTTGACAAAGGTTCATTGTCGGCCAATACGTTGAAAGTTGGGATCGCTGTTGGGAATTTTGAAGTACAGATTATTAGCGGCTAATGGATGAAAGTTTGGTTTATTAAAGTCCAATACCCCTTTAATTTTTAGTTAAATGTTCAACCATTGTTATTGGAAAAGCGCTAAAAAACAAAAGAAATACTAGAATATTATATTGAATAATTTTAAGTAAGTTACGGAAATAACAAACATAAACAATGTGATGCTTAGAATTTTATAAAATATTAACTTGTTTACCACAAAGAATGTAAAATGGTTGTTAATTCGTTTGTTTGTCTTCATTTGACGAAAAGTCCATCTCAATCCCCAAGTCCCAGGCACATACTTGAGTTTGTTTTTACAATGTAATCGAGTGTTACCTTAAATAGTCGGGACATCTATTATATTGAATAATTTTAAGTTACGGAAATAACAAACATAAAATGCTTAGTGTATGTGTAGTGGTGGGGGGTTATAAGGGTTTGTAGGTATTAAAATATTAAAAAGTAATAGAATGGGGTTATGAGGGTTATGGGGGGTTATAGAAAAAGAGGGTGTAGTGAAAAAGGGGGTTATGAGGGGTTATAAATGATTGGGTAATCATTATTTTTTATTGTTTTTATTATTATTATTATTATTATTATTATTATTATTATTATTATTATTATTATTATTATTATTATTATTATTATTATTATTATTATTATTATTATTATACCCATCTTCTTTACCCAACCCTTCTTCTTTACCCATCTTCTTCACCCATCTTCTTCCTCTCCTCTTCTTCTTCCTCTCCTCTTCTTTCTCTCCTCTTCTTCTTCACTTCTTCTTCCTCTTCTCTCTCTCTCTCACAGATCTATAATAATAATAATAATAATAATAATAATAATAATAATAATAATAATAATAATAATAATAATAATAATAATCACAGCCAAAACGCCCGTTATATACATGGCACCACCCACAGAAAACGCCCTATAGCGCTCCTCGGGGCGGTGTTGGGGGGGCGCTATAGGGCTCTAAAACGCCCCATAACTTACCACTACACATAACCTTAGAATTTTATAAAATATTAACTTGTTCACCACAAAGAATGTAAAATGGTTGTTAATTCATTTTGTTTGTCTTCATTTGACGAAAAGTCCATCTCAATCCCCAAGTCCCAGGCAGATACTTGAGTTTGTTTTGACAATGTAATCGAGTGGTATCTTAAACAGTCGGGACATCTATTTGTTAGCCGTTAAAAAACTATTTAATGTCATTACACAGCTTAAAAGTATCGAAGGAGAATGAGTGAGAGAGAGAGTGAGTGAGAACGAGTGCACGAGAATGAGCGAGAGAGTGAGAGAGATCAGGAAAATATGAGAGATGGTGAGAATGATGAGGGATGGGAGTTCCCCTGAAGACGTAGAAGACCGCAACCGTATATGCAACCGAACCAATACGTCGAGAATGAACGAACAACTACCTTCTTTGTCACCAACCTTCTAACTTGGTGTTCATTGGAAGATCTCTGGAGAGTCTTTAAAACACACGGTAACATGGTAGATGCTTACTTAACAAGGAGAAAGGATAAGCTTGGTAGATACTTTGGCTTCATTAGGTTTGAAGACGTCAGTGATGGCAACGATTTGGCAAAACAATTAAGTCAAAAAGTTATGGGCAGAAATCGGGTTATTGTTAACATCGCTAAGTTTGGGAAGATGAACCGTCCACCAACCACAGACCACCTTTGATCCCGGAACATCCCCGTCAACCACCACCACCTCCTCTTCATCCCAAGCACCCTCCAAGAAACTGGAACCCCCATGGCGGCCCCTCCTTCCGAGCGGTCACCACTGGAATTCCTGATGCTAACACCGAAACACTTAACATCCAACTCCCCACCCCCCCCCCCCCCGCTTCTTTCTCATGGAAAAGATGTTCACTCATTGGGAGAGCTCTTGATACCACTAAGCTTGCGTGCATGGAACAATTCATTGCTCTAGCAGATTCGGATAGAATTACACTATGTTATGTTGGTGGGCTATATGTTTTCTTGACATTTCAAAGTTCTGCTCAAGTCAATGAATTCCTAGCATCTAAGGAAAACCTTTGGAAACAATGGTTTTCTTCTCTTGATATTTGGAATGGGCAAAATATTGAGTTTGAAAGGATTGCATGGATTAAGATTATGGGTGTGCCCACACAATTCTGGGACAAAACTGTACTGAATCAGATTGGTGATAAATTTGGCAAGGTGATACATGAATCCCAAGCTTCCATCCGTGATGGTAATCTAGCATTCGATAACGTGGGTATTTTAGTTCAGCATGGGAACACCATTTCTGGCGAAATACAGGTACGTTGTCATGATCAAATGTTCATGGTCTGGGTTCAAGAGGTTGACAAATTGTGGGTCCCAGATTTTTGTCTATCAAAAGAAAATTTATCAAAAATCGAATCTCTTGATATCAACATGGCGGAACAAGAACAAGAAATTGAAGATGGTGAAATTATCACCGGTGCATCGGTTGATGGTACTGAACCGGCGCCGGCGCCGGAGGTAACTGATCAGACGGTTAATAATGAGCAAATGAAAAGTCACACCTTGGAAGATGAAACACCCACTCCTATGGTTAATGAACAGGTACGCATGGATTGCATGGACACATTACCCCAAGCCAATGAACCAAATGGAATTAATTTAAATGTTGGTGGGACCTTGTTGGACACATCAATATTTGCGGCTGGGGTGTCCCCACCAAGGGTTAATGGTCTCCCACATAGGAAAAGGCCAAGGATATCTTCTCCCAATCAGTCTGACCCATTTGAGTCACCGACCCAACTATTCGAGCCCAATTCCCCCTTTTTGGCCCAACAACCCTCATCTTCACTGTTTTCCCCTGTCCCACCTCATGCGTTTCACTCCTCCCTTCCTCGCAATAACAGACACCATAAAAGATTTTCCCCAGCCATCCGCCCTAGTCAACCCACCCCGTCCCTCCACTCCACCCCTCTACCCGACCCTTCTCCTTCTCTTTCCCAACCACCACCGTCGTCTACGTCTTTCTTCAGCTTCTCAGCTGGGATTGATTCGGACCCCTCTGACCCCCATCCTATCCCCCCGGTTCAAGCTGAAGCTATCGCAACAACTGATTTGGGGGAAGCTGTCGGAATTCAAGCTTCCGGTTTCGAATTGCAATTAGAAAATGTCATCAGGGAGGAAGGTGAAATACATGTGCCTCAATGATTTTTATGACATACAATGTTCATGGGATTGGGGAGGATCCCAAAATGCTCTCCATTGGGGATACAATTAGAGAACATAAAGCAAATTTTGTGGCAATTCAGGAAACCATGAGGTGTGACGGATCAAAAATACAAGTCAATAAAATTTGGGGAAGAAGGCCAGTGGCAACCGACTGGGTCAATGCGGAGGGCACATCAGGAGGCCTTATATGTATCTGGGATCCAGGTTATTTCACTTGTACCCATTCATTCAAAATTCGCAATGTTTTAATCCTTTCGGGTACATTATCACAGCTTGGTATTTCTGTGCACATTGCTAACGTTTATGCTCCCCAAGGTCTTAATGCCAAAAAAGACCTCTGGCAAATTATATCTAAGCAAATTGATGCTAATCCGGGATTTTGGGTCTTAATGGGGGATTTTAACGCTGTTAGAACCCAAGATGAAAGACTTAACTCGAACTTTAATGCGACCTGTGCTGAAGCGTTCAACGCTTTTATTGATGATAATGGGCTTTTAGAATACTCTATGGGTGGACGAAAATATACACGGGTTTCCGGTGCTGGCGAAAAATTCAGTAAAATTGATAGATTTCTTGTATCTCACAGTTTTTGGGATAAATGGCCGAATGCTTCTCTTGTAGCTCATCCCAGAAAAGATTCGGATCACAGCCCCCTCACCCTATCCACGGATACAGTCTCCTTCGGTCCTTCTCCTTTCCATTTTTTTAATTCCTGGATGTCGGCTCCGGGTTTCACAGAAATGGTAAGCGAAGCAATTGCTGGGAAAACCTTCACGGGCAGTAGTGACCAGATTCTTGCTAGTAAATTAAAGCACATTAAAGCTAGCATCAAACAATGGCTGGTAAAAGAAAGGGATAGGAAAAAACTCAAGCAATCGGAATGTGATAAAAGGTTGAATTCTTTTGACGAATCCGCGGAACAAAGGTCTCTATCAGATATAGAGAAACAGTTATGGAGCGAAGCTAAAAAGGAATGGGAATCATTGAAAACCGAAGAAGCCAATGATCTTAAGCAAAAATCTAGAGCGAAGTGGGCACTCGATGGTGACGAAAATTCAAGATTCTTCCATGCCATGGTAAATTTTAATAATAATAGCAAACGAATTAACGGCTTCTTGATTAATGGTAATTGGTGTTATGATCCGGATAAGATGAAATTGGAAGCTAGGAAATTTTTTGCCAGGAAGTTTAGTGAACCACTGATGGTCCGGCCCTCCTTTTCCTGCCCAGATTTAAACCGCCTTGATCCACACACAACAACAAATCTTATTGAACCGTTCTCGATTCTGGAAATTAAAAACGCCATATGGGACTGTGAAAGTGACAAAGCACCCGGGCCGGACGGTTTCAATTTTGGTTTTTTAAAACACTTCTGGGATCTGCTTAAAGATGACATTCTTTCGATGATGCAAGATTTTCACGAGCATGGGGTAATTAGCGAGGGTTGTGCCTCTTCCTTCATTTTCCTAATCCCTAAATGTGCCGACCCGACATCCCTTAGTGAGTACCGCCCGATTAGCCTCTTGGGGTGCATCGCTAAAATTATTTCTAAAGTTCTTGCCAATCGTATCAAGCCAATCATGGGGAGCATCATTTCAGAAAATCAGACCAGTTTTTTATCCAGCCGTAACATTCTTGATGGCCCACTCATTATCAACGAAATTATATCTTGGGCCAAGAAACACAAGAAACCTACGTTTCTTCTCAAAATCGACTTGGAAAAGGCTTTTGACAGCATCAATTGGGGGTTTATTCTGGAGGTTCTGACCCAAATGGGTTTCCCGGATCGTTGGAGGAAATGGATTAAAGGAATCTTACACTCGGCACGAGCTTCGGTTCTGCTCAATGGCTCACCTACCTGGGAATTCAATTGCCATCGTGGGGTTAGACAAGGCGACCCGCTTTCGCCTTTCTTATTCATTATCGCCATGGAAGCTCTCTCTTGCTTTTTAAATAAGGCCGAAGTTTTGAACCTAATCAATGGGGTCTCTCTACCAAATATGGGACCATCTATCTCGCATCTTATGTATGCGGACGACGTGGTTGTGCTAGGTGAATGGGATGCTAATAAGATAAAAAATGTGATCCGTTTATTTAGGTGTTTTTACCTCATCTCGGGGTTAAAAATGAATCTCCACAAGTCGAACCTCTTTGGCATTGGAATCAATGATGCAACCGTTGAAGGGGTAGCTTCTAGTATTAACGTGAGTAAAGGCAATCTCCCTTGTAAATACCTTGGCGTCCCAATTGGAGCAAACTTGAACCAAGCGAAACATTGGAAAAGTGTCATCGACATTTGCAACACAAGGCTCTCGAAATGGAAGGCAAAAACACTTTCTAGTGGTGGTCGGATGGTTTTACTAAAAGCCGTGCTTGATAGTCTCCCTATCTATCACTTTTCCCTCTTTCGTGCACCGATGTGTGTAATTGATCATTTGGAAAAACTTAGAAGGCGATTTTTTTGGGGTGGAAATGATGAAAAGAACAAAACATCCTGGGTGGCATGGGAACGTGTAATCGGCCCCAAATCTAAAGGTGGGACTGGTTTGGGTTCACTAAAATACATGAATTTGAGCCTTCTTTTAAAATGGTGGTGGCGTTTCAAGACCGAAAACCAAAGCCTTTGGAAGCGAGTCATTGAATCAATACATCATAATGAGAGAGCATGGACCTTCCGGCCCATTAAATCTTCTAGCTCGGGGGTGTGGAACTCGATTATCAAAGCGGGTAAAGACTTTGAAAACATAAACATCCAAGTTGTGAATTTATTCAAAGCGATTCTTGGTAACGGGTTGCATATACGGTTCTGGCTCGACTGCTGGCTCGGGGACACTCCGCTCAGGTACAAATTTCCAAATTTATTTGTTTTAGAGTCTGATAAGGGCTGCAATGTTGCAGCCCGTTTAAACATGTTGGGAAACATTGGGGTGGGGGGCTGGGCCTGGAAAAGAGAACCTCTTCAGGTGCTGGAAAGGGCTGAACTCGTGGAATGCAACCAAATGTTGCGGTCATGCGTTTTATCAACTGCAGCGGATGTTTGGAGCTGGCTGGGCGACGCTTCGGGTCAGTTTTCTACTTCATCTTGCCGAGGACTTTTGGATGCAACTGCTGTTCCGTTTTTCCCATTTAAATGGTCCAAGTGGGTACCCAAAAAGGTCAACATACTAGCTTGGCGCGCGGAGCAAGATCGACTCTCAACACTGGAAGGCTTAACCAAACGAAACATCATCAATACTTCGTCACTATGCTGTCTATGCGGAGATTACACTGAGAACGCCAACCATCTCCTAATTCACTGTTTCGTGGCGGTGAATTTATGGCAGAAGGTAGCGGATTGGTGTCACATCCCCCCTATCTTCGCATTCAACTTTCGTGAACTCTTGGAATCTTACAACATCAACGGACTTGGAAAAGCGAAGAAGCAAACGATATACGCAATCATACTCACAACGTGTTGGGTCATTTGGAATGGTAGAAACAATAAAATCTTTCGAGGAAAAAGAGTGAATTTGGACGAGCTACTAGGCGAAATTAAGGCGCAATCATTCTTATGGATCAAAAATAGAGCAAAAGGAATCACAACGGATTGGGACAAATGGTGTTCATTTGACCTACAAATTTGATTGTACTCGTTTATTGGAATTGGGATAATTGTAACAGTGGGCTGGGCGATTATTTTTCTGCTTCATATCACTAGCACCTTGCTAGTCAAGATGTAGAATTGTAAATTGTTTGGTGTCTGTTTGGAAGGTATTAAGGAATAAATGAAATTTGCCATTCAAAAAATAAAACTATTTAATGAGAAACTAGCAGGCTATTATTTTTATATGTTGGTGTGTGCTCATATATCTAAAACCAACAACCAAGGAAAGGGGGTTTTGTTTATGGAGACAAATGCACTTCCTTTTGGATACCCACTCAAGTAGGTCATTCCATTTTCGATTTTTTTATTTTATTTATTTTTTATAACCAATAACCAACAATATTCTTATTTACGATTTATCTTTTATTTTTATTAACTAATTTAGTAAGACTTTTCCTTTACTCTCTCTTGGAACACCCATCACCGGCAAACATCATTGTCCTTATTCGATATCGCATTATTAGGTATAGTAAAGCAGTGGGTCAGATTGGGTGACAAGATGGAGGTTCGGTTAAAATTGTGGTTTATGAAAATATATTAACTTGGTCCTAGTCAAAACAAAACATGTATTATCGTGTTAAACATGTCAGATATGATGCACCCAACACAAATATCAAACATTCATTTGACTCGTTTAGTTACTTTATATCTCATGTCTATGATAGATGTTATGATTAATCCTTTGCCAATCATTCCATTGATCAATAATATTTATAGAATAATTACATGGGCCTATACTAGGAAACATATTAATACAAATAATTACACATTCAATGGTATCCTAAATTATGGTCTATTATACCCCCGCAGTCGAAGCGGGAGGTTTACGTATGCTGAGACTGGAGCGAAAATCTTCGAACATAACACGTGGAAGGCCCTTGGTAAAAATATCGGCAATCTGAAAACGTGAGGAAACATGATGAACACGTATCAAGCCTTTTTGAACCTGCTCTCTGACAAAATGTATGTCAAGCTCGATGTGTTTGGTTCGTTGGTGCTGGACGGGGTTCCCAGAGAGATACACGGCACTTACGTTGTCACATAATACAATATTAGATTTTGATGGCGGGTTGTGAAGTTCAAGAAGCATGTTGCGTAACCAGCAAATTTCGGCAACGACATTTGCAACCCCACGGTATTCGGCTTCAGCACTTGAGCGGGAGATTGTGGACTGGCGCTTAGAGGACCAGGAGAGAAGAGCATATCCAAGATAAACACAGTATCCTGATGCAGATCGGCGAGTGTCTGGCCGACCAGCCCAGTCAGCATCAGTGTAGGCAGTCAAAGAGGTGTCGGAAGAAGATGCAATAGTGAGACCCAGATCCGCAGTACCTTGTATATAACGGATGATGCATTTAAGTGCCTACCAGTGGGAGGACATGGGGGCGTTCATGTGCATGTAGACTTGTTGCACAACATAACTGATGTCTGGTCTGGTGAAAGTAAGGTACTGGAGCGCCCCTGTAAGACTGCGATAGAAAGTAGGGTCGTCAAATGGTGTACCGTCAGCAGAAGAAAGCTTTGACTGAGTATCAACAGGAGTATCCACGGGTTTGCAGGTTTGCATCCCTGCGTGGTGATTGATGTCGTGGGCATAAGCCTGTTGAGAAAGAAACATAGAATCTTTTTGTCTGGTGACTGCAATTCCCAAGAAGAAGCTGAGGGGGCCAAGATCTTCCATGGCAAACTCATTGGCAAGACTGGCCATGAGAAGCTGGTGTAGACGATCGGATGACGTGACGAGGAGAATGTCATCGACGTAGAATAACATATAAGCAGTCTGAGATTTATGTTGGAGAATGAAGAGCGAGTTGTCACATTTGCTTTGAGTGAAACCCATACGAAGAACGTAATCTGTGAATCTTTGGTACCACGCCCTAGGTGCCTGTTTTAACCCGTAGAGAGACTTTTCAGTTTGCATACGTGGTTGGGGAGATCCTTGTTTCGAAAGCCCATTAGTTGGTACATGTAGGCAGTCTCATTTAATTTGCCATGTAGAAAGGCGTTGGTAACATCAAGTTGGTGAAATGGCCAAGATTTATTTAGTGCGAGTGATAAGACTGTTCGAATTGTTGCTGGTTTAACCATGGGGCTAAAAGTTTCTCCACAATCAATGCCAACCTGTTGTAACGTGCCATCACAAACTAAACGCGCCTTGTAGCGCTCAAGAGTACCATCAGATTTAAATTTATGTTTGAATAACCACATGCTTCTAATCACATTCATATCTGGGTGTCTAGGTACCAAGTCCCAAGTCTCGTTCTTAAGAAGGGCATTATACTCGTCAGTCATGGCTTGATGCCAAACCAGTGTGAACAAGGCAATAGACGGGCTTTTGGGAATTGGTGCGATGGAAGTGGTATGTAAGTTGAATGGTTGTTTGGGTTTGTGGATGCCATCCATGGCCCGGGTACGCATGGTGCGAATGGGGATTATGGGTGGTGGGGATTGTATTTAGAGTGTAGTGTGTTGGGCCGAGGTGGGCGATGTATGGTCGGGTGTAGGTAAGTGGGCCGAGGAGTGGGTAGTTGGCCTGGATTGAGGAGTTGGGTTCAGGTGAGGGAGTAAGGGGCCGAGATGGGTGTGGGCTGGGGAGAAAAGGGAGGCGTGGATGTGGGAGTGATGGGCTGGGCCGGTGAGTGGTTTGGAGTGGCAGGTTGTTGTTGGGGCGGTAGGGGTGCAGGCGAGGTTGTGTTTATGTGGGACCAGAGGTGGGGGTGTAGTGGGGCATCAAGAAAGTCATAGGTGGGTGGGATTTTATTTATGTGATGGAAGGGAAAGATGGTCTCGTCAAAAATGACGTGGCGGGAGATGGTTAATTGATTTGTGTGTAGGTCAAAACATTTATACCCCCGGTGTTGGGAGAGGTATCCAAGGAACACACATGGGTGTGATCGTGGTTCAAGTTTGTGGGTAGTGGTTGAGGGGATGAAGGGATAACACAAGGAGCCGAAGACTCGAATGTGATCGTAGGTTGGTGTGACACGAAATAATAATTCGGTGGGGGTGTGATTTTTATAGGTTTTGGCCGAGGTGATGTTAAGGAGGTAGGTGGCCATGTCGAGGGCATTATGCTAAAAGGTCGGGGGGAGACCCGCATGGGAAAGTAAAGTGCGGATCATGTTGTTGATAGAGCGGATTTTGCGTTCCACTTTACCGTTTTGGGATGAAGTGTGGGGACACAAGAGTCGAAACACCATGCCATGTTGAGCACAAAATTGCTTAACATTGTTATTAATGTATTTGGTTCCGTTATCACATTGAAATGTTTTGATTGGTCGTTCAAATTGAGTTTTGATTTGGGAGGCAAATGTGGAGAAAATACTAAATACTTGTGATTTGTTAGCTAATGGATACGTCCACAAGAAATGTGTATAATCATCTAAGAATAAAATATAATATCTGTGGCCACTAGTGCTAAGCACCGACTATGTCCAAAGATCACTGTGAAGGATATCAAATTGTGCAACAGTGTATGTAGATGATGCAATAAATGGTAAACGAGTACTTTTACCCAAAACACAAGATTGACAAACAGTCTTATTTATTGAATCATAAGAAATAGAATTATTGTTTTTCAAAGATTCCAATAAGCAGGTGGAGGTAAAAGCGGGTAGAGATCACCGCTGTTGTTCCACCGAAGGATAGGGATCCGGGTCTTGAGGTCCTTCACAAGAAAACCAAAGGGGTCAAATTCTATGGAAAGTGAGTTGTCGGTGGTTAACCGACGGACCTAAATTAAATTTTTGATGAGTTTGGGTGAGTATAAAACGTTGTTAAGTTTAAAGGGTGGGGGGTGGAAGGGTCATGTTGTCTTGGCCAGTAACTGGTATGGCATTTCCATCACCAACAATTATAAATTTAGCAGGGCCGTTATTAAAAGGAGGTTGAGATGTACCTGACTGCTAATGGTAGTGATCAGATGCCCCGGTGTCCATGATTGAGTTCCAGTTTGGCGGGTTCAAACTCAACGCATGCATAGCCTGTGCAATGTTAGTGGGAGTGTAGGCCATATGGGCCGCTCCTGGATTTGGGCCGAGTAAACCTTTGGTGTTGGAGTTGTTATTGTTGGGCTATGGTAGGCTCGGGTAGGGGCAAGGAGGAGAGGCCCACCCGGCCCACTGTTGTGAATGAGTATTGGGATTGGGCCATGGCTGGTTGAAGGGCCAAGGAACGTAGGGCGGGTAGGGTTGATTGTAGGTGGATCGGCCACGGTTCCAGGAGAAGCGGTCGCGCCCGCGGCCTTGGCCACAGTTACGCCTGCGTCCGTGGTCAGCGAACTGATCAGCAGGGGATGTTTTGGCTGAGGGGTGTTGGGTGGTAGGGGTACGACTGGAGTACCCGGTGGCATGGAGAGCCGACTCGGCAGAAGAGGCAGCATGTTGGGCTTTCTCCTGTTTACGGGTTTCGTTCATACAAAGTTGTGAACGTACCTAGTAAAAGGAAGGTAAGGGCTTGGTGTTGTGTTTGACAGTACTAATGCTTTCATAGGATTCAGTTAGGCCGGCTAGGGTTTGAAGAACAAGGGAGTCATCGTCAACAGGCGCGTCAACGTTTGATAGTTGATCGGCCAAGACCTTTAACTGTTGACAGTATGCTCCCATGTTAGGGAAGTTTTCAAGGCGGGTGGAGTTGAACTTCTATTTTAGGTATAGGGCACGAGTGACTTTATTGTCTTGGAAGAGGGCTTCTAGGGCTGTCTAGGCTTGGTATGTGGTGGTGTTGGTTTTGAATATGGTGTTTACAAGGTCTTTAGAGATGGTGCCATAGATCCATTGGAGGACTATGACATCCAATCTCTCCCACAAGTCAAGTGGAGAAGGAGCAGCGGCCGGAGCTGTGGGTTTATCAGTTGAAGCAGCGGGTGTGGAGGGTGGTTGGCGGGGTTGGAGGTGGTCGGATACGAGGGATGCCTGACAGTGAATCCGAAACAACTCGGACCATGTGTTGTACTGAGATGAATCGGATTCAAGAAGGATATGTATGAAACTGCGGATGTTTGTGACGGTTACAGCCGGATGGAGTTTAGAATCCATGGTAGGCGAGTAATAGTCGAGGGAAGGGAAGGAGAATGGTGGCAGAATGGGGGAGGACGACGGCAGAAAACCGACCAGAAAAGAAGGGGAAGCGGCAGGAGGGGTGGTTTTAGGGTAGGATCTATATGGCTGATACCATGATAGATGTTATGATTAATCCCTTTCCAATCTTTGCATTGATCAATAATATTTATAGAGTAATTACATGGGCATATACTAGGAAACATATTAATACAAATAATTACACATTCAATGGTATCCTAAATTATAGTCTATTAGTCTATAACAAAGTTATATGTTTCATGTACCAAGAAGAGGAAAAGATAGTGCCTAGCCTCCCAATTTCAATTAGTTAAAAAGTATTACATAGTATATTTTTATTGAACAAGTTTAGTAGTGTCTTAAACAGGTCTAGGATTGTCAGCCCTAGCGGTGGCGGCGATGACAACACTGATAGTGGTAACAGTAGTGGTTAACGTGCAACACGTCAAGTAGGTGGTGGCAATAGACGGATAAATGGGCGTGCCTGATGTTGGCCAATTTGAACCAATTTTAAGTTAGTAAAATTGAGATACCAATTTTTAACCTGTTGTATTGTTTGAGTAGCCACACAGATGAACTCATGAGTATTAGTTTTCACCTAATCAACATTTGTTGTAGAATGAATCATGACTAATGGGCTTATTCATCACCGTCCCAACAAGTCCCCCCACACCCAATGACAACACGTATAATGGCTATAACAGTGGTGGTTTACGCGCAACACGTCCAGCAGGTGGTATCAATAGACGGATAATGGGCATGCGTGATGTTAGCCAATTTGAACCAATTTTAAGTTAGTAAATTTGAGTGACCAATTTAACCTATTGTATTGTTTGAGTAGCCACACAGATGAACTCATGAGTATTAGTTTTCACCTAATCAACCTTATTTGTTGTAGAATGATCATGATTAATGGGCTTACTCATCACCGTCCCAACAAGTCCCCCCCTCCCCCAATGACAACACTGATAATTAGGGATGGTAACTCGAACTCGATGGGTAAACCCGAAATCCAACACATTTGGGACAGGTTTGGGGTCGGGTAATCGGGTATGGGTTTAGTTTTTATTTTTTTTGCGGGTTTGGGACAGGTTTGAGATTTGATGTTATACCCGTTTACCCGATCCGATTACCCGATAATGTATACCCGTTTACCCGATTAGATACCCGATATAATTTCTTATATATCTTTTGAGTTAAATGCCAATTTCGTCCCTGAGGTTTGGGTCAGTTTGCCACTCCAGTACAAAAGTTTTTTTTTTTTGCAATTCCTTACTTGAGGTTTGGATTTTTGTTTTGCCAAATTCGTCCTTTTCACTAACCCAGTTAAAAAATCTCGTTAAGGCTAGGGGTAGGGTTGTTTTTTTGCCACTTTAATGAAGGACAATTTTGTCATTTGATACCCTATAATTATTTTAATTAACAAAAAACCATCAGTCTTCCCTTACCCCCACCCCCCTCTCTCTCTCTCTCACATACACACACAGCTCTCTCTTTCTCTCTCTCTCTCTCTCTCCACAACCAGATCTGAACCAGAAACCACCGTCGGCCACCATCATCAACAACCACGACCACCATCCTCTTTCGCTAGACGGGTAGTTTTTGGCCCCAAAACAGGTAGTGATGGCCGATTGAGGTGAATTTCTGTCGATTGAAGCTGATTCCGGTTTGGGAGGTGGCTCGGTTGGTAGCAGTCACGGTGGAGATGATGACGAAGATGATGATTGTTGGTTCGGTTTGAAGTTCAGGGTGGTGGTTCGATGGGTTGTAGGTCACCCCTGACGGGTTTTATGGTGATGTTGGCCGTGGTTAAGGTGGTAGGCGTAAGACGACGATGGGTGGGTTTCCGATGAGGTTGATGTTCGGGTCAGGTGGTCAAGCAGTGCTTCCGGGTCATTTGCTACGGTATCCGGTGGCTATATCGGATGTTGGAGATGTTATGGCATTGCCGGACTTTGAGTTCATCCCGGACACCAAAGCACATATCCTTGGGACAAGATCTCCACATCTTCCTCCTATTCTGACCACTTGAAATCATTCACAATATTGTAATTTATTATTTGGGAATTATTTGATTTAAAATATCAATCGTGTATAAAAATGTTCTATATATGTTTATCCTTCATTTTTTTTATTGGTTTTGTTCTCGCGTCAGATCTGGTCCCGGTTGTTTAGATCTTGAGTCAGATCTGGTTTGGTTGGGTTGATTGCTAGATAGGTTGTAGATAGTTGAGATGGTTGGAGATAGTTGTAGTTGTATGTTGGGTTATGGATTTGTTGTAGATGATGATGAAGAGTAGGGGATAGATCTGTTGTAGATGATGATGATGATGATGATGATGATGATGATGATGATGATGATGATGATGATGATGAGTAGGAGATGGATCTGATTGGGTTGTACATATAAAAAGAGAGTTAAAAATATAAAAATAAAAATAAATAGGTAAATGACTATAATACTCCTGAGTTAACAGAAAAAATAAACCCAGTTAGTGAAAAGGACGAAATTGGCAAAAAAAAAAAATAATCCAAACTTCAGGTAAGGAATTGCAAAAAAAAAAAAAAACTTTTGTACCGGAGTGGCAAACTGGCCCAAACCTCAGGGACAAAATTGGCATTTAACTCATATCTTTTTAATATCTATGCATAATATATCTAATTCTCAATTTAGATTGTCATTTTGTGTTAGTTATGTCGTTTGGTGTTTTTATATGATTTAAGTATTTTATATTTATACATTGTAATCATTTACATACATATTTAGTAAAGCTAAATGTATTGGTTAGTAGTTACCAAATGGATACTCGACGGGTGTTTAATCAGATATACCAAATGGGTAAGTTTTAAAACCCATTACCGTCCCAATACCCCCCCCCCCCCCTAAATTTCATGTTTCCCCTATCATGTAACCCTACCTCTCATTGCCTTTCATAGATTCATCTTCGATAACCTTTTGCCTCTCATGAAATCCTTTAAAACCCATCTTTGTAACTACGAAAACACAATCATCGATGACTTATTCGAGAACAACTAAATCAAAACCTCGACAAATTGAACATCGCTATCTATTTGGTTTTTGAAGACCCCACAAATTGAAGTATTATAATCAAAGGGGAAAGGTGTAGTTCATAAGAAATTGAAGGGGAGTATGTGTGTGTCGGTGTCATGGTGTGTAACTGGATGCGTTATAGAGAATTTAATACATCAAAACATACGTTTGTTAGGTCAGCACAAATATTAGTAAAATGTGGGTAGCTGGGTTCATTTTCATGTAGTTTGTCATGTAATATTAACCTTAGGTCCAAAGTTCCACTTGGTAAATGAAATAACGTAACATTTTATAATACTTGGAACAAATAAGCTAACACATAGTTTATATAGTGTTTCATCATGTCTTGACATGAATAACATCATTTATGAATGTGTGTTAACGTAGAACATGATGAATGTGTCGTGTCGTCAACATGTAAGGGAAGCTAGCTTAGCATGAAACACTTATTGTATGTCCTTAATATTAGGCTTAACTTTTAACAAATGTTGCAATCACATTACTTTGATGTAAAAAAGAACTCTGTTTCAAAATGCTCAATCAAGAGTTATTTAAGTGAAGTAAAACATAAAGTAGAAGAAAAGGTTATAAATAAAAAGGGAAATGAGCCCTCTATACACATATTAAGGGGCATATAAGTTTGTGTGTGGGGTGGGGGTGGGGCACCCACTAAAACAAGTCCAATTAGTAGAGGCCCCATTACATATTGAAGTAACTTTAATCCTATTGTTTTAGTAAAGCCCTCCAGTTATATTTTCATCTTACTATATCAGGCTACCTTAAATCCCACTCTATATATCAATTGAGGATTTGAGAATTTTGTTTAGTAGAACAACATTAGCCAACGAACAAGTACATGAAAAGTAGCAAAAATTTGGAAATCATACTAGCTTCTAACTTGGAGCTAGCTTTTGTAATTTTTATATTCCAACTCGAAACTCGAAAGACAGGTTAAATCAATATTAGCTTTTGCAATCCGAACGAATATGTTAACTCAGTTTTAGTTTCCGTGATTCAATAATTCAATTATAGTTCCTACGATTTGAACCAGCATGTTAGCTCAATTTTAGCTTCTCCAATTCTAATTTACAAGTGAAATTAATTTAGCTCATGTGATTCGAACAAACAAGTTAAATCAATTTTAGTTCTTACAATTCAAACGAACATGTTAAAAATCAATTTTTATTTTCTGCAATTCGTACAAATAAGCTAAAATCAAATTTGGTTGTGCAATTTGGCGAACACAATTCAAACGATTAATTATAAGCTTTTCTTTTATTTTTCATTACTTTGCTCTATCTTATTATCAGTGTTTGTTAATATATGGTTCAATGAATCACTTAATTCGAGTATTTAGTGGTCTAAAACATGTTTGCTAATTAAACCTTTCTTGTCATATGTTGTTTTTGTCTTACCCTATTCATTTCGTACCAATAACCAATCTAATCTTTTATACCCACTCACAAATAATTATGGATCCGCTACTATATACTACCGTAACAACTCTTGGTCTAGGTCAGCAAAGATGATGACAGGCAAATGCCACATCATTATTGCAAGTGAAGTGATAGTCGTGGACTTGTGGCCAATTGGAAATCGTTAAAGATGAATTGTGGTTAGATTAGAAATAGTAAAGATTAAGGGGGCACTTTGTAATTATCTGATGTCAACTTTAATAAAAGTTTAAAGTGGTGCACTTTAGACTCTTCTATTTTCTTGTTCCGTTGATTACGGCTAAATTTGACAAAGTGGTCCACTTTCTTTACACATTTTAATCTAACTTTTTTTTTTCTTTATCTTTTGTTGAGTCCAGACTCCAGTCCACATTTATATCAAAAACTTTCAAATTAGCTACAAATGATTTTCGAGCTAACTTAGTCTCTAATCATATAGTATATTAAAGCAACCTTGTTGCAGATTAATACCAAGTAATTTGATTTTTTTACTTGTGTTGCAACACAGCATACAATATTCAAAAAGCTAACAATCTTCATGATTCTTGTTCATAACTTTTTTTTCCATGCTGTGACATCACTTTTTTTAACGACAAGGAACGACGTGCCAATCATCGTGACACCGGGCGCTGTGGTCAAGGTCGACTACTCGATCGCCATCAGCCCCATAGCTATCCTAAAAGGCACGACAGTAGAATAATCGGTAAAAACTCGCCTCCCATCAGAGTTGAACATGCACCACCCGTATTCGCTGTTCATCTAGATTCCACTCCACCACAAGGGTGAGAGATACATCACTTGCTTCTCTTATATGGGTGCAAGGAGCTTCAACAATTTCCCCCTAATGTCACCATTGAAATCACTAATCATTGTTGTCTATTAAGAGACTGTCAACTTTCTATATTTAGCACCCTCACTTAAGCACTTAATGAATTTTGTAACCCTCACATGAAAGAAAGCATAGAGACAACATGAATAAAGAGTTTTTATTCTTACTTAGTTTTTGTAACACTTTTCACTGTTGGTTAATAAACAATTATGGGTGCAAGAAAACATAATTGGCATTATCATGTATAGTGTAGTTCGACTCGAAGGATAGCTAATGTTGGGGAATAACCGTAACGAACGAATAAAAACGGATAGCATAAATCTCTGAAAGCACGTGATCGCTTTCAGATTGAATCAATTCGACGGTTCTATCGAATATTCAATCGGATACAATCAGAGATTGAGAAGTTTAGAACCAGAGAGATTGACCAAGAAGAAGATCAATTCGTTATCAAACAAATTGGGCCATTAACTGCCTTTTAGGCAGTTTTTGCAAGGTTTTCGAAGTTGCCAAAATAGTCCCTCTATTTCTGAAAATTAAATTTCTGAGACATTTTTACCACATCAATTTTAATGGAAATAAAATTTTTTCAAGCTGACTTGGCAGCTCGACTCCAGCCCCCTTGGACCCCGCCAGGGGCTGCCGCCCCTTGGACCCTGCTCCCATGGGCGCTACCCCTGGACCCCCGTTCATTAGGGGCGAAGCCCCTAAGTTCATAATAAATTCAAATAGGCGTGCACTCCGCACCACCATACCTATATGATCTATTATTATGAACATATTGGTCAAAACAGTCAATCCAATTATACTAAAATATCCAACAGCTAATATGAGCTACGAACAATATAGAGGTCACGACGGTCTTTTTTTTTATCGGCTAAAGACATCACCTCGGTACCCCCCGTTTTGAATCCCCATTTCCGCATCGTCCCTGAGGGCATAAGCCCTTTCAACGTCAAGGGATGTATTTTTACTAGCCCTAGGATTCAAACCGTGCACCTCTCCCAAACGGGAACCTCCCTAAAAAGTAAACTTCACATCTCTAATAGATAGTGAGATTGGTACATTGTGTTTCAATATCAAATAGACACACACATGCTCCAAATTAAAGGGAATGATTGTCAATGACCGTTCGGGATGATTTAGTAAGTAATGAGCCATTCCAAAATATCACTCGCACATAAGACACCTTTGTAAAGAGTAAAATGATAATTTTCGACGTAGTGACGTACCCACTCAACAATACTTAAATCATATTTGTAATTTTTTATTAGTACTTGAACCTTTGTTACATTGAATGACTTTTATCATTAATGAACTAATCATACAAAACATTGCCTTATGTATTTTTTTTAATGGCGAAATATTTACTCATACGCTATTTTACTCCAAATATTTTAAATTACTCCTCATACCAAGGTTTGAATCTTGGATCTCGCTTCTAAGAGATATATTTCTACTAAGACTGTTTGGTATGCTCTCGGCAAAGGGAGTCGGGGAGGTGACGTGGACGTTGTCCCGATCGGGAACACCGGCCCCCCCGAGATTTTTTCGGTGGTTTCGGTGAAATCTCACCGTTCTCACCGAGTAGAAAGAAGGAATGTGATTGGACCGTTTTCTTTTGACAATTTTGAGGGTTTTTTTTTTTTTTTTTTTTTTTAATTCAAACTTTGTATATAAAGGAGATGAAGGTGAAGATGAAAGAAACCGACGATGGTGGCTGTGACGGTGGAGGTGGTGGTGTTTGTTGGAGATGGATGCCGAGGATGGTGGCTGTGACGGTGGAGATGATGAAGATGAGATGGAGGTGGGAGGTATGAAGTTGCAGATCTGAATGAATTAAGTGGGAGGTGGAGTTGGTTGTTGAAGATGAAGATGATGTATTTTGATGAAGATGGAGTTAGCTGTTGAAGATGGAGGTGGAGTTGTTTGTTGCAGATTTTATGGTGAAGAAGATAGATAGGGTGGGTTGGTGAGGGTGAGGGTGAGGGTGGTGAATTGGGGTTTTTTTTTTTTTTTTTTTAAATTTTATTTAATTAAAATATATAAATAAATAAAAGAGAAAAAAAATAAAAAATGAAGGTGAAATGGGGGAAGTGGGGGAAACCATTTCCAAACTTTGGGGGAGAAATTGGGGGAAATGAGGTGGCGCTGATGTGGCATTTAGGGGAGTTGGGGGAGTTTGCTCCCACACCATATAGTCTAAGAGGGCTAGTTTGACATTGATAATTAACACGCCAACACTACTTTACAAGATCTTTTTTCATAATCTCATTCATAAGAGCGATTAATTATTATCAGCCATGTGGACAGGTTATTAAATCATGTCAAAACTAACATGATTATTGTATAGTGAGCAAACATAAAAAATTGACATCTCTAAATTTGAATCAAGATATTGACGTAATAAAATATTCTCCCGGATTTTATGCAGCAATTCACTGATACTAGGATTTTATAAAATAAATAAAATAAAAATTATGTTCCAACACCGATCCTTCGCAGAAAATTAAATCAAGCAAAATCCACATGCTTTTGTTCGGTCTCTTTCTCACACACACAAAAATTCAAAATAGAACTAGATATAAAAATATTTTTTCAAATTACCACATTTAATGATCCAATACTTTATTTTATTTTTTCACTTTTTGAAAACCAATTATAACCGTTGAAGTTGTCTAATATATTTTTTTAATTGACACTGGGGAATGGAACAGAAAAAAAAAAGAGTGATGATTAATTTTGAACATAATAATTTTTCCCAATTGAATTTAAACAAATATATAAAAAGAAAGTACAAAAAAGGGAAATTTGCGTGAAGAGTGACCAACCTTTATCATTGTAGTAGATAGTAAATTTAATTTTATGGTAGAAAATGTTATCAAGTTTCAAAATTTGATGATTTGGGGCAGGTTACATGCTTTATAATGATTTTTTTTTTTTATCACTCGCCATTGAATTAACTTAATTTGTTTTAACTATAATAATCTTTGATATTATTTCATTATTGTAAATTGCTTTATAAATGTTACAATTATATAACCGAAATGGAAGTATGGAACGGAACTAATATGTTGTATCGACGATTATTTAGTTATAATACTTGCCAAGTCCAACATGAAGTCGAATATAACTATCAAGAGAAAAGTAACTAAAGATAATAATTAAGTTTCACATTTGTATTATATGCGTTAATTTTAAACAGTTATTACCGAATAAGTTTTTTATGCACTTCAGAAGCGTAAAACCCAAACTCAATGCGGCTCACTTTTAACAAGTACACTTTCAAGTAGAAATCAGAGAGAGGTATCCCATGATTCCAAATAATCTTAGTCTCCGATTCACATAGGATCACATAGATTAGGGATTGAACCTTGATGTCCCAATTAATTTTTTTACCAAAACATGGTTTGAACTTAGTACCTATTCATGACTTCACACTAAACCCATAACGTTTTGCCATCCGATCAAAGAATCATTGGCATTATGAAATAATAATGATAAAACGGGTTTCATAATTTTTTTCCTTTAAAATAAAAGGAACTATAAGTGTGACAATAGCAAATATCAGGTTCATACACTAAAGTCATGTGACAGACACCAAGTCAGCAAAAGTTTGTTATGGTAAAGACTTAATCACCATTTTTTTTTTTTTTTTTTTTTTTTTAACGGCAAGTGGTGCAACCGGTGGAGCTCCGACTAACACCCTGGGTTAGCTTGTACTGATTATCCATTCCACCTGGATTGGGGATCTCCCCAGGTGGAACCCCCACATGTGGTAAATATGACTCCAACAAGAATCAAACCCTTAACCTCCACATGACGTCCACTCTAGCTCCCCCAATTTTCACGAATTGAGCTAGGCTTCATCGGCGACTTAATCACCAATCAACAACAATTATAATTTTTTTTTTTAACGGCCAACGAATCAATTTCCAAGCACTCTCGGGCACCCTTTTGGCGAATCAGGTACTCGAGAGTACCTGGGCCACCAATTGCCATCAATTCCCAGGAAAACCCGACCACTCACCCGCCCGAAGGCACGTCAGTGAAATAATCGGTAAAACCGGTCGGGATCAGGACTCGAACCCAAGCCAATGGCCGGGTCATCTCTCATTTCCCCTTCACCAATGTCCTCGAAATGTAGCTACAAGTGTTGGGAATTGAACCCAAGCTTCACATAAAAAACTTAAGACCCTCAACCAACTGGACCACAAGTGTTGGACACAACAATTATAATCTAACCATCAAAATCACTTTAATTATAGTATAATTGTAAAATCTGTTAACTTTTATGATTAGAAAAAAACATAATTATTGCATAAATTATGTAAAAAAGTAAATACTAAATACGCGTGTTCATATAAGTCATAAGATACATTGTCTTCCATTCTCCTCCATATATACTACTCATTTGCCTCATCTTTCTTCGCCATCTTCTCCCTCTAAATCACTCTCACCATTTATGAAACAGGTTTAAACTGATAAACCAATCCAACATTGTCAATTAAACAAACCCATTTCTGCTCTTCCATTAATTTTGGATTTCAATGGCGAAATTCATGACAATTGGAGCAAATGCTCTGTTTTTGCTTGTTGCAATTGTGCCTTTAGCTTTAGCAGGTGGACATGATTATGGTCAAGCTCTTTCCAAGAGCATTCTCTTCTTTGAAGCTCAAAGATCCGGTTACCTTCCCGGTAATCAACGGGTTAGATGGCGCGGAAACTCCGGTTTGCTCGATGGCAAATCCAGTGGGGTAAGCTGTGTACAGTTTTTTTAGAACGGCTAACTCAAACACGCAGTCTAAACTTACTTATAAATCTACATCACTTTTAATATAAACACATTATTTTACACACATTGATACCACTAGCAATGTTGTAAAATATATATTTTTTAGAACGGCTAACTCAGACACATTTTAAACTAGTGCTAAGAATAGTACGCTAATGTTGACTATGGGATTTTAACCCTCAACCACTTTTGGAGAAAAAAGAACATTACTACCGCTAGACTACAGTATACAGTCCTAGTGGTTTTGTAAATTGGTTTGGGACTAATGCGATTGGTTTGGTTGTGAAGGTGGATCTAGTAGGAGGATATTATGATGCTGGTGACAATGTGAAGTTCGGGCTTCCAATGGCGTTCACGGTCACAATGATGTCATGGAGCATTTTAGAGTACGGCTCGCAAATGGCGTCGAGTGGCGAGCTCGGTCACGCCATGGATGCGGTTAAGTGGGGGACTGATTACCTTATCAAAGCTCATCCTCAGCCTCATGTTTTATATGGAGAAGTAATTGGTTGCCCAATTTTGGTTAAATTGTAGTTTAGTTGTAGCATTTTATTTAATTTTATGGTTTTTATTGTTGATTTAGGTTGGAGATGGTACCACGGATCATTATTGTTGGCAAAGGCCAGAGGAAATGACGACTTCGCGAAATGCTTACAGAATTGACGAAAACAATCCTGGATCCGACCTTGCTGGAGAAACCGCTGCAGCTATGGCAGCGGCTTCCATTGTGTTCCGTCGGGCCAACCCCGCCTATTCAAGAGAACTCCTAACTCACGCCCACCAGGTCTATTTTCTACTATTGTCATTTTCTCGTATTTACATTGTCTCGCAGTCATAAAAAAAAATATATCACTTGTAACATTAACCTTTTTAATGACTGAACACGTTTAAGTGAGAATCCGGGTAAAAGCGACGCGCGTCCTATCGGTAACATAAACTAATTAGTAAATTAGAGTTTTGAATTAAAATTAAATAAAAAAAATTAGAAAACCATTGCAACCGGTAGCTATAAAAGCATAAGGTACAACTACTTGTTGCATTCGCCTTTAATGATGTCAGAAAACCCCAGTCAAACTTTTATAAAACCTAGAATATATTCTGGTAAAACTAGTTATGACTACTTTAACTCATTTATAAACATATTTTTTTTGAACGGATTTATAAAAATATAATAGCAACCCATCTTATTTTTAAAGCTAATTTCAATTTAAATATCTTCCCATGCATATAAAAATTATTCTATATTTTTTCCCTATTTATAAATCAAGAAACAAAGTTACAAATATGATTTATTTTTTTTTTAAATTTTACAAAACTGTTTGTAAAAAAAAAAAAACATTCCGACCGTATGTTAGCAGAGAAAGAGAGAGAGAGAGAGGCGTAGGTTAGTGAAGCGGTTGAAATAAATAGAGACAGTTAAGGTTTTATGAGTCTAGTGTCAGGCTGGTTGTTGATGGTGTAAATTAGCAGAAGCTGCCATGCCATGTGTCCTTATAGGTATGTACAACTATTAATGCACATGTTACCAACCAATCGTTATAGACTTGTAGCGGTTCACATGGCAAGTGTCCGTATATGTACATACCACCACATGTAATCATTTATGCAACTTTGTAGTTTTCTTGCATATAATCCAAATATCATTTTCTTTTCTTTTTCCATACATAATTTTATTAAAAAAATGTTTCCTTGTTTGTGTATTTTAATCAACTCATGGTTCTATCAACATATAATATTCTAAACATTTTGATGAAAATAATAATTGAATTATAAACGTTCAATAAATATTAGAAGACAAAAGGACACAATTAAGAAACAATTTAGGAGTTCTCAAGATAAAACATTCTAGTGATTAAGTGGTGTACTCCATAACTAAAAGTTGATTTTCAAAATGTACATGTTACGATTGTGGTGTTTTTATCTTATAGAACCTAGAAATTGTTGTTAAAAATTTAACAAATTACGACGTTGTAAGTGACTTGCGTGTAACATGATTTTTAGTTGAAGATGAATCTGGTTTCGTGTAAATGCCGGACAATAAGATATTTAACCTTTGGTATAATTATACAAAGACTAGTGTCCATTTGATAGAGCTATATGTTTCATAGAGAAAGGGTTTCAAGTTCAAATCTCCGCACAAAAGTAGTTTATAAGTATTATTGTAAAATATATTAAGGGTAACAATTGCCATTAAAAACATATATAATTATACAACTATATATATGTTTTTTTAGTAGTTGTTTTATTTTTAAATTTTTATTTTTATTTTTTTAATTTACAAAGTGAAATGAAATCATGGAACTAAAGTGTGGTAGTTGCCGCCAATCACGGACAATGGGTTGGCTCACCGTACAAATTTTACTGAAACTCAAAAACTAAATAAAATACCGTTTGCCACGTGAGAACTATTCACTGTCGGTGTGTTGTACCGTACAGACCATCAATGCACACTTAACCCCATGTATACTTACATTTCTATGTTCCTAAATTACCCCTAAACATATCACTTATTTACCACCACCTTCTCTCTACAGCTCTTCGAATTTGCCGACAAATACAGGGGCAAATACGACAGCAGCATTTCCGTGGCCCAAAAGTACTATAGATCTGTTAGCGGATACGCGGTACGTGATTAAAACTTCAAACTAGTTTTATTTATTTACATTATTGCCCTTTGTGTAATTATTTATAATTATTATTATTGTTTTTATAATATGAGCAGGATGAATTACTTTGGGGAGCTGCTTGGTTGTACAAGGCAACAAATGAGCCTTACTACTTGAATTACTTGGGTGAAAATGGTGATAACCTTGGCGGGACTGGGTGGGCCATGACCGAGTTTGGTTGGGACGTTAAGTATGCCGGTGTTCAGACCCTCACCGCCATGGTAATGTTTCTTTGGATAGTGTTAACAATAATGTTTTCAGAAGCAGATAAGACATTGAAACATTAAAACAGTTGCCTTATTGGTCCGGTGTCAACGGTCAGACCATATTTAAGATATAGATGACATCATAAATATTATAATAAAAAGTATAATTTAAAATAAATTATAAAATTACATTATGTTTTTTGTTACCATTTTGCTATTTTAAATAGTTAAATAAATCAAACATGGTCTAATGAACCAAGAAATGATATTTTAGAGTAAAAAAAGTTAAAATCTGGTCAGACTAGTTAGACCGCTAACCGGGCAGTTCAACTGAAAGCGGTTCAAAAGGTATAACCTGACCGACTAATCACCCTGTTCTCTGTTTGATTGTCTGGTCAGGTAATTAAAACATTGGTTAACATTGTTTAATATTGGTAGGTTTTGCTATTCAAATAGGGGTAGCGGTGCATCTTGTCGTCCATTTACCCGCCGCCCACTTGTAAAAAATTAATGTGAAATATTGGCTACAACTTACAAAAAATTAGAGAACACTTTAAAAGAGTACAAGCATTGAAGTATTGATGGCTTACATATATGATGACCATTGGTTTAAATTGTATGCAGTTTTTAATGGGAGGGAAAGCCGGTGATCACTCTCCGGTGTTCGGAAAATATCAAGAGAAGGCAGAGATGTTCATGTGTTCATGTATGGGGAAAGCTAATCATAATGTTCAAAAGACTCCAGGTGGTTTAATATTCAGGCAAAGATGGAACAATTTACAGTTTGTCACAAGTGCATCTTTCCTCCTCACTGTCTACTCTGACCACTTAACCGCTGCCCGAAAAGACCTACATTGTGCTTCTGGTCGTGTCGCCCCATCAGAGCTTCTTGCATTTGCCAAGTCACAGGTAAGAAAATGTTCATGTTCATGTTCATTTTTAAATAATTGTTATTAAAGTTTATAAAAAATTTGATTGAAGTTTTTATCTTTTTGTATGGTATCAAGGTTGACTATATTCTTGGAAACAATCCAAGAGCAACAAGTTACATGGTTGGATATGGAAACCACTACCCGCAACAAGTGCACCACCGCGGTTCATCCATTGTGTCAATTAAAGTTGACCCGTCGTTTGTTAGCTGCAGAGGTGGTTATGCTACATGGTTTAGCCGAAAAGCTAGTGACCCGAATCTATTGACTGGCGCCATTGTTGGTGGGCCAGATGCCTATGATAACTTTGCTGACCAAAGGGACAATTATGAGCAGACTGAGCCTGCTACGTATAACAACGCACCGCTTCTTGGAGTCTTGGCTAGGTTGAATGCAGGTGGTCATGCTGCCCATAACCAGCTCCTTCCAGGTAAAAATTCATCGCGATTTTGGTCGTTTAAAATGTCATTTATACCCTTCGTATTTTGGTATTTGTAACAACTTTGTTATGTTTATGCAGTTGAAGTTCCTCTTCATAAGCCCATTGCTGTTCACCCACACCCTGTATCTCCATACGCAGCTCCTATCGAAATTGATCAAAAGGCAACTGCTTCATGGGTAGCCAATGGAAAAACATACTACAGATATTCCGCTGTAGTTACCAACAAATCTCGGAAGACCATCAGGAACTTCAATCTAAACATCTCAAAGCTCTACGGCCCTATCTGGGGTCTCACCAAGACCACAAGTGGTTCATACGGGTTACCAGAATGGGTCAGCTCATTACCAGCTGACAAAAGCCTAGAGTTTGTGTACATCCACAGTGCTCCTTTCGCAGACGTCTCAGTTTCCGGCTACACATTGGCTTAAAATTAAAGATTAAGTTAAAAGAGACTATGATTTTATAGACAAAAAAGCTACTAAAACATTTGAGGTGATGGATTTTCGGGTTTTTTTTCCGATGTTTGAGATAAGGTCTGAAGAGTAGAGGAAGAAAGGAGTGAAACCCATCCTCTTTCATTAGATCTTAGGTTTTCTTTCTAACTTGGAAAGAGAGTGTCATTATGTAGTTGAGAGAGTATACAAGACCTCTCAACCTAGTAAAAAAGACAGATTAGAGTATGTTTTTCGCTTTTGTTTTTGTGTTTTTTTTACTTCAAAACAGGTTTGAAGTTGTCTGTTGCTTTCTTTTATGCTGCTGTAAATTTGCAATATTGATAGAATTTGTGTTCTAATTTTTATATTGTTTCCAAACTAGTTCTTTATCTGATGAGATTGTTTTGATTACAGTGGGTCGGTGGTCATAAGGTTAACTACTGCACTCGCACGTTCATGGTTTCGCATACATGAAATCGACTTTAGGATAATCGAAAAACAACACTCGAGAATTAAGCATAAAGACTTACAACAGTTATATAACTGAAGTTCTATCATAATTCAATCATTATCTAGTGTTATACGTTTGTGATCCCTTTGCACATGGACATTGGTAGATGGTTGGTCATGGTTCTTCAGCCTAGACGTTGTCCCTATCCCTGTGTTTGGTCCCCTATTTCATCCGTAGCAAGGAAACAAATAGCAGGTCTCACCCGATATAGATTAATGTTAATAGTAATTCTTGTTAATCATATAATTAACTAACTATTTATAAGAAGGTGTGGGTCAACCCAACTTAACCCGACCTCCCCCTAACATAAGTGACGCGTTTATTTTGACCAATTACCCAACACGCTCATCTTGCCACATCTTTCAAAAAGTTTGCTCAAATACCAACTCAAACATCCTAACTTCTCATAAACATATAGACACTAAAATCTTATTATTTTCATCAAAAGTTAAACTTCAATACATAATCTGTCAATACATAATCAAAAGTTAAACAGACTGAATTTCAAAATATAGCAGATCAGACCTACTATCAATTCAGTTTGCAACTGCGTCGGTTGTTCCTTCTAGCTTCACTTGTTTATATTCTTGTACATATCATCAATTTTACTCTGCAAACAACAACCAACCAAACAAACACACACATTTTTATTTGTTTGTTCATTAGAAGAGAATTCAGGGTCCGGTTTTCAATCTTAAATTCAATCTTATAATTTGCTCGTACGTACCTGATAATATTTCTGCAGCTGGGGCCTTTTCTTTTTCTGTGTTGGAGTCAGAAGATCGCGGTCAATGTCAAAAGGTTTAGGGTCAAGCTCAACCGCTTTAATGAACTCAAATCCTTTTAACTGCCAACATATACAATAATAATCAAACATTCCTTCCATTGAAACCTTTTAATCAGTTACTAATACCTTATTCTCTTTTCCGATTTTGTTTAGCTCTCCTAGTATGTACTCTTTAGCCTTCGGGTTGTGACACAAGGATTCAAAATCACCAGATACATCACTTGAGTGAGCCCATTTTTCGATAGCGGACTTGTTTGGGTTTACAACAGCAACAAGACATGACTCCAAACTACTCCCGTATACCCATATCTGAAACACACGTATCGAATTTCATGCATCATATAATGTTATTAAAAAGTTTCGTAAGAGCATTACCTCGTCTATAGCATGAACAAGTGCATAAACATTCTCCAAGTTTTCAACTGCTACATATTCTCCTTGTGCCAGCTTAAAAATATTCTTTTTGCGGTCGATAACTTTCATGCTTCCATCTGGCTGCCACTCACCAATATCACCTGAAACATAGCGTATATGTACATACAGTCGTTCAATGCAAAACAAAATTTAAACAGATGTTATGGGAGAAACGCATAAACACCTGTATGGAACCATCCATTGATCAAGACCTCTTTTGTAAGGTCCTCGCGTTTATAGTACCCTGAAAATAAAATATCCCCCCTTATGCATATTTCTCCCCGTGGCGTACTTGAAAGAGCATCATAATTCATTTCAGGAACAGATTCTAAACGAGCATCCACATTTGGGATCGGTGGGCCCACCGTACCCACCATCTTCATTTCGTTTGGTAGTGAGACGAACGCTCCAGCACAGGTTTCAGTCAGGCCTACATTGAGTTACACAAATAATATTATGTGCATACTTAACTTGGGCTGTTTCAACATCTAGAATGACACGTTTCAACCCGAACTTGCTTTTACATGTTACCTAACCGACCCAAATTTTCATATAACATGAGAAAGGTTAGTACCAAATCCTTGGAGGACATGACTGCATGCAACCACTTTCAGAAAACTTTCAACATGCGGTGCCAGTGGGGCCGCTCCAGATATTATAATGCGTACCCTTCCGCCTAATCCCTGCTTAACCTGCACAAAATGACCAAACACGATAACAGTCATGTCACCTATTTGCATTAGACGTTAAATCAGGTCGCTCGTTTTTTTTTATCCAAAACACCTTTTGTCCTAAAACATTTCAGTGTATATCTAACCTTAGCGAAAACAAGTTTGTCACTTAATACAGAGGCCTCTTCATGTTTACTGCCACTCTTCATATTACGCATCTTACTGCATAAACATCCGCATTCAAATTCACACACGTTTAAAAATAATTAAGGCGCATGATTAAAATATGAAGGATAAAAGTATCACTACAAGCTATACATATATGTTTTACTTCTTAACATTACTTCAAACTAGGTAATATGACCCTCCAAATGTAACATGTGTTTTTTTAGAAAACGGGTCCATTTAACATTATATCCGACATTGTCTTTGTGTATGTAGCAGTCTAAAGTTTTACCGTTGCGGGTAAGAATAAATTGAACAATAACAATGAAACCTCTTGTTATTGAACTACTCACTATGAAAATGCTATATTAAACACTTTATTTTGCAGAAAACTTCCAGAAGAGACCTTCTTTTGCAAACCTGATCAAAAGAAAGTAATTAGTAATAGTAATAGTAAAACCGTAAGGGTAAAATTCACAGTAGAAAAAAAAATGAATACCCGAATAAATTCTTTCTAAAACCCGAGGAACAGCACAGAAAATAGTAGGTTTAAGCTCCACAATGTCTTCAGTTAGTAGTTTGACATCCTGAATATATTATTTGCTGTATTATAAATATATTAAATTTGTTGAGAATTAATTAAACAAGATGTTGTGATATTACTCCGCGCCAAAATCCTATTGAAGCGCCATGCTGTATAAAACATTCTTCAATCACCCGATCAAATATGTGTGCCAAAGGTAGAAACGAGAGATACACATCATTTGCAGTCAACTGTAAGATAACATATATACCTTGAGACTACATGTAATTTTAAATAGTTAACGGTTTATAGGGTAGGAAACTCACTGATTCATTATTATATTCTAGGAAATGATGAACGCTAGATATGATTGTGACAATGCTGTTGTTTGAAATTAATACACCCTTTGGATCACCGGTTGTTCCACTTGTGTACATAATAGTACAAATGTCAGTTTTCTTCTTCGCCGGTAGATCAAAGTGTTTGTCTTTGCCCTACGATTGAAGAAAAGTAGACGATTCAGATAAGTTCAAGTACCGTTAACCTGAGTTTTAAAAGCTTACCAATGATAAGAACTCATCCCATGAGTGTAATGTTGCACCCAATTTTTTGAATTGTTCCTTCTGGTCAGAAGTAACTTGTCCAAAGCTCACAATTGCTAAAAAAAAATTATGCAGTTTAGTATATGCAGTAATATTTAAAAAAAATTGATAGGATAAGTGACATACTTTTCAGATATTTTCCAGCGTTCGGGAATGCTTTCAACACCTGAACCGCCAAAAGGATATTATTCATAAAACGCTAAACTTCACAGACTATAACATCTTCGTTTTAATAAAATCTGACTTAAATGGAAAAAGAATAAACAAATCATTACTATTGGAGATGGTTTGACCAAAATGTACATTTAACATACTTATCCCTTTGAACTTTCATGTGTTACTACCATACTTTTTATAACCACTTAATGTTATTGATAATTTGCTACTACAATTTTTAGTACCTTTTTGTTTTTGATGCTGTTTTGATTTCCGGAGCCACACTTTGTGTTATCTAGACACTATACTTTACATGTCGAGCGGGGGGGGGGGGGGGGGTCAGTGGGAAAAAAAACATAACATACTTTTTATCACCACTTTTTTCACACACACATGAAAAAAGTGATCATCAAATCTAAGCTCTCGCATATCAAGAGGGTCGGATGATCAAGGTTCAAGATTGGTGCTCGTCAAACTTAGTAAATGACGATCAGATATATTCAAGCATCAAATGATGTCCGAACAATGAAGATCAAGAACCTTAAAGATGGAGAACACTATTTGAAGAAGACATTCTTTGTATTTGGTGAACCCTGTCACTTTAGTGAAACCATGGTCGGATACTACCATCTTAATGAGATGATTTGGAGATCACTGCCAAGACTACTGAGATAAGTTGGATTTGTTAACATTAATCCAAAACATTTGTGTCGATTTTTAAAGTTCATTTAATTGACTAAAAATAATCTATTAACCACACTAGGTTACAATTACTAATTACCTCTGAGATCTTTTTCTCTTCTACAAAAGCAATCTTAACCTCAGCATGGCATATGATGAATTCTACCGCACCAGCACCTACATGAAAAATAAAACAGGAAAATTACATTACATAAGTCCTATAACGCATAAGAACCATTAACGGAAATAATCAGTACTCACCCAAGGTATCATATAATGGTACGCAATATAAGCCATGAGCATTACATGCCTGCATCAATTTACGACTTAAGAGTGTAACAACATGATTCTATAAATGTTATAATATGTGTATATGTAAAGCACTGAATAGGGTGTAAACAAACCAAATGTTCGGCGAACAGTTTGTGAACTGTTCAGCGGGAAGTTTGTTTGTGTTCGTTCGTTCGTTTAATAAATGAACAAACACAAACAAAAAAAATCGTTCGTTTAGCTAAACAAACGAACATAAACAGAGGTCGCGTTCGTTCGTTTATGTTCGTGAACGTTTGGTAACGTGTTCGTTTATGTTTGTTTGTGTTCGATAGTTCATTAGGGTTTTTTATTTTTTATATTTCATTTAAGTATTTCAAATTTCTCAGTGGTAGATTATTTAACATATATTAGTGTATCACATGTTAATATTACTTTAACTATTTTGATTAACTGTTATTTTTGGTGGATTAAATGAGGATTTCAAGTTTAATATGATACCTCTGTGTTTTTATAAGACAATATGTGATCAAGATTATGTTACACATATTTGGTAATTGGATTAGTAGTATACTATAGGAGGACAATGTTAGCGATGAAAAATGCTAATTTTCATAAGTTAATGTGTTAGTTTGTGCTCGATTTTGTTCAGTAATATTTATTTGTGTTCATTTACGTTAATTTGTGTGTTGTTTGTGTTCGTTTTTGTCCGACACCTAAATTTAGCAAAAAAAAAAAAAAAAAAAATACAAAGAACATGAACAAAAATCTCGTTCGGTAAGTGTTCATGAACAGTTTGTGAACACGTTAATTCCTTAACAAACGAACACGAACAACGCCTTGTTTGTGTTCGTTTGGTTCGTTACAGCCCTAGCAGTGAATATCATAAATCTAGAAAGAAATATGAAAAATAATAAAGTACCTCCATGCTCATTATCCATTGTGCACAGTTGACACCATAAATGCCACACTTTGCTCCCTAAAATCACCATTACATGTTTGTGAGTAAGCATGAATCCCCCAATGAATGATTAACGCTACAATTCCCTAATTATGATAACAACACTTACTTGCTCAACTCCACAGGCTCTGATAGAATTCCCAAGCTGTATCACTTTATCATACACTTGTCTGTAAGTCAACCACACATACTTCCCATGCTGCAAAGTTACAAAGGTGGTCAACCGAAACACAAACACACAAAGATTTAAGATATTATCATGCATAGCAAGTGCCATTATACCTTTCCATCCACAAATTCACGCGTGCCAAGCATATTATTTTCAGGATATTTCTCTGCAGACACGCTGCAACATACCAAACAAACATTTTAAATCAAAGGCGCAACATCCACAATTCGTTCAATATTCCAAGTCCCTGTCTATAGATTTTTTTTAAAAGCATTTTCGCAAACTCCTTTTAAACAAAAAACAAAATAACATACTCAAAAAATCGATCACTCTAAAATGAAAACACAATACCAAATTAATAATCGTAATTAAAGATGCAATAATTAAGGATACAATATACACCTCAAGCCTCAACAACCCACGAAACCCATCCCATAATATTGTCCTTTTTGCTTCCTATTGATTACCTATCCAGGAACTCACATATTTGTTTTCACCCGACAAATTGTTCCCCACTCAAAACGCGTCCTAGTAGAGAAAGTTTTCACCCCCCTTATAAGGAAGGTTAATAGGGAGAATGAAACCTTCCATACAAGGGGTGGAACATTATCTACTGGAACGTGTTTTGCATGCGTAAACAATTTGTGGGATGAAAACAAAACCGTGAGTTCCTAAACAGGCAACTCATCTTGAGCAAAATGGACAACATTGTGGAATTGATAAATATAACAAAACGGTAAGACTAAATGGTATGGAATGGAGCCCCTAGGGGCTCCATTGCGCCACATCAACACCACGTAGACAGGGGCTCCATGCAATGGCGGATCTTCATACGGGCCGAGCGGCCTTAGCCCACCCAGCCTTTTCGCTTCGTAGTGTAAATTTTACCGAAAATTTACAAAAAAACTTATATGTATTGAGTCTGGCCCAATCAGATTGAGTCCGACCCTACCATGTTTTACTTTCAAGATCCGCCATTGGCTCCATGAAATGAAATAACGCCCCTTTAATTAAAAAAAGGAAAAAAAAAACAAAAACAATTTGATTGGTTGTTACATATGGGCCCCACAATTAACCCCATTAATGCTTGTAAATGGGTTGACGATGGATCAATGACGCCCCTAATAACGCTCAGAAAATAAAGAGGGGCACCATTAAACGTTTTCAAGCTAAGGTGGATGAGGAATAGCGCCTCATACCACGAAGCCTAATCAAATTAAAACGCAATGATAAAAATACATGCATGCATGAACATAAACATAAAACAAATATAACAAAACACTAACCGGAAAACATCCCAACAAGAATCCAAACCATTAACAGGAGGTGGAAAACCGTCTTTATTAAACACGCTACGGTAAACCGGTCCCATTGATGGCTTTCCATCTTTGGCCTCAATCGCCGGTTCAACCTGTACTATATATTTCTTTGGCTCCATTGTATGTATGATGGCCAGAGACGGTGGAGAAAGGTGGTAATGCAGTGTAACAGGTGATGGTCGATGAGGAGACAATTTCTCATCATAACTGTTTTTTTTCAAGGCTTCCCTTATCTTTTGGACGTAAAAACCTCAGTTTTGTTATATGTATATTTGACTAAAAAATTACATTATTATACAATAATTTTTCTAATATTAGAAAAAAGTTAAGATCTGATCAGATGATTACTTACTTTTTTTTTGTATGGTTACTTTTTTTAGTGTGTGTACTCCGTGTAACTAAAATCAAAGATGCATTATGTTGATTAAATCTTTTTCTAACTATAAAACTCACTCAAATTTTGAATATTTCAAGATTATTCAATCGTGAGAAATTATACAGAAATGCTAACAATTAATAAACTTGGTTACGATTTTATTTATGAACTAGGTTAGAGACCCGTGTGTACACACGGCAGGTCCCCAAGTAAAATGAGAAAATATAAAATATACCATTACTTGGCAGGTTAAACCATACATAAAGGTATACGTTCGATGACTAAACTTTTTATGTTAGATGACAACGGACAGTATAAAATTATTTGTTTGTAACTTGTAAAATATGTATATCAATAAGTATAAAGGTAGACCTCCATATCCGAAAAAATTTTATCGAAACTGAGTTCTCCCATGATATCTATACTACTATATAATGGGTTCTAGATGGGTTACATTGTCATTTCATATTTATTTAAATGGGTAAAAATGTAATTTCATTTAGTCCTTAAGACAAATTTAATACAACTATTAAATCAACTTGTTTAACCTATTCAAAGTAATTAATAATGATATTAAAAGCATTGAAACATTTGAAAAGTTTAACATCATTTCATAAAAGATCTTAGAGAATTCATAATATAAGATGACATCAAGAAGCATTGTTATGAAATTACACAAATATTGCTTTAAACTATAAGTCAAATTTTTTTGAACGGCCAACTAAAGAATCGCCGGGTACTCTCGTACGAGGCCCCCATTGGCAAAGGGAAGCCCATAGACTCGGAGCCGAACTCACGAGCCTCGCGACGGCTCAACCCGCATGCATGAGAGCCCCTAGCCCACCCGCGTGCCAGTTCCAGGGAAAACCCGGCCCGCATACCCGCCCGAAGGCACGACGGTAAACCGGTAAAACCTGGCTAGCTCAGGAGTCAAACCCATGACAACAAAGGTCAAGTGTCTCTCCCTCATCACCTGATACCACTCCACCACAAGGGTGGGTGGTTATAAGTCAATTTTGTATTTTTCTTAAAATTTATGCTAGCACTTTGTTGAAAAATCTATAATAATATCCTATATCTATACTATATATAAATAGATCTCTGAATTAGTAATTTGATACTTTTTTTTGAACGGCTAATTATTTTGTCACCAACAGGATTTGATCCCTCACCATTTGGAAAGGAAAAGCCTTGTCCAACACCTTGATACCACCGGGCCAAAGGCCCTTTGGTTAGTAATTTGATACTAATACAAGTGTTATTCCTACCTTTACAAGCCTATAATGCATCGATCCCTCGAAGGGACGTAAAATGCGACTACTCATCTTCTGTAAGACGCTTGGTAACCCTAATCTTCCCTTATCATTGAATTTGATCCATTGAATGGGATTGAATGCAATTGAATTGTCCTTCAATGCGCCATGTCAGTTTCCAAACCATCCCTGTTAAAAACTCTTCTATTTCATTCTCTCACAAACAAGATGAAGAACAACCGAAGTGGTGGGGGAAGAGCATCACCTAAACTGGTCATCATTTCCAACGTCTTTAGTTTTGTATTTCCAGTTCATAAGGTACTTATTATTATATTTCCAATTCGCTCTTCAATTCAAATCCATTAAATAGAAACTGATGTTGGGTTTTGACTGAATGAGGGTTTGGGCTCAACTTAAATCTGATGGAAGGATCATGAGGCAGAAAGACATGAAATTTGTTGCTAATAGATTGCACAACAACTAAGGGTATTCATCGAAGGTTTTTTATTGGATTCATTTGGTTGGGTTCCTTAGGTTTTTAAAGGTAGAAATATAACTCGATAACTGAACCATTATCGGGTTTATTAAGTTGGGTTTTATCGGGGCGGTGTTATCCGGGTTTCATGTTTAGTATATGTCTTGCGAAATAGTAAACGAGCCCAAACAGAAAAAACTGTATATATGCAAACTAATAAATGTTTACTGTAAGTCAAATTACTGCTTTGATAATGCATGATATAGTTTCTTCTAAATCATTATAATCCAAATCATTGTTCATGGTTCACGGCAAAAAAATAAATTTGTTGCTTTGATAACTCCATACCGTTAACCACATATGATCTTATTCGTCTATACTTCATATCAACAGCTTGGTTATAATCTATGGCTCATGTAATTCTTTGTTTTGCGAAAGAGATTTAGCTAGCGTATTACGATAAAAAGCACGAGGAGATGAAAAATATGAGCCGACAAGAATTTCTAGCCAACTTAAGAAGGTAACATACATGCATATTAAGAAAAACTTATTCGCACAAAACGACAACATAGTTCATGCTTTTAGAGACAATACTTTTAAAAATATACAAAACAAGAGCTGCATACTTCCAGTTTGTCAAAAATCTATACGATTATTCAACCTATGTTTACAATGAATGGCAAAAGTTCGAAAGTAAGTTGGCCGTTGGTGTAAAACATTCATGTAACATTTCATCAAATTGCTAATTTTGGATGAATTTACATTTTGACATGTTATAACATGATGAAAACAATTAATGGGTTCTCAAGAGGTCCATCTATGTATAGAGGAGTTACAAGGTAAAAAGAGAAGCAGATTCACTTACATCTGTCAATCTCCAATGAAATCGATAATTCATGATGTACGGCAACATTATTCATGATGTACAAGTTGTCGAAGCATGGTTGCGCTTTGTTCCTCCTTCAGTGAAAAGACAACCATGCCACATGTAATATATAACCTTTTTAATGGCAAAAAAAATATAATATAATTTTTGCAGTTATTTTTTGTAGTGTGACCAGTTGCGACATTAAATGTTACGATGTGAAAAAGATATGCTTGAGTACCACTTTTATTGCTGATGAGGTAGCGGAATGGTCTCCGGATTATACAGGCCCCCATAATGTTGCTGGAATATTGTGGTTGTGACCCTGGTGATGATTTTGTTGACATAACATGGAGTTTTTTTTTGCCAAAATAGTTGGTATTGCAAGATTATTTGTGACAAAGGTAGTTGTCAGAAAACGTTTTTGGCTTTTGGAAGACCCGCAATCTAAGATTGCAGGAGTAGTTATGTGTCATGCTGACTTGGACGAGCTGGCTGACTGTGGGCTGACTTGGACAAGCTGGCTGACTGTGGACGAGGACGACTGCCACCTTGGAAGACTCGCAATCTGAGATTGCGGGTGTTGGAAGTTAGATTGCGGGAGTTATTTTAAAGTTGTGCATGTTTTTTGTCTTTAACTCTTACACACTATCAAATCAATTGCATTGTAAATGTAAATGTGAGAGGGAAAGAAATATGCATCTGAATTTTGTATAGTAATATGGCATAGTAACATCTAATCAATTGCATGCATTTGAATATATATATATATATATATATATATATGGAACGAACGGTTTTTCATTTCTTAGACATACATACATACTAAATATCAAGCTCACTATCAAACTCATAACACAAAGAGCTTCTAAAGAAGATAATTTTACAAGCATCATATCTAAAAAAATGGCACATTTACACCCGCGTCCAAGAAACAATGAGCTTCTATGGCTGCAGCCACAACATCGTTCGGCTTATCTGTTCGAAGATGATGTTGGCCATGCCACAGAGATTGATATTAGGCGGGGCGACCAGGCGTTATTTTCTGCCATTAAAAAATCCGTTAAACCCCAATGTTGAAGAGATGGTTAGAATGGCAGGCTTTGGTGGGGTTCTTGATGTTAGATACCTGCTTTATGACCGTGGTTTGATAACCGCGTTGGTAGAAAGATGGCGTCCAGAAACTCACACGTTTCACCTATCGTTTGGTGAAACGACGGTGACTTTAGAGGACGTGAACGTGCTCTTGGGATTGCGAGTCAACAGTCCCCCATTGGGAGGACCAGAGGAAAAATGGTCATCCCAAGATCGATTACAGCTTGTTGGGGGTTTGTTGGGCATAGAGGCGGAGGAGGGAATGTTGAGTGGAAATTCTATTAAAACAAGATACCTTTTAAACAAAGTAAAAGAAGTTCTGCCTGAAGGGGCAGATATGAATCAGATTACACAACATGTCACACAACAAGCACGTTGTGTGGTCTTGGTTATTGTGGGTAACACATTGTTTGCTGACTCTTCTAATGGTTTCACATCATTGTCATTTTTAAGGCACCTTGAATCGTTAGAAAGATGTGGTCAATATAGTTGGGGGAGTGCAGCATTGGCTTGTTTGTACAGAAATATGTGTAAAGCCGTAGTCTCCACTGATAAAACAATTGGAGGACCTATGATTATACTCCAGTTGTGGGCCTGGACACGAATCAGTGTACTATCCCCCAAGTGTTCAACCCGGTTGATGCCTGGAAAATCTTATGGTGCTATGTATGTATTTTATCCATTACCCTTATATTATATAAAATAATTATTTGTTAAATAAACTAAGTCGTTTTTTTATTATTTTTTACAGCTGGAAAGGTAAGCACGGATTAAAGGAGGTTGCCTCGCGATCGTTAAGACAGATACGATCACAACTACAAAATTTACATGCTGAACAGGTATGAGACCGTTGATGTTGTGTTACAAGTAAAATACATTATGAGACTAATAGTGTTTCTTATTAATTTTTTTTGCAACAGTTTATTTGGAGACCCTATGCACAATACATAGGGATATTGCCTCAAAGTTGCATAGAAGGGAGTGATTGTTGGCGTTCGGATTGCTTTCTTGTGTGGTTTCAGGTGGTGGAATACCACCAAGCTAGTAGGGTCATGAGACAATTTGGATTACGTCAATGGATTCCTGAGGGACCACCCTTTACCCCCCAAGTCCACACCGAACTGCACAAAAAAACCCGTTCTGGCAGACCATACGAATCTTGGTTTGCAAACTTTCATAGCGAGTATGTGCAGTCGTGGAATGACCGCAAAAATAGAATAGTAGGCGGGGAAGAAACGACATTTCCTTCCGTGTATCCCGGTTATATGGAATGTTACTTAGAAAGAACCGTGGGATACATGACGAATCCAATGTCCATCCCGGTATCGCAATCGGGTTTCAGAGATGACGCTGGGATTGCCCAAGTGATGGTATATATATGAATTTTTTTTCAAATATATATAAGTGTATATTTTAATGATAACTTTTTTAATATATAACTATTTGAACTTTATAGATGGAAGGATACACACAGATTCACCGGGAAGTGTCCCAAATCATGGCGACTGTCCCTGCCGACTTTAGCTCCAATCTTGGGGTTATTCAAAGCACTGTCGAAACAGTGATGTCACAGTTTGGTGTCGGTAATCGTATGAACTACCCTTCACGGCTTCATGGTAGACCTGCTGCCTCGGTTGCAGACAGAAGCCGTCCTCAACGAGCGCCTAGGCGTAGGCCGAATCAAAGCAATGTGGAGGTTCAAACAGAAGAAGTGGCAATGGATAGTCAAAATACACCAATTAACGAATTCTTTGATGATGAAATGGGAATTGATGTTGACTCCTTTATTGCTCAGTTCGGTACCGCCCAAGATATATCACATCTCCAACCGGGGCCTTCCTTTTCTGGCCAGTTCGGTTTCCCCCAAGGTACATCACATTTCCAACCGGGGCCTTCCCAGATGAACACCGAGCAACAAAACATCATGGACTCCCTTTTAAACAGTCCATTCAACCCATTTGATGATCAAAGTTTCGTGACACCGACACCGAGTAACTTCCCAATGAACCCACCCATCAACACCGGGCAGTCATCAATTAACTATTGGGCCCCAAATCAAGGTGACGAAGGAACATCGTCCAATGTATACTACACACCAGTACCTATTGATTTCCCCAATGAGTCGCGTCGGAATCCAGACCGCACTCGACGTCCTCCTCCATGTGGTACTAGAGGACGATTATGTAACCATCCTAAATAGTTTAGCTATTAGAAAAATCAAATGTAATAAATGTAAAAAAAATTTAACATAATTATTGGCAACAAAAGTAGATACACAAAATGAGGTCCGGGGCTTTTTGTGAGGCCCGGGATCGTGCCACGGACAGTCTCGTAACGCCCGAACCAGCGACGGTGCCATTATGTCTCCCAAGGACGCCACGTTCGACAATCCGGTGCCGGTAAAGGCTGGCCCGGGAGACGGATACGGGGGCCCCAAAAGGGCCCCAAAAGGGCCCCCTGGGCCAGTTTCTACACTACGATTTTTTATATTTTCATCTTGATTTTTTTTAACATAATTATTGGCAACAAAGGTATATACACAAAATGAGGTCCGGGGCTTTTTGTGAGGCCCGGGATCGTGCCACGGACAGTCTCGTAACGCCCGAACCAGCGACGGTGCTGTTATGTCTCCCAAGGATGCCACGTTTGACGGTCCTGTGCCGGTAAAGGCCGGCTCGGGAGACGGATACGGGGGCCCCCAAAAGGGCCCCCTGGGCCAGTTTCTACACTACGATTTTTTATATTTTCATCCTGATTTTTTTTAACATAATTATTGGCAACCTACATAAAACACCGTACAAAAAACAACACACCACATAACCAATGAAACGTAAGGAAGAAAACGTAAGCAAGGAACAAGAATTATTAAGCGCCAATGTCATCAGCCTCTGAAGTGTGCTCTTCAGGTTCCGAAACTTGATCATTCTCAGTGTGTCGAGGGTGACGGTAGGGTGGGTGGTTTAAAGGGGGCTCCCTTGCCTGTTGGGTATTTGGCCGCACATTTGAGTTATTGGGAAACTGAAAGTTTGGCCATACATTTGAGTTATTGGGAAACCGAAAGTTTGGTTGCAAATTGCTTTGGTGGGTAAACTGGGGGCGGGGTTGATCATCATTAAGGTGGTAATGTATGTGTAGATGTTGTAGTTGTTCGGTGATGGAATTCATTGGATTAGCTCTCAATTGTTCACCCCTTGGTGGCTCCACCCAACATACAAAGCCACAACTTCTTGGTCTCTGATTGCAACAATAATACCTACGGCCAGGGTTTCTTGTGCTCCTTGACACTCGAATAATAGTGCCGGAACCACAATTGCAATAGACCATTGTTTGTCACGGATATTTTACTGAGTGAGTGCTATGGACGTTATTTGTAGAGTTTGTGGAGTAGAGAAATCTGCAAGCTGAAGTTGCAGATTTAGAGAAATCCGCAAGTTGAAGTTGCAGATTTAGAGAAATGTTTGTCTACTTCCGCAATCTCAGATTGCGTGGATTTGTCTACTTCCGCAATCTCAGATTGCGTGGATTTGTCTACTTCCGCAATCTCAGATTGTGTGGATTTTTCTACTTCCGCAATCTCAGATTGCGTGGATTTGTCTACTTCCGCAATCTCAGTTTGTGTGGATTTGTCTACTTCCGCAACCTCAGATTGCGGATTCTCTAGTCCACGAACTCTACAAATATCGTTAACGAATCTCAGTAATAACCATTCCACAGTTAAACCTCACTCTACTTTTCCTTCGTAATGGACACCTTTACCCCTTTCATTGTTAAACTTTATTGGGGTGGTGACATTACTTACAAAAACCAGACAGACATTACACTTCACAACAATACAGAGTCCACTATGTTTATTATGACCCATAGAATGTCATACACGGAATTTCTCAATCACATTTGTCTCGTTACTCAAATAGACAAGTGTTCATACAATGTTAGGTTAACAATGTATTACACTTTCGAGGGGTGTTCTGAGGCTACATACATCACAGGAAATGAGGGTATGGAAATGATGTTCTATCTAGCATTAAACGTAAACCGCTACGCAGCAGTGATCCACGTTCACTACACGCCATTAGTTCCATTAGAAGAAAGTAGTGCTATGGATCTCTTAAGGCGGTTCACGGTGTCATACGGTGAAGAAACATTTCATACTCCAACACAGCAGCAGATGCAGTCTATCAATTTGGAACTCGGTTCTTCAATGTACAGTAGCCACACCGCAAGCTCAAGTAGACAACCTGTTCCAGATTACCACTATACTGATTATCACTTTAATGAACAGTATGTTGCTAATTTAGATGCCAATGATAACGATGAGGATAATGCTGATGAAGGTAAAAAACCTGCGTTGTACTGTGTATCTTAATTTTTCAATACAAATACTTGAGCTTATCTAATAAATCTGTCGGTTTTTGATGTACCTTCAGATGACATTCAGCAAGGGAAACATGAACGAGTTGCCAATGACGAAAGTGGTGATGACGACAACGATGAGAACGACAACGATTTTAACAATGTACCTTCAGATGACTCTCAAGGTTTTATGTCGGATACAAGTAGAGAGAGTGAGGTTCAACCAAATGGAAACGTAAACAGTATCCGTGTCGGTATCTACTTCGAAAGTAAAGACAAAGTAGTAAAAGCCATTCGGTATTGGAACGTAGAATGTAACAGGGAGTTACGTGTGATAGAAAGCAGACCGGGTACATTTAGAGTCAAATGCAAGAACGACAACTCTTCATGCATGTGGGCTGCTGCTGCATCACGTCCACATAAAGGAGCCTTCTGGCGTTTGCACAAATGGAGTCCAACACACACATGCTACTCAACGGTATAAAAAAATAACAACAGGGCACTACTGTCCAGAGATATTGCATCACATATCCATGCACAGGTCAAGGCTGATTTAACTTTCCCGGTTAAACAGATTATCACCCACGTAAAGGAGGCGTTGAAGGTCGATGTCACCTACTCTAAGGCATGGACTGCACGTAGAAAAGCAATTGAGAATGTCTACGGTACTTGGGAGAGCAACTTCAAGGAGTTGCCTACCTACATTGAAAGGTTACTGGCAACAAATCCGGGTACCGTTGTGAAGTGGCGTCATCACGAGAGGAGCACTTTGAACAACTCGAGTGGACGAAGCTTCCTGAGTGTTATAAGGGGGTGGGGGGTGGGGGGGGTACACGTAATAGACTCGTGAGGAGTAGGTATGACCCCCCCCCCAGAGTGTTGTGGAATGACCCCCCCTAACAGGGATGTGAATGAAATAGCCCCTGAAAAACTAACACTCGCATCATCATCATCATCATCATCATCATCATCATCATCATCATCATCATAAAGCAGCCTTGATAACTCAGCAAAGTCCACATCTTCATACAAGGGAGTATCTGGAAGTGTTGAGGGCCCTGCTTAGTCATAATTATCACGTGTTGACGGCCCTGCTTCGTCATAATCAACACGTCTCCGCTTCGCGAATTGAAGACATGAAGGATAATTCACGCGATCTCCTTCGCGAATTGAAGACAACACTGCGTTGGCAGTGTTTTGAATGTCTCTGAGTTCTTCAGGAGCGCTTGCCATATACCGAGCCGCTAGACGATGTATCTCGGTATACCCTTCCAGCTGCAATAATATTAAAAAAACAAATATTAAAATATTTTTTTGCATTATAAGGTAATTCATAATTATTAAAGTGATATACAAACCAGTAGTGCGGTAATCGACCCATGATCTCGGGATCCGGTTTGTGGTACCAGATTATTTATTGGGTTGGTGACGTATCCAACCGTGTTTTCCAAATACCAAGCCATGTAATCTGGAGACACGGAAGGAACTATCGTCCGTTCCCCGTCCACCCTATTGGCTCTGCGATTATCCCAGGAAGAGATATAGTCGGCATGTTCATGTGTCCAGTTTGTGCGTCTTCTCCCGGTACGCTTCATTTCATGCAATTTTTGGTGGATTTTAGGGGTAAGGGGAGGATCCTGAGGTCTCAATTGAAGAACCCGAACTGTCTAAGGACCCTCGAGGGTGAGTGGTATTCAACTATATGCATCCACACAATGTATGACTCACAACACCATGAATCCTCCCCGTCTTTGCAGTAATCCTGCAAAGACGCAAACGCTTCTTCATATGGTCGCCAAATAAACTTGTTCACAAAAAAAAATATTATTATTAACACATGGTACCAATTTAACCAGTAACATAATGTAGATTAACTCTTACCGACTCCTCATGAAGATTTTGTAACTCTGAATGAATTTGGCGTAAGGAATGTGACGCAGTCTCCGTAAAGTCATGTCTCACACGCCAACTATAAATATAATTATAAAAACAATAATTAGTTAAATTAACAAGTTTTACTAAATATTATGTAGGCATCACAGAATACTTACAGGACACCAAATGGAACTCCAGCTCGGAACTGGGGTTTAATTTTGGGGGATAATACCCGGATTCTGGTCCAGGCCCACAGTTGTAACAAAAACATAGGACCTGCAACCGTGGTTGTGGTCCTTACTGCTGCTTTGCATAAGTTGCGATACAACCATGCTAACACATCACTCCCCCAACTCAACCTCCCACATTGATGAAGATTCAACAAATGTGGTAAAAATGACAACGACACAAAACTTTGGCTTGTGTCGGGAAACAGACAAAATGACAAAATAATTAAGATCACACATCGTGCGCGTCGTGTGATCTCGCCCTCATTGGCGTCAGCGGGTAACGGAGCCTTTATTTTTTCTACAATTATGCTGGATTCCAAAGTGTTTCCGCGGAAATTGCGGGGCTCACTTTCCACACCCAACATTTCTTCGACATACTCTACCTGTTCCGCATCATCTCTCATGCTGAATTGCGGTCCTGAGACCGCTGCACCATTAACCCGCAGACCCATTAGGACGTTAACGTCCTGTAACGTCACCGTGGCCTCACCAATTCTTAGGTGAAACGTGTGGGTCTCAGGACGCCATCTTTCAACAAGGGCATATATTAGCCCCCGGTCAATTTTGCGGTATCCGCACTCAAGAACTCCACTAAAACCAGCGATCCGCACCAATTCTTGAATGCGTGGATCTAACGGATGGTCGCCAATGGCATGCCAAAATGGTTGGTCATCCCCTCTGCAATCCAATAAACCCTCTTCGCCATTTCCTTCAATCAGCTTCGCAGTACAATGTTGTGGTTGAGCCCAAAGAAGTGGATTATTGCAAGGACCGGGGTTTAGAGATGCCATATTAACTAATAGGGTAAATGATTTAAAGTGGTAATGTATGTGTAGATGTTGGATTCCTGAACGATTAAATTTTTACGTTCTATTTTTAATAATAACACTTCGCTTCTCTTCATTTTAATAAACTAACCTCTATATATATATATATACACACACATCTAGTCCTAGCCCACGACAGTAAATAAAAACATATACAGACTTCCGCAATGACGAATTACAAAACAAACTTTGGAAAGCAACTTCCGCAATCTAAGATTGCGGAAGTGCTTTGTAATCGTGCCACATCATCAGCTTTGTCACAGCCAAACAACACTCTTGTACACATCGATCGTCCCTTGCCAAGTCACTTATACACATCACCACTTCCGCAATCTTGGATTGCGGAAGTCCTAGTTTTCTAAAACGAAATCTGACAAACACCAAAAGAACAAAAGTTTTGGAAAAATCCACTATTTTGGCAAAAAACTCCATAACATGGGCTGGAAACAATTAGCAGCCCCCTGGACTTGAAGAGCAACACGGTGCAAATAACATTAAGAACATAAGGCTGTTATGCAACTTTTCATTGTCGGCAGTTAATCTTTGGGCTGGAGTTGTTACTGTTATGGTCTCAAGGTCACTTCTTTTGTATTCCTTTTGAAACTTTTCTTGGAATTTTTCTTATTGATACAACGATCAGGTACCATCTACTTCATGATCATCATATACTTCCATTACAGTGCCTTTATTGATACAACTCATTATTGGTGTTTAGATATTAAGCATGAAACTAATCCAACTTTAACACTACACTATATGACCAATGCACTTTTTATCTAAAAATACTATTTAATAGGCATGTTAAGTAAATTCAATTCGGTGAGCTATAAATATAAGGGTAACCAACAATTTTGACTTAGAAAGTTGCATAATATTCACAAACGTTTCATATGGCATCCAATTCAGTTGTCATTTTTTAGCATGTCACTATTAATTCCAAAGCTAAATGTGTCAATATTTTAGTTGTATATCTTCAACATTTTAACATGTCCCAACCACAATCGAACGACCAAACTAAAACACTCCCAACTTAGCGAACCCCGCCGCAACACGCGGGTTCCTGCTAGTTAATAGATAATGGACAAAACTGAAAATTAAAATTAAACAACATCAGAACTTGTAACATAAATCACAAATAACAAAGTATAGGACCATGTATGTTTTCTATTTTTTAGAAAAAGGGATGTTACTTTGGATATAAAAATAATTGTATTAACACTTAAAAATATATAGAATATAATATCATAACTTTAATCATCAAACGTAACATTTGATTTATAGTGATGACATGGATTATAAGTGGTTTTTATTGAAAATAAAATAAAACTTGATAGTTATTAAATAAAATTTTATTAAGTAGATATATTTTTTGTAACATTCAAATCGTATATGAAAAGCAAACATTGTGATTAATGTGGACTTACAAACTGAAGTCGGATGGAATAAAACGGCAATCCTCGAACACAACGAGTTAAATCAAAACCTTACAAAATTTGATTTGAATTTTAGATCAAGAGTGAAAAATTGTATTTAGTTACTAAAACATGTATATCGTAATCTAGTATATATACAGTTACTTTATCTAATCAAATCGTTTAATATTCCGGTTTTAATGCTTTAAATACAAATCGTGTTAAAACAGTTAAATATTCTTTCCATAGTAAGATTACGCCGACATAATAAATATTTGATAAAATCTGTTTACAAATTAAAGTATACTTAATTACGGAAATACCAACTTTCAAAACTAAACGGTGGTTTGGTATACCTGATAACTTTAAACAATTTAAAACATCCGGTGATACCAATCTTTCATCAAACATCTCTTGAACTTTTTCGGACTGACAAAGAGTATCAGAACTAAGATATTCCATCTCCTTACCAACTTAATTCTTTGGTGCCGATATAGATCTCTCTTGAAAATAATCTAGACTGTTGATATTATCCAATACACATGGATATACAAAGTCAATCAGATCAGAAACATGATCCATAGATTGATTTATGAGCAAGTCATCATGAATCTGTATAACATTAGAGACACCTAAAACTTCTCTTAAACTTCGGTCTAATGCTTCAAAAGCATGTTTATGCATCATCGGTGCTTCATCCCAAATAATCAAATATGTTTTTCTAACTAATCAAACAGGAACATACTTAATTGTATAAAGTAAGTGACATTTTATTTGGAAAACATAGTTAAGATATATTAAAACTTTAATTTTAAAAATGTTTGCAACATTCTTGGTCACGGAGAAATAAATAATATTACTATTACATTTATTAATTTATTGACTGTAAAATTTAGGAAAATTAATTAATTAAAGTGTTACATAAGGACCTTAAATATAACTTAAATACTTTTATATATCAAACATCTAATTTCTTGCATAAAAATAAAACACAAAAAATAAACTTTGATTCATATAAAATAAAAATTAAATTCAACATAATTGATAATGATTAAATTTCGTAAAAAGTATCATGCAAAACAACGACTTAACATAAAACATGTTATGTGAACAAAAAAACATCAAAAAAGCATCAAATGTTGTAACAAATTATTTGAAAGCAAACTTCTCTGGTCAATCTAGAATGTTTGTAATAGTTGTTGCCGCTTCTGTAGTTTTTACAACATTCTTCTTCTCCTTGGCACTCAACTCATAAACAGGTACCAACTTAAGTTTACCTTTGTATCCAAGAAGATTGCTAGAACATTCATTGCCCTATAACATCATATAAAAAAATTAATATTAATATTAAGAATATAACACGTATAAAAATATGTTATCAAATATTATAATAAAATCAATAAATTACCTCAGCAAATGTTTGAAACTTTTTCTTAATTTCAGAAACAATAAACTTATCATCCGTAATATTAGAAATTTCATAAACCTCCTCAAGAGTTTCCAAATTATGCTTCAATACAGATATATTAAATACAAATTCTCTACCACGTAGATACATTAGCTCATTCGCAAATTTGACAGTGTAAGCATTCTGGAACAACAAAAAAGTAATAATTAAACCTGTTATGTGTAAAGAAATATTTTTTTTGATATATAGTTTTGATATATTAGAGAACCATAATATATTTTAATATAGATCTATATAATAAAAATAATCATATAATTACCTTATTTTCTATAAGCAATGTTTCTGCAGAAATTGGAATGATTTTTGATGCCTCACCATGAAACAAAGTAAGTGTTACATCATCGGTTGTGTCTTTAGCCTTCAATTGTAGTTGAAACCTATAAATTTTTTAATATAATATATTAAATAATTAAATAATTATATTGAAATTGTTATTGTTATACTAAATTTCTTTATATTTTAATATAATTAAATTAATATCATTGACATGTAATACCGTGGAACTGCTACAACAACTTTCTCGTCACACATTTCATTCATACACTTGAACATTTCTCGTTCTTCATACAATCCATTAATACAACTTGTATCCTTAAGTAAGTAATCGACATCAACCTTTTTATAACACTCTGGACAAGCCATATAATGCCACCCAAGATCCTTGCGAATATCAATGACAGTCCCTAAAATAATAATGGATATCTCATGTTGGTGATATACAAAATATACAAAATTAGTTTATAAAAAGAACCATTATCTTAGAAAGTAAAATGAACATGACAAATAGAATTTTTATATTACCTCAACAATCTCCCAAATATCTCCAATGTTACAATAAGGGTTATTTACCAAGAAATCATTCTCAGTAGGAGAAAGAACCTGTAGCCCATTAGTATAGGAGTCTGATAACGGATGACATATGGGCAGTTTAACTAACCTGTATAATAAACAATAACGTTTATGACTTTAGTTTAATAATTATTTTATAACATTACAATTAAATTATATTAGTATGATTTGACAAACTTTTTGTTGAAATCATTGATAAGTTGGAATGGTTCATTTATAAAAACTTTGGAAATACCAACAGCGTTGAAACATATGGAGTATCTGCAAATGTATTAGATATAAACATGTTATTGTAATACATACATTTTAATGCTACGAATATAATACAATACTAATTCTGCCCTAAATGTATGAAAATGAAATACATAACATAAAATACAGAAAATGTATATTAAGACTAACCTTTAAAAAAAGACACAATACCAAATTGAAAAATTATGACTAAAGGTTCTGCATTGTTGTGAGTATCTACATATGTAGACAACTGATCCTCATAGTTATCCCAAAGATGAACACAAATACAAAGTCCTCTAAATTTTTTTTGTTAATTATAACATTAGTTATAAGATTATAGAATAGATTTAATTTATAGGAATACAATTTGTATTTAAAGTTAAAAAAACTTACTCATGATCTTCAACATCCAAATTGAAATGTTTTCTTTTCCTCATTTCATTGTTACCATTATCATTATAATCCTTTATCTCTTTAAAATAACCGATAACATCTAACATAACAAAAAAATTTGTATTATTAAATATCTATATACATAACATAAATTAAACAAAAATTATTTCAGTCCTAAATGTAAACACTATATGTAAACGTACCTAGTGAGTAATTTTCGAAAACATCCTTATCTATAATTGATTGGAAGGGACAAAATCGAAGACAGTAGACATCACCAACAAAATCAAAACACCTTAAAACTTGAGTATTCTTATTGAATAATATTTTAGAACCTTTAACACCAAATTTAATGGTTCCAAAATTAAACTCTACACGAACAGAACTGATGAAGTAAGTTTGTTTCTCTTCTAATTGACTTTCAAATATGCCAACCAATGTATTGGATATAGAGGCTTTAGCTTTGTCACCCTGTATAACGTAAAAGTTTATTAGTAAACGATATTAACAATTTAAAATAAATTAAAGTCTGACAAAAGAAAAAAACATGTTATATTCTCATCCATCAGAACCATCTCTATGGAATAACAATTTTTAGTATCAATGCTGGATGGTTAACGCCACATTCTTATGATTCTCGCCTTAACACAAATATCATCATTTCCAACTTCTAGGTGATTAAACAATGAGAATCCAATACCTTCCATTGACTTGTGTCCTGCAAAACAGATTATATAAATAACAAATATATAAAGCAAAGAGTAAGTAACAAAGATATACATGTTCTAGGTGTATATTACAATTAAAATGATTTTAGGATATTATAATAAACGAACAAACTTAATATAAAATAGACCAAACAATTAAAAAATCATTAGCACAGTTCCTAATCATGGGAAACAATGAAGAATATAAAATCTTTACTATGAAGAGTAATTTGAAATGAAAATGTTATGTTGAATGCAAAAAAATTGATATGTAGTCAATATTTATAGAATGATAAGAACTTATATTTTTAGAATGTAATAAAAAATATGTATTATTTTCACAACGATTGTACTCATTTCTTAAAAAAGGTATGTTAAAATTATATATAGATGTACATATATACGTATGTTTATACATATGTATATACATATAAATATTTTAGATTTAGATTTTAGCTTTCATATTTAATTATTTTAAGACAGATAATATGGTTAATATATTGACATTATTGTTTGTTTAAAACAAGGTAAATATGGATAAATTGATGAGTAATTAAGTTAGTACAAATAATAAAAATAATTGTGACTTAAATATGGATAAATTGAAAGTCGTTAAAATAGTTTATTGATTATGATTGTTACTTAAAATGTATAACAATATTATTTTTGTAAACTCATTTAACGTTTACTTAAAATATAGTATCAACGCTGGATGGTTGACGCCACATTGTTATGATTATCGCCTTAACACAAATATCATCATTTCCAACTTCTAGTTGATTAAACAATGAGAATCCAATACCTTCCATTGACTTGTGTCCTGCAAAACAGATTATATGAATAACAAATATATAAAGAAAAGAGTAAGTAACAAAGATATAGATGTTCTAGGTGTATATTACAATTAAAATGATTTTAGGATACTATAATAAACGAACAAACATATAATAAAATAGACCAAACAATTAAAAAATCATTAGCACAGTTCCTAATCATGGGAAACAATTAAGAATGTAAGATCTTTACTATAAAGAGTAATTTGAAATGAAAATGTTATGTTGAATGCAAAAAAATTGACATGTAGTCAATATTTATAAAATAATAATAACTTATATTTTTAGAATGTAATAAAAAATATGTATTATTTTCACAACGATTGTACTCATTTCTTAAAAAAGATATGTTAAAAATATATATAGATATACATATATACGTATGTTAATATATATGTATATAAGTATAAATATTTTAGATTTTAGCTTTGATATTTATGTATTTTAAGACAGATAATATGGTTAATATATTGATATTATTGTTTGTTTAAAACAGGGTAAATATGGATAAATTGATGAGTAATTAAGTTAGTACAAATAATAAAAATAATTATGACTTAAATATGGATAAATTGAAAGTCGTTAAAATAGTATATTGATTATGATTGTTACTTAAAATGTATTACAGTATTATATTTGTAAACTCATTTAACGTTTACTTAAAATATAGCCAATCATGTATTAATTAAAAATACCGTTTCATAAAAAACAGAATAGTATATAATATTTATATACAACAAATTATTTGTGTATAACATTTATAAAATTACTTTAATTTCTAGACACATGTAATTTCATTTGTCTAAATAAGTTATTTTTTTAAAAAAAAGTTAAAATATATAAGTTTACATTGTAAGTTGAAATATATAAGTTTACATTTGACATTCAAATGTTAAAAACATAACAGTGAAATAAAAAATCAACCATATGTAGTAACTTGATATGAAAGTAATATAGAGTAAATATGATCACAATTTTGTTATAGTTAATATAGCCAAATTCAAAATTCAGTATCATACATCATTGAAAGCATTGTACTGATTAGTAAGTTCAAAAACATAAACATTACAAACACCATAAAACATCCAACACATTAACATAAACTAAATAAAAGGTGAAATAAGTGATTCGTAGAACATTGCTCCTCTTATTCCACGAAACATATCTGCTTCATCAAGATAGTCAAGTTGAATCACATGCATAAACACTTCAATAAGCAGATCCCATTCTGCGTCCAAGATCCATGTATGATCGTTCAAGACATGTGCAACATCACATTGCTGACCAACCCGAAGTTGACGAACAACTGGGAAAGATAAGACCCTGGTCCAAATGTCGGCATCCAGTCTCTAGAGATCAACAGCGAAATCAGGGACACCTTTACTAACAAACATGTGAACCATATCCGAAATCCTTAGAATATGACCTTGGGGAATCCAAGGTTGCTGAACATATGGAAAGGATATCAACCTGAAGGTCTCTTCATTAACATCAAATGAAACAACAACGCTTTCATATTCGGCCCAATATTTTGAAACCGTGAAAAACAGTGAATCTTTGCAAAACGTACCACTCGACCAAACATAATCAGTGGTATTATATTTTGATTCAGCTAAGAAACCTATAAGTTTCCATGTTGCAGATCTCCTTGAGTAGACATAAGGACGTATAATACCATGCTGGCGTTTAAGGTGTAAAATTTTGTAGTCGTTGGATGAATCTATATAAAATCCTGCAGCATCGTACTGGTAGTTGTAATAATTACCAGAGTGAAAATCAGAAACTACTTTAAAAACTATTGTAGTTGGATTCCACAGAATCAAAGAACCGGTGTTTTTATGGCAAACCAATACTAAACCATGAAAACTCGAGAAAATGTGTATGTGTGACACCCGGCATATTCAGGTTAATACTTTTCATACTTTACATACATACGTTTCATACTTTGCATACATACGAGTCTACCTCAACGAAAACATTGAAAACAACTACTTAGTATCGTACTTGACCGGGTCGATTGAGTCGTGTCGATGATTCGGGAATCATCGGGAGTCGTTACAATGGTCCGAGGGATCATTGGGTGTCGGTCCATAACCATGTGTACAAGGATTGGCGATTCGTAGAATCATCGGGTTATTGCACACACGCAAGTCTTGAGTCCCGGGAATTGGTGATCGGATGGGAACGTGTTAGTTATCATGCATTGGATACTTATAATCATTATATGACTTGTCGGTATGTGAAAACGTTTCTTCTTAACGATCGTTATGCCTCTGTTTTATTTGATTCGGGTGCCGACAAGAGTTTTATATCTGTTGAGTTTAGTCGATTGTTAGACATAGTACCGACGCCTTTGGAGGTTAAGTACTTAGTTGAATTGGCTGATGGTAAGAAAATTGAGGCAACTCATATTCTTAAGGGATGCCAATTAGAACTTTCTGCGTTATCTTTTCCTATTGATCTCATGCCGGTGTCCTTGGGTAGCTTTTACGTTGTTGTGGGTATGGATTGGTTATCTTTATATCGTGCGGAAATCGTTTACTTTGATAAAATCATTCGCCTTCCTCTCCCGGATGGAGAGATTCTTTTGGTTCATGGCGAGAAAAGTGGTGTTCCTTTGAGCATCATTTCATGTATGAAAGCTTATAAGTATTTACGTAAAGGGTATTCTGCTATCTTAGCTCTTGTTTCGGTCTCATCTGACAACGAGAAAAGGATTGAGGACATTCCTGTTGTTCGTGATTTTCCCGACGTGTTTCCCGACGAATTGCCTAGTCTTCCACCTCACCGTCAGGTCGAATTTAACATTGATCTTGCGCCCGGTGCTGCACCTATTGCCCGAGCCCCTTACCGCCTTGCACCTCCCGAGATGCAGGAATTATCTAATCAACTACAGGAGTTGTTTGAAAAAGGATTCATCCGGCCTAGTTCATCCCCGTGGGGAGCTCCTATCTTATTTGTCAAAAAGAAAGATGGGAGCCTTCATATGTGTATTGACTACCGGGAACTGAACAAGGTAACCATCAAGAATCGTTACCCACTTCCTCGTATTGACGATTTATTCGACCAACTCCAAGGCTCCAGTTTTTATTCTAAGATAGATCTGAGGTCTGGATATCATCAGTTGCGGGTGCAAGAAGCTGACATCCCGAAGACCGCCTTTCGTACACGTTATGGCCACTTCGAGTTCCTGGTCATGCCTTTCGGTCTCACGAATGCACCTGCTGTTTTTATGGACTTGATGAACCGCGTTTGCAAGCCCTATCTTGATAAATTCGTAATCGTGTTTATTGACAATATTCTGGTTTATTCCAAGAACGAGACGGATCATGAGGAACACTTACGGTTGGTCTTGGAACTTTTGAAACGGGAGCAGTTGTATGCTAAGTTCTCAAAGTGTGATTTCTGGTTACGTGAAGTTCAATTCCTAGGACATGTGGTTAATGAACTGGGAATTCATGTCGATCCGGCAAAGATCGAAGCTATTAAAGACTGGGAAGCACCAAAGACACCATCTGAGTTGCGGCAATTCCTGTAACACCCCAACCGATGGCGGAAACATCGGGATGTCACGTATTGATGATTGTTTAGTAGCTCATGGTAATTAATAAATTTCATTATATGATTTAAATAAATTACATACAATTGTTCTACAAGAATTCATACATCAAATTGAATAAAACTATGTACACATCTTCAAGCAGTAATTCAAATCCTCAAGCAAGTAGAACCTGAAACATGTTAAGTTGAAAATATTTTGGGTCAACAAAAGTTGGTGAGAATTACATAGGTTTTGATAATCAAAATAAATTGTTGTGCAATTCATGTGTCATGGCAATCTAGTCCATATGTGAAAACATACTAGAAGTAAATCGAGTGCATAATCAACCCTTGTGACTGTTGTATTGTGGTACATCCCATACGCTCATGGTTCACTCGTTTATATTGCAGTAACAAACACCCACGCAACCTTTGTAGGAGGCACGTATCCGGGTGGGATTGTCAATCCAATAGATCTATCATTGTATACCATCGGCTGATCAATGTTAATGATTATGCTAGAATTGTGCTTACCCTAGTCATGTTCAAGACATAATGCAACATAGAGAAACACATAGACACTTTGATGATTGAATTGCATATAGAATGTTGTAACATGTTTCACCCCAAAAACGGTGATAAATAGAAAATGGGCTATGTAAAACTCACCTTAGCAAAATGTTATCTCTTGAAAAATAGAATTGTGTGTTGCCCAAATGTGTCAAGTATCACCCTATAATAAGGTAATAAATATGTCTAAGTCTATCTAGTCTACAAATATATTTGTTCTAGGGCTTCGAATTGGGGATAAATGCTTGTTTGGTTATTATTAAAAATGTTTGATAATTGAGAGAATATAAGTAAATAAATAAACAAAAATCCTTTTATGAAATTTAAATTTAAGATGGTCACAATAATGTGTTTAAAGTATAAAAATAATTTTTACAAAATTATTTCCTTTAAAATAGAATATTAAATCCATTTATAACAAATTGCCAAAATTTAACTTTAATATTTAAAAATATCAAAATTAAAGAATTATTAGTTTAAAATTTATATTTCTGTTCTAAATATTAATAAATAATTTGTATAAAATTTTGGTGCAAAAATATTAAAAAATTGGATTTATTATGATTTAATTATGATTAAAACTAACAAAAATTGATTAAAAATATTAAATAAATGATTTTTCAGAAATAAAAATCATTTCAGAAAAGTTTATTGTTATAAAAACTCAGAATAATTTTTGTGGAATTTTATAAGATCGTTTTGATATTTTAATGGAATTTTATAAATATAATAGAATAAAATTGATTTATTTATTAAATATATTAAATAAATGAATTTTTGAAAACTAAAAATTGTAAGTTAAACTTTTTTCATCAGATTAACTATAAATAATTTTTGTAGAATTTTTAAAAATGTTTTAGCATTTTAAAATGAATTTATAAGATTATAAGTATTATATATAATTGATTTGATTTGTTTGTTTAAAAACCAAAAATAAAGAAAAGGGTTGCCACAGCCGGGACTCGAACCCGCGTGGCTCGGATGTTGGGCACCAGACACAACCACCTGGTCCAGGCCAGTGGTTGTGTTTGGTTGCTGTTAATTTAAAATAAATACTAACTGTAAAACGTGTTCTTCCCTAAAATTCAAATACGAAACCCTAATTTTCCAATTGATCAATCCACACATCAATAACCCAATTAACCTTAGGGCTATTGATGTGTGGATGCCGAAGATAAAAACCTATCAAAAACATCACACTTACAATGTTTGATTGTACACGATTGAATGGTCAAGGCCTCGAAGTCAATTTCAAACAGAAACGCACGAACAACAGTTTTTAGAGGAAATTAGAGGTAGAGAGAGATTGTTTGGCGAGGTGAAGAGGTGGTATGATGTCCAATTTATAGTGTTAAAGTCCAGATTGCATAATTGGAAGGTTTGACTCGTTTTGAATGGTCCACGCGTATAATCGAACAATTTGGTCAATTTGATTGTAAATGCACACGTAAATGATGGAGAGTAGGCCGGTAATCACGTAATCCTTCCTATCTTGGATCAATTACGCGTTAAAGGATGATAATTATGGTGATCGATGATCACAGTTGACTTTTCCTAAGTCAACTGTTAGTATAAATATTCGATATATAAATAAAACGAGTTGGTTTAGTTACAAGAAGTAGGTGTGGAGCAGATGGCTTGTGTGTGTGGTGTTTATTGTTTGAGCCGGGTCTGGACGCGGGTTCGATTCCCGGTCCAAACGTTTCTTTTTTTGTCCAGTGTTCCAGCGAACACATCATAGAAGAAGGAGGGGCTTTGGGCTCTTGGTGGGCCGTTTGGGTTGGGCCAGACCCGGATTGGGCTCCGAACAAAAAAAAAGAAAAATGGGGAGTGGGCCAGAGTTATGCAGAAGCTATATTTTTTGCTATTATTATTATTATTATTAATATTATTAATATTATAAAAAAACCCTTATATATATGTATATATATATATATATACACCATCTGAGTTGCGTTTGCAAGCCCTATCTTGATAAATTCGTAATCGTGTTTATTGACAATATTCTGGTTTATTCCAAGAACGAGATGGATCATGAGGAACACTTACGGTTGGTCTTGGAACTTTTGAAACGGGAGCAGTTGTATGCTAAGTTCTCAAAGTGTGATTTCTGGTTACGTGAAGTTCAATTCCTAGGACATGTGGTTAATGAACTGGGAATTCATGTCGATCCGGCAAAGATCGAAGTTATTAAAGACTGGGAAGCACCAAAGACACCATCTGAGTTGCGGCAATTCCTGTAACACCCCAACCGATGGCGGAAACATCGGGATGTCACGTATTGATGATTGTTCAGTAGCTCATGGTAATTAATAAGTTTCATTATATGATTTAAATAAATTACATACAATTGTTCTACAAGAATTCATACATCAAATTGAATAAAACTATGTACACATCTTCAAGCAGTAATTCAAATCCTCAAGCAAGTAGAACCTGAAACATGTTAAGTTGAAAATATTTTGGGTCAACAAAAGTTGGTGAGAATTACATAGGTTTTGATAATCAAAATAAATTGTTGTGCAATTCATGTGTCATGGCAATCTAGTCCATATGTGAAAACATACTAGAAGTAAATCGAGTGCATAATCAACCCTTGTGACTGTTGTATTGTGGTACATCCCATACGCTCATGGTTCACTCGTTTATATTGCAGTAACAAACACCCACGCAACCTTTGTAGGAGGCACGTATCCGGGTGGGATTGTCAATCCAATAGATCTATCATTGTATACCGTCGGCTGATCAATGTTAATGATTATGCTAGAATTGTGCTTACCCTAGTCATGTTCAAGACATAATGCAACATAGAAAAACACATAGACACTTTGATGATTGAATTGCATATAGAATGTTGTAACATGTTTCACCCCAAAAACGGTGATAAATAGAAAAGGGGCTATGTAAAACTCACCTTAGCAAAATGTTATCTCTTGAAAAATAGAATTGTGTGTTGCCCAAATGTGTCAAGTATCACCCTATAATAAGGTAATAAATATGTCTAAGTCTATCTAGTCTACAAATGTATATGTTCTAGGGCTTCGAATTGGGGATAAATGCTTGTTTGGTTATTATTAAAAATGTTTGATAATTGAGAGAATATAAGTAAATAAATAAACAAAAATCCTTTTATGAAATTTAAATTTAAGATGGTCACAATAATGTGTTTAAAGTATAAAAATAATTTTTACAAAATTATTTCCTTTAAAATAGAATATTAAATCCATTTATAACAAATTGCCAAAATTTAACTTTAATATTTGAAAATATTAAAATTAAAGAATTATTAGTTTAAAATTTATATTTCTGTTCTAAATATTCAGAAATAATTTGTATAAAATTTTGGTGCAAAAATATTAAAAAATTGGATTTATTATGATTTAATTATGATTAAAACTAACAAAAATTGATTAAAAATATTAAATAAATGATTTTTCAGAAATAAAAATCATTTCAGAAAAGTTTATTATTATAAAAACTCAGAATAATTTTTGTGGAATTTTATAAGATCGTTTTGATATTTTAATGGAATTTTATAAATATAATAGAATAAAATTGATTTATTTATTAAATATATTAAATAAATGAATTTTTGAAAACTAAAAATTGTAAGTTAAACTTTTTTCATCAGATTAACTATAAATAATTTTTGTAGAATTTTTAAAAATGTTTTAGCATTTTAAAATGAATTTATAAGATTATAAGTATTATATATAATTGATTTGATTTGTTTGTTTAAAAACCAAAAATAAAGAAAAGGGTTGCCACAGCCAGGACTCGAACCCGCGTGGCTCGGATGTTGGGCACCAGACACAACCACCTGGTCCAGGCCAGTGGTTGTGTTTGGTTGCTGTTAATTTAAAATAAATACTAACTGTAAAACGTGTTCTTCCCCAAAATTCAAATACGAAACCCTAATTTTCCAATTGATCAATCCACACATCAATATCCCAATTAACCTTAGGGCTATTGATGTGTGGATGCCGAAGATAAAAACCTATCAAAAACATCACACTTACAATGTTTGATTGTACACGATTGAATGGTCAAGGCCTCGAAGTCAATTTCAAACAGAAACGCACGAACAACAGTTTTTAGAGGAAATTAGAGGTAGAGAGAGATTGTTTGGCGAGGTGAAGAGGTGGTATGATGTCCAATTTATAGTGTTAAAGTCCAGATTGCATAATTGGAAGGTTTGACTCGTTTTGAATGGTCCACGCGTATAATCGAACAATTTGGTCAATTTGATTGTAAATGCACACGTAAATGATGGAGAGTAGGCCGGTAATCACGTAATCCTTCCTATCTTGGATCAATTACGCGTTAAAGGATGATAATTATGGTGATCGATGATCACAGTTGACTTTTCCTAAGTCAACTGTTAGTATAAATATTCGATATATAAATAAAACGAGTTGGTTTAGTTACAAGAAGTAGGTGTGGAGCAGATGGCTTGTGTGTGTGGTGTTTATTGTTTGAGCCGGGTCTGGACGCGGGTTCGATTCCCGGTCCAAACGTTTCTTTTTTTGTCCAGTGTTCCAGCGAACACATCAGAGAAGAAGGAGGGGCTTTGGGCTCTTGGTGGGCCGTTTGGGTTGGGCCAGACCCGGATTGGGCTCCGAACAAAAAAAAAGAAAAATGGGGAGTGGGCCAGAGTTATGCAGAAGCTATATTTTTTGCTATTATTATTATTATTATTATTATTATTATTATTATTATAATTAAAAAACCCTTATATATATGTATATATATATATATATATATATAATTATCATTGTATTAGGGTTCAAAATGCCCAAAAAATAACTAAATGTAAATAATAATAATAAATCTTGCCGTTTTTATCCAGATTGTACGTAACGTACATTTATTTAACGCGAAATGTTACAGTCTCCCCTACTTTTAGGAACTTCGTCCCGAAGTTAAAAGAGAACACCAAGTTGACAATTGGTCGACTACCGAAAACCTTGATAAAATTTCTCACTACTTAACGTACCTGTAAATTCATGATTACGTTCCGGACCGTAATTACCAATTTACCTTACATTAGGGTTTTGCGACCTTTTATGACTTTACCGATTGTTGAGCAGGTTCGATAGTCTCCACCAGTCGTTGAGCAGGTGGTAGGGCCTCTCCCGACTGTTGGAAAGACATGATGACCTCTACCAATCGTTAAGTAGGTTGTTTGGTAGTCAACTAATTGTTGTACAAGTAAGCAAGTATGATTATAGATATAGCAATTAGTTCACATTCAAACAAGCATGCACTCAGATGTTATGATAATACTTGAATTTATTACTTGAATCAAAAAGTGTCAATACATAGAATTAAAGGGAAAATAGACATCATTCAAATGGTGGGGTTTAAGTAGCTGGAGGGTCTCAAGCGGGGTTATTTGGAGCATCAAGAGCGTTTGTAGCAGGGATTCGACAAGCATCTGCAAGATGCCCATACCTTTGACAATTGGTGCACTGTCGGCAGGGTACTTGAGTTGGATGGTGATACTGGCAGGTGTTACACTTAGGTAGCTTCCCGTTGTATTGTTTCTTGTTGGGTGGGGCAGTGGTGTCTATTGCAAAATTCCTGGCCTTGCACTTTCCGTTGGTTGAGGCCTCAGTTTTGATTTCAACGGCAGGTTGGGGAGTATCCTTTTTCTTTTCCCCTTTACGAGTCAGGGTTCCTGCCTTCACATGATTATCTGTTAGGGTGGCAGCCAAACGCTTCGCTTCCTCCAAAGTAGCAGGGTTCCTTCCCCACACCGTGTCTTGAATCTGCATCGGTAAGCCACCAATGTATTTTTCGATTGCAATAGGCAAGGGGGTGACCTTGTGGGGTAGCAGTAGGCTAGGTTCGTGAAAACGAGTGTTGTAGGCAAGGTTTTCTCCACTATCTTGAGCAAGATCATGAAATTCATCTTCCAGCTTCTTAATTTCATTACGAGGACAGAACTCTGCCTTCATAATGTCTTTAGGTTGATCCCAAGTTAAGGCTAGTGCAGCTTCAGCTCCGCAAGTGCGTTTTTCTTCATTCCACCAAGTGAGTGCTCGTTTGTGAAGAACACTCATGGCATAACGAACTTTAAAGTTGTCGGGGCATTCACTGTTGATGAAGGTATTCTCAATACCCTCAAACCATTGTAGGAGTCCCATAGCTCCTTCTTCACCACTAAACTTTGGGGGATTACAAGAATTAAAGTGTTTAAGGGTACAGGCTGGAAGACCATTCCCATTCCCGTTGTGGTTTCCATTTCCATTCCCGTTGCCGTTACCGTTCCCGTTGCCGTTCAACTGGATGACTTGAGCTAGTAAGTTGGGAACCAGGGTTGCGATTTGCTGCGCCATTTGTTGAGAAATGATTGCAGCCAGTTGAGCATCGACACCATTATTGTTGTTGTTGTTGTTGTTGTTGTTGTTGTTGTTGTGGTTAGTGTCGTGGTTATGGTTGTGATTGCTACTTCCTTCATCATGATTGTCACCACTGTTAAGGCGAGCACTGCGACGTGGAGGCATGATCTGTAAGAGACACAATGAAATGAATGAGGTTATATAAGGAATGTAATCATTTATTCATTAAAACGAATAAACGAAAACGTTGACTTATCAAAGATTCTAGATTCTAATAACATAGTGAAGACATGCTTTAGCCTATAAGTGAACACTCATCCCGAGAATTCCCAGGTAGGCATCCGGGTCCCTCGTCTGATTGGGATATATGCGCAATGCCAGCCTAGACAGAAGACTCAGAATACAGGCGTTCACCCTTCCAGATTGCACGTGTTCGTTATTAAAATCTAGAACTTCGACGAGATCTCATGGTGGTTCAGGTTAAACCTGAGGATTTTGTCTAAGAGTGGATCCAGTGATGGAGAGCAACCTTCTTGTAGGGATGAAAGTAGGGATATGAAGTAGGAGGGAGGTAGAGAATAGCAAGTAAAAGAAGCAAGTACTGGTTAAATCCTATGGTTATAGACTAGATTATTTTTCTAATAACCTAATTCCCTATAACCATGGCTCTGATACCAATCTGTAACACCCCAACCGATGGCGGAAACATCGGGATGTCACGTATTGATGATTGTTCAGTAGCTCATGGTAATTAATAAATTTCATTATATGATTTAAATAAATTACATACAATTGTTCTACAAGAATTCATACATCAAATTGAATAAAACTATGTACACATCTTCAAGCAGTAATTCAAATCCTCAAGCAAGTAGAACCTGAAACATGTTAAGTTGAAAATATTTTGGGTCAACAAAAGTTGGTGAGAATTACATAGGTTTTGATAATCAAAATAAATTGTTGTGCAATTCATGTGTCATGGCAATCTAGTCCATATGTGAAAACATACTAGAAGTAAATCGAGTGCATAATCAACCCTTGTGACTGTTGTATTGTGGTACATCCCATACGCTCATGGTTCACTCGTTTATATTGCAGTAACAAACACCCACGCAACCTTTGTAGGAGGCACGTATCCGGGTGGGATTGTCAATCCAATAGATCTATCATTGTATACCGTCGGCTGATCAATGTTAATGATTATGCTAGAATTGTGCTTACCCTAGTCATGTTCAAGACATAATGCAACATAGAGAAACACATAGACACTTTGATGATTGAATTGCATATAGAATGTTGTAACATGTTTCACCCCAAAAACGGTGATAAATAGAAAATGGGCTATGTAAAACTCACCTTAGCAAAATGTTATCTCTTGAAAAATAGAATTGTGTGTTGCCCAAATGTGTCAAGTATCACCCTATAATAAGGTAATAAATATGTCTAAGTCTATCTAGTCTACAAATGTATATGTTCTAGGGCTTCGAATTGGGGATAAATGCTTGTTTGGTTATTATTAAAAATGTTTGATAATTGAGAGAATATAAGTAAATAAATAAACAAAAATCCTTTTATGAAATTTAAATTTAAGATGGTCACAATAATGTGTTTAAAGTATAAAAATAATTTTTACAAAATTATTTCCTTTAAAATAGAATATTAAATCCATTTATAACAAATTGCCAAAATTTAACTTTAATATTTAAAAATATCAAAATTAAAGAATTATTAGTTTAAAATTTATATTTCTGTTCTAAATATTCAGAAATAATTTGTATAAAATTTTGGTGCAAAAATATTAAAAAATTGGATTTATTATGATTTAATTATGATTAAAACTAACAAAAATTGATTAAAAATATTAAATAAATAATTTTTCAGAAATAAAAATCATTTCAGAAATGTTTATTGTTATAAAAACTCAGAATAATTTTTGTGGAATTTTATAAGATCGTTTTGATATTTTAATGGAATTTTATAAATATAATAGAATAAAATTGATTTATTTATTAAATATATTAAATAAATGAATTTTTGAAAACTAAAAATTGTAAGTTAAACTTTTTTCATCAGATTAACTATAAATAATTTTTGTAGAATTTTTAAAAATGTTTTAGCATTTTAAAATGAATTTATAAGATTATAAGTATTATATATAATTGATTTGATTTGTTTGTTTAAAAACCAAAAATAATGAAAAGGGTTGCCACAGCCGGGACTCGAACCCGCGTGGCTCGGATGTTGGGCACCAGACACAACCACCTGGTCTAGGCCAGTGGTTGTGTTTGGTTGCTGTTAATTTAAAATAAATACTAACTGTAAAACGTGTTCTTCCCCAAAATTCAAATACGAAACCCTAATTTTCCAATTGATCAATCCACACATCAATAACCCAATTAACCTTAGGGCTATTGATGTGTGGATGCCGAAGATAAAAACCTATCAAAAACATCACACTTACAATGTTTGATTGTACACGATTGAATGGTCAAGGCCTCGAAGTCAATTTCAAACAGAAACGCACGAACAGCAGTATTTAGAGGAAATTAGAGGTAGAGAGAGATTGTTTGGCGAGGTGAAGAGGTGGTATGATGTCCAATTTATAGTGTTAAAGTCCAGATTGCGTAATTGGAAGGTTTGACTCGTTTTGAATGGTCCACGCGTATAATCGAACAATTTGGTCAATTTGATTGTAAATGCACACGTAAATGATGGAGAGTAGGCCGGTAATCACGTAATCCTTCCTATCTTGGATCAATTACGCGTTAAAGGATGATAATTATGGTGATCGATGATCACAGTTGACTTTTCCTAAGTCAACTGTTAGCATAAATATTCGATATATAAATAAAACGAGTTGGTTTAGTTACAAGAAGTAGGTGTGGAGCAGATGGCTTGTGTGTGTGGTGTTTATTGTTTGAGCCGGGTCTGGACGCGGGTTCGATTCCCGGTCCAGACGTTTCTTTTTTTGTCCAGTGTTCTAGCAAACACATCAGAGAAGAAGGAGGGGCTTTGGGCTCTTGGTGGGCCGTTTGGGTTGGGCCAGACCCGGATTGGGCTCCGAACAAAAAAAAAAGAAAAATGGGGAGTGGGCCAGAGTTATGCAGAAGCTATATTTTTTGCTATTATTATTATTATTATAAAAAAACCCTTATATATATATATATATATATATATATATATATATATATATATAATTATCATTGTATTAGGGTTCAAAATGCCACAAAAATAACTAAATGTAAATAATAATAATAAATCTTGCCGTTTTTATCCAGATTGTACGTAATGTACATTTATTTAACGCGAAATGTTACAATTCCTAGGTCTTGCTGGTTACTATCGTCGTTTCATTGAGGGATTTTCAAAGATCGCTCAACCCCTCACCACTCTTACCCAGAAGGACCGAAAGTTTGACTGGGGTGAACCACAGGAATCAGCATTTCAGATGCTGAAGCTCAAACTTTGTTCTGCACCTATCTTATCCTTACCTGAGGGTACGGATGATTTCGTTGTGTACTGTGACGCTTCTATTCGTGGTCTCGGTTGTCTGTTAATGCAACGCGGGAAGGTTATTGCCTATGCTTCTTGTCAACTTAAAGTTCATGAGAAGAACTACACTACTCATGATTTGGAGTTGGGCGCGGTGATCTTTGCGTTGAAAATATGGAGACATTACTTGTACGGTACCAAATGCGAAGTATACACCGATCACAAGAGTCTCCAGCATATTTTCGACCAGAAGGTGTTAAACACGCGGCAGCGTCACTGGGTTGAACTCCTGAACGATTATGACTGTGCTATCAAGTACCATCCTGGCAAGGCGAACGTTGTGGCGGACGCCTTGAGCAGGAAGGAGTCCGTGAAACCTCGTCATGTTCGAGCCTTACATCTCACCATTCATTCCTCATTGCCTGACCAAATCCGTTCTGCACAACTGGAAGCTTTGAAGGAGGAAAACCTTAAAGCTGAAACCATGCACGGTGTCAATAAGCACCTCGAGCTCAGGTCTGATGGCCTGCATTATTTTGCCGAACGAATTTGGGTTCCTTTATTTGGGGGTTTGCGGGATCTCGTCATGGATGAAGCTCACAAATCCCGGTATTCTATTCATCCGGGCTCCGATAAGATGTATCAGGACCTAAAGATACTCTATTGGTGGCCCAACATGAAGGCTGACATAGCTTCGTATGTCAGCAAGTGTCTGACCTGTGCTAAGGTCAAGGTGGAGTACCAGAAGCCGTCTGGTCTTCTACAGGAACCAGAAATTCCCGAATGGAAATGGGAACGGATTACAATGGATTTTGTGACCAAACTTCCGAAATCGCCCAGTGGATGTGACATGATCTGGGTGATTGTCGACCGGTTGACAAAGTCCGCACACTTCCTCGCTATTAAGGAAACCGACAGTTTGGAGCGGTTGTCTCGTCTCTATCTTAAGGAAGTGGTTTCCAAGCACGGGGTGCCCGTCTCTATCATCTCCGATCGTGATTCCCGTTTCGCTTCCCGTTTCTGGAAGCAATTGCACAAAGCGTTAGGTACTCAACAGGACATGAGCACCGCACATCATCCTCAAACTGATGGCCAGAGTGAGTGGACGATTCAAACGCTTGAAGACATGCTTCGTGAATGTGTCATCGATTTCGGTTAGAGTTGGGAGATTCACCTGCCGCTAGTGGAGTTCTCTTACAACAATAGTTACCACCCTAGCATCAAGGCGGCACCGTTCGAGGCTCCGTATGGACGGAAGTGCCGGTCTCCTCTTTGTTGGGCCGAGGTGGGCGAGAGCCAACTCACTGGTCCAGAAATCGTGTACGAAACTTCCGAAAAGATCGTACAAATTCGTAATCGTATGGCGGCAGCTCGTGATCGCCAAAAGAGCTACGCCGATCGTCGTCGCAAACCTTTGGAGTTTTAGGTCTGTGACAGGGTCTTATTGAAGGTATCTCCATGGAAGGGCGTTATAAGCTTCGGGAAGCGCGACAAACTTAACCCTCGTTATGTTGGACCGTTCCCAATCCTGGAACGTATTGGGCCGGTGGCATACAGACTTGACTTACCAGCCGAGCTTAGTAGCGTGCATAATGTCTTCCATGTTTCGAATCTTAAGAAGTGCTTGGCTGACGAATCTCTCGTAGTTCCTCTCGAAGAATTCAAAGTTGATGGTCGTTTACGTATTGTGGAGGAACCGGTTGAAATTCTTGATTATAAGATTCGTAGCCTTCATCGGAGTAAAATCCGCATCGTCAAGGTTCGTTGGAATTCAAATCGTGGACCGGAGTTCACGTGGGAATGGGAATATCAGATGAAGGCCAAGTACCCTCATCTATTTCCTAAGTGTGCTTTTGAGTCGAACTATGTTGCTTCCAAAACTAAATGAATCTCGGGTCGAGATTCTTTCAACTGGGGGATGATGTGACACCCGGCATATTCAGGTTAATACTTTTCATACTTTACATACATACGTTTCATACTTTGCATACATACGAGTCTACCTCAATGAAAACATTGAAAACAACTACTTAGTATCGTACTTGACCGGGTCGGTTGAGTCGTGTCGATGATTTGGGAATCATCGGGAGTTGTTACAATGGTCTGAGGGATCATTGGGTGTCGGTCCATAACCATGTGTACAAGGATTGGCGATTCGTAGAATCATCGGGTTTTTGCACACACGCAAGTCTTGAGTCCCGGGAATTGGTGATCAGATGGGAATGTGTTAGTTATCATGCATTGGATACTTATAATCATTATATGACTTGTCGGTATGTGAAAACGTGTTTATATGTGTTAAAATAGGGTTTAACGCGCCAAAAACCCTGTTAAACAGGCTACAGGCGATTAGGCCACTATGGGTAGCCTAATCGCCAATAGGATAGGCGATTAGAGGGATATATGGGCGATTGGGGGCTACTCGCTAGAAGCTACTAGCGATTAGAGGCCCTAATCGCCTATAGCTGCTTTACACTCGCCTGTTCTGCATATGACTGTAGATGCATATTATGCGACTAATGCTTTTGGATTGCGAATAACACAAGTTTTGTTCAACTTCGAATGGTCGAAGGTGATTATAGATGGTCGAATGTAGTTTCTGTCTGGTCGAAGGAAGAAGTAAAGGGGCGAAGTAGCACAGGGAGGTCGAAGGTAGAAGATAGTTTAATGTATGTCTTGATTCGACCATTACGAATGGTCGAACCTGCACATTCGACCAACACAAATGGGCGAATGTGCAGGCCTATATAAGGTCAAGTTGATTTTTGAATTGTAACTTTTGACATTTTGTTTTCCCTCCCTATGTGTGTTTTCCCTAGGTTTATTGTTGAGTCTGTAAACGTCTTTTTATCATTATAAACAGTGTTTTCAAGTGTAATCGTTAATGAAAGTGAATGAATTAAAGAGGTTTATGATGAGTTCTGTGTTTTGCTAGTTTTATTATCATTTTGTGATCAATTCAGGGATTCCGCACCTAAATTGAAATTGTTTGATCATTATCTTTGTTATTTAGACGATCCTACGCGCATACAAAGTGGTATCAGAGCCATTTGGATCAAACAACCACAAATTGATAATATTACAGCTGATTTGGACCCAATTTTGATCATAACTTTATGTTTTTCATTGATAAACTGAATTTGGTGTTAAATTGATTGATTTGAACTTGTTTTCATGGATAAAACTCATAATTCTCTTTGTTAAACTTGTTCCAAATCCAATCCGAAGCAAAACTTGCTTAAAATCATCAAATTTCATCAACATTTAAAAAATTTTGATCAAAATAACTGATTTTCAAAGAATAACCATTTTTCAAACATGAAGGATCGAACCTAGGGAAATTGGTCGAAAGTGAGAAGTTTTTGGTCGAACCAGGGATTTTTTGGTCGAAAGTGGAGTGTTTGTTGGTCGAACGTAGAAAGTTTTAGTCTAATTTTGTTCATTCGACCTTATTGGGTTCATTCGACCAATCGAGTGGTCGAACGTGGGTGTAAACGGTCGAAAGTGAACTTGAGTTTGTTATTTTCTACATTCGAGCTTCTTCAAACGGTCGAACGTGGTTTGATTTTCACATTCGACCACACGACTATCACAAAGGGTCGAAAGTAGAATCTGTTATAAAACTTTTCTAATTGTTTCGTGTTTAATCATTTTCAGATCGATATGTGGAATTTTCCTACAACACCACGACCTATTACAACACCACAAAAGCAAACAACCATGGATCCTTGGTTGGTAGCTGCTCAAAAGTCTAGTCAACCATCCCAACCGATTAACTACATGGCGATGACTAGCTCTATGCCCCAACAAGTTGCACAACCACAACCACAACTGATGGCTGATTATTGGGGAGTAGCAGCAGCGGCGGTTCATTCTCACACTACCAATGCTATCTCGACTCTTATTCAAGACTTATCGTCGGGTAGTGGAAGCCGTCCACCAAAGCTTATGGAAATGGTCGATTACAACACATGGAAGACCAAATTCAAGATACATCTTGAGGGAATGGGATTAGAGGGAACAGAAGCTTGGCAAATGATTGCCAAAGGCTATGTTGCTCCGATCTTGGAGAACACGGGTGAGCCAATTCCGTTGGAAAACCTTGCTGAGGATGAGAAAAAGAAATTTGCTATTGAGAAGAAGGCGTTTTCTCAACTGTCCCAGGCCATTAATACCGATCTCTTACATCAGTTTGGGTCTTGCACTACGTCTAAACAGTTGTGGGACATGTTACGAAATCGGCATGATGGGAATGAGAAGACAAGAAAGTTAAGGATGGAGGAACTAAGGAAAGAGTTTGAGAACTTCAGCTACATGGGGAATGAGACGCTGAAGGAGCTGATTCCGAGGTATTGTCATTTACTGGCCGAGCTTTCTAGCTATGAGATAAACATACCAATGTCGGAGCTGATGGACAAGTTTGTCGATGCGTTGCCACCATACTGGTATCAGCTTATAGAGGTACTGAAGGAAAAGGATGCGTACCAATACTGGACCATTAACGAGTTTATTCAGAAACTTGAGAACAAGGAGATGGAAGAAAAGAGGAAGGCAAAGAGAGCTCAAATTCCTCAGAACCCGGATTTATATCATGGTAATGCATCTTCATCTCTTGCTGGTTCAAGTTTTAGTTCAAATGTTGCACCACACATTGCGAGCGTTTCTAGCCAGGTTGAACCATCCAAAACACCTATCAATTACCTTGCACAAACTTCATCTTATACCCCACCATCATATCTTACTACAACTTTCATACCACCATTTTCACCTATGCAACAAGCAGCTTGTTATTCTGCTAATCTAAACCAACCTCAACAACAATCGTATATTCCTCAAGTGAACCAAACCCAGATGAATCAAACCCAACCTACTCAGAGTTCAATCGTGCTAGAAACCTCGAACTTGAACAATGTTACTGTTGAGATTGCACAGCAACATGTAGCATTGGTGTCAGCCATGGTCGCTTCTTATAACGGGCTGGTTGCGAGTCAAATTGGGAACAATAACTTGACCAGTGAAGACTACACACAGATTGATAAAGAAGAGATGGAGCTCATTTATATCCAGTGGGCATTTGCGAGTGTTATGAGAAGAGCTACCGAATTCATTGAGAAGACCGGAAGAACTGATCTTTCTACTTCCCCAAACACCACATATGGCTTTAACAAAGCCAAAGTGACATGTTTCAATTGTGGTGGGAAAGGTCATTTTAAACGGGAATGCACACAGCAAGCACAACAGGGAAACAGAAATCCTTTTAACACCAACTATCAAAACCGTCAAACCCAAAACCAGGTATCTTACCAAAGTCCTAATATTTCAAGCTTTCAACCACAAAATACCTACCAGAACCAAAATCAAACACAACAAAATCCAAACCGAACAATCATTCCTATTTCTACACCAAACACACAAACCCAATCAGATAATCAAAACCAAGCCTTGGTGATACAGAAAGACGAGGGTTTTGATTGGACGGGTATGCAGTTGGGGGTTGAGGAGATTACCACTGGTAATGTGGCATGTGTTGCGCAGAAAATGGATCTGGATGAGCCGGTATGTGTTGAAGAAGAGATAGTGACTGAGAAGTTGTCTGAAGTGAAAATCGAAGAGTTGAGTGAAGAAAGTGATGATTGTGGAGAGAAGAAATCTGGTTTGATTCTTGATTCAGTTACTGAGGTGCCAGAACAGTATGATTCAGCTTATTCTGATGTGGAGAGTGAATCTGATTCTGAATCTAGTGTTAACTCACTGGATGATGATATTGACCAGTTTCTTGCTGAAGCTGACTTTTTCATGACTCGCAAATCATGCATGGTGGATGATGCTTGTACCAGGATTGATTATTCAAAGTTTTTCGCTGGGAGGGAAGCACACTTTGCACTGATGGCGATGACAGAACCTCCTAAACATGTAAGTACTGAATCTACTTCAAATTCAATTTGTGATAAACATTGTGATGCTTGTGATAAATTGGCAGAGGATAATAAGCAACTCAAGGTTCAGCTTGAGAGTGCTAAGATCAACTGTCAATCCTATCAAAAAGAAGGACGAGAGTTTAACAGAGTGCTTGATGATTATAAGAAAGATGTTTCAGAATTGAAAAAGACTTTATCTTTGAAACAACTAGCCATAAATAATTACATCAATGATTTAGAAAACACAAAACTTGAAATGGCGACCATCAAGTGCTTTGCAGAAAAAGTTAATAAGAAACTTGAGAGTTATAAGCATATTGCTTATGTTGTTGATCATATAATAGAGGAGCCTTCACAGTCTAGTAGTGCAAACTACAAGGCCGTCCCATCTCCAGTGTTATTTGAAAATCATACTCTACATTCAATAACACCGGAGAGCTCAGTCAAGTCTGAATCGACATCGGATAATGAGTCGAACACTTCTAGTGTGGGAGACACAAATTCTGATGTTCGACCAGTTTTGGGACTTAACAATGAAGGTGTAGTTGCTGTAACTGATGATTCTGATTCTGAGGATGATCAATCTGTGAAGGTATCTGAGAAGGTGTGTGATATTCCTGAGGAAAATCACATAATCACTAAAGAACTGGTTTCACCATCTCAGATTGTGCATCCCATGGCTAACGCTCATAGAAAGAATCAATCAGTTAAGCCTGTTGAAAAGAAAAATGAAAAGAAAAATGAATCCTGTGACAAACCCGTCAAGATTTTCTATCGGATGATTGGAATCGATAAGATTATGTCTGACGAGGAATATCCAATCAAGTTCGCCAATTATTCAAAGATTGAAAAGATTTGGCAGGAGAGTGCCATTTGGTTCCCAAAGCATGAGCGAACAAATGATGTACCTCCAGAAGTTTTAGAAAGAATTTACTTGGATATTCCAAAAGAAACGAAAGTTCATGTCACAGAATTCATCAAGCCAAAGAATAAGGCTAACCGTTTTCTTGAGCCGACTTACTATTTGGATCCAGCTCCTGAGAGTCTTAGAAGGAAATGTGTGGAGGACCAATATCCTATCACCACATACTCTAAGTCGAACGCCAAGAATAACTTTGAGGAATACCATGCGTGCTATAAATGCGGGGAGAGATGGCATTTACTTGCTCACTGCCCGTATGTTAGGCACAAAAGGCACGAGGTGGAAGTGAAACAAATTCATCAACGTCCAGTCGATCATCAATGTTATCCACAACAACGAGTTGTCCCTCAACAATCACATTTTTATAATCAAAATCGTTTTTATCAAAGAAGGGATAACCGTTCGATGACATATGATCGTCGTAACCGGATAGCAACTGAAAAATCCCTTAAGAAACCGATGGTGAACACAACTGTTGACAAGAAAAAGGTTTCAGTTAAACCTGCTGTCAAACCAACAGTTGGACCTGTCTCTGTTAAATCAGAGAAGGTAACCAAGAAAGTTTCGTTCAAAGACAAAGTAAAGAAACTGGTTGAGACTCCAAAATCTCAAATCCGGATCTTGAAACGTTCGGAACAGCATTGGTCACCAAAGGGTTCACAAGGTGCTTCATCTTCACAGGTGAATGAGAATGTCAAAGCTGAGACTGAAAAAGATTTAATTGATCAGAAAAAGATCAATTCAAATCTATCTAATTGTAAGAAAGAATCTTTGAAACACAAAGTTCAAAGACCCAAGACCAAGCAGGCTTGGGTCCCCCGAAAAATCTAATCTTTTTACTTGATATGTGCAGGGAGCTTCAGCTGGCCCTGTGAGCAGTCTTTGGATTGTTGACAGTGGAGCTTCTGGTCACATGACAGGGGATCTATCGCTAGTGTTCGATATCAGAAATATTAATGGAGGTTATGTAGCGTTTGCTGGAAACAAGGGTGGATACATTACTATGGAAGGTAGTGTAAGTAATGGAATAGTAAGTTTTGAGAAAATTTCGTATGTGAAGCAAATCGATTATAATCTGCTCAGTGTCAGTCAGATTTGTGATAAGCAGTTTTCAGTTTACTTTGATGACAAATCTTGCTATATACTCAAGCCGGGATTCGTTTTACCAAAAGAGTGGTTGATGTTAAAGGCGCCGAGAGTGAACAATTTGTACATTCTCGATATGTCAAAAGCAATGACTACACAAGGCCAAGTCACGTGTTTCCTCTCGAAGGCTACTGAAAAAGAATCAATCATGTGGCATAGGAGGATGGGACACATTCATCTTCGAAAGATGAATCAATTGGTGAAGAATGAACTTGTCACAGGCGTGAATGTTAAACATTTTCATTTAAATGACAAGTGTGTGAGTTGCAAGAAGGGTAAGCAGCACAAACAATCCCATAAGCCAAAGAAAGTCAATTCCATTGAATTGCCACTTGAACATTTGCACATGGATCTGTTCGGACCGGTCAAACGTAAGAGTCATGCTGGTGAATTGTACTGTCTTGTGGTTACCGATGATTTTTCCAGATTTTCATGGGTTATGTGCTTGCAACATAAGAGTGACACGTTTGATAATCTGAAAGTTCTGTTCACTCGATTGGAAAATATCTATGGTCTCAAGATCAAGAGAATTAGGAGTGATAATGGGACGGAGTTTAAGAATGCACAGATGGATGATCTTTGTGAAAACAAAGGTATTCATCATGAATACAGTGCTCCGTATACCCCACAACCGAACGGTGTCGCAGAACGCAAAAACAGGACTCTAATTGAAACGGCAAGAACAATGCTCGCGGATTCAAATCTTCCAGTAATGTTCTGGAACGAAGCAATTTACGCAGCTTGTTATACTCTTAATCATGTTTTAACGGTGAAGAAGTTTGGCAAAACTTCTTATGAGCTGTTGAATCGACGAAAGCCGAACTTAGAGTATCTAGAACCATTTGGAGCTCCATGTACAATGCTTAATCCATCTGAGAAGTTCGCACCGAAGGCTGAAGAAGGATTCTTTGTTGGATATGCAACCCTGCTCAAACAGGTTTTCAACAAACGAACTCGTTAGGTCGAGGAGTGGGCTAATGTCGAAGTACAAAGATATACTCAGAATGTACAGGGTAGCGGTCCAGACTGGATGTTTGATTACAAGGATTTCTTTGAATCATTCAATCTGGATAGCTTGGTTGAAGAAGCTGTATTACGATTATATTACAAGGTCGAAAACGCAGTATCATCACCGTTGGTGCGTCCGATCACTGTAAACCCCCAAACAGCTTCTAATGATACCAATGCTCCTGTAGCTGAAGAAGAGGTATTTCAGGAAGCTTCCACAACTCTTAATTCATCGGAATCTGAAGATGACGATGATGTTATAAGTGAAGCTGTTCCAGATATTGCTACAGAGATACCACCAGTGAACCCAAATCCACATGGTGCTTCATCATCGAATGTGGGTAATGATCTGGATTCCATAGAGAACTTAACCACTCAGACGAGAGTTCAAGTACCTGATTATCCGGAATCTCGGATACATCGGATTCACCCGATTGAGCAGGTTATTGGTGATCCTAGTAGCAGCGTAATGACGAGAGGTCAACTGAGGAATGCAAACTCACCAGAAAACCTTGGCGCTCTTGCTTTATATGCCAAAATTCAAAAATCAGGTTTTCAAAATGACTGGTCTTTTGCTTATTATGTTTCGCAGGTTGAGCCGCGGACATACAAGGATGCTCTTTTGGATGATGCTTGGGTAGAGGCTATGCAGGAGGAGTTATTACAGTTTCAGAAACTCGGAGTATGGACACTAACAGATTTACCCCCAGGACGGAAAAAGATAGGAACAAAATGGGTGTTCAAGTGTAAGAAAGATGACAAAGGAGTGATTGTCAGGAACAAAGCTCGATTGGTCGTACAAGGCTTTCATCAAGTTGAGGGAATTGATTACAACGAGATTTATGCACCAGTTGGACGCTTAGAAGCTATCCGAATGTTTCTGGCGTTTGCATCACATAAGAAGTTTAAGGTGTATCAAATGGACGTCAAAAGCGCGTTTCTCTATGGTGTGGTCAAGGAGGAAGTTTACGTAGGTCAACCACCAGGCTTTGAGGATCCTTTTCACCGGGATAAGGTCTACGTTCTAAAAAAAGCTCTTTACGGGTTGCACCAGGCTCCGAGGCAATGGTATGAGGAGCTGAGCACGTATCTTCTGTCCAAAGGATTTAAACGAGGTTTGGTAGATTGCACACTGTTCACAAAACGAACAGGGGATGACTTGCTTCTAATGCAGATTTATGTTGATGACATTATTTTTGGTTCTACTAACGAACTTCTGTGCAGAGAATTTGAACGTGTTATGCAGGAAAAGTTCGAAATGAGTGCGATGGGAGAGATGCAATTTTTCCTAGGCTTGCAGGTGGACCAAAGACCAACGGGGATCTTTATTCACCAGACAAAATATGTTTCTGAAGTCTTGAGCCAATTCCAGATGGATGATTCAAAGCCAATGGATACCCCGATACAACCTAATCACGGGATTGGTGTTGACGCTAAGGGGGAGCTAACTGATCCTTTTACATACAGAGCAATCGTCGGATCTCTGATGTACCTCACCGCCTCCAGACCAGATATAATGTTTGCCACATGTCTTTGTGCTCGTTATCAGTCGAAGCCGAAACAGAGTCATCTTGCAGCTGTCAAGCGTATCCTTAGATATGGTACCCTAATGATGATAATTTTGATCTTATCGCTTTTAGTGATGCAGATTTGGGTGGCTGTGACAAAGACAACAAATCCACAACGGCTGGATGCCAGTTTATGGGGAGCAGGCTCGTGACCTGGCAATGCAAGAAACAGACCGCAGTTGCATTATCCACATGTGAAGCAGAATACGTCTCAGCATCAAGCTGCTGCTCACAGGTTCTTTGGATACAACAACAGATAGTGGACTATGGTTTGCAATTTCTTAAAACCCCTATTTACCAAAGCTTTTGATAAATCGATATTTGAATATCTTTTAAAAGCTAATGGTATTAAAGAAAAACAGGACTGATCACCACCTCAGTTTATCACTTTTTAGTACAGTTTTTATTGCTTTTCAGAAAAATACAAAAATTCAAAAATATGTTTTACATTTCTTAGATAGAATTTATTTTCAGAAAAACCCAAAAACATTAAGAAAATTCAAAAACCCATAAAAATTAGAAAAACCCAAAATGATTTCCTGGAGAAAAAGGGAAAATGATAGTACATCAGTGGGGATCTGACACATTCTAAAGAAATTTAATGCACTATAAGGTGTGTGTCTGAATCTGTGTGATGTGTTGATAGACTTCGTAGACCTATTACTGCGTGTCTGATACATACATATCAAACAAATTGTTCTGTGGATGAACTCCTCATGGGCATATGGTCTTAGTACCGTAATTTCGTTTGATAGGGTATTTGTACAAAACTCGGAGGTTTCGGGTCGTTATGTTATTAGTTGTCTGGGGATAGCCTCTCTGATCTTCTGCTGTAAGTAATTACAGACCTAGATCAGATAGGGTGTCTTTATAAAAGAGCTTTAACACTAAATCCTAAAATTACCGAATTGAGGAACTTTCCATGTATGACGATAATCAGAGATTATCTATTACATCATATCCAATCAATGATGCAAATCATGATTGATATTAGCCCTCAACCTGGTATAGTGCACATGTTACTTTGTTGCATTGATTTGCTGACCTGTATACCTCTGTGCATCATACCTTGTAAATTACAGATGACGAAAGCATAATCACGCGTTACAATGAGTCTTTGTGCATTTACTTCTTGATACGGGAGTATGTCGTGTGCGTGGGAACCACAGACAATTGAGTTTATACTATAAATAAAAGTATCAGTATAAAGCACTGCACAACAGTCTGCATGTGAGTTTATGTGGATCACAATATCAACAGTTACCATATCACACATTGTCTTTAATGATAATAAATCAAAAGATCAACAGTGTGATCAGATTTCTCAATAACTGATATGATCCCTTTACCGGAAATCACAAAACAGTTATTGTTTTATCTTTACATTTCTCGTCAAAAATACAAAACTCAAAAAGATTTTAGGTGTGTTTTAACATAAAGTTTAGAAAATCCAAAAAGATTTTACATTTCTATCTTATTTTTGATAGCTGATGGTGGTTGATGATGATTTTCTAAAACTTGATGGACCATTTGAGTTTTGTTATCTTTAAATGTGAAATAATGAATGTCTGATGCTTAAAAGTTGAAAAATATTTTGAACGGGACTTGATTTTGAGATTTGGTAAAATTTTCAAAAATTCCAATTTTCATTCGCCCCTTTGTTGGGTCGAAGGTGGAATTTTGTCTGTTCATTCGTACCTTTTAAACGGTCGAATGTGAGTGTTCATGTGACATTTTCACATTCGAACCCTGTTTCTACATTCGAACCTTTCAGTAGGGTCGAAGGTGGAAAAAGTTTCACATTCGCCCTAGTCAAACGGTCGAATGTGGAGCCTATATACCATATCTGCACATTCGACCCTCACTTTCAAAAATTTTCAAAATTCTGAGATTAAGTGATCTTGTTGCCCGTGTTTTAATTTACTACCATTGTGTTCGTCTTGAATCACTGATCAATTTGCTATATCGTTTGCAGGTTATACTCCATTACACAGTTCATAATTGTTGATTTTGTGACCAAGCCCTAACTGTCATTAAACTTCGATTTTAACCTGATAATTGTTAAAAAAATTTTAAGGATTCATTGTTTATATGTTTTAGGGGGAGATAAGTCAAAAACTAAGGTTCAATTCAAAACAGATTGGTTAATTGATGATTTAAACCATTCGAACCCTAGTTTTTAGTGGAAAACACATAATCAATGATTGAAAATTGAAATTGTTCATTGAAATTGATTAATCGGTCATGTTAGAAAGTATTTGAATCAAAATGGCATGTTATAATGGACTAAATCAGAATTTGATCTTCAAGGAGATGAACAGTCTCCTTCGCCCAATTCAAATGGTCGAATGTGACTTTTTGGGCGAAGGTAGATGTTCAAGCGGTCGAACCTGGAAACAAACGGTCGAATGTATACTTTTACAAAATGATTTTTACATTCGAACTTTTAGTTCCACTTTCGAACCTTTATAATTTCACATTCGAACCAACGAATGGTCGAATGTAGAAACTGATAATCAAAATTTTCAAGTTTTGTTATTTTTGTCCGTTTTTAACATGTTTGCTTGATTTGTTTTGCAGTTTTATAATGTCTGAACAGGGTAGTGCTGATATTCCCGCTGGATCTTCTGAGAAGGCAACTGGAAAGGAACAAAAGGAAGATTTACCATTTGAACCAGCGCACAACTGCTGTGCGTTCATGGGTGATCTGAAGAAACATCAAGAGTTCACCGGCATCGTCGATTTCCTAAAAAGAAGCCGTGTGATTGTTGCACTTGCTACCCCAGCTATCATTTATAAGGATCTTCAACAGGAGTTCTGGAAGAATGCTAAGATGGACTTCTGGAACAACGAATCTGCTGTGGTTAGTACGATTCAGGGGGAGCTTGTGATTATCTCTGAAGATGACATCCGTGAGGCATTGAAGTTGCATAATGAGAAGAAGACAGATCCTAGAGAACTTTTGTGGATAGAACAGAGGAAGTGCTTCTTACGAATGAAGTACAACGGACCGATAACTGATGGTTCGTTACGTAAAGGGAAGTTATGTCCTCAGTTTAAGTATCTCGCTCACGTGATGTTGCACGTATTTGGATCGGTGAGTGGAGGGTATGATGTGATGAGGAAAAGCATTAGTTCGTTGATGGTGGCTCTTATATTGAACAAACCGTTCAATGTATCTGGTATGATATTGGAACACATGTTAGAACCACTTAGAGGCCTGAAGAACAAGAAGTTTTTGCTTTATCCGAGGTTTATACAGATGATACTTGACAAGAAGCATAAGAAACTGAGAAGAGATCCTACCCAGATTGTTGTTCAGGATCACATGAACCTGAATACTCTTGTCAGAATGAAGGGTTATAAGGGTGTGCTGTTGAATGAAAGACCACCTAACAAGAATCTGTTTAGTCATTTGATTAACCCAGGGTATGAAGATCCAGGTCAGGATAAGGCTAGACATGATAACAGTGATTCGGATCCAGATAATCCTCTTTGTCCAGTTGATCCTGATGCTAAGAGAAAGCGTCAAGTTGTAAATGTTGGGGCAAAGACGGGAAAGGGTAAAGAGAAAGAACATAATACTGAACCTGCTAAAAAGAAGGTTTCTAGAAGACATAAGAGTGTAGCCAAGAAGGGTTTACATATAGTTGATGAAGTGTCTGTTGATTCAGAAGAGACACAAGAAGACGAGAGATGGGATTCTGATAATGAGACTGTTAAGAGCACCACGCCCAAGGCCACTGTGGCTGGTGAGTCTGAGAGTCTTAATAAATCTGTTGAGGAGCAAAGGACAAAAAGTCCTATTGCGTTGGATCAAACAGATGAAGGTTTAGGTTTGGGATCCGAAGACTTTGTGGGATCGCCAAAGTCAGGTGAGAAACAAAAGAAGCCACAGTACAAAAAGAAAGAGAAAGTACTGTAGCCAATGGAGAAAAGGGCTAGAGACATTGAGTTTTTGGTTGCTGGAAAGAAACTGCCACCAGCATCTAGCTCTAAATCACCAATCACATCTCTAGCAGCGAAGAAGCAAAAGACATCATCTGTTGCTAAACAGACTGAGTTACCAACTGATGAGTTCAATGATGCATTGGACAGAGTGTTAGAGAAAATGAAGAAAGGAAAGTTTTCTACTGCTGAAGCTTCAACATCACCAAAGGTTACTGTAGACAGTGATGTTATGACTGTAGTGAACCAGAAGCTTGCTAACATGATGAAGATTATTAATCAGCAACAAGCAGAAATAGAACAGTTGAGAAACAACGACAAGAAGATGTTAGACGTTGTTGAGACATCATATGAGAATCAGGAAGCTCTAGAAGCTAAGATTAAACAACTTCAGAAAGAAAACAAGAAGTTGTTGAAACATGAACAGAGAAACACCAGGAGATACATTGCTATCAAAGAGGAGAACAAGAAGCTAAAAGAAAGTAATAAGAGTATGGATAAACTGATAAAAGATTTATACTCTAAAGCTCCTCAGTTACAAGCTGGTGAAGAAGATAAGGAGCGTGATGAAGAAGAAGTTGATTATGAACCACCTGATCAAGAAGAAGAAGAAGATGATGAGTTAGATGAGGATGTTGGTAAAGATCCTAAGAAGAAGAAAGATGGTGATGATGATGGTTCGGGAGATGATTCAGGAGAAGGTAATAGCTCTGCAAGTTCTGACAGTGATGATGATGATGATGACACTGATAAATACAAGTATGAGAAGAGAGGATCAGGAAAAGATACAGGAGGTTCTAGTTCGAAAGCTCCTGGTGGTACAGTTGACGATGATAGTATCTTTTGGAATGAAAAGATCAGATCTTTATCTGATGATGACTAGAATATGTATCGCCAGATGTTGACTGACAAAGTCTGGACGATCGAGATGACTAGCAGATTTCCTGAGATATTTGAGTCTAATGATATGAGGTTCGAGTTAGAATACAATGATCATGACTTAGAAGATGGAGAAGTTTCTGCAGCCATGTCAAAGGAGATTTTAGAAGGATTGGCGAAACAGGTCGGTAAAACTCTGGAGGAGTTGATGATTGATAATCAAATACCTAACATACCTGAGAAAGAAGCAGACAATCACTCCGATGATAGAGAGGTACCAGTATTCGAGGAGGTAGAGATTGAAGATATCACAAGTGAGGAATATCCAGAATATTACAAGAAGAACAAAGATTCTAGATTTCCTGAGTTCACTGATGAGCTATTTCGTCAGGCTGAGAAACTTGCTCATGAAAAGAGTAAGAGATTTGTTGAAGAAGTGTTTTCAGATTGTAATAAGCCAAACATTGAACAATCTGACGCTTTGAAAGATCTGTTGAGAAAGCTTAAAGAGAAAGAGGCGAACCGTCCAAAGAAAGAAGTTCAAGGTAGTTTTTACAAGTTTCACAACGACTTGTTTAAAGGTAAAGCTCTTGGATGGAAGTTTGTGAAACAGTTGAAATGTGTAGCCGTTAAATGGGAAAAAGGAATTCTGTATTTTGACAGATTCCATGACTTGAAGACTTTACCATACTAGGCTATTCGTGACATTTGCAGACATGAGATGACAGGTTATGTAAACGATCATATTGCTTACTTTGCAGATCGTATGTCGAGAGAAAGCAGAACTAAGTGGAACTTGTTTACTCCCCAGTACCCGAAAAGAATTGTTCATAAGAAGGAGCTTGATGAGATTACTGGGATGCCTAAGGTGACGTTAAAGTATAACCCACCTAAAGTGTTGAAACATATTCCATTGATGCAAATCCCACAACACTTTTCTAAAGATTTCATGTGGTGGTAGTATGATTGGAAGACTGCAGAGGCTATTATAGTGTTGAAGGATGGTGCAAAAGACTTCAAGAAGATTCACATCTTTGATCCTATGTGGTTGATCAACTATTCGCATGAGGATATTATAATGCTTTATTATAATCCGATTTACTGCGAAGCTAAGGATAGTGAACAGGCAAGCAAATACCAACGTGTGGTATTCTTATGCTTTGCATGGGACGTGAATGTTGGATGTGATTTTGATAAGAAACTGGGAAAGTTTGTGAAAGTTCAGGAAGTTCAGGAAGTTAAAAAGGAAAAGCCGAAGCAAACTTTTGAACCGGTGATGACCAAGGAACAGAAGACATTACTGCGCATCAAGCTCATGAACAAGATGATGGACCAAGAAGGTAAACAATCTAAGCAATAGTCGAGGGAGAGTTTGTAGATGCATATTATGCGACTAATGCTTTTGGATTGCGAATAACACAAGTTTTGTTCAACTTCGAATGGTCGAAGGTGATTATAGATGGTCAAATGTGGTTTCCGTCTGGTCGAAGGAGCACAAGGAGATCGAAGGTAGAAGATAGTTTAATGTATGTCTTGATTCGACCATTACGAATGGTCGAACCTGCACATTCGACCAACACAAATGGGCGAATGTGCAGGCCTATATAAGGTCAAGTAGATTTTTGAATTGTAACTTTTGACATTTTGTTTTCCCTCCCTGTGTGTGTTTTCCCTAGGTTTATTGTTGAGTCTGTAAATGTCTTTTTATCATTATAAACAGTGTTTTCAAGTGTAATTTGTAAGTCCGGAATCTTCTCTACCGGGTATCAAAACAAACAATCGAGTGTAGAAAACAAGATTGAATGTAAAGAACAAGAAAGAAACTTGAAAGAGAATGATTTTATTGATTGAGTGCACACGTCTTCAAGGAGACGTCTGGTACACTATCACCGAAAAGACACAAAAGACTAACAACCCCAAAATAACTAAGAAACCCCCTACTTATACGAGTGTAGGGCGGTCACAATACATGGGCCATAAAGGCCAAAACCCACTAACAAAATTAGCATAACCCAAGACAACGCAAACCTTCTAAAGTCTAGCCCAACAATATCCCCCTAGGTTTGTGTTGACTTGTAGTGTCTTTACTTCTTCTTGCTGCTCTTGCTGTACTTCTTTGAACTTTTTTTCTTTCTTCCATTGCTCTCTTCCATTCCTCAGGCGACTTACCGACATATGGACCAAACAGTTCCGTCTCCACTAGCCCCCTTTTATCAGACGCCAACCCGAGTCTATGAACTTGAGCTACAGCACTGGTGAATGACTTTGCACAAACTTCATAAGTGGGATCACATTGAATCTTATGTCTAGCTAGAACTTCAATATCTTCAGAATGCAAACTCATTATATCTCTAGCGTCAGACATCCTAAACTCATCTGTATCACATACGATCACTGCAGTTGCAGATGTAGGATCATAGACCCAAAACCTCATATCCTTCAGACAACCTCTATCCATTGGCTTGGTCAAGGGAATGGTCTTCAATTTTTCAGTAGGTGGCCACTGAACTGTCTTGAAAGGCTTTCCATCAGCACCTCGCACACCTTTATATCCCTGAAGTTCACTTTTGCCTGTTCCTGAATTCTCTTATGAAACATGAGACCAATCCTGTTTCTTGGATTTCTTGTCTGGTTTATAAAAGGAGCTCTAGCAAGTTCAGTCAAATCAATCTTGGTCCAGGAGTTGAAAGCCGAAGTAGAAGCATAGTATTCAACTGCCCCATTCCCTCTATGAACCACGAACACTCCCTTATCATCATTATACCTCCAACACTCTATCCCAGTTCGATTACCATAAGTGTCATACCTATCACTGGTAATCGTCACATATCTTTCTGGATGCTCCTCCATTGGATCAATTGATGGCTTAGCTTGATTCTTGAGAACATAGGCACTTCCAGGTCGACGATCTCTAACTCTAGGAACCTGATCTTCAAAATATTTTTTCATGTGCTCTTCATGTTCTTTCTCTGATCTTTAACGTTCAGTAGGAGTCAACACTTTGTCAACGAAGGATGATGTCTCTGAAAACTCCTTTCCAAACTTATTCTCAAGTTTCTGAGTCAAGTTGAGTAATCTAGCTGACACATCACCCACCCAGTCTCCAATTCAGTAATCTTCTTCTCCTTTTCAGTAACCGTCTCCATCAAGCTTTGCACCTGAGCTGTTAGCCATACATTCTCAGTTTCTAATTTTAGCACTCTAGCTTGTAACCTCTGAACGTGTACTTCGGCAAAAATATCTTCATCACTTTCAATCTCTTCTCGATTTGCCTCTCTTTCTTCTGTCGTTAGGAATTCAACATCCACACATTTTCCCTGTTCTTTATCTGCAAGAAAGGCCATTTGAGCTCTCTGAAATGCTTCTTCATCAAATAAAACTTTACCCGAACTAGAAGCACCAGAGGATCTAGCTTCCTCATCTAATCTCCCAGTGATTGGTGCCTTGCTCATGAATTGAAAAAAGCTTCAGATGCAATCACAGGTACATTGGTGGAGCTAACAGTACCAACAGGAGTATCAGATGAAACAACAACATTAGTCATAACATTGTCAATAGCAGCGGCAGAAATAGTCTCATCAGTAGAAACAGAGACCTCAGAAGTAACATTCAGCCTTGGGTCTCTTTTGCTTCTCTTTCTTGGCCTTAAGTCAGAACTTGGATCTTCAACAACTTCAGCATCAACAACTGTCTCAGATGCAACAATGGATGAGGGAATCCTTTGTTCAGCCTCTCGAACATTATCTAGTATGCTTGAAAGCACTTCTTCTTGAGGAATAACTGGCTCAGAAGCAGTAGTATCAGCAGGTTGAGTTACAATCTCTTCTCCAACAACCTCTTTCTCAGCCTCAGTCACCGACTTTATCTCAGCATTTTCAAGAATAAAGTCATCTATCTCGTCATCATTCAGATCATCAAACTCGAAGTTTTCAAACTGATCGTCTTCATTTCTTGTAGTCTGTGTATCATCTTTAAACTTTTCTTCATCCTCGCTTTCCACCTCATCTTCACTTTCCACCTTAGTCAAGTCAATGTTTTCAGGAGGAGAACGTTGCTCAGTTGGTGGTGGATCAATAATCTGAACATCATGCTCTTTAGCAACAAGAGCAGACGACAAATCTGATGCTTCTTCCACAATCTCACTAAACTTTACAAACTTGATCAATGGAAGTTTCCCAATAAACACCTGTCTTGAGTCTTTACGGACTTGCCTAATTAATCCAAAAATCAACGATGACAAGCACTTGTTATCATAAGTCTCAACTGTCCTTTCGAGCTCGGGATACTTGCTTTCTAGAATCATCTGTACAAATCTTGGAAATTTGTAAAAATATTTCTTGTTGAGAGTCTTCACATTTGTCAACATGTCTTCAAAGATGCACTTCGAGTAATTGTAATCCCATCCTTCAATCAACGTCGTTACTCCAGAAGCGTATCTTACTCCCATCTGATCTAGTCCGCTTTTGTTGCCACCCAAACTAGCCAGGAACATAAGCACCAACAGTCTCCAGTAGCTTGGAAACAATTTCTTTAAGTATGGAGGTGTTGATAGCTCACCTTCATATCCCATCCTTTGCAATACCGGAACAAGTTTATCTTTCGAAAAACTGACAGGGTCATCTGGAGAGTCACAGAACAGCAATACATCTCGAACATCTTGCTCCGAAACAGTCACCTCAGTTCCCCTAACCTTTGAGCGAATCATAGTGTCTCCCTTGTTTGCTACTGAGTTGTTCCAAAACTCCGTGATCCAGTCAGAGAGAACGAGTGGATTTTCTCTCATGGTGTGTGAAACTCTACATGTGTTGAGTCCCACAATCAAAGACTTGAATTCCTGCAAATACTCTTCAGGAGGATCAGATAGATAGCACACAACGTTGTGACTGTTCACGAACTTGGGCACATGAGGAGTTGTCATATCTGCACGAAACAAACTGAGTTAGACATCAAGATCTAAACGTCAAGAGTTTTTAAGAAATCAAGACATGGTTTTATCGGCCCCCCCTTTTCTTTCGGATCTCAAAAATTTATTCGGGTCCATATTCATATCTGTTTAAGGTTCAAGGGCATTTTGGTAAATCTCCCTCATTTGAGGTCGAACTCCCAGAGCGTGAAAGTCAAACGCCACCTTGAACTCGAGTTCCTAGGCGCGTGAGACTCACGCGCCGCCGTCTGAACTCCTCGAAATCCCTGTTTCCGTTGCCGCTTATCATTCCTTCGTCCAACGCACCTTTTCACACCTGCAAATCAACAAAGCAACACACTATATCCAAAATAATGAACATTTGATCAAGAGGTTACCTTCTTTAGTTTCTTGATGATCTTGATGAACAAGAAAGCGATTAAACGGTGATAGTGTGTGTGAGAGATAAGATTAGAAAAAATGATTTGAAATTTTTGTGATTATGAAAAGAAGTACCCTCTCCGCCCCCTTTTGTCAGATTTAGATTTGTGTGGCCCACCAAACATGTGGTGGGCCCCTCTCATATCCCAATGCCCATTTGTAAACAATTTAGGTGCATTTTGTAACCGGGTCCAAGTCAGATCGTGAACTGGCCTATCGTAAACTTAACTAAAATATATCTAAACGAAATATTTAAAAATAATTTTGTCAACGAGATCAAATCACTGTGTTTCAGGCCGAGCTACACTTATCATCTCTAATCTACTCCAGTTGGTCTTAGCAATTGCCAGTATATTTGTCCGCTTAAACTTATTTCCTTAGGCCTTCTCGTACGGTGATCTGTGACATTGTTTATCATGTTTTGGTGTATTTGGTACGAACACTCAAGCAAGTCACAATCAAATCCTAGAATATCAAGTGGTATACTCTATCATGCAAGCAGTTTCCCTACCACATATTTTTCACAGTATCTGTTCTAGAATTCTGAAACCTTGACTGGGACTGGATTGAGAGAAGAAAAGAATAGATCAATAAGAGATTTAGAGTAAAGTACAAGTCAGATGATTTCTCAAATGACAAAGGCTTTAGGTTTTGGACTCTAGAGGGTCTCTTTTATGACATCCTGACTGTGTCCAGGTCAGCATATATCTGGATGCAGCAGAGGAGCAGCCAGGACATCTTTGGACACTGAGGTCTCTTTTAGGTGAAGGATGATCTATAGCACGACAACGAAAGACTAGGTCAGCATATATCTGGATGGAGCAGAAGCTTTCGTTGCCTAGCATCTCCAGGTCTTTGCTTACACAAAACAGAGGAGATACACTAGTTTTTTAGAAAAGGTTTCAGACCTAGACCACAGTGTTATGCTTCGGGACATCACACAAGCATTCAAATAGAGATTGTACCTGATTCCAAGTGATGTTCCTTACTGAGGTCGTGTCTTAATCTTTAAGTGCTTCACAAGATCATTGACATTTCAGCCTTCAGGACCAAGCCAACCAACATATCACACTAGAGCCAAACTGTTTCGATACACGTCTTACGTAAGTCAACCTTAATCCAACTTGTGAAAGTTCATTTCATCTCTCGTTTTGAGACCAAAAATGTTTTGATCTTTTCTTAGGACACATCCCCCTAAATTTATGCTTAAAATAGAAATTTAAAGAACAAATTTACAAACCTAAGACTAAGAAAAAACTAAAGGATCTTTTTTTTTTTTTTAACTTGGACCAGTTCAGTCCTCGAAATGGACCATTTTGAGCAGTGCAGACAGAGCTTCAAAACGAGCTCGATTAACAGGTTTTGTTAAAAGGTCTACGACATTGTCATCAGTGTGAATGTGTGTAGGCACAATCAAACCCTGGTTAAAAGAGTCTCGAATGAAATGTTCTTTTATGGCAATGTGTTTTACTTTTGAAAATTGAACTGGATTTTTCACAATTTGGATAGCAGCATCATTATCATAGTAAATAGGAGTAAGAGAGAAATCCAAACCGTAATCTACCAACTGGTATTGAATCCAGGTAACCTGAGAACAGCATGCGGAGGCAGCCACATATTCAGCTTCCGCTGTGGAAACGGATACTGTTTGCTGTTTCTTACATTGCCATGCAATAAGCCGATCACCTAAGAATTGACACCCCGCAGAAGTAGATTTCCTGTCAATGTCACAACCTCCAAAATCGCTGTCAGAAAAAGCATGTAAATCAAAAGAAGAATCCTTAGGATACCAAAGACCAAATCTGGGTTTCCCTTTAAGGTATCTAAAGGTTCTCTTGACAGCATTTAAATGAGAAGTTTTAGGATTAGCCTGATAACATGCACATTGACACACTGCAAACATGATGTCTGGTCTGCTAGCAGTCAGGTACATTAGCGAACCAATCATTGAATGATAAAGTGTTTCTTCTACGGCTTCCCCTTCCAGATCTTGAGTGAGACCTGGTCTCTCAGACATTGGTGTGTCGGCTGGCTTTACATCATTGAAGCTGAATTTTGCAAGAATGTCATCCACGTATTTTCCTTGATGAATCAGGATACCCTTGGAGTTTTGACGAACTTGTAGACCTAAGAAAAAGGTCATTTCACCAAGAGCACTCATCTCAAACTGCTTCTTCATCACCTCTTCAAATTCTTTGCACAGAGCATCATTGGTGGAACCGAAGATGATATCGTCCACATAGATTTGCACCAGAATACGATCATCATTTACTGTCTTGACGAATAGAGTCTGATCAATAACACCATGAGTGTATCCATTGGCAAGCAGGTGTTCAGTCAAGGTAGCATACCAAGCACGAGGTGCCTGATGTAACCCATACAACGCTTTGTCGAGTTTGTACACATGCTCTGGATACTTTGGGTTTGTGAAACCCGGTGGTTGACCAACATAGATTTCTTCTTTCACTGTTCCATACAAAAACGTTGTTTTGACATCCATCTGATAGACAGTAAATCCCTTAAACGATGCGTATGCAAGGAAAATTCTGATTGCTTCCAATCTCGCAACCGGTGCATATACCTCATCATAATCGAGTCCCTCAATCTGTCTGAACCCTTGTACAACCAACCTGGCTTTGTTTCTTATAATGACCCCGCTATCATCTCTTTTGTTTCCGTAGACCCACCTTGTGCCAAGTGGTCGTTTTCCTGGAGGCAATTCAACTAACTTCCAAACCTTCAGTTTCTCAAACTGGTTTAGTTTATCTTGCATTGAATCAACCCAACTTGGTTCTCGCATGGCCACAGCGGTAGACTTTGGCTCAATTTGAGAAATGAAACACGAATACAAACATCTGTTGATGTCACCAGTATGACTCCTTGTGAGAACACATGCGTCTACTGGACCAATGATGTTTTCCAGTGGGTGATCTCGTTGAATGCTAGTAGGAATGACTATGTCTGGAACTGAAGAGGATCCAGGTAGGAGTGTAACACTGCCTGTTGCAGTCTCTTCCACAGTATCATGATCAACTTCGACTGCGTCACTATGCTCCATCATGCAGTCAGTAGGAATGGGATCATGGAAAGTAGGAATTGAAGTATCATCAGACACATTTTGATCATCGGCTTGTGGCACAGGATTCGTTGAGGGAATGAATGGTTCGGCAGGAACTGAGAGTGGCTATGGTAATTGAGATGTGGGTGCAACATCCCCCTCATCAGTTGCATTATCAGTCACGGAGGATGAGGATCCAGCAGTGGAAGTTATGGAATCTGTAAAACCTGTATTCACACCACTAGAAACATTGTAAAAAATATGAAAAGATCGAAAGAGAGTTTCATAGTCAAATAACCAATCTGGGCCCACTCTAGCATCTGTTGCATTTTCTTCAAGCCAACGCACGTCAAACGACTCTACAATTTGCCTAGTTTGTTTGTTGTAGTCCCTATATGCAGTCTTGCCAGCATAACCAACAAAATAACATTCGTCAGCTTTCGCATCAAACTTTGGTGTAGCGTCCAGATGTAACAGTGTACACGGAAAACCAAAAGCACAAAAATGCTTGACTGAGGGTTTAGTACCGAACAACACTTCGTAGGGTGTTTTCATTCGAGCTTTGTTGGCCTGGACTCGGTTCTGCACATAGCAGGCTGTGTTAACAGCCTCTGCCCAAAAGAAAGTCGGAAGTTGTGAGTCACACAACATTGTGCGGGCAGCTTCAATTAAGGTGCGATTTCTTCTTTCAGCGACTCCATTCTGCTGTGGCGTCCTTGCTGAGCTGAATTGACGTGCAATCCCTTTCTGAGCTCAATAGTAGTTTAACTCGGCATTCTTGAATTCAGTACCGTTGTCACACCTAATGCCCTTTTCCTTCAAGTTGGTCTGATTCTCCATCAATATGATAAACTGTTTGACTATTTATGTAGTCTCACTCTTGTTAGCCAAAAAGAAAACCCAGGTAAAACGTGAGTAATCATTAGTTATTACTAAATAGTATGCTTTACGAGAAATACTGAGTACATTCACTGGGCCAAAAAGGTCCATATGAAGTAGCTGCAACAAAGAATCAATAGTGTTTACCAACTTGGAATAATGTGGCTTTCTGTGATGTTTTCCTCTCGCACAAGCAACACATTTTTCAATTGTTATAAAATCACGTACTGGCAAATCCCTTACCAATCCCAGTTTAGCCACTCGATTCAGATTCTTAGCATTTGCATGTCCAAGACGACGATGCCAAAGAATAGCAGTATTTTGAGAAACTTTTGAGAAGAGACACGTGACGTTGTCGGAGGGAGGTTTGTTCATGTCAATGACATAAGCGTCACCTCGATGATCCGACTTTAGTAAAACCCATTCTTCTGGAATGACTACTCCAGGTTTCAATATCAAACAACCTTTATCAGTGAAATGAGTTGAGTAGCCATTGTCACAGATTTGTGACACACTTAGCAAACTATGCTTTAATTCAGGAACGTAATTTACCTTATTAAACTGAAGGGCACCATTTCTTACCGTTCCTCTTTGTGTTATCTGACCCTTCTCACCTCCTGCGAATGAGACAAATCCACCATTGAAAAATTCAACAAAGTGAGTTGGGATAAGTCTCCTGTCATGTGCCTTGAACAGCCACTATCAATGTACCAGAGACGAATGATAGTCCTCCACAGCCATTCCTGCACATGATGCAGGATTAGTTAGTCATAGGTACCCAGGCCATAGTTGTTTTGGGTATACCGTTGGTATCTGTATATTGGACTTTTATCCATTGCATGTCAACAGTTGAAACATTAGCACAGTAATTGGATTTATCATTCACAGAGCATGAAGAACCTACAGACGGGGAAGAGATTGGAATAGAGCATTTTGGCTTCCAGTAAGATTTAATGTTAGAAAACAATCTTTTGTTCGAACTAGATGCTGCCATGCTGGGCAAAATCTGAGAAATGGATCTTTTATTAGATTGTTTGATCAGATTATTTCTATTCCAATCACCATCAGAAGGCTTCACCTTGGATTTAGCATTCCGAATTGCCTTAGGCTTTTCAACCTTCATTGGCTTGGTATGATTATGATTCCCGTTTGGATCCTTCTGATGTTTCCAGCTTGCAAGATTTTGTTGATTAGTTTTACAATTTCTGGCAATATGTCCTGGGATTCCACATGTGTAACATGTCTGACGTTTGACATGTGGATCCCCCTGAGATCTTGCATACTTTCCAGACTCAAAGAGCCTGGAGACATCTCTATACATGTGTGATGCAGTTTTGGAATACTGTGTCTTTTGTTTTGAAAAATTCTGTTTTTCATATTTTGGTAAAACCTGTTTTGGTGGGACATATTTCTCTGTCCTGTCCTTACTGGATTGTTTAACCAAAAGATTTTTCGTTTTATCACAAGCATGTGGCAAAATAACAGAATCTGAATGAACAAACAAAGAGTCAGAGGAAAAGTCATAAGGTTTTATGCTCAAAACAAACGAGCCCACACAAATATTGTTGTCTTTATCAGAAATTGAGAAATTGTTTTTCTGATTTTTATTATTAAATGCAAGTGAATCAGTGTCATCGACTTCATCCCCATCATCTACCCAATCCTCAACAATCACATTTTCTGCACAAGAATCAACCAAATTAGTAATATTCACATTATCAGAAACATTCAAGCAATTCTCTGTGTAGAAGTTTTCATCCACAGAAAAGGTGGGAGATTCAGAAGATATTGAGCATGTTTGTTCTGAATCAAATGAGTTTGAAGTAGACACAGAAACATGTTCATTTTCTTTGGACATGTCTTCAGATGATTTTGTGGTTACACATGACTGATAACTAAATGAATCGGTCTTTCCTGAGTCTGGCTCAGAGTCAGACTCAGGTTCAGTCACTGTCGAATCATCCGAAAGAGACTCAAAATCGGTCAGATGATTTTCACTATCTGCTCTTTGCTTTAGACAAAGCTCTCTAATTTGCTTCATGAAATCAAACTCATAGTTCACACTTGAGTTTTGCTGGGTGGTCGAATCAGGAATTTGTTCATTAACTTGTAAGTCTGCAGGTTTAGACTCTCTAGACACACCTAAAGATTCATCTGATTCAGATGAGGAGGGAACCTCATCTTTGCTAACCTCAAAAACCCTATCAACCTCTTTATTTTTCTCATAATTTAACGTCTCAATCTGCTTTGAAACATCTTAAGACTTAACAAAAGTTTTTGAGGGAGCCTGCTCTTGGTTAGATTGTTTTTGTTTAGGTTTAGAGATTCTAATTGGGATCGATGCAGGTTTAGTGATTTCAACTTGATCCCGTGATGGTCGACTGGTTGGGTCTTATATGGGTGGACCATGACCTTTCAAAGGAAGAGCCATCAGTTCTTCATCCGACATAAGAATTGAAGAATAATTTTCATTGAAAGGTGGAGGAATTTCCACAAATCCAATTCCCATATTCCTCACTTCCTTTGGTCTGTACCTTAACTGGGTATTGATCATTTTTTCAACTTTAGGACTAGAACAATCAAATTTTTTAAAATGATAATCTTCATTTTCAAATTTTGATTTTAAATCGATCAATTCCGTGATCAAAGTTTCAAAAAGTCATTTGAAGTGTAAGTATCGACATTTATGATCACTCACCTCCTGATGCAAACGCTTGATATCAAGTTTTTGTTTTTCGACCATTTCTTTATAGGAGTTAAATTTCTTTTTAATGTCCCAAGAGGCCATTTTTTCGTATTCAAGCTGTTTGTATGCGGAGAGAGTTTCTTCCCTAAAACCTTTAATTTTTAGTTTGTACCTTTCAGTGCAACATGATTCAGCTAAAGTTTCAGAATGTACCTCAGCCGCTGACGGAACATAGTCGTCATCCATCTGTGCCATGAGAGCCTTGTACACAGTATCTTCAACAATCTTCAGATCTTCCATCTGAGAAGACCAATCCCATCCACATCCTGATTGAGCGACCATTGCTTTGTTGGAGTTAGAGGACTCAGATCCAGTGTGAGTGGTAGATGACTGACTTCCTTGAGTAGCATTGGGAGAAGCAGCTGCAGGAGTAGAATTGTCTCCTTCTTTCTTTGGCTTGGTGCACTCACGAGCAAAATGTCCAAGTTCATCACAGTTGTAGCAACGCATCTTCATCTTTTCCCAACCCAGTTTTTTGTTGGGTTTTCCCACACGTTTCTACCAGTCTTCTTCACAAACTTATTTTCTCTATGCACCACCATAGCTATCTGCCAAGTCAAGTCCATTTCTTCAATATCATCTTGATTGACGTCATTTAAATCACATGCTCCAACATCTTTTGCTGTAATTTGACCTGTCAGAAACGCATTATAGCAATTCATGAATCCAGCAAATAAACCTTAGTTACTTTCAAGCTCCTTTGGAATTTTGACTGCTGACAAAGGTGCAACTGAAGAAAGTGAAGCAGACGATGAAGGTCCAACAGTGGTGGCTACGGATGAAGCAGGCATAGCTGACCCTTTTGAAGCACTGGGTGCAAACATAGGTGGATACGAAGATCCACTTGCTGGATAAGAGTACAATGATGGACGCTGAGGTTCTTGCTGAGACATTAAAGCATTGCTGGGAGTTGCAATGATTGCATTGTTGTAACTGGCAGTCTGAGTCATATAACGTTGCCTGTCATCAAGGTCATAGGACTTGATCAAAGATATGGTCTCAGAAAGGGTGAGCCTTGCTAGATCTTTAGTTCTCTTGATAAGGGTCACATTTGAGTCCCAACTTCTTGGAAGAGTATTAAGCAGCTTTTTGTTTATGACGGAGTTGTCTACCACCATATCATTGGACTTCATTTCACTCACTAAGGCAACAAAACGCTGGATCTGACTTTCAAGTGATTCGCCTGGAATGTGATTGAAAGCATTAAACTTCTGACTCAGCATCTCCCTTATGCTTTCCTTCATTTCTTCATTTCCCTCGTACAGATTCTCAAGAGCTTCCCAAAGCTCTTTGGCTGTTTAATTGTCACGAACCCCAATTGATACTTCAGGCGAAAGTCCTTGATGAAGATAAGCAATTGCCCTTTCATCAACATCAGTCTTCTCATGGTCCTCATCAGTAAACATACTTTTTGGTTTGATAGCAGTAGCTCCAGTTATTTCATTGACCACATAAGTGATCACACAGGGTCCATTCAAGAGAGATCTCAGAGCCTTTGCATCTTTTATCTTCATGACTTGAATGAATCTGAACTTCCACTCAGAATAGGACATTCCAAGTTGAAGAACAGGTATATTTTGATGTGTGCCAATGACAGATTCCATGGCTTTGTCCACTTGAGCAGCTACAAGTAATTGATCAGTATTAAGTCCATTAAAGTTTGTTTGATTAACCATTTGATCCATTTCTGAAAGAAAACTTTAAAGTAATTAGTTCAAATTTATATAACTTAGTTTTAGTCCAGCAGTTATTTAAGTCCAGTGATCAGTTTGTATGATTTGGTCTAAGGTCGAACTCAGTAGAGGTCGAACTCAATGCAATTGGTCGAACTTAGTTTGTTAGGTCGAACTTAGCCAGTTAGGTCGAACTCAGGCAGTCAGGTCGAACTCAGGCAGCTAGGTCGAACTCAGGCAGTCAGGTCGAACTCAGGCTGATAGGTCGAACTCAAACTAGGTCGAACTCAGGCAGCTAGGTCGAACTCAGGCAGTCAGGTCGAACTCAGGCTGATAGGTCGAACTCAAGCTAGGTCGAACTCAGGCAGGTCGAACTCGAGAAGGTCGAACTCAGGTAATCTTTGTCGAACTCAGCTAGGTCGAACTCAGGAAGGTCGAACTCAGACACTTTTTGGTCGAACTCAGCTATGTCGAACTCAGGCAGGTCGAACTCATCTAAATATGGAAACCTACATAAGATTGGCAACAAACTTTCCAGATTTTTCGAAAATTTTAAAAATTTAAAGAGATAATTTTATAATTAAAACACTTTCTTTTTCGAAAATCAATTATCTCCTTGATTTTAGGAAACAAGTTTGACTGCTCATCAAGATGAATCAAATTAGAATTTTTGAAGATTTGTGCGAAGAAAATAGAAATAAACTGATCAAAATAAGACGAAAACACATGAACAAGAACACTATTAGAAAAAAGGGTTAGCCATAACACATAATAATGAAATCAATATTAATAAAAGTCATGAAATCAACCTTTCTCACGATGATATCTTCCTTGATCTTCTCCTTTTTGATACCGAACCGAGCCTTCGTAAGACTACTTAGGCTCTGATACCAATTGTAAGTCCAGAATCTTCTCTACCGGGCATCAAAACAAACAATCGAGTGCGGAAAACAAGATTGAATGTAAAGAACAAGAAAGAAACTTGAAAGAGAATGATTTTATTGATTGAGTGCACACGTCTTCAAGGAGACGTCTGGTACACTATCGCCGAAAAGACACAAAAGACTAACAACCCCAAAATAACTAAGAAACCCCCTACTTATACGAGTGTAGGGCGGTCACAATACATGGGCAATAAAGGCCGAAACCCACTAACAAAATTAGCATAACCCAAGACAACGCAAACCTTCTAAAGTCTAGCGCAACATAATCGTTAATGAAAGTGAACGAATTAAAGATGTTTATGATGGTTTATGTGTTTTGCTAGTTTTATTATCATTTTGTGATCAATTCAGGGATTCCGCACCTGAATTGAACTTGTTTGATCATTATCTTTGTTGTTTAGACGATCCTACGCGCATACAATGACGACTAAAAATGCCTATAAATACCACCCTTATGTTTTAAAACATCATTTGTGAAACCCTAATACACCCCACAGCCACCCCACACCTTATTCAACCTCTGAACCACGTTTTTGATCAAGAAATCACATTTCCAAGCTTTACACCTCATAATCTCACAATTTCAAGGTGTGTTCTTCATCCCAAACCTTTGTAATGATATTGTTTTGATCCCTAAAGGTCCAGACCTAATTTCTAAACATTTGTGTCTTTGAAAACTCATTAAAATCAGTTTCTAAACAAACCCAAACCTCTATACTTGTTATATGTGATGTATTCATGCAAGATAGGATTTTTATCGTTTAAACATGATTGTTCTTGTATTATTAATATGTTTCTGATCTAAATGAGTTAATATGATGTTAACCTAGGAGTTTGATGGTTCATAGATGTGTAATATTGATATTAGGTGTTTTGACCCGTTTGAATGATTATGGAGGATTGATGATGATATGTTGTGTTTTGTTGATTGTTTGAGGTTAGGGTTTACTCTAGGATGATGCTAGAACAGTACGATATTGTCGGACAACATCATTAGGTGATGAAATCTGGATATATGCTATTTAGGGTAAGTTTTGCATGAGGATGTGATGTTTACATGATAATTATGCTATTTTGGGAAAACACATGCATTCGGGACGGCTAGGATGATAATAAATTAGGGGTTTTTGCTTGAAATAGTTGGATTAATGTTTTAGTTTTGATATTGGGTGTTTCCACATGTTTCGGATCTGATTTGGAGGGTTAAACGCGTAAAAAGGCGGCACAGTGAAGTAGGCGCGAATAGGAGGTTCTAATCGTTTGTATTAAGGGCGATTGGCCCCCAATTGCCTGAACTATAGGCGATTGGGAGCCCAATCGCCAGTATTTCTGGAAAATACCATCCTAATCGCCAGTTTGACTCTCCTAATCACCAGTTGACATTTCCTAATTGCATGTTTGATTCCTAATCGCGTGTACTGCTGCTATATGTATATTTTAACATCCCGAAACACGGATTGACGCCTAGGAACATGTTAGGAACCCCGTGACATGTCCAATGACTTAGTAACACGTGTTCGGACTCGTTTGTGCATTAATTGGGCGTTATGCTAGACTTAGTGAATTTTCGCGCATGCTAAAGTGTTTAATTGCATATGTTGCATGATATCTTGCTTTCGGCTAACACATGGGATGTCGGGTCACCAATGGGATGTCAGGTCTTGTCTGGCGTGGTCGGTTAAATGTTTAATCATCATTTCAAATGTACACGGTTATGGTCTGGACTGTTGGGGACTAATCAACCTACGGGTTGTTAGTCTAACACCTTATACGCTTGTCATGGTAGGTCACCGGAATTTGGTGCCGTCTATTGAGCAGGTTTACATATCTAAGAGGGGGAGCAGTATCAAGTGAGTTTCACGGCCCCACTTTAAGTCTTTACATTTCGGGGGAGACACATGCTTTATACATATTCCATAAATTATCATGTTAAACTAGTGTTAAATTCATTTGTGCTATACGATACGTAAAGTCCCGGGGAAACCATGAATATGCTGGATAGCATAGCGGGGGAAATGTGGATAGATCTATTGGGACTGACAGACCCCACCCGTCGGCCGGGAGCCGGCGGGTGCATATTGTCTCGGTCATAATCATATCGTTTCGGGCAAAATCATATATCGTTGTCTGTAATGGTTTCCGGTCGTAGTAGTATTATTCATGCGTCTAGCTAACGCTATCATTTCTAACATAGTGATAACATGATGGCTTTTATTACTTAAACATTTAACATAAAACCTGTGAACTCACCGGCATTATTTGCTGACGTTTTTAGCATGTTTGTCTCAGGTCGTTGAGGTAGCAGCATTTCGTAGGCGCACGGAGTCTCACGGCGTCTAGGATTCATATGTATCTTATTTTGCATTTTCAGACTTTTATACTTTTACCTACGTGTTGTAATAAAGTTTTACGCTTCCGCGGCGATGGATTATTTATGAAAACTTAATGGTGTGCTTATGTCGTTTTTACGTATCATATAGTGTCGTTTATTGTGACCGTTGACTTAGATCCTGGTTTGTCACGCGCCTCGCGGTAAAACCCCGCACGTGGAATTTGAGGGTGTGACAGTATGTCACAAAAGATTGTTTGCATAGGGAAACCAATAATGTTACTCAAAGAAGCATGATGTTGTCCACTAAAAGTGTTAAAAATTACAAATTCTGACCCTTCGTTAGTAAGAAATTTTTGTTTCTCGGACATTGACAACCGATTAAAATGCATGCTAGAAAACTTTTCACTTGACAGTTCAACATACCATTTCTTTGATAATACCTTCAAACGGCCAACATTCTTTGCTGAAAGTCTTGTAAAAATTTCAGAAAGTAAAATCTCAAAAGGTAGATATTCCATGATGTTAAGAACTACATTTGAAAAGATAACATACGTAAATACACATTACACTTGTAAAAATAAATCAAATCAAATAAAACATCATATATCAATATGTTTGTGTAAAACAACAGAGAAATTTGTTACCAAATTGAATCAATAATTAAACATTTATACCCTAATTACATAATGTGTATAGTATAAAGTAACAACAAAACTATCAAAATCATAAATATGATACATAATTGATGATAAAAAAACACGTGTTCGTGAATTTTTACTTAGTAAAAGAATAATTAACAGCTATTACTCATTTGATTGTTTTAAAACTAAAAGCATTGTAATTTTACTAATAACAAAATTAATAGATGGAGATAAATAGTGACTTACATTAACAGATATGAAGAAATTAAACTCCGATTTCTTAACAGGAAGATGAAGCACAAAGGATTAGATGTTAAATGATAAAAGAATAGGGAAAAGATTAAAATGTGGTTGTAGGTTGATGATGAAGATTGAAGTATTTAGAAAAGGATTGTAATTAGATTTAATATAAATTTTTAATTGAAAATATAGGTTTATATATAGATAATGATTGCCTATGAATCGATTGAATTTCCCTTTAACTGCCAAATGTGAAAACGTGTTTGCAATCTAACTAATAATTAGAAACTAACTATCTTTAAACCACTCGGTTTACCTTTCCAATTAGATATGTATAGAAAAGATTAAATATACCAATTACATAAGATTCTGTGTTAGTAATTAAATAATAATTAAAATCTGATAATAATATTCAATATAGTTTAAGATCATTATGAAATTAAATTCACGATTAATGGAGAACAATTGGTTCTTACATAATTCGTTTAATTTGTTTGAATATGTTTAATTGTATTATAAAATTAGTATATATTAATATATGTTGAATTTCTATAATTATTGTATAGATTTTTATTTTTTACCAATTCATTCACACTTTTCTTAATGAGACTTGCAGCATCACGATATAATAAAGGTAGTGAAATTGTACCATTGATATCCTGCACACGAACCTGAATCTTAAACATGCAAAGAGATATCTTATATTAAACTACCAAATGTGGGATATACATTTATTGGTACTATCAACAAAAATTTGTATTTAAAACAAACCTTGGTAATGGCTTCACCACCTTTGCATTACATTTGGTATTGACACACTCATATACCTTTTCCTCCTCAAACTCATCGTTACCTTTACCGACTTCATGATTTATGTATTAGGAGGACCTTTGAAATCATCATAAGTGTAAACACGAGTATCACGATTCAAGCACAATTTATTTTTGCTCTGTTGCATACTTGTACGTGGTTGTATTCATGCAAATTGATAAATATATGTAACAAAAAAAAATCATTTCAAAACAAAGCAAAGTTAGCCAAAAACCTGAAATGATAATAGTATCTCAATAGTACCAAAAAAAGGCAAAGAATGAAATGTTGGAAAACAAAAATAATTGTTCAATGACAAAATAAAACACCACAAAAGGCAAAATAACCATTAGACACAAAATGGTTATGCCAACTTCTCAATCTTTTGAGACAGCAAGATACAACCTTCTTCAACTTTTGCCTTTTCATTGCTGTCAACAATTCCAATCTTAGATGATTCTCCTGTTGTCAATTCATCCTCAGACATTACGTCAACCAGTTTACGTTTCACCATGAACTTGGAACTTACTGAAGAGTGCACACCTTCTTACACAATTTCTTAAGATCAATGGTATCACCAATATACATTGGAGTCTCATTATCACCGGTTCCAGAATTAGAGTCCTAAACATATTTGTATATTATAAAGTTATTTAAATAAATGTATATATGTTATGTAGAGGCAAAATTATGCTGTCAAATATTATAATACCTTAGCAAGAGACAAATCAGTGGATGACATTTCAAGCATAGATGAATGCAACGACTCTGCTTCAGAAGGCTGTTTATAAATAAGAAAACATGACTGTAGTTATTATCATGGTGATAAACATAACAAATAATAAAATAAAATTTAGGTGAATACTATAGTCAAAACATAGTATGTACCTGATCAAGAAACATCTTTTTCTTAAGTTTAGAGATAATATGTGCATTATCAGTAACTTTTTTCACACCATAAACATCATAATTGTTGTCTAAGTTGTACTTTGATACATAAAATAATAAACGCAAGCTCTCTTTCCAACAAACAACATATATCTTCTGGATAATTCACCGTTTCACCAACCTATTGTTTAAGTTAAGAAATAATTAATATTAAAGTGTACAAAATTGTATAAGTAGATTAACTAAACAAAGATATGGAACATACAGTATTGTTTTCAACCAATTCAGACACTGTTCTATTAATGAGATTTGCAACATCACGATGAAATAATGTAAGTGAAAGTGTACCATTGACATCCTGAACATGAATCTGATTCTTAAATCTGATAAAACAAACATATAATATTAATTTTCAGGCTAATAATTACATGTATGTACTAAATATTATTAAAAACTATATACTAAATGCTAACCTTGGCAATGGATTAACAACCTTTGCAGGACATTTGGAATTGGCACACTCATATACCTTTTCCTCCGAAAACTCATCCTGATCTTGACCAACTTCATGAATTATATACTCAGTATTAGCCTTCTTGAAGCACTTAGGGCATGCTTGTTAAAACCAACCAACCTCCTTACACAACACCTTAACAGTAGCAAGTAATACCACATGTTGATCCTGAACATGGTTAACATAAAAATGTTATAAATAGTTGTTGACAATATGTTTGTAAATATGAAACTATTGTTGTTATTATTAAATGTCAAACATTTGTAATGATAAAATCATAAAATATTTATTCACCTCTTCTATGGCTGAGATATCACCAATCTTAAACAAAGGCACCAATGGGACGAACGGCCATTTCAGGATTACCAGACAACCTTTTAGCCAGGCTGAGTATATAAATTAAAATTATAGTTAAAACTTTAAATCATAAAGTTCAAGGCTATCTGTTAATAAATTAAAATAAAAAAGTATGCTTACATTGAACGAAACTCAAATATTTCAGCAACATCTTCATTAATTAAGACTCGACTTACAGAATCACCAAACGAATTTGAGACGTAAGGTTTACCCGATTTATACATAAACCAAATTATACATTGTGTTTTGTATAAAAATTATCACGATATTTTTATATTATATATGTATACTATATACATACCATTATAAAACTTCAATCGGCCAAACTGTAAGATAAGTATTATCTGTTCGGTCTTTGTATTTGCAACAACATAATTTGTCATTTGGTTGGCATAGTTATCCCATAAAGTTACATATATTGAATAACCACTATTAAAATTAGATAAATACACATAAAAATATGGTTAGTATATCTATATAAATAACGTTAATCAAAGATGTTTATATATTTAAATAAACATAGTCGTTATCTTCAACTTCCATTGTTAACCTCTTCTTATTGCTGAAGGTATTCTTGTCCTTATCCTCGTTTTTGAAAAAATTAACGATGCATCCAATAACTTCTACAAAAGTATATAAACATCATTTTGTATTTTAAGAAAACTAAAATACAGTATTTAATATATATAATAATGATAAGAAAATAATACAAACCAACGGTGACGAAGTCAGTAGCTTCAATCTCTAACTGCATGTTTTTAAACGAGACAAAAGAAAACCCGAATGGATGACCTTTAAAATCTTCAGTCGTGTAAACACGGCTATCTGGATTCAAGCATAGCTTATTGGGACTGGATGCATACTTGTACTTGGCTGCATTCTTACCGATGCCAGGATTCTTTATGACAATACAAGCATTGTCATATAGATACTTTTCAAATCTGAAGAACCAACGTTTGAATACATTCCCTTGAATTTTATTACCCTGTAAAAGAAGATCATGAGCAAACATTAATTAGAAGACTACAAAACATATTTTGACATTGACATTGACAATGACAATTATATATATTATAACGTACATTCTCATCAACGAGAATCATTTCAATTGAGTATGATTCATTAGGATTTCGACGATCTGGTTGACGCCAAAGACGGATAATCCTAACTTTCAACATAATATTGGTTTGGTTGAGGTTAACGTTGTTAAGCATGGTATACTCTGGTTGGTCTGCCATCAATCTGATTTAAAAAGGTAAAGATAAAATTTTTTTTTTTTAAAAAACTCAATATATCCAGATATGAGTAATTAAAATTACAATGATTGACATAAGAAAAGAATTTGTTAGTACCTTTGAAAGAGTAGTTTAGAAAGAAGGATTGAGTAAGCTGCGGGCATAATCAAATGCAGTATGGCATTTGTTTTTATAGTGTTTACATTGAAAGTATTCATAGAATGTTTTGAATGTAAAATTAAAAAGTAAATTATTACCAAAAATATATGTAACTACATACATATTTGCCGCCTAATTTATATTTATATTTGTTATAATATAGTGAATTCATTTACATTTGACTAAATACATATTTATGGCAATGTTCAATCATAAAATTGTAATGAAGATATTTCAACTAATTCGGTATGTATGTGTATAACCATAAAAGAATTCTAAAATTACGAGTAATCAACATTTATTTTTTGTTATAATATAGTGAATTCATTTAACTTTGACTAAATATATATTTATGACAATGTTAAATCATAAATCATAAAATTGTAATGAAGATATTTCAAGTAATTCGATATGTATGTGTATAACCATAAAAGAATTCTAAAATTACAGGGAATCAACATTTATTTTTTTGTTAAAATATAGTGAATTCATTTACATTTGACTAAATTTATTATTATGGAAATGTTCAATTATTAATTTGTAACAAAGATATTTCAAATTAGTGGTATGTATGTGTATAAGCATAAAAAAATTCTAAAATTACGGGTAATCAACATTTATTGACGATTGCAGAATTTGTTTATTTTGGTTTGGTATAACTTTGAACTTACAAATTTAAAATTAAATTGGAAATAATTAAAATTAAATTGGTATAACTTTGACCACAAAGTATTCATAGAATGTTTTCAATGTAAAATTAAAATGAAAATCATTACAAAAAATATACGTAACCACATAAATATTTGCCGAATAATGTTCATTTGTTATAATATGTTAAATTCATTTACATTTGACTAAATTAATATTTATGGAAATGTTCAATCATAGAATTGTAACGAATTCTAAAATTACGGGTAATCCTTATTTATTGACGATTGGCGAATTTCAAAATTACTTGACTAAATTTATATTTGGTATTAATGTGTATAACCATAAAAGAATTCTAAAATTACGGGTAATCCTTATTTATTGACGATTGGCGAATTTGTTTCTTTTGGGTTTGTATAACTTTGACCTTACCAATTTATGTTCAATTAGACAAAAATATTAAAATAATCAAATAGGTAATATTGAGAGTGTTTCAATTTTTTTTGAATATCATAAAAAAGGTAAATACAATGAACCATACTTAATATATTATATGACATCAAACTAAAGACAAACCACGTACTTAATAATAGTCATATAGATATTTTAAAAAAGAAAACCAATACAGAGTATCAAAATGTATGTTTGCCAAGAGTAGCATTACAAAATGCTAGTATCACATCGCATGTAAGCGAAAGTCAGTGAAAATCAATATTTATTACCTCTTGCATTGGTAGCTTCTCAACAAACAACTTACTATGAAATGAATTGTAGACCACTTGAACATATAGTTATCACCAATAGAAATTTCCTCAGCTTCGAGTAAATCATGCCATCCATCAACAGTGTACCTTTTGTATTAATATATTAAACATAAGTAAACATAACTAAATGTTAAATGCCAACCTTTTAAAAAAAACAAATACCTGGCAACACCATTGTAAATTTGGACACGAACTTAAGCAGTCCAACAGTTACCACACTTGAACTTAATCTTTAACTTCATATGGTTGTTTAAACCAGCCAATTCAGCAATAAAAAGTGGAATAACCTAAAACAATAAAATGGGAAGGTAAAGAATTTAAGTGATATTCGGGAAAAAAATTTTGGTAAAATATAAGGATAAGCAAAGAAACACATAACAAGTGATCAGTAATTTTGCATGAAAAAGCATTATCATTTACATACAGCTGAAGGTCCGGACATTCTATTGTTTGGTTGGAAGAGAGGTTCGGGTAAGACCTTGAATAGTGTCATCTCTCTACCACTCTTGTTAAACGTAGTAACCTTACATTATGAATTGTCAATTAACTCAAAACATATAGCATCGCCAACTTGTAAACGAAGGTCATCAAGGAATTTAATCCATCCAATGGTGAAACAAAAATTAGGACCATTTTTTGTGATGTAAACATTCCAATTAAACTCATGGGATACATACAGAACAATTGGGGTGGCCTGCAGTACAGATCCAAAATGTTTCTTAACAAATGCAGCTGGTAATACCTGCAGTAAAAGTATTAAGTAAGTTTAAAAAGCAAACCTAGAATGACATAATTTTTTTATATTAGTATTACTTATAGGAGGAGTAGTTAATTCATGCTCGATGATTTTGAAGAAAGAATTTGCTATCTGATTCTGCTGTGAGTGAGTGTAGTATTTGATCGTGAATGTCTTATGGCCAGCATACATAAAAATTATAATAAACACAACAAAGCTTAAATTGTTTATTAAGTACGACCATCCATCTGTAAAACAAAGTATATCTTCAATTTGCTCCACATGAACATTCCATGATTGAGATATACCATTTCTCAAGGTAACAATTTGATTGTGTAGATTATTATTGATGAAGAACTTATTCATAGAAGTAGGTATTTTCTCCATTTGCAAAAAAAGTATACTTAATATCAAAAAACGAACAAAAAACAAAATAACATATTATGATTAAAAATTGCTGAAATCTAAAGTATTTATGTCATACCAAAACAGAAGCAAACGGGTCAAGCAAAACCTTGAAAAACTGGCAACCATTGTGGTATGACATCTCCTATGTTTGAGAAGCCTAGAATTAGTAGCAACTCACAAATCTATATAGATAATAAAAAATTATGAAAAATCGATGTTACATACAATCTTTATTTATATTAGACGTAGATCGTATAGATATAGTAATTCAAAGACAATAAAAAAGAAGAACTAACCAGTAGATTACGCAAAATGTTTGTAACTTGCAGTTAGATTCAATCGAAGATGATGAATGAGGAATTTAGGTTAGTATTACAAAATAAATGAGAAAATGAATGAGAGAAATAGGTTTAGGAAACAATTAGAAGGAAAGTGATGTATTTATACCCGGGTATTTGGTTGCACAAAATAGGGTCATGGATCGGGTTCTAATACCCGAACCCGAGTAAAATGGTAAGAATACTCAAAATCTAGAGGGGCCAACACCCCAATAGTTACTCCTTTATTTTATATATAGATATAAACTTAATTTATCATTTTTATCTTCTTGTTTATCATTAAACTTGTACTATTAATGAAACTCACTACCAATATCTTGCTTGTTCGGGTTGTTGGCATCAAATATTTCTACTTTGATCTATCTTGGAACAATTTTAAAGTTTTTACAATCAACATTATTGTTCTAAAAGCTTGTTTGTTTCTTAGTTGTAGATGATATTGATGTAAATTAAACGAGGTGAACTATTAGTGAGTTATTTTAGATTGACTTGTTATAAGCTCGTATCAATCCGAGCTTAAAGAAGCTCAAGCATGAGCACAAAGCGTATCTTATTTAATAAACGAGCTTAAGTGCGAGCTTGAATATGCTCGCAGGCCTATTATTTATACAAACATAATAGTTTTTATTCTCTATAAATATACTACTTCTAATAAACAATTCTTATTACCAACACATGTCAACACCCCATTCAATTTTAATTTTTAGCGATCTACTCAGACTTACAACATAGTCACTGTGGTGCTGAATATTTCAGGGATATATTTATCATGTATACCGAGTGTACATCCCCGTGATAACTAGGATTTTATTATGTTCAGGATATATCTGTGTAATATTTGTTTAATATATCCTGAGAATAACTAACGGTCCTTGTCGAATAAAATCCTTTGTGCAGGTCAAATCCAACTAACTAACTGAAGACTCGGCCTTGATTAACTCTTGGAGCATCAGTTGATGCCCGTTAGAAGACGTGTGAAGAAGGAAAGACTTGCAACGGCTACTTTGACCTAGTATATACAATCTCGGATATCTCAGGATATTAGTTATTTCATTTTCATGTATAAAAATGGACTTTGATCGATCACTTGGGACACTTACAACTTTCTACTTTCTACTTTCAGATATCACATATTTTCTTTCACTCACAACACACTTACCGATTGTAACACTTAGTCGATCGGTCCATTGTTTACAAAGTTGTACTCTTAAATTTCTTTTAATAAAAACAACAACGCAGGGGACTTCTGTTCGCTCCCGAGGTTTTATGTCGAAGATCTAAACTGATCAAGGGCATTCCTTATATATATCATGTTATTTATTGTTATTTTTCCTTTATTATGATTCATTTCATCCTAAGGATATCATTGTTTTAAGATCTATTATTATAGCCATATCTTGAGCATATCAGTAATTTGTTGTCAAACTTTTGTCTTTATATTCAGAATAACAGTTTTCTCAAAATATTATATTCATAATAACAAGCTTATCAAACCATTTTAGAACTCTACCTCACATAGCTAATTAGGAATACAAAATTTGCTTGTTAATTTTTTAACAAAACAATTTGGCGCCCACCGTGGAGCAAGTGGTACTATTTTTAACAAAAACTTTGTTAAAATTTTTACTCAATCAACTCATTTCGAAAATCTTGACAACTATGGCTTCCAACCCAAAATCTGTGTCTTCGACCATGCCATCATCCACCTCTACTCCAAATTTGTCCTTACCACCTCCTCCTACATTCATAAGAAGGAATGAGGAATCTAACACTCGCAACATGCCTCGAATGATGAAATCATTTCCATGTTCACGGTAGTCAAAGATCAAATAAAAAGGCAACAAGAGACGAACCAGATGTTGATCAAAGAGATCTAATCAATTAAGGCATCTTCAAAGAAGCCGGTTGAGGATGTAGCTACACCTCTACATCCCTGGATGTTGGACTTCAACTCAATGGCGACTAGGGACAATCATCAACGAGACTTCATTCCCATGCAGTCTAGAACTACAATTCCTGAAGTCACCCCATCCATGAGAGTTACAGTATCCAGAGAATCAGGATATGCACCAGAGCTATCCCGAACACTGGTATCAATTTCAATACTAACACTCTTACTGCTAACAATCTTGAACCTATGCAGGATGCTGGCATCAGCCCCCAAATGACCAAGGAACTAAAAAAGCTAAGGGATATGATATCGACTATCAAGAGAGCCCATGATTGTTCAACCTATTCTTGAAGTATCCTCGAGTGGTCATATGATATCCCGATTCGCTCCTCCTGTTTGTGATGTTGAAATCTTAAAAAGATTTCAAACTCCAAATATGAAATTATATGATGGGTCTAGGGATCCTAAAGAACATGTGGCTCAATACAGAGAGAGGATGGAAATAAATCCCATCCCAGCTCATTTTAAAGAAACATGCTTATGCAAAGGCTTCAGATCTACATTAACTGATCCATCATTAAAATGGTTGCTAAGTGTTCCTCCCTTCTAGATTACTTCTTTTGCTCATTTGATTAATCTTTTTAATAATCAATTGTCTTGTAGTAGAACATTTAAATGTTTAACTAGTGATTTATATAAGGTCACCCAAGCTTCAGGCGAATCTTTTATAGATTATATCACCAAATTTGGAATGGAATCATTAGACATCCCGAACCTAGATGTCACTATAGTAGTACAAGCCTTCAAAATGGGACTGCGGAAGGGTTCGCCATTCTATTAAGAACTGGTGATGAATCCTTGCAGGAACCTTGATGAAGTCAGGAAGAGTGCCCTAAGATTCATCATACATGAGGATGATAAGAAGATCCAAGAAAGTATAAACGCATCCTCATGATATGACAACCAGAACAGGAAGTCCGAGTCTTCATACAAATCTTACAAGTCCAAACCCTATTCTAGGGCTGACAACAAAAGTGTCAATGCAGTGGAAGACGACAATGATGATGAGTATCCCAAAGTAACTGATTGTTGTTTTTTGTTGGTGTGATAGGTTTAATGTACGTAATGAAGGATCTTGGGGATAAAGCAAGATGGTCGAAGAGAAGTGACAAATGCACATGGAAGGACACGTCAAAATGGTGTACCTACCATGAAGACTTCGACCATATTATCGAAGATTGCATTGCCTTGCGAAGGAGATTAGTTATCTTTTGAGCAAAGGGCATTTGATGGAATTGCTCGGCAAAAAGAAGAACAAACCTCAGGATGCTGATAACATCCCTGAGAGAGCGGCATCTCCACATCAAAATGTCAGTATAATAGATTTTATATCCAAAGGATCGACATATGTGGAACATCATATTCAGCTTCCAAAAGGTATGCTAGGGAAAAAAATCCAAGAAAGGGAAGAAACCTACAAGAACCTCAATGCTAATTGATGCCAAAGTGATCAGTTTTGAAGAGGATGATCGAGAAAATGTCCTTGACCTTTACCATGATGGTTTAGTTATTTCTTTATACATTGCTAATCATTTTGTACACAAGATACTATTAAATGGTGGGAGCTCCGTCAACATTATCCAAATGGAGACTCTCAAGAGAATGAACATCCTAGAGTCCAAGATCATCTCTAAATCCTCCATCCTGGTAGGATTCAACAGTGAAACAAATAACACTGTGGGAGATATCAAGTTACCCATTTATATTGAAGGGGTAAACTCGTTACAACGTTTTTGTGTTATGGATTCTTTGTCTTATTATAGTATTATTTTAGGGAGATCTTGGATTCACGATATGAAAGTGGTACCCTCAACATACCACCAATGCACGAAACTCCCAACACCCTGGGGATTAGTAAGGGTAAACAGTGACCAACAAGAGACCAAGGACAGCTACATATCCTCGATGAAAACATCAACACAACCGTGATAAGCATAGCAATTAAAGAAGGAAGCGTGTGATATCCTGGAGAATGAAAAGAAGCATATGGATCAGGATGCGAAAACAGTATGCTTGGATGACAATATATGGATATCTCAGCGCTAATAGGAACCAATATCCCTGAGGATATTGAGCAAGAATTAACATCTTTCTTGAGATGCAGGATGTCAACATTGGCATGGAAGCATGAGGATATGACAGGTATTTCTCAAGATATAATTGTTGTGGGTGAAAATCCTCAGGATGATTTTACCTCACATCCCTAACGTACCATCCCCAGGATGCTGAAGGACTCAACTGACTTCGGGATATAACTATATTTCAGCATGTGCGCATCCTGAAGATATACTAACAAGCTATCTTTATATGATATAATTGCAGGTACAACTACATCATAATATGGACCTGGAACTGACTTCCAATGTCTATATTAGTTGGTCAAAGAAGCTAAATATGGAGGAGGTTACGAGCCAAGGTCTGAGCATAAAGAAGAAGTCAAGAATGTAACCGATATACATTTATTATCGGCGATAAAAGAGGAAACAGCTGAAACAATAACTAAGCTGGGAGGAGACCGTTATCTAACGGTTTAATTCAGTTGAAACACCTCCAACGTTCACCTGAAACAGCCCAACCGATATTGAAGAAGTTTAACTACATAACGGATTCATTGTTGGTTTCATGTACTATATAAAGGGAAGTATCGGACGAGTATAGGACACTTACATGCACACTGTTTACACTATAGCTACACAGATACACTTAGCTGATCACAAACACTCACACAATCATTGTAATCATAGTATACTCGTCCACATACTCATCCAAAGTTGTATCTTTTTACTATTTTAATATTGACAAACAAGGCAGGGGCCTAGACTCCTCCCGAGGTTTTATGCCGGCGATCTACAATTGATCAAGGGCTTTCCTCGTAGATCGTGTGTTGTTCTTCTTGTTATTTTCTTTATTTTTCTATTTCTAACAGTTCCATCCTGAGGATATAACTGTTCATCCCGAAACTAACCTAAGCCATCCCGATCATAGTTGCCATATTTTTACTTATTAAACATCCTGATACACCATCTCAAGAATATTATTGATTTACAAACATAATTCTACACATTTAGCACTCTACCTCACATAAACTAATTTGGAATACAAAGTTATTTTTATTGGATAATTTTTAACCAAAACAATTTGGTGCCCACCATGGGGCAAGTGGTGCTATTTTAACAAAAAACTTTGTTAAAACTCTCTTTTATTTGATTTCTATTTACAAAAATTTGACAACAATGGCTTCTTCACAAAAATCTGTTTCAACATCCATGCCATCTACAACCTCTGCCAGAAACACTGCCTTACCACCTCCACCAGCACTTCCAAGAAGTTCCACTTCCCAAATCCCACCTAGACCATCTGGATCTACTCCTCCTATCTTTGTATCGAATGAGGAATTACTTTCCATGTTTGCACTAACGAAGGATTCGATACATCAACAACAAGACACAAACCGGATGTTAATAAGAGAAATACAAGCTCTTAAGTCATCCTCAAGGAGGCCAAGTGAAGACATGGGGACACCATTGCAACACAGGGCGTTAGATTTTAATTCTAGCATCTCTGGAGGAGTACATCAAGGAGATTTCATACCCATGAGTTCTGGATTCTCTGCCCCAGAAACGATTACTGCTCCCAGGATGGCGACCACCAGGGATACAGGATATGCACCTGTGCCATCCCAAGGATATAATACCAACGGTAACAATTTAAATTCCAGTACTTTTACTACTAATGAGGTTGCTTCTTTGCAGGATACAGGGATAAGCCCTCAGCTAGCAAGGGAACTTCAGAAGATCAAGGATATGGTATCAAGTGTTCCAGGGATAGTACAGCCCATCCCTGAAGTATCCTCGGCATGCCATAGAGTGTCAAGATTTGCACCTCCCATTTTGATGCAGAGATTCCAAAACGATTTTAAACTCCAAGCATGAAGCTTTATGATGGATCTACAGATCCTGAAGAGCTTGTGGCTCAATATAGGGAAAGGATGGAAACAAATCCAATCCCTGTCAATCTGAAAGAAGCATGTTTATGCAAGGGATTTGGTTCAACTCTCACCGGTCCAGCCCTGAAATCGCTCCTAAGTATTCCACCCTATTCTATTACTTCTTTCGCACATTTAATTAACATGTTTAATAACCAGTTTTCTTGCAGTCGAACGTTCGAACGATTGACAAGTGATCTGTACAGGGTAACTCAACCACAGGGGGAATCACTAAGAGAATATATTACCAGGTTTGGAAAGGAAGCACTTGACATCCCGAACCTGGATGTCACTACAGCAGTACAGGCATTCAAGATGGGGCTGCAGAGAGATTCACCATTCTATCAGGAATTGGTGATGAATCCATGCAGGAACTTGTATGAAGTTAGGAACAGAGCTTTGAGATTCATCCGACTTGAAGATGATAAGAAGATACAAGAGAGGATAGAATCATCCTCAAAATATAACCATCCCAATCGAAAATCCACTCCCACATACGAGCCATATAAACATAAACCATATGCTAGGCCTGATAATAAGAACGTCAATGTGGTAGAGGATGACAACGAGAATGACTGCCCTAAATTATCGGAATATTGTTTTTCTATCGATGTAACAGGTTTGATGTATGCCATGAAGGATCTGGGGGACAAAGCAAGATGGCCAAGGAAGGACAACATGGTAGGATGGAAAGACAAATCCAAATGGTGTGCCTTTCACGAAGATTTTGGCCATATCACTGAAGATTGCATTGCACTAAGAAAGGGGATAGCATATCTCTTAAGCAAGGATCACCTCAAGGATCTCTTGGGCAAAAATAAATCAAGATCTTAGGATGGCGCAAACATCCAGGAAAGAGCAGCATCCCTATCTAAGGATGCTGGCATTATCAACTTCATTTCAGGAGGGTCAGATATTTGTGGAACCTCATACTCAGCTGCTAAAAGACATGCGAGGGAAGCAAAATCTGAAAAAGGAGAAAGACCAATGAAGACGACCATCCTGACAACCTCAAAAGTGATAAGTTTTGAGGAAGAAGACAGAGAAAACATCCTCGACCCTCATCATGACGGTTTGGTTATTACTTTATATATTGCTAACCACTTTGTTTGCAGGATTCTTATAGATGGAGGAAGTTCAGTAAACATCATCCAGCTTGAGGCCCTCAAAAGGATGAACATCCCGGAATCAGAGATAGTTTCCAGATCATCAGTTTTGGTGGGCTTCAGTGGAGAAAGCAAGAGCACAGTGGGTGACATCAAACTACCAGTATATGTAGAAGGGGTGAACTCTATCCAGAGATTTTGTGTGATAGATTCCCTATCCTGCTACAATGTTATCTTGGAGAGACCCTGGATACATGATATGAAGGTCGTGCCTTCAACATATCACCAATGTGTGAAACTACCCACACCTTGGGGAGTTGTGAAGGTCAACAACGATCAACAAGAAGCCAAGGATTGCTACACGACATCAATGAAGGCCTCATCCCGACAAGCATAGCAATTACAGCAGAATGCACAATGCCATCCTCAGAATGTTAAAGCACATCCTGATCAGGATGTAAAAGCCATCTGCCTTGACGACAACAACGAGGATATCACTGTGCAAATCGGTAAGAATATCCTACATCATATTGAACAATCACTAATATCTTTTCTTAAATGTAGGATGTCTACTTTTTCTTGGAAACATGAAGATATGACCGGCATATCAAAGGATGTCATCACTCACAAACTTGGGATTGATAAGAGTTTCAAGCCTATTCAGCAAAAATGAAGGAAGTTTGCTCCAGAAAGAAATGTCATCATTCAAGAAGAAGTAGACAGGCTGCTGAAGTCTAAGATGATAAGGGAAGTAAAATTCCTAAGATGGTTGGAAAATGTTGTGGTAGTCCAAAAGAAAAATGGGAAATGGAGAGTGTGTGTGGACTACACAGACCTTCATAAGGCCTGTCCTAAAGATCCATTCCCACTACCACACATAGATTCAATGGTGGATGCCACAGCAGGCCATGAGATGCTGACATTCATGGATGCATCCTCAGGATTTCAATAGATACAAATGGAACCAGATGACCAGGAGGATACAACATTCATGACACCGTTAGGTATATATTGTTATATAGCCATGCCATTTGGATTAAAAAAATGCAGGTGCCACTTATCAGAGGCTAGTGAACATGATTTTCAAAGAAAAGATTGGGGACACGATGGAGGTCTACATTGATGACATGGTAGTAAAATCCAAGAAAGCAGAAGACCATCTTCGGGATCTCAAAGAAGCTTTTGACATCTTGGACGCTTACAACATGAAGTTAAACCCAGCAAAATGCCATTTTGGGGTTGGAGCTGGGAAGTTTCTTGGATATTTGGTAACAAAAAGAGGGATAGAAGCCAGCCTGAACAAATAAAAGCCATCCTTGATCTCAAATCCCCAAGAAATATTAAGGATGTGCAAAGGCTGACTGGCAGGATAATAGCCCTGAATAGATTCATCTCAAAATCCTCAGAAAAATGTAAAGAATTCTATGACATCCTGAAAAAGAATAACAAGTTCGACTGGGGACAGAGACATGAAGAAGCATTAAAGAAGCTCAAAGATTATCTTGCAGCAGCTCCATTGTTGATGAAGCCCGAGGATGGAGAACCTCTCAAGCTATATCTTGCAGTTTCTGGGAATGCAATAAGTGCCGTATTGGTAAAGGACTTTGAAGGGCAACAACATCCTGTCAATTATGTAAGTAAAACCCTCCTAGATGCTGAAACCAGGTATTCACATCATGAAAAACTCATTTTGGCTTTAATAATGGCTTCTACTAAGTTAAGGCATTATTTTGAAACACATAAAATATATGTTCAAACTAACTACCCCATTAAAAATGTATTAAGAAAACCTGAAATGTCTGGAAGAATGGCAAAATGGTCAGTTAAATTAAGTGCCTTTGATTTAGAGTATGAGCCTAGAAATGCAATCAAGTCACAGGCCCTAGCAGAATTTGTGGCTGATTTCAGTAGTGATATCCTGAGTGAAGTAGAGTCTGAAGTTCAACAACTAAAAGAAAATTTAGGAAAATGGACTCTATACACTGATGGTGCTTCGAATGCAAGAGGCACAGGTCTAGGAATACTACTAAAATCTCCACAAGGGGACAATATACCCCATGCCATTAGATGTGCATTTCAAACAACCAATAATGAAGCTGAATATGAAGCTCTCATTGCTGGTTTACAACTTGCTAGAGATTTACATATTGTTAAAATTGAAGTCTTTGTTGATTCTTTGTTGATTACTAACCATTTCAATGGATCATATGCAGTAAAAAGACAAAAGTTAGCCATTTATCTTGAAATCGTTCAAAATTTAGCTACTTCTTTTGTAGAATTTTCACTAACACAGGTACCTAGGGAAGAAAATGCTGAAGCTGACGCCCTAGCAAATCTGGGATCCTCCTTTAATTTACAAGAAGGATCCAAGATTCCTATCATTCACATTTTGAAACCGGCAATCAAAGAGTGGCATCCTGAGGATGGCCAGGCACATCCTGAGGAAAAAACAGATCATCCTGAGGATATCACTGTTTTGGCCACTCAGAAACAAGATGACTCATCTTGGATGGCTCACATAATCAAATATTTACAAGAAAATGTCATTCCTGATGAAGAAAATCCAAAGGCTTTCAGGATAAAGGTATCTAAATTTACAATTATAGACAATATTCTGTATAGAAAGTCTCTTGCAGGTCCATATTTGAGATGTCTCAACAAGGATGAAGCAAACGAAGTACTCAAAGACATCCACGAAGGAGATTGTGGAAATCATACAGGAGGAAGATCTCTCTACTCGAAGATTCTTAGGACGGGATACTATTAGCCTACTATGAAGAAGGATGCCATGCTGTATTCCCAAAAGTGTGATGCATGCCAAAGACATAGCAACATACTTCACTAGCCTGCTGAACCACTACATCCTATTGTTTCACCATGGCCCTTCATGAAATGGAAAATGAGCATAGTAGGAAAGCTACCCAAAGCTCCTGGAGGAAAGGTATTCATGCTAGTAATGACAGATTACTTCTCGAAATGGATTGAAGCTGAAGCATTTGTGCAAGTTAGAGATAAAGAGGTGGTCTCATTCATCAAAAGAAACATCCTGACACGATTCGGAGTACCATCTGAAATCATTTGTGACAATGGTTCTCAATTCATTAGCAAAAGAACAACTGACTTTTTTGAGAGTTGGGGAATCAAGATGGTAACTTCAACCCCAGTCCATCCTCAAGCTAATGGACAAGCAGAATACTCAAACAAGATCATCGTCAACAAATTAAAGAAGAAGCTTGGGGAAAAGAAAGGAAAATAGGCAGAAGAACTTCCATTTGCACTTTGGGCTGATTGGACTACTTCAAAGAATGCAACTGGTCAGACACCTTTCTCTTTGGTCTTTGGAACAGAAGCAATGCTTCCAACAAAGATGGCCATGCCTATAGCAAGGAAGCATCTTCAGGATGCAACTACTAATTTTGAAGCATTACTAGAAGACTTGGAAACTGTGGATGAACTCAGGGATGCTGCTAAATTAAGGATCGCAGCATATCAACAAAGGATTGCTAAAGCATACAACAAAAACATCAGGATAAGAAAATTTCAAGTAGGAGACTTGGTATTGAGAAAAGCCTTCCAAAATACAACAAAACCAAGTGATTGTAAGCTGGCTCCCAAGTGGGAAGGTCCATACTTAATCGATTCTGAAGCAGGGAAAGGAGCATATTGGTTGTCAACAATGGAAGGAGAGATTCTACCAAGAGCTTGGAATGCTATACACTTGAAATACTACCATGCTTAAGGATGCATATGAAAAACTATGATCCGAATCACAGATGTGATGAATGTTAAGGCTGATAGAGATGAATCATCTCCATATGTAAGTACTTATCCTTGATTTATTTCGATCGATTATATTCTTACTAAACATGGTCTAGATATAGTCCATCCTGAGAATTTTGCAGTACCATCCTGAAGATGGAATGCTTAGAAGACTAGGGGGCTGGCCACCCTCTCCTCCCCTAAGGTGTCCGACACCTTCCTAAGGTTTAAAGGTTTTCACCTTTCACATTGGGTTAGCAAACCTCGTTTGGAGCGCACGATGCCCATGTATATTCTCGAGATGGTGGGACCAGTCCATGTAAAAGTGGCTGACAATTTCATTATCTTTGAGGTATACGATGGAGCTCTTAAGGTTTAGACATTTTTCAATGCCTCAAATGGTTAGACGTTTTTCAGCGTCTCTTCGAGCCTTGTCACCAGTTATTACTAAGGGCCTTGTCGCCAGTTATTCCTAAGGGCGTTGTCGCGAGTTATTACTAAAGGCCTTGTCGCCAGTTATTCTCAAGATGTTACATATTGGTCTTGTCACCAAGATTATTTCAAAAGGGGTTTTGATCCTAGTTAAATCAAAGGCCTTGTCACCAGGATAATAACAAAGTCTTCCTTTACAGGATATTATTAAGATTCAATTCTTCCTAAGGATTATAGACTTGGAGTCTATGCTGAAGACATTACACTGGGGACATCCTCTAGATGTAGAACCATCCCAAGGATGAAAAAGAGACTGGGGACATCCCCAGGATAATGAGGACCGTCCTGACGATGAGGATGAAGAATATGACAAGGTCAGGTATTATTTTTTATTCTTTAATATCACTAAATGTTTGTTAATCTTTGAAGAATACTAAAGGAAAAGAGCATAGGAACAATGGCGTCAAAAGTCGTTATCATATTATTTATGCATCATGATCAAAATATGATGCCAACCCCTGGCTTCATCCTAAACCAGGACCCATCCACCAGGGGTCAGCATTTCAAAGTCAGGGTTGAAAAAGAATTTAGGGCTTCGTCTTGAAAATCAAGATCCCTCCACCCCAAAAACTTTCATTGTTCATACAGACTTAAAAAGAAATTGTTTAATTGTTCGTAAACCAATCAAATATCATAAAAAGTGGGCTCTGGCTTAGTCATCTCATCCTTCATTGCCTACCGGTTCATTAACCTAAAACTCCTTGGCCACACCAGCATCTGTTACCTCAGCCTCCTTGCCGGCATCCTGAGGAACAGCAACAGGGACGGACTCAGATGCCACATCCTTTCCACCAAGACTGAGAATCTTCTCCTGCCAAGCCTCCACATCCCAGTCTTCCATCTTGAAATTGGGATACCTAGCCTGCAATGCCATTCTCACCCTAGCTTGAAAGACGGAAATAGTAGCAGACTTCATCAAGCCCTGTTTATATTCTTCCATCTCCTTTTCGTGATCCCTCATGCTTTTGGCTTGAGCAGACTTCACAACCTTCAGCTCAGTCTCCACCTTGCCTAGTTTCTTCTCAAGCTGTTTGGTCTTGTCAAGAGGAGATTTCTTCACGCCTTCAAGCTTGGCCTTAGTATCAGCAAACTCTTTGTTCATATCATCTAGGGATTTCATCACGTATTCATGCCCCTGTAGGAAAGGATTCAGGTAAGTACTCAAACCCTATTACATGCTAATAATAACCGTAACCATCCTCAGGATAAGTAACGTACCTGAAGAACAAACTGAGAGACTTTGCCCAAAATGGCATCACAAATGAGGACATCAAAGGGAGAAGTTTCTTGAGTCGAAGTGCTTATAGCCTTCCTCTTCTTAGAACAAGGTGCAGCTCTAGCCTTAGGGGCAGGGGGAGGACATGTCATCCTGGAGCTGGATGGAGAAGTTATCTTTGAAGACTTTATATCTTGACTGTCAATCTCGTCAAGATCAAAGTAATCAGGCTTCTTTGCTGAAATCAAGAAAAACGTATATAGGTTAATATAAAAACCGAGGATAAACATATTCTTAGGTTATGACTTACCAGACATTTCAATGGCGCGACTTGTAGAAAAACTTTCTTCTATTCCAAAAGTTCTTGCTGAAGCAGGTAGCTCAAGTATTGCCTTACGTCTGATGAAAGCGTCGTCCAAAGTAGGAACAAGTTTTGCAAAACAAGCACCTGCGAAATGAAGATGATTTAGAATATCACTAACATCCTAAGGATGTGACTATCCTATTTATATCTAACATATTTACCGCTTCTTAACCAGGACATGGGAATTTCATCCCCATAAGGAATGGAATCCCTCGTTACAAAAAAGAATTTTGATTTCCAGGGCCTATCAGTTCTCACAACGTTATGTAGCAGAGGAGGTTCTTTATCAATAAGTTGAAGAACATAACGGTTTGACCCATGTGTTCTTAACTTATATATGTATGGCAGGTCACCAACTTGAAGATTAATGTCATGAGTCTGAATGATCTTATCACAAAGTATTAAGATCCTCCAGATCTCAGGCATGGCCTGGGCAAAAGCCATTCCTGTCGCATCAAAGAATTCTTTGATGAAATCTGGGAATGGATATTTGAGGCCAAGGTGGAATGGTAAAAAGAAAAAGCAAACCCAGACAGAAGAAGCAAAGTCAGACTTTGCATTTAGGTCAAAGGGCCTAAAAGCGGCAGAATCAGGAAAAGCCCCTGATTTCTTAAGGGCTTGAATATCTTTATCATAAAAAGTACAGATTTCTTGATCTGGATCTTTGATCAAGTTTTGGGCTGTGAAATCCTTAGGAATCCCAAGGTTTCCAAGAGCCCTTGTTAATTTCTTACTCAAATAATCCTAGTTGATTATAAAGGAGGAAGGGAAAGCCTAGATATAGGCAGCAGGATATGATGGGGCATAACGGTTATCACGAAAAGTTGTCCTGAAAAATAGCCGTTAGATCTCGAAACTTGGAGAGATAAGCCCATCGAGTGAGAAAAATATTTTTACCAATAAGACAACGGTAACATATTTTTGGGGACAATTGTTGTGGGTGAAAATCCTCAGGATGATTTTACCTCACATCCATAACGTACCATCCCCAGGATGCTAAAGGACTCAACTGACTTCGGGATATAACTATATTTCAGCATGTGCGCATCCTGAAGATATAATAACAAGCTATCTTTATATGATATAATTGCAGGTACAACTACATTATAATATGGACCTGGAACTGACTTCCAATGTCTATATTAGTTGGTCAAAGAAGCTAAATATGGAGGAGGTTACGAGCCAAGGTCTGAGCATAAAGAAGAAGTCAAGAATGTAACCGATATACATTTATTATCGGCGATAAAAGAGGAAACAGCTGAAACAATAACTAAGCTAGGACGAGACCGTTATCTAACGGTTTAATTCAGTTGAAACACCTCCAACATTCACCTGAAACAGCCCAACTGATATTGAAGGAGTTTAACTACATAACGGATTCATTGTTGGTTTCATATACTATATAAAGGGAAGTATTGGACGAGTATAGGACACTTGCATGCACACTGTTTACACTATAGCTACACAGATACACTTAGTTGATCACAAACACTCACACAATCATTGTAATCATAGTATACTCGTCCACATACTCATCCAAAGTTGTATCTTTTTACTATTTTAATATTGACAAACAAGGTAGGGGCCTAGACTCTTCCCGAGGTTTTATGCCGGCGATCTACAATTGATCAAGGGCTTTCCTCGTAGATCGTGTGTTGTTCTTCTTGTTATTTGCTTTATTTGTCTATTTCTAACAGTTCCATCCCGAGGATATAACTGTCCATCTTGAGGATATAACTGTTCATCCCGAAACTAACCTAAGCCATCCCGATAATAGTTGCCATATTTTTACTTATTAAACATCCTAATACACCATCTCAAGAATATTATTGATTTACAAACATTATTCTACACATTTAGCACTCTACCTCACATAAACTAATTTGGAATACAAAGTTATTTTTATTGGATAATTTTTGACCAAAACAATAATTACACATAAACTTGGTATTGATAACAATTTTAGGCCAATACAACAAAAGAGAAGGAAGTTTGCACCTGAAAGAAATATCATAATACAAGAAGAGGTGGATCGATTACTGAAATCAAAGATGATAAGGGAAGTTAAATTCCCAAGATGGCTAGAAAATTTGGTCGTTGTAAAAAAGAAGAATTGGAAGTGGAGAGTTTGTATTGATTACATAGACTTAAACAAGGTCTGCCCTAAAGATCCATTCCCACTCCATCACATTGACTCAATGGTAGATGCAACGGATGGACGCATCCTCGGGATTTTAACAAATCTATATGAAACCAGACGACTAAGAACATACAACATTCATGACACCTTCAGGTATCTACTATTATATTGTTATGCCTTTTGGACTAAAAAAATGCAGGTGCTACCTGTTTTGGTCAAAAATTACCTAGTAGAAATAATTTTGTATTCCAAATTAGTAAAAGTGAGGTAGAGTGCTAAATGTGTGAAAATATGTTAAAGAGTCAGTTATATTCTGAAAATGGTGTATCATGATGATAAAGAAGTAAATATATGACAACTATGCTTGGGATGGCTTAGGTTTGCTTTGGGATGGACAGTTATATCCTCGGGATGGAACTGTTTGTAATGAATAAATAAAGTAATAAAACACTAAGAACAACACTCGATCTACGAGGAAAGCCCTTGATCAGTTGTAGATCGCCGACATAAAACCTCGGGAGGAGACTACGCCCCTGCCTTGTTTGTTAATATTAATTCGGTAAAAAGATACAACTTTGGATGAGCAAATGGACGAGTGTACTAAGATTACAATGATTGTGTGAGTGTTTCTAATCAGCTAAGTGTATGTGTGTAGCTATAGTGTACGCAATGTGTCCTATACTTGTCCAATACTCCCATTTATATAGTACATGAAGTAAACAAAGAATCCCGAGATATCCGCTAAGTAGTTAACTTCTTTGAAGTCTTCATATGACCGTTGTGGTTGTTTCATCTCAGGTAAACGTTGTAGCAATGGTTTCTCCTTGGCTAGTTTTATGTTTAAGCTGTTTCCTCATTTGTCGTCGATATTAAATGTATATCGGTTACAACTTTGACTCCATCTTCCATCTTGGACCATGAGTTATACTTCTATCCTTGACTTCTTCAATTGTGGATTATAATATAGATGTTGCCGAGCATGTAAGTCCATATTATAACTTAGTTGTACCTGCAATCATACATAAGAAAGCTAATTCATTAGTTCATTCTCAGGATGTGCACATGCTGAAGTACTGTTACATCTTGAAGTCAGTCAAGTCCTTTAGCATCCTGAGGATGGTACATTTGGGATGTAGGGTAAAATCATCCTGAGGATTTTCACCAACAATTGTCCCTAAAAATATGTTACTGTTAATATCTTTCAAGGTAAAAATATTTTTTAATCTAAATATCTTCTCTGATGACTGATAGGATGTGTTGTCAAGATGACAACAGCTACTTTCTCGGCGTTAATTATGGGATGACCGTTACAAGCATCATCTTCTACCCTCTATATCTAGATCTTATCCCTTCCTTTATAATCACATCTAATTTGTAAAGAAGGTAATTTCTCTCTTCTTTCTTTCACTTTTCTCTTTACACCTGCAATAAATTAGTAATATTCCGAAGATGGCAAAAAGATCTACAAGAGCTTCGGGGATTGTGGGAACTTCTGGTGACTTCATTCCCCAAAATCTTTTAAGTCATCCTGAACAGCAGATCTGTTCTTTTGATGATATGGAAATTCAAGCCCTAAAGAACTCAAAAATCTTCCTGTGTTCTGCTGAATTTCGTCCTTATGACCCTCATGCAAGATCAGATTTTGCATCTCCTACCTGGGTCTGTTTCCTGTACTTACCATTCCTTCTAGGGTTAAGGTATCCTTTTCCCAAGTTTATCAAAGATTTCTTTGATATGACTAGGATGGCTTATTCCCAAGCCATGTCTGAACTTTGGAAGATTTTGATATTTTGTAGCAGGCTCGCTGAGGATCATGGTGTCCATCTTTAAGTGGGGGACCTGGCTCATGTTTATAAGTTGAGGACACGCGGTTCCTACCGTTATGTTCTTCAAGTTATAGAAAAGGATCCACCCTTTCTGTTTAATGTGGTAAAATTTGAGAAAAAAATGGAAAACCAAGTTTTTCTTTGTTAAGAGGAGTTCTATTCTTCAAGGGGATGAGATCCCTCTTTATTGGTTAAAGAGTGGTAAAATCATTTTTAGCATTTTTATGAAAAACTTTTTAGTTACATTCTGAAGATGCTAACATCCTGAACTTTTTTTTTTGTTTAACAGGTGCTTCGTTTGCCAAGTTTGCTACTCCTGTGAACGACGCTTTTCTCGGGTGTGAAGTTATTTACAAGTTACCTGAACTAGAAACGACCTTTGGAGTGGAAGAGAGTCATACCACCAGTCAAGCTTCTAAGATGTTTGGCGAGCATGTCATGTTACATCCCGAGGATGTTTATCATTTTATTCACTAACTCTGTTAATATCTTAGCCTCAGCCAAGTAACCTGCTTCCTTTGATCCGGATGATATTGACAGCATGGATGTCAAGGCAATCAAAGTTACCTCTCCTTCTCCTTCAAGCTCTAAGATGACTACTCCTTCAACTAACCCTCCGAAGTCTAGGGCTGCTGTTGCTTCAAATAAAAGGAAGGGGAGTGCCGCCGTTGCCATTGCTCAGGAGGTCATCCCCTTTAAGGGTTTGAGTTGTCACGAAATTGTGAGCAAGATCTCCCAATTCACTCTCCAGATATGGTCTTAACCTGAGAATAGCAATGTTATGTTAGTGAGAAAAAGTTAGGAATGCTTACCTTTTCTTTTCCTTGTTAGGGCCATGAGTATCTGTCAAAGTCTCTGGATATTGTTGTTCAAGAACTTCATGAGGCACAGACTAAGCTTGAAGACATCCAGAAGATTTCTCATGATAAGGGCAAATATCTTGAGAGTAAGCTGGCAGAGACTGAAGCAGAGCTGAGGAGAGTGAAGGCTGAGCATCCCAAGGCCATGTTGGATCAGGAGAAGGAGGCACAGGACCACAAGAAAGGGCTCATCAAATCTGCTACTATTTTTGTCTTTCAGGCCAGGGTGAAGATGGCTCTCTAGGCCAGGGATCCAAGTTTTGATCAGAGTACATGGGATGTCGAAGCCTGGAAGTAGAAGATTAAGAGCCTGGGCGGAAAAGAAGTGGTTTATGAGCCTGTTCCTGTTGCCCATCCCGAGGATGTGGCCAAAGACCCTGAGGATGCAGAGGCAAAGGAAGCTAGAGCCCACTTTTTTTTGATCTTTTGTGGTAGTAGTTGGTTGAACAATTTTAGACAATTTATTTTGGTATGTAATAACTCAGGATATTATAAGGTTTGGGGTGGAGGGATCTTGGTTTAAAGACGAAGCCCCAAATCTTTTATTTGACCCGGACCATAGATGTTGACCCCTGGTGGATGGGTCTTGGCTTTGGATGAAGCCAGGGGTTGACATCAAATTTTGATTATGATGTATTAATAATATATGGTAACAATCTTTTGACGCTATCAGCTATGTGTTCTATGATATTCTGCAAACATTAGCAAACACTTAGGATCAAAATAATGCCTTTTGTATTTTCTCTTTTGAATAATTCTTCTGATCTTGCCACATTCTTCATAAGTCCTTCTCATCGTTAGGATGGTCTTCATTATCCTGAGGATGTCCCCAGATTCTTCTTCATCCTTGGGATGGTCTTGCATCCTGAGGATGTCCCCAGTGTAATATCTTCAGTATAGATTTTAAGTCTATAATCCTTTGTAATAAAGAATTGAATCTTAATAATATCCTGTAAAGAAAAACTTTGTTATTATACTGGCGACTTAGGCCTTTGGTTTAACTGGGATCAAACCCCTTTGAAATAATCCCAGTGATAAGACCAATATGTAACATCTTGAGAATAACTGGCGACAAGGCCCTTAGGAATAACTGGCGACAAGGCCCTTTAGGAATAACTGGCGACAAGGCCCAAGTGCTAGACCAAATACGAGAAAGACACATTGAAAAATGTCTAAACCTTAAGAGCTCCACCGTATATCTCAAAGATAATGAAATTGTCAGCCACTTTTACATGGACTGGTCCCACCATCCCGAGAATATACATGGGCGTCGTGCGCTCCAACGAGGGTTGCTAACCCAATGTGAAAGGTGAAAACCTTTAAACCTTAGGAAGGTGTTAGACACCTTAACGGAGGAAAGGGTGGCCCACCCCCTAGTCTTCTAAGCATTCCATCTTCAGGATGGTACTGCAAAATTCTCAGGATGGATTATTTCTAGACCATGTTTAGTAAAAATATAATCGATAGAAATAGATAAAAGATAAGTACTTACATATGGAGATGATTCATCTCATTCAGCCTTCACCTTCATTCCACCTGTGATTTGGACCATGGTTTCTCTTCCAGAGAGATCAGTCACATGCATCCCTAGGCATGGTAATATTTTAAGTGAATTGCATTCCAAGCCCTTGGTAGAATCTCTCCTTCCATTTTTGATAACCAATATGCTCCTTTACCAGCTTCAGAATCGATCAAGTATGGACTTTCCCATTTGGGAGCTAGCTTACCATCGCTTGGTTTTGTTGTGTTTTGGAAGGATTTTCTTAATACCAAGTCTCCTTCTTGAAATCTTTTTATCCTGATATTTTTGTTGTAAGATTTAGCAATCCTTTGTTGATATGCTGCCATTCTTACTTTAGCAGCATCCCTGAGTTCATCCACAGTTTCCAAATCCTGAAGTAATGCTTCGAAATTGGTAGTCGCATCCTGAAGATGTTTCCTTGTTGTAGGCATGACCATCTCTGTTGCCAGCATTGCTTCTGTTCCAAAGACCAAGGAGAAAGGTGTCTGACCAGTAGCATTCTTAGAAGTAGTCCTATCAGCCCAGAGTACAAATGGAAGCTCTTCTGCCCATTTCCCTTTCTTTTCCCAAAGCTTCTTCTTCAAGTTGTTGACGATGATCTTGTTTGAAGATTCTGCTTGTCCATTAGCTTGAGGATGGACTGGTGTTGAAGTCATCACCTTGATCCCCCAACTCTCACAAAAGTCAGTTGTTCTTTTGCTAATGAATTGAGAGCCATTGTCTCAAATAATCTCATATGGTACTCCAAATCTTGTTAGGATGTCTAACTTGTACAAATGCCTCAGCTTCAATCCATTTTGAGAAGTAGTCTGTCATTACCAGCACGAATACCTTTCCTCCAGGAGCTTTGGGTAGCTCTCCTACTATGTCCATTCCCCATTTCATGAAGGTCCATGGTGAAATAATAGGATGTAGTGATTCAGCAGGCTGGTGAAGGATGTTGCTATGTCTTTGGCATGGACCACACTTTTGGGAATATAGAATAGCATCCTTCTTCATAGTAGGCCAATAGTATCCTGTCCTCAAAGTCTTCGAGTAGAGAGATCTTCCTCCTGGATGATTTCCATAGTCTCCTTCGTGGATGTCCTTGAGCACCTCATTTTCTTCATCCTTGTCGAGACACCTCAAATATGGACCTGCAAGAGATTTTCTATACAAAATATTGTCTATAATTGTAAATTTAGATACCTTCATCCTAAAAGCCTTTGGGTTTTCTCTATCAGGAATGACTTCTTCTTGTAAATATCTTATTATGGAAGTCATCCATGATGAATCGTCTTGTGCCTAAGTGGCTAAAACAATAATATCCTTAGGATGGACTGTTTTATCCTCAGGATGTGCCTGGTTATCCTCAGGATGTACCTGGCTATCCTCAAGATGCCACTCTTCAATTGCTGGTTTCAGAATGTGGATGATGGGAATCTTGGATCCTTCTGGTAGATTAAGGGAGGACCCCAGGTTTGCTAAGGCATCAACTTCAACATTTTCTTCCCTAGGTACCTGTGTTAGTAAAAATTCTACAAAAGAAGTTGATAAATTTTTAACTTTTTCGAGATAAAGAGTTAATTTTTGACCCTTTACTGCATAAGATCCATTAAAATGATTAGCAATCAACAAAGAATCAACAAATACTTCTATATTAATAATATGCATGTCTTTAGCAAGTTGCAAACCAGCAATGAGAGCTTCATATTCTACCTCATTATTGGTTGTCTGAAATGCACATCTAATAGCATGGGGTATTTTGTCCCCTTGTGGCGATTTTAGTAGTATTCCTAAACCTGTTCCTTTTGCATTTGAAGCACCATCAGTATATAAAATCCATTTTCCTAAGTTTTCATTTAATTGTTGTACTTCAGATTCTACTTCACTCAGGATATCACTACTGAAATCAGCCACAACATCTGCTAGAGCCTGAGATTTGATTGCATTTCTAGGCTCGTATACTAAGTCAAAGGCACTTAATTTCACTGACCACTTAGCCATTCTACCTGACATTTCTGGTTTTCTAAGTACGTTTTTAATGGGATAGTTAGTTTGTACGTGTATCCTATGTGTTTCAAAGTAGTGCCTTAACTTGGTAGATGCCATTATTAAAGCTAAAACAAGTTTTTCGAGATGAGAATACCTGGTCTCAGCATCTAGTAGAGTTTTACTTACATAGTAGACAGGATGTTGTTCTCCCTCGAAGTCTCATACCAATACTGCACTTATAGCATTCCCAGAAACTGCAAGGTATAGCTTTAGAGGTTCTCCATCCTTAGGCTTCACCCTCAGGCCCCAGTCGAATCTACTATTTTTCCTCAGGATATCATAGAATTCTTTACACTTATCTGAGGATTTCGAAATGAATCTGTTTAAGGCTGCTATCCTGCCTGTCATCCTTTGCACATCCTTGATATTTCTTGGGGATTTGAGATCAAGGATGACCTTTATTTGTTCAGGACTGGCTTCTATCCCTCTTTTGGTAACTAGATATCCCAAAAAATTTCCTGCACCGACTCCAAAGTGATACTTTGATGGATTCAACTTCATATTGTAGGCGTCCATGATGTCAAATGCCTCCTTAAGATCTTGAAGATGATTCTCTGCCTTTTTGGACTTAACCACCATGTCATCAATGTACACCTCCATTGTGTCCCCAATCTTTTCTTTAAACATCATATTCATCAGCCTTTGGTAGGTTGCACCTGTGTTTTTCAATCCAAATAGCATAGCTATATAACAATATATACCTGATGGGGTCATGAATGCTGTGTCCTCTTGATCGTCTGGTTCCATTTGAATTTGTTGGAATCCTGAGGATGCGTCCATGAATGTTAGCATTTCGTGGCCTGCTGTAGCATCCACCATTGAATCTATATGTGGTAATGGGAATGGGTCCTTAGGACAGGCTTTATTGAGGTCTGTATAGTCTACACACACTCTCCATTTCTCATTTTTCTTTTGAACCACCACCACGTTGGCAAGCCATCTTGGAAATTTTACTTCCCTTATCATTTTGGATTTAAGGAGTCTATCCACTTCTTCTTGTATGATTACATTTCGTTCCGGAGCAAACTTTCTTCTTTTTTTATTGGATGGATTTGAAGCTCTTATCAATCCCAAGCTTATGGGTAATGACATACTTAGAGATTCCGGCCATATCTTCATGCTTCCATGCAAAGGTAGACATCCTGCATTTAAGAAATGAAATTAGTGATTGTTCAATGTCATGAGGAATATTCTTACCAATTAGCACAGTAATATCCTTGTTGTTGTCATCAAGGCAAACGGCCTTTACATCCTGCTCAGGATGTGTCTTGACATCTTGAGGATGGTGTTGTGCGTCCTTCTGTAATTGTTATGCTTGATGTGATGAAGCCTTCATAGATGTTGTATAACAATCCTTGGCTTCTTGTTGATCACTGTTGACTTTGACAACTCCCCAAGGTGTAGGTAACTTTATACACTGGTGATATGTTGAAGGAACTGCCTTCATGACATGTATCCAGGGTCTCCCCAGGATCACATTGTAGCAGGATAGGGAATCTATTACACAGAATATCTGGATAGAATTCACTCCTTCTACATATACTGGTAGCTTGATGTCACCCACTGTGCTCTTAGTTTCCCCACTGAAGCCCACTAAGACTGATGATCTGGAACTATTTCAGATTCCGGGATGTTCATTCTTTTGAGAGCTTCAAGCTGGATGATATTCACTGAACTTCCTCCATCTATGAGAATATTGCGAACAAAGTGGTTAGCAATATACAAAGTAATAACCAAACCGTCATGATGAGGGTCAAGAATGTTTTCTCGGTCCTCCTCCTCAAAGCTGATCACTTTAGAGGTCGTCAGAATGGTCATCTTCGTTGGTCTTTCTCCTTTTTCAGACTTTGTTTCCCTCGCATGTCTATTAGCAGCTGAGTATGAGGTTCCACAAATGTCTGACCCTTCTGAAATGAAGTTGATAATACAACATCCTTAGGTGGGGATGCTGCTCTTTCTGGGATGTTGGTGCCATCCTGAGCCCTTGATTTCTTATTGCCCAGGAGATCTTTAAGGTGACTTTTGCTCAAGAGATAAGCTATCTCCTTTCTCAAGGCGATACCATCTTCAGTGATATGGCCGAAATCTTCGTGAAAGGCACACCATTTAGACTTGTCCTTCCATCCTGTCTTGTTTTCTTTCCTTGGCCATCTTGCTTTGTCCCCTAGATCCTTCATGGCGTACATCAGTCCTGTTACATCCACATAAAAATAGTAATCTGATAATTTAGGACAGTCATCCTCATCGTCATCCTCTACCACATTGACCTTCTTATTATCACGCTTAGCATATGGTCTATGTTTATATGGTTCGTATGTTGGAGTGGACTTTCGATTGAGATGATTATATTTTGAGGATGACTCTATCCTTTCTTGAATTTTCTTATCATCCTCAAGTCGGATGAATCTTAAAGCTCTGTTCCTGACTTCATCCAAGTTCCTGCATGGATTCATCACCAATTCTTGATAGAATGGTGAATCTCTTTGCAGTCTCATCTTGAATGCCTGTACTGCCATTGTGACATCCAGGTTCGGGATGTCATGTGCTTCCTTTCCAAACCTAGTAATGAATTCTCTTAGTGATTCCCCATGTGGTTGAGTCACCCTGTATAGATCACTTGTCAAACGTTCGAACATTCGACTACAAGAAAACTGATTATTAAACATGTTAATTAAATGTGCAAAAGAAGTAATTGAATAGGGTGGAACACTTAGGAGCCATTTCAGGGCTGGACCGGTGAGGGTTGAACCAAATCCCTTGCATAAACATGCTTCTTTCAGATTGGCAGGGATTGGATTTATTTCCATCCTTTCCCTATATTGAGCCACATGCTCCTCAGGATCTGTAGATCCATCATAAAGCCTCATACTTGGAGTTTGAAACCGTTTTGGAATCTCTACATTACATATGGGGGGTGCAAATCTTGACACCCTATGGCATGCTGAGGATACCTTAGGGATGGGTTGCACTATCCCTGGCACACTCGATACCATATTCTTGATCTTCTGAAGCTCCCTTGCTAGCTTAGGGCTTATTCCTGTATCCTGCAAAGAAGCAACATCATTAGTAGTAAAAGTACTAGAACTTAAATTGTTACCATTATTGTTATATCCTTGGGATGGCACAGGTGTATATCCTGTATCCCTGGTGGTTGCCATCCTGGGAGTAGTAGTTGTTTCTGGAGCAGAGAACCCAGTACTCATGGGGATAAAATCTCCTTGATGTACCCCTCCAGAGATTCTAGAATTAAAATCTAACGCCCTGGGCTGCAATGGTGTCCCCATGTCTTCACTTGGCCTTCTCTCGGATGATTTAAGAGCTTGTATCTCTTTTATCAACATCCGGTTTGTGTCTTGTTGTTGATGTATCGAATATTTCAACAGTGCAAACATAGAAAGTAGTTCATCATTCGATACAAAAATTGGAGGAGTAGATCCAGATGGTCTAGGTGGGATTTGGGAAGTAGAACTTCTTGGAAGTGCAGGTGGAGGTGGTAAGGCAGTATTTTTGGCAGAGGTTGTAGATGGCATGGATGAAGAGACAGTTTTTTGGGAAGAAGACATAGTTGTCAAGTTTTGTAAAAAAGAATTAAATAAGAGAAAGTTTTAACAAAGATTTTTGTTAAAATAGGACCACTTGCCCCACGGTGGGCGCCAAATTGTTTTGGTCAAAAATTACCTAGTAGAAATAATTTTGTATTCCAAATTAGTAAAAGTGAGGTAGAGTGCTAAATGTGTGAAAATATGTTAAAGAGTCAGTTATATTCTGAAAATGGTGTATCAGGATGATAAAGAAGTAAATATATGACAACTATGCTCGGGATGGCTTAGGTTTGCTTTGGGATGGACAGTTATATCCTCGGGATGGAACTGTTTGTAATGAATAAATAAAGTAATAAAACACTAAGAACAACACTTGATCTCCGAGGAAAGCCCTTGATCAGTTGTAGATCCCCGGCATAAAACCTCGGGAAGAGACTAGGCCCCTGCCTTGTTTGTTAATATTAATTTGGTAAAAAGATACAACTTTGGATGAGCAAATGGACGAGTGTACTAAGATTACAATGATTGTGTGAGTGTTTCTAATCAGCTAAGTGTATGTGTGTAGCTATAGTGTAAGAAATGTGTTCTATACTCGTCCAATACTGCCATTTATATTGTACATGAAGTAAACAAAGAATCCCGAGATATCCGCTAAGTAGTTAAGTTCTTTGAAGTCTTCATATGACCGTTGTGGTTGTTTCATCTCAGCTAAACGTTGTAGCAACGGTTTCTCCTTGGCTAGTTTAATGTTTTAGTTGTTTCCTCATTTGTCGCCGATATTAAATGTATATCGGTTACAACTTTGACTCCATCTTCCATCTTGGACCATGAGTTAAATTTCTATCCTTGACTTCTTCAATTGAGGATTATAACATAGACGTTGTCGAGCGTGTAAGTCCATATTATAACTTAGTTGTACCTGCAATCATACATAAGAAAGCTAATTCGTTAGTTCATTCTCAGGATGTGCACATGCTGAAGTACTGTTACATCCTGAAGTCAGTCAAGTCCTTCAGCATCCTGAGGATGGTACATTTGGGATGTAGGGTAAAATCATCCTGAGGATTTTCACCACCAACACTACTTATCAGAGACTCTTCAACATGATGTTCAAGGATAAGATACGGGAGACAATGGAGGTTTATATAGACGACATGGTGGTGAAGTCCTGAAAACTAGAGAATCATCTTCGAGATCTTAAGGAAGCTTTTGACATCTCGGACGCCTACAACATGAAACTCAACCCTGCCAAGTGCCATTTTGGAGTGGGAGTAGGATAGTTCCTTTGATATCTGGTGTCTAAAAAAGGAATAAAAGGCTAGCCTAGAACAAATAAAGGCAATTTTAGACCTAAAGTCACAAGTAAATATCAAGGATGTACAAAGGTTGACATGAAGAGTAGCTGCTCTTAGGGTTGCAAACGAACCAAACAAACAGTTTGTGAACTTTTAGGTGGGAAGTTCATTTGTGTTCGTTCGTTTAATAAATGAATGAACACAAACAAGAAATTTCGTTCGTCTAGTTTAACAAACGAACATGAATAAAGTTCACATTCGTTCTTATGTTCGTGAATGTTCGATAACGTGTTTATTTATGTTTGCTTGTGTTCTATATTTATTAGGGTTCTTAACCTTTTATTTTAATTTAGGTTCCGGTAATATATTATTTAATAAATAATAGTGCATTACATAATAATATTCATTCACCTATTTTGATAAACTATCATTTTGGGCAGACTAGATGAAGATTTTGAGTTTATTTTAGATGGAATAAATGAGAACTTCAAGTTTAGTAGGATAATTTTGTGTTTGTTTTAGACATTATTTTACCTGTAATTATGTGATGAAGAGTATGTCAATTATGTTTGGATAATTGAGTTAATATATATGAGAGAATAATCTTTATCATGAAACATGATAATTTTATTCAAATTTAATATATGTTAATTTCTGTTCATGAATGTTTTTGTGTGTGTGTGTTCGTATGCGTTCATTTGTGTTTTTGCGTTCGCTTTTGCCCGGCACCGAAACTTAGCAATCAAACACAAAAGAACACGAACACAAACACAAACACATTGATTTCCCTAACAAACAAACATAAAAAAAATCTTGTTCGGTATGTGTTCGTGAATGGTTCGTGAATAGGTTATTTCCTTAACAAACGAACACGAACAGTGCCTTGTTTGTGTTCGTTCACTTCGTTTGCAGCCCTAGCTGCTCTAAACAGTTTTATCTTAAGGTCATCTGAGATATTAAAAAATTCTATGACATCCTGAAGAATAATAGGAAATTTGAATTGGGATAGAAGCATGAAGAAGCTTTTTGCAAGATTTGAAGAAATACTTGTCAACTGCCCCGTTGCAAATGAAACCTGAGGATGGTGAGTCGTTATCTTTATACCTGGCAGTTTCTAGAAGTGTTATTAGTGTTGTGCTAGTAAAAGATTTTGAAAGACAACATCCTGTTTACTATGTAGGTAAAAGTCTATTAGACGAAGAAACCAGGTACTCACATCTTAAAAATCTTATTTTAGATTTAATTATGGCTTCAAAAAAATTAAGGCACTATTTTGAAACTGATACTATGCATGTTAAAACCAATTATTCTATTAAAAATGTACTTAGAAAACTAGAATCTCTGGTGTGACATCCATCAATGATCCATAATTGAAACCCTAATCCAAATATTAATCCATTTATATGACCTGTATATTTTTATTCATTTTTCGAAACAAATATCTTCCATACAACACATGTAACCCTTTAATTTTTAAAAATTAATAACAATACGTACAAATTTGAGATATTTTTCTCTTGTTAGATGTTTTTATTATAACATAATATTGGTTATGAAGTTGAAATTTATTCACTAGTATTTTTAAATGGAAAATCTATATCTATCTATACATACTAATAAACAAAACTCCTTAGGTACACATGTCATTCCCTCATGCAAAGTTCTATTTTATTCACCTCCATATTTTGTCACGTGGCAAAACCATGTAATTTTTAATAATTTTTATTTTTTTTAAAAACAAAAATCATTAATTAAATGAGGAATGATATTTTTAATAATCATTAAATTTGTTAATTTTATATTTATTTATATATTTATTACAGATTAATTGTTTATTTTCGGCATATTATTTATTGTGTTCATAAATTAAGAATAGATTAATTTTCATTATTTTTTTAAATCTGACGAAAATAATATTGTATTATAATTAATAATTAAAATAATGCAATTTATTCGTTATGGAAAATCAGTAACTTTATGTATTTATTCGGTATGGACAATTTCATTCATAAAGTTGTATTATAATTAATAATTAAAATAATGTATTTTTTATATTATTAATTTTTATTTATTACGGCATAAACTTTTTATTTTGGCATATTATTTTTGTAATTATAATATAAATTAGGAAGGCATTATAACATAAATTATGAAGTCATTAAGTTTCAATATTAATTCAGAAAATATATATATATATATATATATATATATTATACTAGCAAGAAACCCGCGTGATGCGGCGGTGGCAACGATAATTTACAATGCAATACTCGTCTTCTGTTCGTTTATCACTCCACTTGTGATATTTTGTATGGTCTATTAGTTTTTTTATTTGTAGCATCGGGTTGGTCACCGATACCTTACGTATCTCAATTAAGTAATAACAAACACATGAATAAGAAAATACAAGGCATAAACATTGTAATTCAAAAGGAAATTGAATTTTAACACCCTGAACTATTGATTATTGGCCACTGACACACTGAACTACAAAATTGGTCACCACCACACTGTACTTTCAACTTCTTGGCCTGTGTCACCATCGGACTAACCATGGTTAGTTTTTTTTGCTGATGTAACCATTTGTACTGATGTGGTATGGTGACGTGGCCATTTTTGCTGATGTGGCATGGTGATGTGACCATTTTTGCTGATGTGGCATCATGACGTCTCCATGCCACATCAGCAAAAATGGTCACGTCAGCACAAAAAAAAACAACAATGGTTAGTCCGAGGGTGACACAGGCCAATAAGTTAAAAGTACAATGTGGTGGTGAACAATTTTATAGTTCAGTGTGTAAACGGCCAATAATCAATAGTTTAGAATATTAAAAATCCAATTTCCCTACTTCAAAAAAATCTGAACACGCGAATAAGTGAATATCAATCATACATAGTACTTTAAAAATGAAATCCACCAGAGTAACTGCTTGCATTATGAAATCCACCACTTTCTTGTTAAGATTTAATTTCGATCACCTATCCAAGAAACAACCAGCCCACAATAACCAAACCCACGTATCCTTTTTGTTCTTGGAAAACCAGTCCATTTTCACTTTCAACTTCAACAAAAACCAATGAACCAAAACTACAAAAATTAGAACATAAAAGCAACTACATCAGGAACTTTCTCCACATATTTTTGACAAAATAGTAATAATAATAACCATACTCACTACTACACGTCAATATTAAATTAGTAATTGAACCAAGTTGATTTGCACATAAAAATAATTAGAAATAAATGTACAAGTAGTAAAGTAATTAGAAATAGGTGATACTAAATGATACTGACACACTTACTAATTTCAAACAAATGGTAAGTAATTTGGTGATATAATAATCAACAAATGTGCAGATTAGAAGAAACAGTAAAGGCCAAACAAATGCATCTCGTTAAGTTAATTGATGTGTGAGTCAGATGGATCATCATCATCATCACTAATCCATTGTGCTTTGTGTATTTGCACTATGTCGAATCCCTACCTACGCCCTTCACTGTAGTACCTGAAAAGAGAAAAGTAATAAAACTAAAAACCAAATAAATACTTTTTTTTTAAACGGAGAAGGAGATAACTTTTATTTCACGAAAACACACATCTAGTACATAGACCAGAATTCCTAACCAGAGGTTAGAAAACCGAACATATGAAACAAAAAGATACAAATGACTAAATAACTTCGCCTATCAACTACAAGGATTTCAACACCCAAACCAAGTATTCCATAACCTGTAACACTACGAGCTAAGGCTAAAAAGAGGTAGGGGACTCTTTAACTTCGCAATGGTATCAGCCACCCTTAATACTTGCAATAGCTCTGTACACGACTTCGAAACATCGCAGGAGTAACAAGTAACCTTCCAAAACAATTGCTTCACAGAAACCACCCTTAAAAACTTGTAAAAGGTCTGCATAACCAATTAGCCATGAACCTGAATCTATAAGATAAGCCCAGAACAGAAGACTTGCATCGAGTCGCCAAATTAGCGGATTAGTTGCAGCAGAGCAAGACCAAAAACTACTCAATAATTGCATGAAATAAGCATAACTACCAGGCTATGGTGTATCGACAAAGGTTGTGTATAATAGCAGTAGACATGGAGCGAAGAGATACTCAAAACGACAATAAATGTGCAGCAATGACAAGGCCGAAAGACACTAAACCTGCATGTTATGATGTTTTTTTTTTTCATTGAATGTAGGGCCGAAGTCAAGTCTTGGTTCACCATATAATTAACGAACTGTACTTTTCACCTTGACAGAATTCTGCTCGACACGACTAAGTAGAATAACTCAACAGTTTAGAAGAACTCAGCAACCATCATTATAACCGGAGCCATTAACCAAAAATTCGAAACGACTTTCTACATTGATCCAACCCCCAAGAAGTAACCAAGAAGAAAAGAAAAACACACGCACCACGAAACAAATTGACGCGAAAAGACTTATGAAACCAGGGAGAGTAGCACCAAAACACACAATATAACCCATTTACACATGTTAAGAATAACTCACGCCAAAACGCACACTTGGTACTACCCTAACCACCCCCCTCCTGGCTAACATAAACACCAATAAAAAACGCACACACACCAAGAATTATAATAAACACACAGATTGATGTACCTTGAATGAGAATCCCTTTTTTTTATAGATTCTTCAATAGGTATATGAGCTGACCTGAACCAGCTTTGGAAGAACAGGCAGCCATCGACAGTTCACCATCACCTATTCTCACTAAATCTTGTTTCAATTCCTTTTCAATGATGCAATTGGATACCTATACAAACTCTGCTGCGCATCAGATTCCTCCCAGAATAGGAGAATGACAATTCAGATCCGATCTTCTATGTAGCGTCTTGAAGTCAAAAAAACCTTTTCGAACTAAAGACTGCAGTTGTCATATGCCTTTGCATCCCATAAAAACGTCAAAACCCAAGAAACGAAAGTAAACACACACCACGAATCGAAATAACACGAATGAACTATGCAAAACCGGGGGAATAGCACCATATACACGATTGACCCATTAATCCACTAATGAAAAAAAAAAAAAAACACACACACCAAACGCACACCTGGTGCTATCCCAACCCACCCCTCCCGGAGTGCATATCACCAACAAAAACTCACGCACACCAAGCAATAGATAAGTACCCATTAGAAAGAGCGCAGAGAGTATCAGACATCGCCCAATACTCATTTATGCTGGAAGCGTTTTACTCCAGCTAGAAAAAAAACCTGCAATACCGCATCTCATAATGCACTTTCAATCTAAATTTCTGAGTATGTAGATACCGTCCCCAAACCAGTCTTGCATATTGGAGATCTCCTCTTTCGTTCTGTATTTTAACCATAAGTACGATATTTTAATTTATATTTTAAAGATACATGTAAACAAAAAGCTGAAGCCATGGCTCACCATTCTAAGCTCTTCAAGAGTTATTTATCCATCCTTACCAACATCAAATTTCTCAAAAGCCCAACTACGATAAATATTCTGTAAACAACAAATTAAAAAAAGTTAGAAGCGTGTTGGTCAGTATATGGTTATGAAAAACTAAGATATTAATACACTAACATGATTAAACCAAATGTCCCAAAAATTTTTAGCAGCCCATTTAAAAATCCAAATACCCAACTGACACGATTCGTTAAACCTGAACATTGATTGAACCAAGCTTATTTGCGTTGGTGTTCAATTATATATATGAAACCCCAAAACCCAACCCGGTTAACACCCTTAGAATCAACCCAATAAAAAGTTAATGTACAAGTATAAAAGAATAAATATCACCAAGGAACTTCTTGAATGCCAATATTAAAAACAAATTTCTTGAACCTGCGATGGGTTCAAATGCAAAAATTAAAAAGAACGTCTTGTATGTGATGAGCTTTTAATCATAAACTAAACTATCTTCGACTTAAGCATACCTCCAACAACTAACGCCTTCCGACTATAGATCACAACTGAGAACCTGCGATGGGTTCAAATACAAAAATTAAAAAGAAAGTCTTGTACGTAATGAGCTTTTAATGACAAACTAAACTATCTTCGACTTAAGCATAACTCCAACAACTAACGCCTTCAGACTATATAGATCACAACTGAGAAATTATAATTGTCATCAGCTTGGTGTCCTCATAATCGCAGACACGTTATTGATTAACAATTCGATTCTCAAATTCTTCTTGACCTTAGTTAACACAAATTGTACAGGCTTCATGAATAATGAAACCCATTTGTATATAAATGGGTCATTTGACCTGCTGAATGTAGAAACTAACCAAATTAACCCATTTATATATAAATTGGTCATGAGGAATCTTTAAATGCCAAGATTTTTTCTTTTTGACATAGAAAAACTGGTCGGTTGAGACTGTTAAGGGGCTAGATATAACACCACATCCTCAAAGACCCTTTCCAGCCCTAATCAAGAACCAACAAGCCAATAAACCATAAAAAGATTCAATTACGAAAAACATAAATACATATTCAAACACAATCACGTTTGATAAAACAAAACCACAACAAAGCTCCTCACAAACGTCAAAAATCAAACCGTAAAACACACAGTCTGGTACCTGCAACTACAAGCCCTAGTTCTTGCCCCGGTTGTATCCATTCTGGTTCTCACCTCTGTTGTATCCATTCTTGCAGATCTGACTCTAATAACAAAAAAAAAAAGAAAAAAAAAAACAAATCTGAAAGCATTACACAAAAAACAAACAAAAAACAAGAGAAACGGTTAAGGAAAAACGATACCAATAGGTCAAAACCAGTGGATCTGGCATTGGATTGAGAGAGATTCATCGATATGGTGTCATTGAGAAAGCCTAGATCTTGAATCGGCTAGAAAACCCTAGGATATTGAATCGCCTGGACTGGAGATGGGGGCAGATAAATGAGTGATGTTTTGTCATTGAAAACCCTAAATCAAAATGTACGTGTTTTTTTCCTTTGCATTAAGGGCTTGTACATGCTTTTAAGGCTTGTACATCTCTTAAAAGTGGCAAATGACCATTTCTGCCCTTCCTATATGCTTATTAATATAGTATAGATTAACAATTTAGGTCACAGATTATTTTCCCTTGGAATATAAGCTAGATATATTAATAATGCTAATTTTCGTATTTTTCCTCTGGTTTTTAAGTTATCAGAAAAAAATTATTATATTATTATTACAAAAATTACAATAATATAATTTCTATCTTTTTTCCTTTTTTTAAAAAAACAAAAATAATAAATGCGAATGGGAAAAGAAAGTGACATAAATTAGGAATCATTAAATATGTATTTTTTAAAACATTCATTCCCATATACTCTTCCTTTTGAAAACCTTTCTTATGTCATATGATACAAATCTCATTTCGAATTGCTCTGTTTTTATCCAGATTTGTTCTGTTTTTCTTTTAAGATTTTGAGTAAAAAATTTTCCGAACATCATTGGATGAAAAATGTTTGCAAAAATCATTTGAGTAAAAATTGTTTCAAACATCCTTCTCCACAAATCCACTTCCTAACCATTATCTTTCTCCAAAATTTCTGATTCACGCATCAGAGGTAATTTTCTTCTTTGTATTCTCTTTATTGTATTAATACTTTTAATATCTAAGTCATTGAATAAATATCACTCAACCTCTTCTCCTTTGTTTTTCTCGATTGTATTATCACTTCTCTATCTCAGGTAATCTTCTTCATAGTTGTGCTTCAATCTCTATGCTCTGCAATGTTTAGGTCCAATTTTTGTATTTTTTTTGTTTCAGTATTTCATGTATGTGTTATTTAGATTCAAATGAAAACAGGGTTGTTATTTCATTGGGCTTTTTTTATTTCTTCTTCTAACCTGTTGTCTACATCTTCTCCGGATTATATCTATTATGTATGCCACCCGGTTCCATCGTTCAGATATAAGGTAATATTTTTTGGGATTTTTTATCTGTTTAAAATTACTGATGTAGGTTTTCTTTGATTTTGATATTCTTATGGTTTGATTCCCTTTTCAAATTATTTTTCATATATTGGGGTGAAATCCAAAACCATAGCACTTATTATTTCTCTGTTTCGATTTCCGGTGCATCAAAGGTTGAAGACGATCTACAGGTTAGCCTTCCATTCTTCATGTTTCTTCTTCCGAACAATAATACTCATTATCATCGTCGTTCTGATTATATTATTTTTCTTTTCGATAAAAAAATTGATTGGCTTTTGTAATTTTCGTTATCAACCCTGTTAAATTAGAGATATATTGATTTTATTTACCACCATTTATACCATTGAAGATCTGCCACTATTTTTATATTTCTATGGTTGTGTAAACAAATTAAGGTTATTAAAAGAAATCGTGTTTGACAATAAGTGTGTTTTTAATTCTTATTGGTAAAAGATTAGTTTACCCAAATCACAATTTCACTAGCTTTTACATATGTATGTGTGTGTTCTTAATTCTTATTTATGAAATTTGAAATTTGGGTATGCGCTAAAGATGATGTACGGTGTTTTTGTATGTGTATGTGCTTGCTTGATTAATAACCTTAATTTGTTTAAATTAGTTACAAGTTAATATTCAAATATTAAGTACATGTATTTGAAATTATAGGTTTCAGTTACTTAATATATATTCGAATACACAATGTTCTATTTAACTGTTTAATTTCAAATTTGAACATATATGATTTTAATATTTAGATTTTGGTTAATATTTTAATGAAAATTTAAAAATTTGAATTTAAAATAATAATCGTAAAAGTATACTTAATAAAAACGTTTAATACATAATCTTAAATGATATAAATCTTTAAAAAAATTAATTTAGGTTAAATATGGTAAAGATTACATCTACTTTCCTAGTATACTTGAATTATAACAATTCATAATTTAAGTTAAAAAATATCAAATAAATTACAAGTTAAACTTTAAAAATATTCAAATATTAAAATTTTCTAATTAAGTATTTAATATCAAAGTTTAATACCTATAATTTTTATTTTTAAATTTTGGTTAATATTAAAAAAGTTTAGAATTTTGAATTTAAGATAAATATGGTAACATTTAGAATTAATTATACAGTTAATTCAAAATTTTAAATGATTTGAATACTTAAAAAAATCAAATTTGTTACTTTAAGTTGAAAATGTAAATTATTACACTTACTTATTATCTTTAAATTAGAGATTTACTAATATATTTAAAATTTAACAAATAATAGTTTTGTAATAATTTTCTTAAATAAGTTACAAGTTAAAATTCAAATTTTGATTACTAGAATTTGAATTGATAAATTTCAATTAAACTTTATAAATATACAAATATTAAAAGTTTTATTTAAGTATATAATTTCATGTATTAATAGCTATAATTTTAATTTTTAATTTTTTTAACATTATAAAAATTCTAAATTTTGGATTTTGGATAATAATTGTAACAAATAATCATACTATGACCATTAAAATAGAGATATTATAATTAGAGATTTCCTAATATATTTAAAATTTGACAAATAATAGTATTGATTATAAACTTCTCCAATTAGTTACAAGTTAAAATTCAAATTTTTCTTGCTAGAATTTGAATTGATAGACTGCAGTTAAAATTTATAACTATTCAAATATTAAATGTTTTATTTAATTTTATAATTTCATATTTCAATATTTATAATATAAATTTTAAAAATTTGTTAACATTATAAAAAATCTAAATTGTGAATTCTAGATAATAATGGTAACAATTAGACTTAATTATAGCATTTAATTAGAATTTTGAATGATTTGAATATTTTAAAAATTTTCAAACTTTTGAAGTTAAATTAATAATTGTAACAACAATCCTACTATTACCTTTAAAATAGAGATATACTAAGTAGATATTTCCTAATATATTAACAATTTAACAAATAATAGTTTTAGTTATAAATTTCTTAAATTATTTTGTTAACATTATAAAAATTCTAAATTTTGAATTCTAGATAATAATGGTAACAATTAGACTTAATTATAATATTTAATTCGAATTTTTAATGATTTGAATATTTTAAAAAATTTCAAACTTTTGAAGTTAAGTTAATAATTGTAACAAACAATCCTAGTGTTACCTTTAAAATAGAGATACACTAATTAGATATTTCCTAATATATTTAAAATTTAACAAATTAAATTAGTTACAAGTTAAAATTCAAATTTTGAATACAAGAATTTGAATTGATAGATTTCTGTTGAACTTTATAAATATTCAAATAATAAATGTTCTATTTAAGTATATAATTTCATATTTTAATATCAATAATGGTAACAATTAGACTTAATTATAACATTTAATTCAAATTTTGAATTATCTGACTCAAACGGTTTCTTAATTTTAACATTTTATCATAAATATTTTTCACTACTATTTATTTTTTACTATATAATACTCCTCAAATACCATCTGATAACAAGATTCCAGTGAAGTTCCAAAGGCGTCAATTCCCAATATCTGTATGTTTCGCAATGACCATCAATAAAAGCCAAGGACAGTCTCTATCGAAAGTTGGATTGTATTTAAAAGACCTCGTATTCTCACATGGCCAACTTTTATGTCGCATTGTGAAGAGTTAAAAGCAGGGCAAATTACTTATACTAGATAGTGATAGGAATGTCAAAACTAAAACAAAAAATGTGGTGTATAAGGAAATATTGAGTGATATTTGAATAACATGTGTATTCCTTACTTTTAAATTTTAATAAAATATTTCTACTATATTTTTTATAAGTTTTACCGCTCCAAATAATTGTTAATTGTTGAACCGCGTGTACACGCGGGCAATCACCTAGTAATAATAATAGAAAGAAACTTAAGTTCATATCATAATTGAAACATTCATTACATTTCATTTAAATGCTCACATTCAATTTCAATGGCAATTATGAGTAATAACATTCTTTTAAATGCATGATGTGTGTATATTTACATACAACATTTTCATTTTTTTAAACATTCACTTTCATTCAACACCAGCTAAGTCCTCAAACCGACAACCGCCAAATCAAGTCAACATATACAACGGGCTTTTACGTCATTTATCCCACTCTAGATCCTTAAATTTCGACCTATGCTTTAACAAAAAATAAGATGCACTTTTAATACAAGAAACAGTATTCCTAATCACTAGCGTTTTGTTGTTGAAAACTTTGTCGTTACGCGCTCGCCAAATACTCCAAATTGAAACCATAATAATACCATGCACTATTCGCTTTCCTCACATACCACCTTCATCTGATTTATACAATCCCATAAAATCTTTGAAATCAAAAGCAAATATATACCCAAGACCACACCATAGACCAATATGTTGCCAAACTTCATTCGCCACTCTACATCCGGTGAAAATATGATCGACTTTTTCCGACCCATACCCACACTCTGAGCAACCACCATCATGAATAACACATTACGTCTTTGCAATTCTTCTTTAAAACGTAACCGATTCAGATTCGCTCTCCATGGCGCGAAGTTACATTTCAATGGTACCCAGGAGACCCATTTAAACTCTCGGCCAGAAAGTGTACCTGCAGGGACATCTAACAGCTTCTGAATATTCTTGACAGAAGGTTGCTGATCGTTGTTCGAGTTCCAGACCCAACTGTCAGTCTGATCTGCATGGCTCAATCTTTCAATCAGCATTAATGTGACATCCGTCACCCTCGTCTTTCATCTAATTGACAATAATAGCCCTTCAAATATTTCCATTATAGTCCCTGTAAGTCTCGTCGTTTTAAAATTTAATTTTAGAGCGAACTAAAATTTTATCACTTATATTTATTATGGATCGGGTATAAGTTTTAATCAAACGCGTATGTTGAAACGTCATCCGGAATGGATAGTATAAAAAATATCAAGTTTTAAAAAAGTTAGAGTTTTAAAAAGTTAAATATAGTTAACTTGGTTAAGTTTTTATAAAGGAAAAAAAACTAACTAGATATAATAAAAACTAAGTTAAACATGGAGGGACCATTCTTGCCAACTGTTCAAACTTTAAAAAAAGCATATCTGCTCCTCCAGCCTTGTTCGTTTTTCCGGCCGATGCTTTCCGGCGACCGGAAATAATTCCGGCAAACACAAAAACATGGTTTTATGGCCTTTCAAACTCGTTTTAATGCACGTTACAGATTCTCCATCATTGTGTAACTGAAATCGAACATAATGGCTCGCAAATAACAAGTTTGAAGCGACTTTAATTCGCATTTTATAAGGTAACCGATCGGAAGTTTTAATGATCACAAATACGTTTCTTTTTTTTTTTGCACAATATTATAAATTGATTAAGCCATTCCATTTCTGCACTTAACCACATTACAAACCCACAAAAAAACATGTCAAAAACACATCCAAGAAAGCTCCAATCGGCCTCCTTATTCGCGGACCTGCATCCTTCGTGATCGACCTTTATACGCGATGTGAGTCTCTAATTTTTATGCCATTTTGATCCTCGTAGTGTTCTCTTTAAAAGCCCCTTATTATTGATGATTAATCTTGCTTGAATCTGGTTATTAGATTAAGGGTTAGGATTAGGGTTCTTAGAGTGATTTTGGGGAAGAAGATGGTTATGGATTAATAGTTAAATAAATTTAAGTTTCAAATAAATCAACAAAAAGGCTTGTAGACTGGTGGTTTGTGTGTCTGTTGGTCTCACAGAGGACCCAAGTTCAATCCCTGTGACCAGCGTTCTTTTTATTTCTTTTTATTTTCTTTCTTCTTTTACTTTATTTATTTATTCACACACACACACACACACACATATATATATATAGCGTAGGGATAATACGAGAACCAACTTTAATGTGAGAACCATGAGAACCAATGTGAACATGGGGCAATTTTGTAAATATGATGAAACTACCACCACATTAACTACATCGTTTTACTCATCCACCACTATACCAATCATAATCGCACATAATACCTTTGATTCTACAGTCATCAGGTAATCAACCAAACAAAGTTGGATGTAGGTCTACAGATCCCATACCATTTCACATGCCCGGTTTCTCTCGAGCTTATGATCGATCCAGTCATCGTGGTCATGGATAGCCACCGACAACACCACGTGTCCGCTCACTCGTCTTCCATTAACCGACCATACTCTCACCCCAAACTACACTCTCCATCCCGTCTGATCAAAAACTGGTGCGTTGCCAACAGATCGTACGGTGTAGAACAAATCCCTACACCTAAACAACCTGCTGATCCACCTTTTGTCCAATCTTTGCTTAAACAAGTCTCATCTGTTTCTAATTCATGGTTATCAAGACTCTCAGCGGTTCGACGACTCCGAACATTCGTTCATGACTCGGAGAAAAACGGTTGTTAATTTTGAGTCAAAAAGCGTGTCAGATTTTACTCGATGTGTTATTCTCTGAAACGAGTCGTAACTCATCTGAACTCATTCATCGAAGCAGAGTTGTTGTATATTCTTCTGTTATTCCATTTTCTAAAGAAGAGTGTGTTTTTATATCTTTTGGTCTTGATTCAGTTACGTATTTAATATTGTTGTTATCTCATTCATCGATTGATGTTCGAGTTAACACGGTCGCGTTGATTGAAATTGTAACTGCAGGAACGAGTTCATCAGATATACGAGCGGAAATTAGCTCTCTTGATGAGATATTTGATGGAGTGATCAGAATACTCGATTATCCGTTATCGTATCCTCGAGCGTTAAAAGTTAGAATCAAAGCGTTGTTCGCTTTATGTATCGTGAAACAACATCGTCATAAGGCGGTTGAGGCAGGAGCTGTTGAGGCGCTCATCGACAGGTATTGATTCATGTATTGTGTGTGTAATCTAGGATCATTTTCATTAGAATTTTGTTGTAGTGTTTCAAAAAGCAGGTTGAATTATATTTTATTATAAGTTGCAAATATGTGTATTCATTGCATTATGTACCATTAAGGTCATTTATATTGATGCACATGTGCATAATTTATATGGTAATGATAGAGTTAATGTTAATGCACATGTGCATTAAGATCTAATTCTTGTTATCATTACGGTCATTCATTCTAACACACATGTGCATATATTATGTGGTAATGAAAAAAGTAACGTTAATGCACATTGCATTAAGATTGAAATTTTGGTTTTGTTATGTGTTGTTTATTATTTGTAGTTAAAGAATGGGAAAAAAATCGAAGAAAGTAAGTTTTGTCTTAGAATCGAGGGAGAAAAGGTCAAAAAAGCTGCCAGATGGGATTGAAGATGATGACATAATCATTGGTTATGAAGTTAAAAAAGGTCGTTATTATTTATTTAAGCAATTTAGGTTTATATGCACTTGTGCATATATGTATATTTTCCATGTTAACCAATAAATGTTAACTATTAGTTGTTTAAACACATAAACAATGTGATAAATTTGAGAATTATACAATGTTCAGGTTGACGGATGAAAAAACAAGGAAGATGTTAGATAAGACATCAATGAGGTGTGAAGAGTGCTGTAAGAAGATAAGTAAAAGGAGAAGAAGATGAAAAGGGACAACTAAGCAATAGAAAGGGACATTGTTGGTGAACGTAAGGTTGTGAGATAATTAAAGTTTATAGGTAGGTGGTTAGTGGTAACATGTTCGGTTTGTAATATGGATATTTTTTTCTGTTATCATCTGTTTTATTGTGTTGATGGTTTGGCAAAAAGTACATGTGATTGTATAATAAAAACAGATTGGTACTAAAAAGTTTGTTATTTGAAGAATGATGCATGCACATATGTATATTGTGGGTGATTTTATATGGTGGTTGACAAGTTGATTATGTTTCTGATTGTTATTTTAGCGTATGTAAATTGTATAATAAGGAAATTGACATATGCACATGTGCATAATTATAATTAAACCCCCACCACCAAAACACCTAAACCCATCACCCCACCCCCTCCCACCATACCTAAAAACTAAGCCCTAAAGCTAAACCACCCAAAAAACCTAACTATATTAGTGAAATGCATATGTGCATGCAGTACACGTTTCTTATTTTATATTCTTATATAGAGTTGTTTTAAGTTTATTCATGTTTGTTGCCCTACTCATGTTTTATTTTGAATTTATGTTATAATATGCATCACTAAACACTTGACGATTTCGAGTGTATTTTATATCTCACTTTGCGTCTATTTAATGATCATTAAATAAAATTTGTGACCCCTTATATATCTGTATCGCGTCCATTTAATAATCATTTAATTATGGTAATTGACAATTGTTGGGCCTGCTGACCTGGAGAAGAACAAATGATTGGAAAGCCAAAATATACTACTCAATTGATCCTTAGCAATAAACAACATTTACAAGATACTTCCCCCAAAAGGTTGTTGACCCTAACATCTGCTGTACCCTAAGCAGTTAATGTCGGAAAATATCGGTTATCGGTCGAGGACCGATATTTGATATATCGGTTTTCGCAGTGAGATATCGGTGGGATATCGGTAATTTTATATCATGCAAAATCCATATATATATAGAGGTTTAACACTAACAATTAAATATAATCTCCTACAATTAACAAATTGACCTCTTGCAACATGCAAAACAATAACAATTGTAGCAAGTAGGAACTTATTAAGACTTTAAACACTAATATTTAACACTGACAATTAACAATTAAGACTTAAAACACTAACAATATCAATAATAAGCAAGACAAATAGAAGAACTAATAAGAAAGATACCGATATCGGGAATATCGGTGATATATCGGTCAAATATCGGTAAGATATCGGTCAAATATCGGTCAATATCACCGATAATATCGGTAGAAAATATCGGTCAAAATATCGGTATCAATATATCGGTTGATGACCGATAACCGATATATCGGACCGATATAGCGGATATATCGGTGATATTAACTGCTTAGGCTGTACCTTAACAACTGTTGGAACAACTGCTGCTGCAAAAGACTGTTGGATAACAACTGCTAGAGAGCAACTGCTGACAAAAGGTCTGACGAAGAACAATTGCTGATCAAAGTGCTGAAGACTAAAGGTCTGTTGGAGCCAACAACACTTAGGCTCTAATAGATGATACAAGACCATCAGAGTTTTCTCAACAGCAGTTTACCTTTCAGAGTTTTACAATGTAACAGTAGTTTGTATACAACAGATGTTTTATCTTTGTTATTCTGTTAGAGGTCGCTGTCTTAGGTGACGTCAGCTTAGATCATCAGTGGATTAGATTTTCCTATAAATAGAACAGTGCTTGTACTGTTCTATTCATCACTCGAAACATTCTCTCAGACAAACAATCACAGAGTGATCAGGCTGAGGAGGAGTACTTGTACTATTGATTGTAATCATTAGATTTATGAAAGCTTTCGATTGAAAAACATTTACTCTCTTGTTTTGATTAATAGTTTATTATTCCGCTGCACTTTCCAATTATAATTCACTTCGTTCATTACTTCTTTACTTAAACAATCAAAACAATCAAACTCAGATCCTAACAATTGGTATCAGAGCTTGGTCAATTAAATTCGATCTAACCAATCAATTTAATATAAACAGATCAGCTCACAATTATTGATATCGTTTGTTTGTCGGATTGAAAACAGAGTAATAGTTTATTTTCGTCAACCATTTTTAAACATACTTTGTTTTGAAACAATCAGAGAATGGCTTCAATCAATCATGATCCACACAACACTGGCACGAACAACAAGCCACCGATGCTTGTCATATCTGAATACAATATCTGGCAACGTCGGATGAGCCATGTTCTAGCTCAACAGAACATTGGGTGTTGGAAGTCGGTTATCTTCGGACCACATGTTCCGATGGTGCCGAGTACCGAAGATCCCAAGGTTCAAGAGCGTAAGAAACTTGAAAACTACTCTGACCAGGATTTTCAAAAGATTGAGTTAGATGCCAAGGCCTTCAGTATTGTGGCCATGGCTCTACCAAATGATATCTATGTTGGGCTGTTACACTGTAACAGTGCAAAGGAGTTGTGGGATGCACTGAAAGAACAATTTGGTGGGACTGAAGAGGTTATTGAAAAAAACCGTGAAATACTTAACCAACAATATGAAACATTCAGTCATGTTAAGGGAGAGTCATTAACTCAACAATTTGAGAGTTTAACTGTCTCATTAGTGAACTAAAACTGGTTGGTCTAACTTACCCATATTTAACTTTGAACCATAGGTTTTTTAGATCACTACCAGATAAATGGGACACTATTGCTATAGTTATGAGAAACTCAATTGGATTCAAGGACCTATCACTGACCCAGCTTCATGGTAAGCTCTTGACGTATGAGAGATAGCTTAATCAGAAAAATAAGCTCTAGGACTCTGGAAAAGTGTCTGATGACTATGTATTTGGTAATACAGCACTTTTGGGTCATGATGAGGTGCCTGGTAATAATAAGGATCAGAGTTATGATCATTTCATTGACATAACTTCAGGTTTTAACTCAGGTTTTAACTGTGATTCTTATTCACCAAACTATGCTTTTACAGCAAGTGGAGGTGATATCCAGGCATCTGATAACATATCCTTTGAGTATGATGACTTAAAATACTTTGACCCTGATGATTTGGAAGAAATGGACATCATGCACCAATTGGCCCTTCTCAGTGTAAGAACTAACAATTTTTACAAGAAAACTGGGAGAAGGTTTCCAGGGTTAACTGGCAGGTCAAAAGTGGGGTTGGATAAATCAAAGATTAAGTGATATAAATGTCATAGACTTGGTCATTTTTCTAGGGAATGTAGGAGTCAACATGGTACATCTATGATTACCTATCCAAATCAAAGGCCACAGACCAACACTTATCAAGTTTCCCATAATACCCCTGGACCAAATGTGCAAAACACTGCTCATTTTGCACAGTCTTCAAACACTGTTCCTGTCCAGTTTTTCCAAACCATTGTTCCTCAGATCCACTATGTGCAAACACCTGTTGCTCAGGCACAAATGCCACTGACTGCTGCTCCACCCTTTGCCCCTGCAGAGACAAGTCAACAGAGTTTCTTCACACAAGGCTTTTTTGATTGGAGCAATATACCAGAAGAGCTATCATATGAGAATTTTGCTCTTGTAGCCAAAGCTGAAAATGAACCAGAAAATTTTTGTTTCATGGCTATGGTTGAAGAGGTTGAATCTGAGGATGTGGTAATTGAATCTAATGTTGTGACTGATGATATTGTTGATGAAGTAATTGCAGATACAAAATCTGAAGAAGAGGTTGTGAATCTCTCAGATCCCTAGGGTGCATCTGATGATTGTGAGTGCAAGTGTGATTGTGCATTGATGGCTACTGCTAAGGTATCTCCTTAAATCCTTAAAGATTTGTGTTCAGACAAATGTGTAATAGCCTTTGCTAACATTAAAGAGATGAATGAAAACCTTAGGAAGAAAGTTTTAGATGATGAAGTTCAATTTGAAAAACTTTCTAAAGAGTTAAAATCAAAATTGACTAAAAAAGAATCTGAAATAAGCAGTCTAAAACATGAAGCAACTATAACCAAAGACCAGCCCCAAACTATGATAACTAAATATCATAGTTGTAAAAAGGAGCTTGAGGCCACCCAATTTGAATGTGAAAAATGGGTGGAATCATGCAAAGGTTTTGAGATGCTCCTCAACAAAGAAACCAAAAGTTATGTGAAGTTTGGTTTTGGTTTTGAAACCACTGCTCCAGCTTTTGGAAACACTGACAAAAGGGATCAAAAGTTAGTTGAGGTAGTACCAACTAATTTGAAGGGTGAAGAGATTAAAATCACTGAACCTAATGGCAAGAAAATTGTTCTTGAAAAACCAAAAGGTTCCTCATCATTCACTAAACTTGAAACTGTTTTCTTCTAAAAGCATATGATATCAACAAAGGAACAACTGTGTGTGATTCTAAGACCACATGCTCAATATGTGGTAAGAAGAATCACAAAACCAAAGAGTGCCTGTATCTCAAAAATTTTGATGTCAAAATACAAGAGTACAAGGCTAAAACTCTTGCAAATCAAGTGGTGAGTACTTCAAAAGGAAAACCCAAACAGACTTTTGCTCCAGTTCAAACATCTGTTACCAAAAATTTAGAAACATCTGCTTCCAGGGATGTTCAAGTAACAGATGCTCCACCCACCAACAAGTACCCAAGGGGATATGGACAACCACCTTGTCATAATCTGTCACATGTTTATGAAGAACCCAAAAGGCCTTCTAAACCAAGAGTGAACATAAATCCCTATGGATACTATCATCTGTCAGGAAGTGATCAAACATCTGTTGCACCAAGTGTTGACATCCAAGCACTAGCAAATGGTCAGCAACAGTTGTTGAACTTGATTCAAAAACTAGTTCAAACCACTGATCACCTTCCTAAGCTTGAGGCTGAAAAGTCTGTGGACCCATCCAAAGCCAACTTGGCTTTGAACACTCACCAAAACTGATCCATTACTGATGTGCAGGGAGCTTCTGCTTGCTTAGATAGCCTTTGGTATGTAGATAGTGGAGGCTCCAGGTACATGACAGGATGTAGAGCCCTTCTTCTGGACTTCTTAGCTCATGGAGGGGGTGATATATCCTTTGGTAATGATTCAAAAGGTATGGTGTTGGGTTCAGGGACTGTTCATGCTGGGAAACTCAAGTTTGAAAATGTCAATCTTATTGATAATCTTAAATTTAATCTTCTTAGTGTATCACAATTGAGTGACAAAGGTTATGGCTTATTCTTCACTAAGAAAACTTGTAAGATTATTGGGCCAGAAGTGGTGAAAAAGATTGACACCATCATTGCTGAGAGCAAAGCACAACTTGTTGCTCATAGAAGTGGCAATGTGTATGTAGTTGATACGTTGAAGGACAATCCTATGGTAAATGTCTGTCTGTTTTCTGCTGCCTCCACAAAAGAGACAGAATTGTGGCATAGGAAACTGGGTCACACCAACCTTCAACCTATCAACTCATTCTCCAAACAAAGCCTTGTCAAAGGCCTTCCATCAAAAGAATTTAAATGTGATGAGCATTGTGTTTCCTGCTTAAAAGGGAAACAATATAAAAGCTCTTCCAAATCCATTGAAGAGTCCAAAACAAGTCAATGTCTACAATTGTTGCACATGGACTTGTTTGGCCCAGTTAAAATCATGAGTCTAAGAAGAAAGAGATTTTGTCTTGTCATAGTTGATGATTTTTCTAGGTTTACATGGACTTACTTTTTACATTCTAAGGATGAGACTGCAGGTATCTTGAAGGACTTTGTCACCAAAGTTGAAAAACAATATGACTTGCCAGTAAAAGTCTTTAGGAGTGACAATGGGACAGAGTTTAAAAAATAAGGAGTTGGGTGATTTCTGTGTGTCAAAAGGGATTGTGAGGCAGTACAGCATCCCAAGAACACCAGAGCAAAATGGGGTGGTTGAGAGGAAAAATAGAACCCTCATTGAAGCTGCAAGAACAATGCTAGCAGATTCTAGTTTGCCAATGTCCTTTTGGGCAGAAGCTGTAAACACTGCTTGCTATGTTCAAAACAGAGTTTTAATCAACCCAAGACATCAAAAGACTGCTTATGAAATTTTGTTCAAAATCAAACCACTCATCTCATTTTTCAAAATCTTTGGCTGCCCATGTTTCATTTTAAATATTAAAGATTCCATCTCAAAATTTGCAGCCAAAGTAGATTGTGGATATTTTCTGGGATATTCTTCTACTGCCAAGGCCTATAAAGTGTTTAACACAAGGACCAGGACAATAGAAGAAACTCTGAATGTAAATTTCAATGAACTTTCATCCTTAAAAATCCCAGCAAATCCTGCTGAGTTGTTTGATTTAGAAAAATTCAAATTTGAAGATATTACTGTCAAAACTAACAGTGCAGGTATTCCACAATCTCCACAATAAGACTACAGAACAGATGTTGTGATTCCAAGTCACTATAAAGTCTATTCTGTATCAGGGGAAGCAGTTGTTCAAAACACCTGTCAAAACTCTGTCACAGCTAAGTCAGCCACTGTTGGCCAGTCTTACCCTCAAACCACTGCTTCACCAATAACATCCACTGCTCAATCATCTGTTGACAAAAGTCAAACATCTGTTGACAAAAGTCAGTCCAGTTTCACACCACTTGGAACCATTCCCCCACCTCCATTTCAAACATCTGTTGGCACTACAGAAGTGCAAACAGATGTTACATCAACAGAGTCACCAAACCTTTGTCCTTCACCTCAAAATGCCATCATACCATATCAGGGAGATCTAATCTACCTAAGAGCTCATCCACCAGATCAAATAATTAGCAACATAAGAGAGGGTGTGCTCACAAGAAGCCAATCCTCAAACATCTGTCTTTTTGCAGGCTTTCTATCTCTCACATAACCTGTCAAGTACCAAGAGGCACTAAAAGACAACAGTTGGATAGAAGCCATGCAGGAAGAGCTCCTTCAGTTTAAAAGACAACAAGTGTGGGAACTTGTACCACTGCCAAAGGATATTTGTCTAATTGGCACAAAGTGGGTCTTCAAAAACAAAACTGATGAAAGGGGTATAGTTGTCAAGAATAAAGCCAGGCTTATGGTTCAAGGCTTCAGACAAGAAGAGGGGATAGACTATGATGAAACCTTTGCTCCTGTAGCTAGGCTAGAAGCTATTAGACTCTTCCTAGCCTTTGCTGTCAACCACAACATCAAGTTGTATCAGATGGACATCAAATGTGCATTCCTATATGGCAAAATTCAGGAGGAAGTCTATGTATGTCAACCACCTGGTTTTGAAGACACATTCCATCCTGATTATGTATACAAGCTTAACAAAGCTTTGTATGGATTAAAACAAGCACCCAGGGCTTGGTATGAAACTCTTTCCACCTTTCTCTTATCCATTGGTTTCACAAGAGGTAAATATGATAAAACCTTATTTTTAAAATGGAGAGGGAAAGACTTAATGATTGTTCAAATATATGTGGATGACATCATTTTTGGATCCACATGTAACAAAATGTGTGAAGAGTTTAGGGAACTCATGACAGCAGAGTTTGAAATGAGTGCTATGGGTGAACTTCAGTGCTTCCTTGGTCTCCAAGTGAAGCAGCTGCAAAATGGCACATTCATTCATCAAAACAAATATGTGAAAAATTTGTTAACTAGATTTGAGATGAATGACTGTAAGCCATGTAGTACACCCATGAGCACAGTCAAGCTACTCACTATTGATGACAAGGATGAACTGGTTGACCAGACATATTACAGATGCATGATTGGGTCTTTATTGTACTTAACTGCATCTAGGCCAGACATTATGTTTGCCACTTGTGTTTGTGCAAGATCCCAGGCTTCACCCAGAAAGTCAAACCTTATTGTTGTGAAAAGGATATTCAGATACCTAAAAGGTGCTCCCACACTTGGTATCTGGTATCCTGCTAATGGAAACATTGAGCTTTCAGGTTATTCAGATAGCGATTTTGCTGGCTGCCACACCACAAGGAAGTCTACATCAGGAGGGTGCCAGTTTCTAGGGAATGCCTTAGTCTCATGGCAAAGCAAAAACCAAGCAGTTGTTTCAACTTCAACAGCTGAGGCTGAATACATTGCTGCTGGAAGCTGTACAGCCCAACTCATGTGGCTTCAAAATCAACTGCTGGATTTTGGGATAACTGCACTAAGGACTCCACTCATGTTGGACAGTCAAGCTGCTGAAAATATCATCAAAAATCCAGTATCTCATTCAACCACAAAGCACATAGACATCAAACATCACTTTGTCAGAGATAGCTATGAAAATGGTTTGATTTCTCTGCATCATGTTCCAACAGAGGATCAGTTGGCAGATGTGTTGACAAAAGCTTTAGACACATCTACCTTCACAAATCTGATTTCTAGAATTGGTATGCTAAACATGGACTAAACAAAAAAAATGTTTTAAATAAAAACATTAAAATGTTTCAAAAAAATCAAAATTCATCCTTAAAAATAGCATTTTGGTTGAAAAATCTGTTAAGGATAAAACAAGTACTTTTTCATCCATTCTATCCACTGTTAGTTGAAAAATCTGTTTCAAACATCTGATCAGATAAAACAACCACTGTTTGGTTAAAAAATCTGTTTCAAACCTCTGATCAGATAAAACAACTGTTTCATTATATATATATAGACTAAATTACAAGTTTTGTCCTTTAGGTTTATATCAGATTGCAAAGAATGTCCTTTAACTTTAAAATTGATTGGTTTTGTCCTTTATCTTTTAAAATCTTGCACGTTATGTCCTTTATGGCTAACTTGGTTAGTTTTCTCCGTTAAGTTTGGTCATGTGACATGCACGTGAGGGTATTTCAGTAAAAATCCTCTTATCTTCTTCCCCAATTTATAGATCATAAACCCTAACCCTAACACCCATTTCAATTAACCCAATTTATCAACATCTCTATCCATCTCTCTACCTCTCTCTCTCTCTCTCTCTCTCTCTCTCTCTCTCTCTCTCTCTCTCTCTGTACACAAGAAGCAGCCACTTCCCCAAATCATCCATCACATAACCCTTTAATTTCCCAGTATACTTTTAGTCCTCAACTTTAGGACCTTATGATCATAATGCAAATGTGTTTGAAAATGATGGTTTTAATAAAGATTCTGATGAAAAATGTGAACTTGAGAAAAGGGTTGGATTGATAATGGATTGATTCCCAGTATACTTTTATTACTCCTTTGACCTCCGGCGACAACCAACAATACCCAACAACAACCACCCACACCCGTCCTCCGATCGAAGCAGAGAGAGCTCGGGACAGAGGAGAAAGAGAAATGAGAAAGGAGGAGAGAGAGAGAGTTAAACGGAGGGGAGGAGGAGGACAAGCGGCGGCTGCTAGTGACAGAGGTAGCTGCTATGACGGCTCTCGATGAAGATGATGGTGGTCGGGGTGGTTACGGTGGAGGCTATGGTAGTGATGTGATCATATTATACAGAAAAAAAGAAACCCAGTCTGGATGAGCTAAAGTTTCATGTTCATACCAAACTTGGCATCTCCACGAAGACTTAGATTATGCACATAGCAAGAAATAAGGACATGCATATTTATCTGAAATCAAAAGCACACCTCGAAATAAAAAAATGGAGGAGCGATCAGGAGAGAGAGAGAGAGAGAGAGAGAGTTATTCTTCTGTAATTTTTTTTCTTTTAATACTTTTTTTGTATATTAGGGAAGAAGATAAGAGGGTGATTTTACTATTATGCCCTCACGTGCAGGTCACATGAACAAACTTAACAAAGAAAACTAACCAAGTTAGCCATAAAGGACATAACGTGCAAGATTTTAAAAGATAAAAGACAAAACCAATCAATTTTAAAGTTAAAGGACATTCTTTGCAATTTGGTATAAACCTAAAGGACAAAACTTGTAATTCAGTCATATATATATATATATATATATATATATATAATAAAATAAAAAAAACCAAGTGCTGTTAGCATCAGCACTTTGGTAAGACAACAGCTGTTTGCATCAGACCTTTGGCAACAGCTGTATGCCACCATATGATTGCCACGTCTGCTCTCAAAAGCAGAGTTTTGGCCACATCAGCGGTTTCACCAGAGCCTATAAAAACCCTGTTTTACCACAACAGTTGTTACACTGTCTCATTGTATTCAAAATACTGAAACCGCCTTCTTCAATCTCAAACCCTTACTCAAATTCCTCTCATCCTCACACTCGAAATCCATTACAATGGATCTTCAAGCCAAAGCCACTCACAATTATCTCCCATATCTGGTCAAAAAAGATGAAAACGTTCCATTCCATACCACCATTGACATCATCCTCAATTCCAAATACCTGACAATCCTAACCGCTGATGCTCCCATCTATCTCGATACCCTCCAAGAATTTTGGTTAAACGCTGAGATTCTTCTTCAAGACAAAAGGCCTACAACCATAATCTCAAAAATTGGAGAGACAAATGTCGCCATTACCCCCGAACTGATATCCACAACCTTCTCACTGAATGACCTGTAAGGTAACGACTCTTTCCCTAAGGCTGAACTTCACACAGAGTTTCAAGAAAGAGGCTATGATGCACAAATGACTGGGTCAACTCTGTTCAAAAAGTTTTTCCCACCAGTCATGAAATTTTTCTTTCATACCCTCCTTCTTTGTGTCTCTGCTAAGTCCACTTCCTTTAATGAAATCCCATTGAGGATTCAGTACTTGGGATATGCTATGTTGTCAGACTCTGACTTCAATTTATCCCAGGGCCTGTTTATGGACTTAGTATCAAATGTGAAGGCCATAAAGTCTGGGTCTAATAATGCTTTTCTGATTTACCCAAGAATTTTGAGTGTAATCCTTCAAAAGGTTTTACTAGAAAAAGATTTTAAAAAGGGTGAGTCTTTTAGTATGAAAAGTCTAACTAATGAAACTTTCACAAGAATGTTGGGTTCAACCACCCAAGAAAAAGTGTCAAAAGTGTCAAAAGTTTCTAAAACACAAACAAAGAGGACTAAGACAACAATTGTTGTCCAAACCTCTGTTGTTGAGCCCACTGCTCCTGGTGATCTTGGCACTACATCCAGTGCTGTGAAACCCACACCAGCTACCTCCAAAAGAAAGCGTCCATCCACAAAAACCACCACTAAACCCAAAAAGGGGCCTCTGGAAGATGAGATACCAGAGGAAAACCCTGTTGCAACACAAAAGCAACAAGAAACCACTGTTGTTACTTCCTCACAACATATGGATATATCTCAACCTGAGCAAACTCCTCATGAATCCTCACAAAAGGATCATGTTGTAAGCCAAAGGGAATCCCATCATGATACATATGAGTCACTTGACCATATGATCATCAGCCCTTCTCCCAGGACTACTTATCTTTTCACTCCTCAACCCTCACCATCACATGTCCTTCCAACAATGCAACCACTGTTTGAGGCTATTGATAAAACTCGGGACAATCCTAGTTCCTCTCCTTCACCCATCAATGAGAGAATACTTCAACAAGTGACTGGGACTGAGGAAAATCAATCATCTATCCAACAAACAGAGGAGTTTACACCCCTGGAGTTGAATGAAACTCTAGGTGAGTTTTCAAGTGAAGCAGCCACTACTGATGTAGAGACCATTGTCTCACAACAGGACAGTGGTTACATAGCTAAGACTTCCTTGAAGGCAACAACTTATGAGGCCACTATAGTGTCCCCAAAATCAGTTGGAAGTCCCCAGAACCAAGACAAAGGGGCATCTGGTTCTCATCCTTTGGACTCACCTCCTAGGACTGCACCAGATACAACTACCATTGGTAGGAACCCAGATGATCCTATTAACTTAGGTGATGGGATAAAATACCAAGAATTGATGGCCAGAGTACAATCCATAGAAACCTCTGTTGCTGATATCAAATCAGATATCAAGACAATATTGGGATCCTTGGCTACTCTTACCAAGAGTCAACCATCCACAGAAGATATTGCTAGTGAGGTATGGAAATCTGTTTCCCCCCATCATCATAGCTCACAAAAAACTAGCAGATCAGACTCATGAAACATACATGGCTCAAATCAGAACTATGGTGGATGCTAGGTACAAAGATGCCCAAGCTGACATTAAAGCCATTAAAGATCACTTGCTGAAGACCACTGGCTCTGCCCCTACCACAATTGTCAGAGATGAAGATGATGATGAATTCACTGCTAATGATGCCAAAAAGGGGGAGAGTGGCAGAGATAGATTGCCAAAGCTAGATCCCTTTGGTTGTCCACCCTCACAAAAGGGAAAATCAAAAGCTGCCAACAAACCAGGGTCTACCCAAGCAGCACCACAACAACAACCCAATGTTCAAACCTTTGCTGATGCTGAAACTGTCAAAACTAGCAAAGCAAAAGAAGTTGATACCTCTGCAAATGTTATTGCTGAAGAGACTGCTGAAGCTAAGCAGAAAAGGCTTGACACTTTGGAAGTCAAGGCAGAGGCTTTGGTGCAAAGAAAGAAAGAGCAACAACAAGAAGTTGCCTGCCAAACATGTCAGACAACCTCCATCTAAAACTGCTGCTGCTAAAACAACTGCCACCAAAACCACTGCTGCCACCAAAACCACTGATACCACCACAACATCTGAACCTACCACTACAACCACTAAACCAACCACTGAACCTACTACCACAACCACCAATACACCACCTACAACCACTCTACCACCTAAATCCCAAACATCTGCTGGTTCTACAAAAGTGCCAACAGATGTTAACACAACCACTGCTACAACACCACCATCGCCAAAAATCTTGTACAGAAGGAAGAGAAAATCTACCTTTGTGGTACAGGATGAAAACATACAAACATCACCACCTCCTACTTCAACCACCCAACCTACACCTATATCAGCCATTCCACTTTCATCATTCTTACCACACACTTCACAATTCACATCTCATAGACCACCACTACCATCCATCACATCATTGGCTGTTCAGTATCCTCTTGAACTTGATCTACTCAAGGGGGAAATGCAATCCTTCTACAATACTGAACAACCATCTGAAAGATCTTTCCCATCTCTTCCGAATTTTCCTGTTCCCCTAAACATAGACAAATATCTTAAATACAAGACTGAACAGGCAGATGCAATCATCAAAGAGAAATGTAAAGGGAAAGATGACAGGACTGTTCAGGGCATCCATTCAGCAGAGCTTAGAAAACTGAGAAGGATTGAAGATTTTGCTAAGACCCTGAGCAACTCCATGTCCACCATGCCACTCAGCAGTGATCTGGAAAGAGTGGTTAGGGAAGCTCTTCTTGACCAAATCTTATCAACCATGCCCTACAAAGAAAACAATAAACAGTTTGCAGGCTGGACTACTCATGCTCTTAGAGAAGAAATAATGAGAATAGAAGACATGACCAAGAATCCCCCAGTAAAGGTCTCTGACCCTGACTTTAGGAAAGGCAAAGACCCAGCCACAGCTTTGAAGTTCAAGAGAATGAGAGAAGAGATTGTGGCTGCAAAGTATGGGGAGATGAAGTCTGCTGCAAGGTGGGCTGAGCTAAGGCTGGTTGAGACTTACAAGAAGCTGGAAGAAAATAGAAAGAAAGACCCTACACTGCCCAGAAAACCTAATTACTCTGATGCACCAATGATGAAGAGACCTCAACAGGCCTTTACACTAGACAGCTTACTTGACACTTCTGACCTATCTGTTGCTGCCAGAAGACAGTTCAAGAAATAGAATTAAATGTCTGAAGAAGACCAGAAGAAGTTTGTTGATACTTTTGTAAAAGAGGGCCTCTTCAATCAAGTACCTGATCCCACATCTGAAGAACTAAAAAGACTCATTGGGAGACCTCCATCACCTAACTCATCAACAATAAATTTGCAGCCCAGCAGATCCTCTAATTCAAAAATTCTAAAATGGAAAGTCAATAAAGACAACCATGAATTGACTCTGCTCGGATCAGATGGAGAAGCTCAAAAGTTAAGTATGGATGATGCACATGGCCTATGTGCAGATGATCTCCAAACTTTACTGAACTTAGAGCTCGAAAGGGATGCAGAAGACTTTTTATCTTTAAGCTTTGAACTACAATTCAAAGGGCAGATAATAGAAAGTCTGATGAGAAATAAAGATCAAAATAAAGCTTAGTTTTGGCATCATCTGTTCTAGGGGGAGATTGTTGGGTCTGCTGACCTGGAGAAGAACAGATGATTGGAAAGCCAAAATATACTACTCAATTGATCCTTACCAATAAACAACATTTACAAGATACTTCCCCCAAAAGGCTGCTGACCCTAACATATGTTGTACCTTAACAACTGTTGGAACAACTGCTACTGCAAAAGACAGTTGGATAACAACTGCTAGAGAACAACTGCTGACCAAAGGTCTGACGAAGAACAACTGCTGATCAAAGTGCTGAAGACTAAAGGTCTGTTGGAGCCAACAGCACTTAGGCTCCAACAGATGATAGAAGACCATAAGAGTTTTCTCAACAGCAGTTTACCTTTCAGAGTTTTACAATGTAACAGTAGTTTGTATACAACAGATGTTTTATCTTTGTTATTCTGTTAGAGGTCGTTGTCTTAGGTGACGTCAGCTTAGATCATCAGTGGATTAGATTTTCCTATAAATAGAACAGTGCTTGTACTGTTCTATTCATCACTCGAAACATTCTCTCAGACAAACAATCACAGAGTGATCAGGCTGAGGGGGAGTACTTGTACTATTGATTGTAATCATTAGATTTATGAAAGCTTTCGATTGAAAAACATTTACTCTCTTGTTTTAATTAATAGTTTATTATTCCGCTGCACTTTCCAATTATAATTCACTTCGTTCATTACTTCTTTACTTAAACAATCAAAACAGTCAAACTCGGATTCTAACAACAATTCATTTAAAAGTGTGATTTAATAGTAAAATGCACATGTGCATACGGTATATTTCTGTATATATAACAGTGAATTGCACATGTGCATCAGGGATAACGTCATATCAGCATTTTTTTATTTTTTTTAATTGTTAATGCAAAATAATCATTTTGGTGTTTTTACTTTTTTAATTTTTTATTTATTTTGGTTATATAATTTTTTTATTTTTTTTATTTTTTGATGGAGGGGTTTTTGTAGACACCCTTAATATTCACAAAAATGTCATGTGTTCACACTGGTTCCTTGGTTCTCCCCTTAAATGGTGGTTCTCAAATGATCCAAATCCTATATATATATATATATATATATATATATATATATATATAGTATAAGGTTATATTGGAAACCCTTGCTATATGGTAAACTCTGGAAACTCTAACTTCCAGACTTTTTTTATATGAAAATTTTAGGGTATGTAATATACATGACTTTAAACATTTTGGGCCAAAAAAATGGAAAAAGCGCCGAGCCATTTTTTTTAAAAAAATAAAAAACCGTCTTCGGTAACAAATGGTTAACACGTGTTAGTTTCACTTAACATGTGTTAGTCAAAACTTTATTTAAAAAAAAAAAACTACTCGGCGCTTTTTTGATTTTTTTGGCTCAAAATTCTTAAAATCATGTATATTACATGCCCTATTTTTTTCAAAAATAAAAAAATTTGGGAAGTCAGAGTTTCCAGAGTTTACCATATAACAAGGGTTTCCACATTATCCTTTCCCTATATATATATATATATATATATATATATATATATATATATATATATATATATATATATATATATATATATATATATATATATATATATATATGTATATAGTTAGAGGATCTTGTAGGAATATTGTTTTGTGTGAGAAGTGTAACAAGGATTAAGAATTGACATGTAGGCATCATGTTTTTTTTATTTTGGAATGATGTATTGGGTTGTTTTGGCTTGAAAAACACTTAACACAACAATATACAAAAATTTAAAACACAATCCAATATATTATAGTCATTAAATTTAAATTACAGATAAAACACCCTATTAATTACTTAAAACACACTGCTTAAAACACCCTAGTAATTACTTAAAACACTCTGCTTAAAATACATTGTAAAATACATTGTTTTCGGTTATTAATTTGTTATGTTTGGTGTTTTTCTAAGCAAAACAATCCAAAACATCATGAATACACAAAAGAAATATGCATACATATCAATTTTTAATCCTTCCTACACTTCTCACACAAACCAATATTCCTACAGGAACCCTACCCTATATATATATATATATATATATATATATATATGATATGATCCAGATATTTTGAAAACTCCTCTGAGTTGCGAGAACTCGAGAACTCATGTAGACCAATAATAAAATGACACATATGCATACTATCATTTTAATAATAAAGGGCAACAAAGTCATTTATCACATCCCCTACCCCACCCACACCCACCCCACCCCACAGCTACCCCACACCCTTTTTGAAGTTACTGATTTTTAAAAAAAAAAATCATAATAACCTCCCATCACTTACTCTCTCTCACATACACCTACCTCCATCTCTCTCTCTCTCTCTCCCAGACGAACAGGAAACCATGGGGAAGTACGATGAACGGTGGTGGGTCGTAGGGGTGGAGGTGATTGTGGATCGATGATGGTGGAGGTGACAGGTGTAACACCCCAACCGATGGCAGAAACATCGAGGTGTCACGTAAGAATGATTGTTCAATAGCTCATGGTACTAAATGAAAGTTGAATAATATTTAACAATTTACAATTCATCTTACAAGAAGAGATTACAAAAATTGATTAATATAAACTAGGTCCAAAGCTCCTATGTGTTCCAAGACTTGTACAACTTCCAATAGCATATAAACCTGAAACATGTTAAGTTGGAAAGATGGGGGGTCAACTATAAATAGTTGGTGAGAATACATAGGTTTTTGAATATGATAGATAATAGTAGTTTGTACAACAATCATAGTTGTATAATATAATAGTATGAGTCCGACATGTAACAATGCGTCTTTTGTACAATCAAACCTTGTGTCGACTGAGACCTAACTCGCAAGTTAGTAAAAGGGTAACTGTTATCGATCATCCCTGAATTTATGCGGGGGGATGGGTTTGTCAGACCTATAGCGCTATAATCTAAACAGGCGGCTTGATCAATGTTAATGATTGTACTGTGTCTTTTTGTTACAGTCAAATGATAGAATGAGTAAATGATAGTGTAATTGAATCACAAGTTTCAACAATGTAAAAATGAGTAAATGATAGTGTATAAAATGTTTAAACATGTTTCACCCCAAAAATATAAAATAGAAAAAGGGGCTATGTAAACTCACCTTAGGTGCATAATGAGTTCGTGCGTTTTATTGAGCGTGCAAACACATAGTAATAATGCCTTGGAAAACTCGGAACTAGCTAGAGGAGATAATGATGGATGAAAACTTTAGTATATGGGAGATGGGATAATAATGTTTTTTTTATTGAATGGTATAAAGAGTTGAATGGTAGGCTATAGTATTTATAGTGTATAATTTGGAGTTGTAATTAGGGACTACTTTGACTAGGCTAGAATTTAGGAACAACTTTGACTTGACTAGAAGACCATATTTACTAACACTTTGACTTGACAAGGAGACCATATTTACTAACACTTTGACTCAATAATTACACATAATTCTTTGACTCAAGACTTTGACTCCAAGAATTATGTTGTCAAGACTTTGACTCTTGACTCAAGGCTTTGATATATATATATATATATATATATATTTACGTTGAAACGAATTTATATCTTCCTTGTTTGAGATTATAAATGGAATTGGAAAAATGATTAGCTTTAAATAAGAAATAAAAAAAATCATTAGTTTGATTTAGAAAATAAAAACACCGTCTTATAAAATGACGATTTTATAAATAGAATTAGGATAGGACATATGTCATGATTGAAGATTTTTTTTTAAGTACAATGATAAAAGGAACTTAGAAAAATAGAGTGCACGGATAAAGATAAGAATACTTAGAAATAAATTAGACTTTATATCATGGATCGGGAAATACTTTAATGCAAAATAAATGGGAAAATTCGTGAGGTTACAGTCTCCCCTACTTTTAGAAACTTCGTCCTGAAGTTATAAAAAAAACACCGGGTTGACAGTGATTGGGTAGAAATTAGGGAAACTGTGGTTTGGAAAATTTTTGTTAAGGCATGACATGAATTTATAGGTAACAGAATAAACTGTTTCGAATAATTTGGTAAGAGGTTTGATAGGTGTGGGTTTTAAGGGTTGGATTAGGTTCGTCTAAAATAGCAAGGAGAATAAGAATCTAGCAAAACACTAAACTTTAAGTTTTAGGAATCTTAAAAAGAAATGCATGAGTTAATTGACTATAGAAATACTAAACAGGTAACTAGAGTTTATAATTTGTTATCTACCAAAAACCTTGATAGAATTTCACACTACCTTAACGTACCTGTAAATTCATGATTACGTTCCGGACCGTAATCACCAATTTACCTTACATTAGGGTTTTGTGTCCTTCTATGACTCTAAACACACATGAAAGTAATGCAAAATAACCTTGTGATTGAATCGTATACAATGTATCCAAAAATGAGTCCAACTGTTGAGTAGGAAAAAGACTTCTACCAGTCAGTGAATAAGAAGCTCTACCGATTGTTGAGCAGGTGCGATAGCCTCTACCAGTCGTTGAGCAGGTTGTAGGGCCTCTACCGACTGTTGAGCAGGCATGATGACCTCTACCAATCGTTGAGTAAGTTATTTGGTACTCTACTAACTGTTGAGCAAGTACTTCATCATCTATCAGTTGTTTGATTAAGTGTACCAATTATTACACACATGAATTGCAAATTGATAATATGTACATGTAAGCAATCAAGTATCAAGTATAGCATGCGAGTTGTAATAGAGTTGCCCTAGACAGGGTTAATGACTCTAGGTGTGTCTATAGAAAATAGTTTATATTCCATGACTTCTAGTATCAAATGTTCAAATATGGTAGATAATCGAATCCTCATGTATAACTAAAGATTAAGTTTGATGCAACACACAATCAAGTTTCAATAGTTTGGTTATCATAGGGATCAAGTTCATGTTCAAGAAGGTAAAGAATATGAATTTAGTTCTTGAGAGGATGATGAATAATCTCGAAGCAGAATCAAGGTTGTGAAGATAGTTGATAAAGAGTTTATTTTATAGTAAAGAGATTATGTAGCAGTGTAAATTGTGGGGCTTGAATCAAAGGTAAGAATCAAGTGTATGAGAAAACATGATTGTGGTATATGCCAAATATTGTAAAAATTTCGAACTAGTTGAAAATAAGTAGGGGTCCATGGGGAGTTGGAGATTAAATTTTTTGTTCATGAGGATGGAAGGATTTAAAAATTGGTTTAGTACATAAAAAAAGTCGTTAAATAGTACAAACTAAATGAGCTTTGATTATAATATTCCCATTAGTTGGAGATTTTAAACATGACATTAGGTTTTGAAGATCAAGGTTCTATTAAGTGATTTTTAATAGATTAAAGCATTATATAGAAAATCGTTTGTTATGCTAATAAATAGACATTTGAATTTAGAAATTAAGTTTGAGGACATCTTTTGACAAAAACCTGTATTTATTTTTTTCCGTAGTTTATAGATGATAAAAATTTTGAAAAATATTTAGAAATCTTTAGTGTTGTACTAGGTGATGAAAATTTTGAAAATGTTGAAAAAGCTTTTTTTTTTTTTTTTTTTTGAACCCCTCGTCAAGATCAGGCTATGAGGTTAGGATCTGAGAATTTTGTTCCAGTTATGGAGAGCAAACATCCTGTAGGGACTAAAGTAGGGATAAAAAGTAGGATAGAGGTAGAGAATAGAAACAAGTAGAGTTGCAAGTAAAAGGAGCAAGTACTGGTTATAATCCTATGGTTATAAACTAGATTATTTTTCTAATAACCTAATTCCCTATAAGCATGGCTCTGATACCAATCTGTAACACCCCAACCGATGGCGGAAACATCGAGGTGTCACGTAAGAATGATTGTTCAATAGCTCATGGTACTAAATGAAAGTTGAATAATATTTAACAATTAACAATTCATCTTACAAGAAGAGATTACAAAAATTGATTAATACAAACTAGGTCCAAAGCTCCTATGTGTTCCAAGACTTGTACAACTTCCAATAGCATATAAACCTGAAACATGTTAAGTTGGAAAGATGGGGGGGGGGGGTCAACTATAAATAGTTGGTGAGAATACATAGGTTTTGAATATGATAGATAATAGTAGTTTGTACAACAATCATAGTTGTATAATATAATAGTATGAGTCCGACATGTAACAATGCGTCTTTTGTACAATCAAACCTTGTGTCGACTGAGACCTAACTCGCAAGTTAGTAAAAGTGTAACTGTTATCGATCATCCCTGAATTTATGCGGGGGGATGGGTTTGTCAGACCTATAGCGCTATAAGCTAAACAGGCGGCTTCATCAATGTTAATGATTGTACTGTGTCTTTTTGTTACAGTCAAATGATAGAATGAGTAAATGATAGTGTAATTGAATCACAAGTTTCAACAATGTAAAAATGAGTAAATGATAGTGTATAAAATGTTTAAACATGTTTCACCCCAAAAATATAAAATAGAAAAAGGGGCTATGTAAACTCACCTTAGGTGCATAATGAGTTCGTGCGTTTTATTGAGCGTGCAAACACTTAGTAATAATGCCTTGGAAAACTCGGAACCAGCTAGAGGAGATAATGATGGATGAAAACTTTAGTATATGGGACATGGGATAATAATGTTTTTTTTTATTGAATGGTATAAAGAGTTGAATGGTAGGCTATAATATTTATAGTGTATAATTTGGAGTTGTAATTAGGGACTACTTTGACTAGGCTAGAATTTAGGAACAACTTTGACTTGACTAGAAGACCATATTTACTAACACTTTGACTTGACTATGAGACCATATTTACTAACACTTTGACTCAATAATTACACATAATTCTTTGACTCAAGACTTTGACTCCAAGAATTATGTTGTCAAGACTTTGACTCTTGATTCAAGGCTTTGATATATATATATATATATATATATATATATATATATATATATATATATATATATATATATATATATTGAAACGAATTTATATCTTCCATGTTTGAGATTATAAATGTAATTGGAAAAATGATTAGCTTTAAATAAGAAATAAAAAAAATCATTAGTTTGAATTAGAAAATAAAAACACCGTCTTATAAAATGACGATTTTATAAATAGAATTAGGATAGGACATATGTCATGATTGAAGATTTTTTTTTTAAATAGAATGACTATCTCCCAGGTTTTGATGTTGGCGGTTTTTCCAACAAGGACACAGCCCCCCCAAAGCCTCAGAAAACTTTGGCGAATGCCCTTTTTGGCAAAATTGCACAGAGTCTGGGTGAAGCTTTTGATCTGTCCCACCGCCAAAAGGCAGTTATTGAATGCCTGCAAAGCCCACATGCCCAAGATTTCTTGAATGTTATCCCAATTGAAGGTTTGGGCCAAACCATGTCTAGGGTTGAATACAGGGCAATTCTTAAATACCGCTTGGTGATCCCCATGTATCATGAAGATGAAGTATGTACGATTTGCCGTAAGGCATGCTTGGACAAATACGGGGAACACGCGGTCCACTGTAAGGAGCTGCCTGGTTTCAAATATAGGCATGACTGGGTCCGGGATGTTCTTTGGGACATCTTAAGAAGGGCTGGGATCTCAGCTAAGAAGGAGGCTCCAGTGAATTTCCTCTCGGACCCCGCAGAAGGGAGATCCACCCTACGTCTAGCAGACCTGCTTATCTTTGGGTGGGTCGGGGGGAAACACGTTTGTGTCGACCTAACAGGTGTATCTCCCCTGGTTGGTTTGAGGGATAATGGTTTTGTAGTCGGGCAAGCGGTGCAGAAAGCAGAGGCGAAGAAAGTTGAGAAGCATGCTAAAGCTTGTGAAGAGAACCAGCACGTTTTCATACCCCTAGCTTTTGATACCTTCGGCTCCTTGGCGCCGAAAGCCATATGTTTCCTGTCCAGAGTCCAACATGTCATTCATAGCAGTATCTCGACTCCGAAAGGGCAGGGGTTCGTTTTTAGTAGGCTAGGGTTTGCCGTCCAGAAAGGGGTGGCGGCGCAGCTTGTTGCCCGCCTGCCCGCTATCTTGATGTAATTTTTCGCGATTATGTTTTAATAAGGTTAATTATTATTAAATTGGACCAAAGTACAATGATAAAAGGAACTTAGAAAAATAGAGTGCACGGATAAAGATAAGAATACTTAGAAATAAATTAGACTTTATATCATGGATCGGGAAATACTTTAATGCAAAATGAATGGGAAAATTCGTGAGGTTACAACAGGGGGGACGATGAACAGACGGGTGAACAGGTTACAACAAACCTGTTCGATGGTGGTGGTTCATGGAGGTGATGGTGGGTTTCGTTGGTCGTTTTCTAATGGGGGTTTTTGATTGTGCCTGGTGGTGAAGTTTCGTGTGGTGGTGAAGATTCGAGGCCAGATCTGGCCAGATTTGAAACAAGGGGTGTCTTTGGAGGTGAAGCAGATCTGAAACATGGGGCGGAGGACGGTGATGGGACGGTGGGACAATGTTTTCGTGGTGGTTCGATGGTGGTTTTGTTAGGGTTGGTTCGAATGGGTGGTTGAGGGGTGGTCCGATGATGGAGATGATGATGGTGGTCCGGCTGATGACGGTGGTCCAGGCTCTGTTGCAAAACAAGGCCGAGTTGACCGATTACTCCCTGAGTACTCGCTCCAGGGTAGGTCGTCGAGTATAGCCGAGTTGGCCGATTACTCCGAGTACTCCCCGCATAGGCCGACTTGGCCTCCGAGTATTCCCCCGATTAGTCCGAGTACTCGCTCCAGGGTAGGTCGCCAAGTACAAGGCCAAACCGAGTTTTACAACACTGGGTCCAGGTATTTTTTTCATTATTATTATTATTATTATTATTATTATTATTATTATTATTATTATTATTGTGTGTCATGGATGTTGTTTTGGTTTTGGATTTTACATTACAAGAATGATTGTCACAGTGTATATTAATTTTTTTTCATGGATTTTTTTTTTTGTTTGAAAGATGATGAATGGAAGAAGGAGATGAGGTTGAAGATGATGGGTTTTTTTTTTTTTTTTTTTTTTTGTGTATAAGGTAAAATAAATAATGGTGTAAAACCTTTGAGTTATGTGTAGTATGGGTGTGTAGCATGAATTTATAGATGTTTTGGTAGTTTACAGTGGTGTAATTTGAATGTATAGATGTTTTTGTTGATGTTGTGGGGCATTTTGCAGTGGTGTAATTCGAATGTATAGATGTTTTTGTTGGTAGATGTTTTTTTGTTGGTTTTTACACTGGTGTAAAATAATTACACCCTTGTAAATCATGGTAGATTTACACTCTAATTCGAATGTATAGATGTTTTTGTTGGTACATTTTTTTTGTTGGTTTTTACACTGGTGTAAAATAATTACACCCTTGTAAATCATGGTAGATTTACACTAGTGTAAATAATTACACCAGTGTAAATCATCCTCATCATATTTATCTGATTATTTGTTTTAAAAAATTAAAGGATTTAAAAAAAATAATATATAGTAATTTCTTTTGATATTTTGAATAATTAAATAAAAAATTAGTATAATATTATATTAATTATTTATCTTTCCATGGTGTTTTTACCAAAACACCCTTTAATATACTTTATTGAAATAAAATATTCATAATACAAATTAAATAGCATGTGATGACAAAACACCTCAAGATTTAATCTCAACCATTGGATTGAGAAGATCAATGGTCCACAAGAGTTCCTATGGTTCTCACAACTCATAAGGGTTTTCAAAGTATCCTAACCCTATATATATATATATATATATATATATATATATATATAAAACATTTTCCAACTTACTATATGTATTAAAACTAGGAATGCTCACCAACATTTCATATGTTGACAAAACTTATTTTGTACATGTTTCAGGTGCAGTTTGATCTTAGTTCCATAGCATTGGATTTTAGTGCTTGCTTTTAATAATTTATTTCAAATTTCATGTTTTGTTCAGACTTATGTATTTTTCCCATTTCATCCATGTAAGACAATTTAAATTATTCAATAATATATTTACATTTTAGTACCATGTGCTTTTGAACAATCGTCACTACGTGACACCTCGATGATTCCGCCATCGGTTGGGGTATATATATGGCAAGGTGTAAGGCCCATAAATTGGATAGTTTTACGCTTATCTTTATTTTATACGTTTAAATTTATTGGGCTTAGATTAGGACTTGGGCTTGGGTCAGGCCATTTGGGCCAATGAGTTAGAGGGCTCCTATATATTGTATTGTATAGTTCATTGGCAGGTGGACCTCTCACTTGTAATCATGTAGCCCTTTGTGCGAACCTTGTACCAGACGAGTTCTCTCGTGTGCAAGGTTCCTAGAGATTGTACCAGACGTTCCTAGAGAACGTGTGCAATCTTCTTAGAGATCGTACCAGACGGTTCTTTGTAACCGTGTGCGATCGAAGCAACGGCACAATGTTTTTATTAATATATTTTCTTCTTTTGTTCTTACATTCAATCTTGTTTTCCGCACTCGATTGGGTGTGTTTGATACCCTGGAGAGGATTCTGGACTTACAATTGGTATCAGAGCCTAAGTAGTCTTCTTAAGGCTCGGTTCGGTATCAACACGAAGATCGAAAAGAAGAATAAGCATATTTTCGGGGGATGTATGTTCATCAAAAGAGATGTTCTCTGGTTCATAAGGTTCGTGTTTTTTTATTTTTTTAATGAATCGTGGTTGGTGATTGATAATAGCCGAGATTAAGGAATGATGGTTATGGCCGAGATGGAAGTTTATGGTTGGTGTTTGTTGGGCGAGTTCGAAAATGTTCATCTTTACCTTCATGTTCTTGAAGATTGATTATTATTTGGATATTCAATTTTAAGATAAATGTTTTTTGTTAGTTGATCTTTGTTTGAATTATGGAGTTGTTTTCGGATTGTAGGGATGTGCATGAAATTTAATTTGAAATTGGATTGAAAAAAAAAAGGATTGATTGGCCTACCATAATTATCCCACAATTTTATGGAAAGTTAGTTAATGGGGATTGAAGAAAATTAAATGGAAAGAATGGGGGAGAATTATTCCTTGGCTCAAAGGCAAGCAGAATTGTTTCAAATTTTAAAACTCTTGGGCCATGTCTCATTAGTGATAAATTTTCGGTTTAGGCTATGAATTTTATTTGATGAGTATGGTATTTGTTCTGGGCCATGGATGGTTTGCGTGGGCTGTCCAGAAGCTCCACGAGTGGATTAAGTGATTTGGACTTAAAAACTCCATCTGTTGGGCTAAGGAAACTGCAAGGTTGAATGGTTTGACTTTTAAAAGTTTGGTACGTTTATTAAGATTTGCTACATGTTAGGGATTGAGTTGTTTTTTTTTTAAAAAAAAAAACCATATCTGGGCGCCAAATTTTAATCCAGAACAGAAAATGCCGACCCAATTTTTTTCTTTGGATTTTCATCGTGGGCCTTAGTGAGTTTGGGCTCCCTAATTTTGTGAGTACATTCGGGTTTGGGTTTACCGGGTGTTACTCTTGTGGAATTACGATGACATGGGATCATGTCCTACGAGTTTGGGTCGTGGGTGAGTTTAAGGATTTGGATGAGGGGTGGTACTCGACTGTTTCTGGACTGCAGATGTGGGCTCTTGTTTCTTTGTTTTATTTTGGACAAGATGGTTTATAGAGAGTGAGCTTGGTCACTACTAGACCACTTAAAAAGAAGACCCAAGATTGAAGATAATCAGCTGAAGATTTCTACTAAGCCGTAATAAAGATAGCATAAAACTAGGGGGATATTGTAAGGCCCATAAATTGGATAGTTTTACGCTTATCTTTATTTTATACGTTTAAATTTATTGGGCTTAGATTAGGACTTGGGCTTGGGTCAGGCCATGTGGGCCAATGAGTTAGAGGGCTCCTATATATTGTATTGTATAGTTCATTGGCAGGTGGACCTCTCACTTGTAATCATGTAGCCCTTTGTGCGAACCTTGTACCAGACGAGTTCTCTCGTGTGCAAGGTTCCTAGAGATTGTACCAGACGTTCCTAGAGAACGTGTGCAATCTTCTTAGAGATCGTACCAGACGGTTCTTTGTAACCGTGTGCGATCGAAGCAACGGCACAATGTTTTTATTAATATATTTTCTTCTTTTGTTCTTACATTCAATCTTGTTTTCCGCACTCGATTGGGTGTGTTTGATACCCTGGAGAGGATTCTAGACTTACACAAGGATTTATAGAAAACCTCAAAAATTTGAGGAAACTCTAGAAAACCCCTAGAAAAACTTACTTCTCGAGCTTTTTTTGTTTGAAAATTTTAGGGCATGTAATATATATGTTTTTAAGAGTTTTGAGCCAAAACAATCAAAAAAGCGCCAATCGCTTTTTTTTTAAAGATAAATAAGTTTTGCATCATAACATATATATATACATATAGGGCAAGGATTTATGCTAACATATGTTACGATGCAAAACTTATTTATTTTTTCTAAAAATACCGAACGACACATTCTTTATTTTTTTGGCTCAAAACTCTTAAAAACATGTATATTACATGCCCTAAAATTTTCAAATAAAAAAAAAACTCTGGAAGTACGGTTTTCTAGGGTTTACTAAAAAAATGTGGGGTTTCTACCGATAGGCATATATATATATATATATATATATATATATATATATATATATATATATATATATGGGAGGGTTATTTTGAGAACGCTAAATATTGTGAGAACCGTGAGAACAAGTAAAAAAAATCAATCAAGATCAATTTTTGTAATACAAACCTCATTATAATCAAAATACAACATTAATAAATGAATTTTCTTTCCAAATAATTCATCATTTCTTGCAAAAACACTTTCAAATTAACTTTTTACACATGTGTAAATGAAACAGTTTATACATATATAAACAGTAGATTTACACATGTGTAAAAACAATTTATTTTCGTATACGTTTGAATTTTTACGCGTAAATTGTGTTTTTGAGATTGTATTTTAGTAATAAAGATAAATGTAAAAAGAAATTTTGAATTTGAATGGTTTTAGATGCCGTTCTCACGGTTCGCACGAAATATAGGTGTTCTCAAATTAACTTTCCCCTATATATATATATATATATATATATATTAGTGTAGATTTTGATAGTTATATAGTTTTACATGCGTTTACATATTCATTTTGTCACATTCACTATTCTAATTATATAGAAATGCTTATTTCGTCACATTATATAAGTTGTCATATTTATCTATACTTCTATATAATGCATCCTAGATGGGCATAAATGTAATTTCACCATCATTTTAAGATGACATCCCAAGAGCCTCAAGTGTAATCTCTAAACTTTTATCCTATTTTTTCCATTATTTATACCCTTGTGTACCACCTTTGATACCAATTGTACAAAATAATAATGCAAGTAATTACACTCAATGTTTGTGTAACCTTATCATTAATTAAAAACCATTCATTATGAAGGAATTAATATATTGAATATGGAATTAAGAAACCATTCATCCAGACCTTTCATTGCAATTTTTACTCCATTATAACCCAACCATCCTTTACTTGTGGTTCACTTTCATCCATTCATCACAAGAAGCAGGTACATATCGGTTCACAGAGATATATATGGTGAATTATTCACTTGATATGTTGATGAAGTTGTGCGATTGATTTATTTGGGTACAATTTATGTTTAATACTTAAAGAGTATATGTATGTGAAAGCATTGGTATTGTTATTTGATTGTTGTTGTGAGTCTTATGCTTCGCATTTATATATTCATTTTATAAATCATAAGAAAGATGATATCTAAAGAAAAAGTTATTTTTCCTAGGAGAGTAATTAAAAAGTTTAAGTGCAGAGGATAAAACTAAACATAGTTATTTGATGATGATGAGGGTATGCATTTTTTTAATTAGAAAACACTGCTTTTTAATTAGCAGGATAGGCTTTGCGATTTAAAAGGGGATAGCGGCACAGTTTGTTGCCCGCTTACCCACCATCTAAATGTAACTCGTTTTGTCTTGGTATGAAATAAAATCACATCAACTATAAAAAAAAATTCATCATTATTTTACAAATTACTATTCTGATATCATGTGAATTGCCCATGACTTTTCGGTCCACCTTTACGCTCTGTTCCAGAGTTTCATTAAAGGATGGAAGAGAAAAGATTGGGAAGGAAGTAGGGAAAAATGTGTTCCAGAGTTTTTTATGGGAAGGAAAGGGAGGGAATGAGAGGGATAATAAGAAGGATTTTAGTGTGATTTTCAATCTTTCCAATTTGGAAGGAATTGGAGAGAAAGGAAGAGGAGGGAGATCCTTTCTCTTCCACCCTTTAATGAAACTCGGGAACACAGTGTTAGAGGATATTGCTGAAGAGGATCTACGATTAGAAGAAGAAAATGGTGGCATTGGTGAAGCAGAAAAAGATCAAATGGCTGACTTCATTGTTGATGAACATGGAGAACCAACAAGGTGTGTCTTTCTTGCTTAATGACTTCTTAATTTTCTTTTGTTGATAGTTGAAACATAATGCACGAGAGCAATATGTTATATATATATATATATGTTAAAAAGTACAGTAAAAAAAATAAAAATAAAACATTTCGTTTGATATGGACATCTTAAATTTGAAACTCTTGTGATCATCATGTGATAGCTGGGCAGGGGATTATAGTCTTCTGAATCTTGCCATTTTGTGATAAATTTTGTAACTAACTTGCATCATTCTCGATTCAACTTTTTATTTACCTTAATTTTTTTTAAGTTTTTGCTGATAAGAGTACTGGTTTACTGTTGCATAATGGTTAGAAAATTGTGATCTTCAATATTGTTGCAATACAATTAAAATTCTCTAATCACTAGATCTTGCACATCCATATTATTCAAGACTTAAAAGTCATATAAAATTATTTGAGCAACAAAAATGCTAAACCATTCTGATAACTTTTCACTCCCAACAACATCTACACCAAAAGCAAACAAATTTTGTATTGTATTAAGCTCGCGCTTCGTTACGGGGTTTGCTATGTTTGGACATGATTGGAATATGTAAGTGAATAGAATTTTCATGTAACTATGAAGATCATACAAAAGTTCATACAACATCTACACCTACTTTCTACTAAAATTGTACGCCCTCTGATCATATATTGCACATTATCAGTATGTTTGTATAATGTACAACACCAACAACCTCATTGACCAAAAGCAACAGCCAAACACAATGCAGCCCCGCCGCAACGCGCGGGTTCCTGCTAGTTCTTTAAATATATATAATTTGACATTTCCGTACTCATATGGTTGATTGGTGTTTTATACTTTAGGCATATTATACATATGTATAAACTATACATTACATTTTATTTTTTTACTTTCTAAGTCAATATTTAATTCAAGACGACTTGATTTATTAATATGACTAGGTTTTTTGACGAACGCGCGTTGTGCGAGCGCACCAGGTTTTAGGTTAGCTTTTTCCGCCGCACACGAACAAAAGTCGGTAAAAGGATACACAATTAGGATTCAAGTGAAGGTTTTCCTTAAGGTTTTTAACATAAACGGTATTTACAATTAACACTAAATTCGGTAGCACCACCTTCCCTCACCACATCTATCGCAAACCAGCCACAACACTCCAATCTAACTCACCGTTGCACCTGGTGAAGCAACCATGTTCGGCCTATAGCCCGAGATATGTACATGAGTAACTTTCTTAGTAGAATCCTAAAAGAAAAATAAATATGTAACCGACAATTAATAAAATACGTAAATAAGGAGAAAGGAAATGTATGATTCATAATTGGGCATTACCCTTCAAATGAATGTGACCTACTTGGATATATCTAGCCCATGTTCCTTGATACCTCATTTAAATAATGAACACTTATATTATCAAAAGCTAGAATTATTTGTTGAAATTGAGTTCACTTAAACTTAGCCAGTGAACCAATGCAGTTGATTTTAAGCGACTTAAGCCGGCTAATCCACTTACCAATTCTACATTAATCATCCAAAGCATCAAAACACATTTGCTTCATGTACAAGAAGCATAGTCATAGGGGACCAAATATCATATATACATCCCTGCATGAAGTATTCAATTAAGAACTGGAATCTTGAAGCAAATTGTAATTTTTTAAATCAGTCTTAGGCCAACCTGCACACACTTTTCTCCCTTGCTCAACAAATATGGGAGAACCCCACCACTGAACGTGGGACATGAAGAACCAACACCAATGGATGATTGTGATCGGCTTGCCATATGTAGATAGCACAGTAGAAGAAATAAAGAAAATGTATAAACGTAAGTAAACGAGAGTGGTTTTTTTTTTTTTTGCGATTTTTGAATTCTTTTAAGCGTCTTTGAATTGGGTAATCAACCAATGTTGGAAAAATAGGTGAAAATGCTATTTTCACAATTTTAGAAAAATGATTTTTCCTAAGTTTTGGACAAAAATATATATTTGAAACTGAGGTTTATTTATATATTTCTTTGTGGGTTTATATTCTATGTTGTGAGAGCTCCGCAACGAACCAAACCGCGTCCAAAACGGAGCTAAGATAAATGAGATATCGATGCTCAAAAGTGGAGGAGTGAAACAACTAGTTGGGAATGTGAAATGGAAAGTGGCAAGGAGAACTTGTCCCACATTGGAAGGGAGATGAGTCTTGGACTTGTTTATAAGGAAGGACTTCCCATCCTAAGTGTTCCATAGAATCACACACTATGGAAGTCGCGAAGGGTGCGAACCCTTAACTCGCACTCGCACACCCGCGCGTGGCGTGGACGATGAGCCGCAATGTGGCGCTTTAATGGTGCACTTTCACCTATTTTTTGAGAATGTGTTTCCTATGTTAGGACAAACACATGGAACATCATCTATACCGTTTGAAGAGGTACCTTCAATTTCATCAACACCGGTTGACGATGATATTCATGATCAAAGACATAAACAACCTGAGATAGAAGAAGGTGAGCTTAGACGAAGCAAACGGGCAAGGGTTGAAAAATTCTTTGGTCCAGACTTCTTGAGCTATATGGTTGAGGGTGAGCCCAATACCTACCGCGAAGTGGTCACCTCTTCGGAAGGGCCTCAATGGAAAGAAGCAATTAAGAATGAAATAGATTCTATATTGAAAAATCATACTTGGGAGATAGTAGATCTTCCACCTGGTTGTAAACCACTTGGATATCGTTGGATATTCAAGAAGAAGATGAAAGCTGATGGAAGTATTGATAAATACAAGGCTAGGTTGGTAATCAAAGGATTTAGACAAAAGGAAGGTCTAGATTATTTTGATACTTACTCGCCTGTCACACGAATAACCTCGATTCGATTGGTTCTTGCTATAGCGGCTTTACGAAATTTGGAAGTTCACCAAATGGACGTAAAAAACGCATTTCTAAATGGCGATTTAGATGAAGAGATTTACATGGAGCAACCTGAAGGTTTCTCCGCCCCTGGACAAGAGGGCAAGGTAAGTAAACTCGCCAAGTCTTTGTATGGCTTGAAGCAAGCTCCAAAACAATGGCACCAAAAGTTTGATCATGTCATGTTTGACAATGGTTTCAAAATAAATGAGTGCGACAAATGTGTCTATTCGAAAGACACACCAGGAGGCTATGTTATTTTATGTCTTTATGTAGACGATATCCTTATCATCGGGAGTAATGACAAAATGATAAAATCTACTAAAGACATGTTAAAAGCGAGATTTGATATGAAAGACATGGGTATAGCGGACGTGATTCTTGGAGTCAAAATCGTTAGAACCCAAAACGGTCTTGTGCTAAATCAATCTCATTATGTGGATAAGATTCTTGACAAATTCAATTCAGCAGACATGAGTATAGCTCGAGGTCCAATTGATACGACCCACCATCTAAGTAAAAATAGAGGCGAGGGTGTTGCTCAACTAGAGTACTCAAGAATCATTGGCAGTCTAATGTATCTAATGACATGTACCAGACCCGACTTGGCTTACGCGGTAAGTAGGCTAAGTAGATATACTAGTAATCCAAGTGAGGAACATTGGAAAAGTATAAAGAGGGTGCTTAAATACATCAGATACACACGAGATTATGGACTGCATTATACCCGTCATCCAGCAGTGATCGAAGGATACACTGATGCAAACTGGATATCGGATATAAAAGATTCCAAATCTACAAGTGGTTACGTGTTTACACTTGGTGGTGCGGCTATATATTGGAAGTCGTCTAAACAGACGGTTATATCTAGATCCACGATGGAATCTGAATTTATCGCTTTAGATAAATCGGGAGAAGAAGCGGAGTGGCTACGTCAATTTGTGGAAAATATTCCAAGATGGCCAAAGCCATTGCCTGCTATTTGCACATATTGTGACAGCCAATCAGCAATTGGTAGAGCTAAAAGCTCAATGTACAATGGCAAATCAAGGAATATTCGACGTAGACATTTTACGGTACGACAACTGCTCAATACGGGTGTTATCACAATTGATTATATTAAATCAATAGATAAAATTGCGGACCCGTTAACGAAAGGCTTAAGCAATGAGCAAGTTTTTAAGTCGTCAAGAGGAATGGGACTAAAGCCCATGGAAAAAGGAAGTATGAGGGAAACCTAACCTAGTTGACTGGAGATCCCAAGATCTAGGTTCAATAGGACAACTTAATCATATGACCAAAAGGGAGTCACTGTGGGGGAGTACCCCAACACTAAATAAAGGGAGTTATATACTTCCTAGTCCATTCCAATCAGTGAGATTGAGGAGAAGGTTAAGCATATTTTCAGGTTAATGATTGAGCGTAATCAAGTAACCATGATGCTTTTAATGATTCGTTTGAATCACCTATGTTAGAGAGAAGTGTGGTCGCTTCGAATGGATATGTGGGGAGGCACATATCCTAGAGCTCTCGCAGAACCAGGACAGTGTTCCATGACCATAAAAGGACACGACAATGAGGAGTTGGCATAAGTAGGGAGAGTGTTGTGTGAAGTGTATTGTCGTTTACACAAACGGGGGTATGTTCAAAGACATCAAGTTCTATATATCGCTAGTAGGCTAAGTATGCTTCACAAAGGAAGGTTCAAAGGTTACGCCTACCTATCCTGCAATGCTTAACTGTCGACTTGTATCTTTGATACTTGTAAGAACGGGGCGATCTCCATTCATGTGGGGGATTGTTGGAAAAAATAGGTGAAAATGCTATTTTCACAATTTTGGGAAAGTGATTTTTTCTAAGTTTTGGACAAAAATATATATTTGAAAATGAGGTTTATTTATATATTTCTTTGTGGGTTTATGTTCTATGTTGTGAGAGCTCCGCAACGAACCAAACCGCGTCCAAAACGGAGCTAAGATGAATGAGATATCGATGCTCAAAAGTGGAGGAGTGAAACAACTAGTTGGGAATGTGAAATGGAAAGTGGCAAGGAGAACTTGTCCCACATTGGAAGGGAGATGAGTCTTGGACTTGTTTATAAGGATGGACTCCCCATCCTAAGTGTTCCATAGAATCACACACTATGGAAGTCGCGAAGGGTGCGAACCCTTAACTCGCGCTCGCACACGCGCGCGTGGCGTTCGCGATGAGGCGCAATGTGGCGCTTCGATGGTGCACTTTGCACTTCACACACTCGCATCACCATGAGCCGCTTGAGAGCCGTCTTAGTACTTTTGATGGTGCACAGGTGGTTCTGCAAGATAGGCGGACGGGGAGAACGGGATGGTCTGCTGACGCAGCACTAAGCGTGGCACTGGAAGTCAAAGACAAGTGGCGTCTTGTCCTGCATGGCGGCGGGTAGCAGACTCGTGACGTAGAACGGGAATACGTGGTGCATGACTTCGTGGCGCGTGCAAGCGTAACTCGTACCTGCGTGGCGGGTCAGACACCAATGTGCATCTGACGCGCACGCGAACTCCTAACGGTTCAGAGCTGCAGTGTAACTGACGAGTCAACAGTTTTGACTTAGAATTAAAGCAGTATTAAATGCCATTAAAGATGTTTAATGACATTTAATTTCTTTGACTTGTAACAACCCTTGGCTCCTATAAAAGCCAAGGTCTTGGCATTGCAGAAGACACACCAGAGACATTTTTCTCTATCACTTCTCCTCTAAAAATTCTCTTGCTTTTTCTACTCTGTTCTTCTGAAGATCAAGGTACAAGTTGGGTTTAGTGCTTACTCCGGCAGTACACACTGCTTCGGCTGTTGTACCTGGGAAACAAAACGAGTCTCCGGTAGGCTCGGAATTTGTTTTAAGGGCCCCGTGTCAAACACGATCCTCAGCTACAATAATTCTGTTTTCTCATCATCTTCTTGTATTTTCTTTTCTTTTCAGTTGTAATAGTATTTTATTTCCTTTGCTTATTGTATTGTAAAAATAATAAGAATTATTTATTTATTTTGCACGAACGGTTCCTACAATCTTAAAACAAAATTTTTAAAACACCGTTCGTGTATCACGAAAAACCATTCTTTAGTGATTCGAACAAGTTTTGATTCACTTTGAATTATGTTTTAAAAACAGTTCTTATTTTTTCTCTCTCTATTTTTTCAAGGTTCTTGATAAAATAGAGATAAATTCCTTTGTTCTTTTAATTTTCTACAAAAATCAATTGGTGACTCCTCAAAGTTGGACTTAGAGGAGAAATCTTTTGGTTTTCCTAGAAAAAACTACTGAACCATTTGGTGATTCCTCAAAGTTGGACTTAGAGGATAAATCTCTTGGCTTCTATAGAAAAGAAAACAAAGAAATCTTGCGATTTATTTTTTTTTTCTTTTCTTTCCATCTTCTTGATTGTACCATTAGACCCTACCTTAGGGTGGTCTCTATTTTATTCACTTTGGTGTTTTAAATAGTTTGCTAAATCAAATTAGAAGATTTTTGTTGACAATAACTAAGTTATTTCTTTATATAAAACAACGTTTTTATTATAAACTAGACTTTTGCCTGCGTTTACACGCAGTTCACCAACGTACAATTATTTTGAGCGGTAAGACGTAAAAAAATATAGTAGAAATATTTTATTAAAATTTAAAAGAAACCAAGACACATTTTATTCAAATATGAATTAAATATTTCTTTATACACCACATTTTTTGTTTTAGTCTTCACCTTCCCATCAGCATCAAGTATAAGTAACTTCACACATGCCATGCTTTTAACTCTTGACAATGCGACATAAAGCTGGCCATGTGGGAATACAGGGTCTCTTAAATACAATCCAACCTTCGATAAAGACTGTCCTTGGCTTTTTATTGATGGTCATTGCGAAACAGGAAGGATTTGTCTAAAATCACCACCCAAAACCATATTTTAATTTTATAAATAAGTTTAAATATGTTTAATTGAACCTAATTATAGCAACTTGATTATTTTAAGGAATACTAATAAATTTAATTTCAAAATATGATAGTATTTAAAATTTTAGACATAATAAAATTTTAATTTTATAAATGTATAGTAAATCGAATGTTATGATTTTTTAATTTTATGTAATTCAAAATTTTTAAAATTCAAAATTTTTATTATAATTAGTATAGATATGTATAATTGATACTAATTATAACAACTTGGTTATTTTATGGTAATCACTTAATTTGGTTTTATTAATATTTTGTAAATCATAAAGTTATAATTTTAATTTAATTATAATTTTTTCAAAAATTGTCTTATTAATATTATTGACTTTCTTAAAAAATGTTGTGATAAAAAATTTATAATAATAATGTTACATCATAAAAATATATTGCATCATTAAAAATTTTAACAAAGTAACAAAAAACAAACATAAAATGCAAACACACAAGTTATTTAAATGAAATCTGTCCAAAAAACCAACTCAAGCATGAAAGAAAGGAAATTGTCACAAAAACCAAACCAAAGCAGACGACAAATGTTTAAACAAATTGTTCATTGTTCCTATTTCTCAAGCTTAGGAACCAAAAGGGGGATATCAGGTGATTTCTTGGCAACTTTTGTTGTAGATTCACTTGCATCATCGTCAATCTCATACACTTTGTCCAAGCTACGCTTCACTTCCTCTTCATCACGTATAACACTAACTCTAGAAGATGACTCTGGAGTAGCGTTATCTCCAACAGAATCCTACAACATTAAATGAAATGTCAAAATTGTTAGAATAAACTACATAAAAAACTTAATTTGAATATATGATTAAATAAGTCACTGAACAACCTTTAAAGGCAATGCATTCTGTGTTGAAGATTCACCTAGATCGACGTTTTCAAAAACAGGTTGATCTTGCTGGAAAAAAAATAAACATGTAATACGTCAAAGGAAACGTTTATACTATAAACAAATAACGTTAATAAGAACAATAATAAACATGTAATAATGATTCATAAGAGTAATAATAAAGGAAGATTTCAATGATAATAATAACCTGAATGTCAAGGAACCTTTCTTCAAGATTCGCAACTATTGAAGAATCATTTGTAAGTTATTGGAACATTAATTTAGAAGAGATGATGGAAGCAGGAGTTCATTTTGGCCATGGTGTTTGCGTATACCATAACCATCAAGATGTTTATCAATGTTGAATTGTCCAATTTTAATCTTGAAAGCAAACTTTTTCTCTTCAAAGGCATCAAACTCAGCAGGAGTTTTTTTGTCTTCAACGAAAACCTACACAAAAAATGACATAAGTAAAATGAAGTATAATAAAATATATTGTTTAAGGCAGAAAAAAATAAATTACCTGTTTGGAGATTTTTGCAAACCAAAAACTGTTTAAATGAATTAACATCTTTTTCATCTTCATCATCAGGTAACATCAGAGTTGGCTCAACCTTGCGGTTACACGCCTCGCAACCTAGGTAATACCAATCGTCATAGGCATCCACACCCTTCACTGTACCAACAACAATGACTTGTTTGTTGACCTGCAAAAGAAAATAATATTAATGTCAACATTTAATAAAAAAAATTCTAAACAAACTGATTATTAGTGTATATATTAAAATACATATTTAGATAATCTTTTGAATGGAATGTAAACATTCATATTAGAGTATTATAAATCAAAACTGATGTACCTCCGTTATCAACGGAAGATCACGAATACTGCTGAAAGGTGTCCTGTTCAGAAATACATCTGCCAAATTCATGCTTCCATTAGATCCGAGGTATCGTTGAACAGAAGATGATTCAAGAGAGATCAACTTTTCAATATAAATGTAAATAAAAAAGAAATAAAAGATTTATATATTTTTAAACTAAATGACAATAAATACATAAAACAAATAACGACATAAGTATATTACCTTTTCTTAAAAGCCCGAATATCCTCAATGTCTTCATTAATAAAGAGTCGAGTGATATAGAAGCCATTTTGAACGCTCACATTGCCTTTAAAGATTAAAAAATACGTAACATGTAAAAACAATAAACAAAAGTAAAAATATATAGTGTATTAAAAAAACTTAATATATCACAAACCTTTATAATTGTTAAAACTACCAAATTGAACAATCAGGACAACATGAACTTCATCTTCATTTTGCTTGATGTACCCAAACATCTGCTCACTATACTCATCCCACAAAGAACAGCTGATTTTGATCCCTCTGCATATAAACATAATGTTGGTTAAAATGAAAGTATCTATTGTATAACAATTTATTGATCGTATAATATAAGCAAATATAGCATAAATCATTATCAAACAATAAAAGATGATTTGTAAAGATGAAGCACATACTCTAAATCCCTCAAAATAAGGGTCATCTTGTTTTTCAAACCGGCTTTTGTTTCGGTCGGTTCTGGTGGAGTCCATTCTTCAACATAGCCAATGAAATCGTAAAAAAAATTATTAATTTATACAAATAAATTATCAGAAAAGTTAAAGAGTAATACAAAAAATATTAAGTGTGATTAAACAAACCAATTCTTTGTTCCTGAGACAGGTTGCCACTCTTAATCGACTCAAAAGAAGAAAAATTAAAACCATACTGACTTCCTTCAAACCTGCTACATTTCGTAATGCTTGTTTCAAAAGTAAACGAAAGAATGTTGTTTTTATCAAAATGTTTAGTAGATTTGTTTTCAGCTAATTGAGAGTTATAGATATAGTAAGCTTCATTTTCACGTAAAAAATTTTCATGTTTCTTCATATATCTACTCCACACAATAGCTTGCATTTTGGAGCCCTGTTTAAAAATTAAAATGAAACAAAATAAATTAAATCAGAATTTTTATTAACAATAATATGTTAACAACATAAATGAAAAAATGAATACGTTAAATAGTAACCTGTTCATCCATCAGAACCATATCTAGACAAAGAGTTTCTCCCAGCATCTTTCGATTTGGTCGCTTCCAAATCCTAAGTACCTTAACTTTGATTGTATATTGAGTCATCCTCCAAGTGATGTCATTCAAAAAAGTTTTGTTGTTTGGATCCATAAACCTGCGTTTTAATAGGATGTAACTATTAAAACATTACATGCAAAAAAAATAATTGAATTAATATGTAAAATATGATAGACATACCTGATAGAGTTTTCCAAGAAATAGTTATACTAAACTTTACTTAACAAAATCTGTATTTATAATCTAAATTGCACGATTTATTTATGTTAAGCAATTAATAATATAAAAAAGGAAAATATAAAATGGAAATCAAAATTAATTTAGATTTAAATGTTGCTATAAATAAAAATTCGATTTTTTTTATTTAAATTATAGACGACTTTAAAATCTAAAGGTATAAAATGTAAAGATTTCAATCTACCTAAAATAAACGTAAACATATATAAAATTTCATTAACATGTTTCTATAATTAGGCTAAACGAATTTTTTTTAAATATATACGAATTTTAAATTATTATATGTATACAATCTAAAGGTTTAAATCTACCAAATAATAAGTTTATTGTTTGTTTATAAAATATAAAGGGTTCAAATTGTGTCAAACAATTATTTTTAGCGGTCTTAATTTGATTGTTTGTTACTATCTATTGACAGTTGTTAACGCTGAGAAAATAATTTTTATGTTTGTTACGATGTATTGGCAAAAAAAAAAAAAGTAAAACCGTGTTAAAAAATTATATTTGTTAAAGAAGTCAAGCATTTTTAATATCAACCAAACAATACAAATTAATGTTTAAAAAAGTTATTGAATGTTTTAATAGCAAATTTAAATGTTTCAAATTTACAAAAGAATTGTTTAATTGTTTGTTTTTAAAAACTTGAATGATTGGTTTTAAAATTTACAGGTTTAAATCTACCAAATTTACCTTGATTGTTTGTTAAATTTGGTTGATTTTTACTAATAAATGTATTTTGACTTTTGAAAACAATCTAAAACAATTACATTTAATAAAGAGTCAACAGTTGCCAAAATTAAAAAAAACGAATCTGTTTTGTATTTATAAAATGTAGGATTTTTTACATATTTCCCCTGCTAAAGCTCCTAATTACATATTTACCCAGCCCTAAAAATCAATTACATATCCCCCCTGGGAGGGGGAAATATGTAATTGACTTGCAACTTGTGTATGCCTTAGGAGGGGGAAATATGTAATTGACTTTTTAAGTTGGGTAAATATGTAATAAATGATCTTAGCAGGGGGAAATATGTAAATGACCCTAAAATGTAAACCGTTTAACTTTATAGTTTTTCAATTTACCAAAAATTGAGTCAAATTCAATCCTTCATTATTTAAAAAAAAAAAGTCAAACCTTCATTCTTTATTTCATAAGATTAAAGTGTTTCAATTTACCAAAAATTGAATATTGATTGTTTGGTAAATGTTTTTGATTAAGACATAAATTATTTACATAATTACATAAATTGCAATGAATAAAAAATTTATTATATTTTTACTAATAAAGTCAAACCATTTAATAACCGAAATTAACAAAGTAAGGTTTAAAAAATAAAATTTGTATAAAAAAATCCTTAGCAACAAATGTATATTACTTCCTAATCCACCAAATAACATTCAAAGATATAACTAATTGTGTAACATAATATGCAAAATATAGTGGTTTTTAGTAATAAACATAAGCCAAAATATTAGTAACTGTAAACACAACACACCTCAAAATTCACGAATTACTACATGAGTAGTAAACGTGCAAAAGTTTGTGACTACAAACCATTAAACATGTTCAAAAGTTACCAGCTAAAGTTTTCATCAAACCTAAACAACGTCAACAACTAAAGCACCTAATTACGTCAACAACCATCCATTATGTTCAAAACTTACCCACCAAAAATATTATCAGTATACCAAAAAACAACCACCAATAACCAAACTAATTCCCATTACCCTTAACAACATTAGAAAGCTTGAACACACCTAGATTCTGGAAAAACAGGAAATGCATTTCGTCACCGGGCTGGAGTTCCTTATCATGGGCAAAAGCCGACATACCTCTTATGTAGTAACGGGGATATCTTGACTCATCTTCAATCCCAACCGACACTCCCCAAGTAAAGCCCTCCTCATCACGAATGGTCAAAGCCCTCTTCCTGTTCAAACGGTTCTCCTTTGCCCAATCCCTGTTCATACGCTACACAAATAATAAAGAATGGAACGTCATAAACTCAAGCTGGTAATTGTATTATATGACTCATTCTCTATGTTAGAGTCATAGCATAGAGAATAAAGTGCACTAAAGTCTAAACTATAAAGTCTAAACTAAAATCTAAACTTAGCGAATGATGGCTAGTGAAATGATTCCATTTATTTCAATATTGTCTAACATGGTTATAATATTGTCTAACATGGTCTCTAAATTAGATCGGCTGCTATTCAGTTATAATATTGTCAACAGCCACTACTGTGCATATAAGTTACTTTTCATCTAAGTTCGTATCACTATGTGCAACTAATATGGATAAAATATAGTGTAAAAAATAAAGTCTAAAATAAAGTCTAAACATAGCGACTAATATACATTCAAAAAATCGCATGATCAATGCAGTAAATTGTCAACAGCCGTGTATGAATGAATTATGCTGATGTGGATTCCACTGGTTGTGAGTAAGATTGATTTTAAGTCTAAAAGTAGGGAATGCTATGCACACAAGTTATGTGCTATCTAAGTTTGTATCAGTTCACGCAACTAATATAGATACACTAAAGTATAAACAAATTAATAAACATTAGCGACTACCGGCACACCTACATCCTCGACATCTTCGGCACACCTACATCCTCGACATCTTCGGCACACCTACATCCTCGCATCTAATACAGATACACTGAAGTATAAACAAATTAATAAACATTGCGGAAATAATTGTACTTACAAAGTGCTTATCAACTTTGAAAACCACCGGCACACCTACATCCTCGACATCTTCGGACTCATCATCTTCCACCTCACAATCATCATCCATTAGATCCTCGTCATTGTCATCATCAGAAAGGACAATGACGTCTTCCTCATTATAATAATCATCATCATCCTCTTCACTGTCATCATCATCCTCCTCATTAACTTCAGCTTCCGAAACATGACCGGGAGGAAGAGTAAGCTTGTTTTTTTTAAAAAAACGACATATTGTAGGTGCTCTGTTAAATGAATAAAAAGTATTGTTATTAAAGTATAAAAAATTATAAAAAGTAAAAAATAACAAAAATTATATAAATATTTCAAAATCAATAAATAAAAACAGAGAAAACCTCATTAATGATTTCGAACACAATTAGATGATCAGCAGTAATTGAAAAAAGCTTCCTTAATCATTGGCCATCCTTGAGTCACATAAATAGTACCATCATCAACTGCTAGCTGTATCTGAAAGTGTGCAATTGAATGAGCAGTAACGTCAATTGGATCCAATGGAACTGTTCGGTTGAATAATCCATGAAGAACAAAACAACTGATATGCTGGAAAAAAGACAAACAATGTTAACACATTACAATGAGTTTGTGTATAAAAAATATTCTATAATGTAAGATTTAGTGGAGTTGTTATAAAAAACATACCAAATGTTTATCAGTTGTAAGTGGATCGCCAAATCTGCAGTAAAAGAAGCTACCAGGTGCACACACAGCATCCTGATGGAAAGAAATCATACTGAAAGACTTGAGATTTTTATCATACTTAAATATAAAGTTACACCCAGATGGGTACTTTAATTCAGTAATCATAGTTCTCCAACCATTGTAGAAGAACCATTTGCCTGCAATGTTTAACAGTTTAATGTCATAGACTTTATCATCCAAGGTTCGGATCTTGGTATTCCCAGAAGGATAACCATACTTGTCGATCCAAAAATCATAGTCACTTGGTAACCCCTGAGTACAAATAGCAAAAATTTATTAGGATATTATAAAATGAAAGTAGTATATACATTAAAACCATGATTCATATCTTACCAAACAAACACGGTTGTTATTTTCAGACTTAACCCAAAATCCGTAAACCATTGTAACACGGATGTGTATGCACCTGTACAAATCCACAAAACATAATAAATAATAAATATCCTAATGTTTAAATGACAAAAACACTTAACTAAAATCTTTATATCTAAAATTAATAAGACACTTGAAAGTAACAGAAAATATACTTTGATTAATTCATGTTCTTAAGTCCTTTTGACCCATTGACATCATTTGTTGTTAGCTACAATCTTTATATGTTAACTGTTATTAGTAGTATACAACCCCATTTCAATCCATTCGTAACTATATTAAACAATCAATTGATCCCTTAATCGAAAACTAAAACATAAAACACTAAATGGAAACCTGAAACACAAATCCATTAGTAGTTTTCTTAAAACATCAATTGAACACTAAATCGAAAACTAAAACATAAACCCTAAATACAAACCTAAAATATAAAGCCCAATCAATCTGAATAATAATAAATGAAAAATTAAGAAAAATCAGTAAAACCTTAAAACATCAATTGAACAAAAAAAATCCCTAAATCGATACCTAAATCATAAACCCCTAAATTGAAACCATAAAAAATCAAATAACCTTCCACACACAATACATCAATAATGAAACCCTAACACATAAATCGAAATAAATCAAACCTTAAAACATCAATTGAACCCTAAAACCTAAATCGAAACCTAAAACATAAATAAAAAAATCAAAACAATTAATAAAACTGAACAATAATACACGAAAACTAAAGAACAATCAAGATAAATAATTTAAATCAGACAAAAGAGATATTTCAGACATTAATCGACACAATGAAAGAGATGAAACCTTGGAGAGGAGATGTTTCTGAATGCTTGATCGTGGAATCGCCTCAAGATCGCCTGCTTAGGGTTTGATCTTTGCGGCGAGAATAATGAACGATTTGGGGATTAGGTTAAAAGATGTGTTTTATTTTAGGCTTATATATTTTTCTCAATTTTGATTTAAAAAATACGAAAATTTTATAAAAACCCACAAGGTGCCATGTGGCTTAATGAGAGGAAGAGAGAGAATTGAACTTGCAATGTGGGAATGCCAAGTGTCCAATATTGCTTTTAAATATTATATGTATAGATATTAACTTAGTTGGTTTCTAAATTTCAGAATGTCAACTTCGGAAAACACCACCGTTGTCGGAACACCTTTGCCTAACGTCACAGTGGGAGTGTCTACTGTGGCGAATCATGTTGAAAGACCCGAAAAATTTTCGGGTCTCCACTTCAAAAGGTGGCAACAGAAGATGTTCTTCTACTTGACCACCTTGAACCTTGCAAGGCTCTTAACAGAAACCGCTCCCCAACAAAAAGACGGGGAGAGCGATGCTCAATTTCAGAGCACACTAGATGCTTGGAAGCATTCGGATTACCTATGTCGTAACAATGTTCTAAACGGCCTCGTGGATTCGTTATATAATTTGTACTATCCTCTAAAGACTGCCAAAGAATTATGGGACTCTTTAGAGAAAAAGTACAAAACGGAGGATGCTGGAACGAAGAAATTCTTTGTAGCCCGTTTCTTAGACTTTAAAATGGTAGATTCTAAAAGTGTGATGAACCAAGTCCAAGAGTTTCAAATTATACTACACGAAGTCCATTCCGAGGGTATGGAAATTGGTGAGACATTTCAAGTGGCAGCCATGATTGAAAAGTTACCTCCTAGTTGGCTTGATTATAAGAATTATCTCAAGCACAAACGAAAGGAGATGACTCTTGAGGAGCTTATTGTTCGTCTTCGTATTGAAGAGGATAATAGAATTGCTCAAAAATCCACCATGGTGCGCGCCGAGGCTACGGAAAATATGGTGGAACATGGGCAATCCTCAAAGGCTAAAGGTGGGAAGAAGAACAAGGGAAAAGCAAAGGTTGACCTTGGACCAAAGAAGGAGGTTGCGAAAAAGAAACCTCAATCTTTCCAAGGGAAATGTTACAAATGTAACGAGATCGGGCACCGGTCTAACCAATGCAAGAACCCAAAGCGCGAGCGTGCGCATATGGTGGATGATGATGGAATGCCTTTAGTGGCGATGATAACCGAGCACGGAGCTATGGTTGAAGAGGTCAACGTGGTGGGGGATAACAACCCATCAGGATGGTTCGTTGACACGGGTGCAACCCGCCATGTTTGTGGAGATAAGGCACTTTTCTCAACATTCAAGGAACTGACGGGTGAAGATAAGCTTTATATGGGAAATAAGGCTACTGCCGACATCAAGGGTGAAGGCGATGTGGTCTTGGAAATGACTTCCGGCAAGGAACTCAAGTTGAGCAATGTTCTCTATCTGCCAGAGATACGGAAGAACCTCATGTCAGGTTGGATGCTCAACAAGTTTGGATTTCGTCTTGTGTTTGAATCGGATAATTTTGTTCTCTCTAGGCATGGAATGTTTGTAGGCAAGGGCTATGCCCTTAATGGTATGTTTAAAATGAATGTTTTGGTTGTTAAAAATGAAATGAATGAAAACACTACTACTTCTACTTATATGATCGAGTCTTCTAATGTTTGGCATGGTAGACTAGGACATACAAATTTTCATTCAATACGACGTTTAATGAAATTAAAAAGCATACCTACATTCCACATTGAATCCGATTCTAAATGCGAACCTTGTGTTGAATCCAAACTTACAAGATCATTGTTTAAATCGGTTGAACGAATAACCGAACCACTTGATTTAATTCACACCGATGTATGTGATTTAAAGGCGGTTCCCACAATGGGTGGAAACAAGTACTTCATTACGTTTATTGATGAGTGTACTAAATATTGCTATGTATATTTACTTAAGAGTAAAGATGAAGCAATAGACAAGTTTATCTTGTACAAAAATAAAGTTGAGAATCAACTTAAAAAGAAAATTAAAACTGTTAGAAGCGACCGGGGGGGCGAATTTGTTGCACCTTTTGCAGATTTGTGCGCAAAAAGTGGAATTGTACACGAGTGCACCACTCCCTATTCTCCACAATCAAATGGCACCGCGGAACGAAAGAACTGCACATTAAAAGAAATGATGAATGCCATGTTGATTGGTTCGGGCGTGAACCGCGAAATGTGGGGGGACGCCATTCTTTCAGCTACTTATATTTTGAACAAGATACCACTCAAAAATAGGGACGAGACTCCTTATGAATTATGGCTCAAAAGAAAACCATCGTACAAATACCTCAAAGTGTGGGGGTGCCTAGCAAAGGTGATTGTACCACCTCCTAAGGCTCTTAGGATAGGACCCAAAACCATTGATTGTATTTTCATTGGTTACGCGCACGAAAGTAGTGCACATCGGTTTTTGGTGTATAAGTCCAAAAATCCTGATGTCCACGAAATACTTTCATAGAGGCAAGTCCTAATGTTGTTTCATACTTTGAGAATGTGTTTCCTATGTTAAGACAAACACATGGAACATCATCTATATAGTTTGAAGATGTACCTTCAAGTTCATCAACACCGGTTGACGATGATATTCATGATCAAAGACATAAACGACCTGAGATAGAAGAAGGTGAGCTTAGACGAAGCAAACGGGCAAGGGTTGAAAAATCCTTTGGTCCAGACTTCTTGAGCTACATGGTTGAGGGTGAGCCCAATACCTACCGCGAAGCGGTCACCTCTTCGGAAGGGCCTCAATGGAAAGAAGCAATTAAGAATGAAATAGATTCTATATTGAAAAATCATACTTGGGAGCTAGTAGATCTTCCACCTGGTTGTAAACCACTTGGATATCGTTGGATATTCAAAAAGAAGATGAAAGCTGATGGAAGTATTGATAAATACAAGGCTAGGTTGGTAATTAAAGGATTTAGACAAAAGGAAGGTCTAGATTATTTTGATACTTACTCGCCTGTCACACGAATAACCTCGATTCGATTGGTTCTTGCTATAGCGGCTTTACGAAATTTGGAAGTTCACCAAATGGACGTAAAAAACGCATTTCTAAATGGCGATTTAGATGAAGAGATTTACATGGAGCAACCTGAAGGTTTCTCCGCACCAGGACAAGAGGGCAAGGTATGTAAACTCGTCAAGTCTTTGTATGGCTTAAAGCAAGCTCCAAAAAAATGGCACCAAAAGTTTGATCATGTCATGCTTGACAATGGTTTCAAAATAAATGAGTGCGACAAATGTGTCTATTCGAAAGACACACCAGGAGGCTATGTAATTTTATGTCTTTATGTAGACGATATCCTTATCATTGGGAGTAATGACAAAATGATAAAATCTACTAAGGACATGTTAAAAGCGAGATTTGATATGAAAGACATGGGTATAGCGGACGTGATTCTTGGAGTCAAAATCGTTAGAACCCAAAACGGTCTTGTGCTAAATCAATCTCATTATGTGGATAAGATTCTTGACAAATTCAATTCAGGAGACACGAGTATAGCTCGAGGTCCAATTGATACGACCCACCATCTAAGTAAAAATAGAGCCGAGGGTGTTGCTCAACTAGAGTACTCAAGAATCATTGGCAGTCTAATGTATCTAATGACATGTACCAGCCCCGACTTCGCTTACGTGGTAAGTAGGCTAAGTAGATATACTAGTAATCCAAGTGAGGAACATTGGAAAAGTATAAAGAGGGTGCTTAAATACATCAGATACACACAAGATTATGGACTGCATTACACCCGTCATCCAGCAGTGATCGAAGGATACACTGATGCAAACTGGATATCGGATATAAAAGATTCCAAATCTACAAGTGGTTACGTGTTTACACTTCGTGGTGCGGCTATATCTTGGAAGTCGTCTAAACAGACGGTTATAGCTAGATCCACGATGGAATCTGAATTTATCGCTTTAGATAAATCGGGAGAAGAAGCGGAGTGGCTACGTCAATTTGTGGAAGATATTCCAAGATGGCCAAAGCTGTTGCCTGCTATTTGCATATATTGTGACAGCCAATCAGCAATTGGTAGAGCTAAAAGATCAATGTACAATGGCAAATCAAGGCATATTCGACGTAGACATAACACGGTACGACAATTGCTCAATACGGGTGTTATCACAATTGATTATATTAAATCAATAGATAACATTGCGGACCCGTTAACGAAAGGCTTAAGCAATGAGCAAGTTTATAAGTCGTCAAGAGGAATGGGACTAAAGCCCATGGAAAAAGGAAGTATGAGGGAAACCTAACCTAGTTGACTGGAGATCCCAAGATCTACGTTCAATAGGACAACTTAATCATATGACCAAAAGGGAGTCACTGTGGGGGAGTACCCCAACACTAAATAAAGGGAGTTATAGACTTCCTAGTCCATTCCAATCAGTGACATTGAGGAGAAGGCTAAGCATATTTTCAGGTTAATGATTGAGCGTAATCAAGTAACCATGATGCTTTTAATGATTCGTTTGAATCACCTATGTTAGAGAGAAGTGTGGTCACTTCGAATGGATATGTGGGGAGGCGCATATCCTAGAGCTCTCGCAGAACCAGGACAGTGTTCCATGACCACAAAAGGACACGACAATGAGGAGTTGGCATAACTAGGGAGAGTGTTATGTGAAGTGTATTGTCGTTTACACAAACGGGGGTATGTTCAAAGACATCAAGTTCTACATATCGCTAGTAGGCTAAGTATGCTTCACAAAGGAAGGTTCAAATGTTACGCCTACCTATCTTGCAATGCTCAACTGTCGACTTCTATCTTTGATACTTGGAAGAACGGGGCGATCTCCATTCATGTGGGGGATTGTTGGAAAAAATAGGTGAAAATGCTATTTTCACAATTTTGGGAAAATGATTTTTCCTAAGTTTTGGACAAAAATATATATTTGAAACTGAGGTTTATTTGTATATTTCTTTGTGGGTTTATGTTCTATGTTGTGAGAGCTCCGCAACGAACCAAGCCGCGTCCAAGGAGAACTTGTCCCACATTGGAAGGGAGATGAGTCTTGGCTTGTTTATAAGGAAGGACTCCCCATCCTAAGTGTTCCATAGAATCACACACTATGGAAGTCGCGAAGGGTGCAAAGCACCCTTAACTCGCACTCGCACACGCGCGCGTGGCGTGGCGTGGGCGATGAGGCGCAATGTGGCGCTTTGATGGCGCACTTTGCACTTCGCACACACGCGTCGCCGCGGGCGTGGCACTGGAAGTCAGAGACAAGTGGCGTCTTGTCCTGCATGGCGCGCGGGTGGCGGACTCGTGACGTAGAACGGGAATACGTGGTGCGCGACTTCGTGGCGCGTGCACGCGTAACTCATGCCTGCGTGGCGGGTCAGACACCAGTGTGCATCTGACGCGCACGCAAACTCCCAACGGTTCAGAGCTGCAGTGTAACTGATGAGTCAACAGTTTTGACTGAGAATTAAAGCAACATTAAATGCTATTAAAGACGTTTAATGACATTTAATATTTGGCATTTAATTCCTTTGACTTGTAACAACCCTTGGCTCCTATAAAAGCCAAGGTCTTGACATTGCAGAAGACACACCAGAGACATTTTTCTCTATCACTTCTCCTCTAAAAATTCTCTTGCTTTTTCTACTATGTTTTTCTTAAGATCAAGATACAAGTCGGGTTTAGTGCTTACTCCGGCAGTACACACTGCTTCGGCTGTTGTACCCTGGGAAATAAAACGAGTGTTCGGTAGGCTCGGAATTTGTTTTAAGGGCCCCGTGTCAAACACGATCCTCAACTACAATAATTTTGTTTTCTCATCATCTTCTTGTATTTTTTTTTCTTTTCGGTTGTAATAGTATTTTATTTCCTTTGCTTATTGTATTGTAAAAATAATAAGAATTATTTATTTATTTTGCCCGAACGGTTCCTACAACCAATACATCCCACCACAATTTATGCTTGATTTTGGGAGCCAAAACTTGTTCCAACAGGTATATAATGGGTACATAGTCATTTGAATCGTTTAAAATCAATTTTTGTGTATCGTAACGGTGACTGTAGATGCATTTATGCGACTAGTGCTTCGGATTGTCCAATATACTTGTTTTTGTTGATAATCGAATGGGCGAAGGAAGCAGTTTGTTTGGTTGAAGGAGACTCAGAAGGTGCGAAGGAGAGGTTTTGGACGAATGTGAATAGGTTTCTTATGTATGGCTTGGTTCGACCGGATGAAGTGGTCGAACCTGCACATTCGCACTTACAAAGTGGGCGAATGTGCAGTCTATATATATGTCAAGCTGATTTTTTGAATGTAACTTTGAGTCATTTTGTTCCCTCCACTTTCTGATTCTCTCTCTAGGATATTATTTAGCTTAATTCACATTCATACCTTGTTGCTTTTACTTTATCAACGTGTAATTGAGTCTTGATTATTAATGAAAAAGCTTTGAATGATGATTTACTTGTTTTGATCTGATTAATTATCATTTTGTGATTGGTTTAGGGTTTCCGCACCTAAATCAAACTTGTTTGATCATTTCTTTGTTGATTTGTCGATCCTTTTAGAACATACAAAGTGGTATCAGAGACATTCTGGATCAAACAACCACAAATTGATAGTTTCTCAGTTGATTTGGACCCAATTTTGGTCAAAAAGTTTCTGTTTTCATAGAACAAACTGATTTGATGAGTTTTTGATTGATTACAACTTGTTTTCATGGTTAAAATGGATAATTCTCTTTGTTAAACTTGTTCCAAATCAATTCCGATTCAAAACCTGATTAAAATCATCAAAATCTATCAACTTTGATAAACATGATCAAAATTAACTGATTTTCAAAGAATAACCGTTTTTGAAATACTAGGGGTCGAACCTAGAGAGACGGTCGAAGGTGTGAATTAATTTGGTCGAACGAGTGAATTTGTGGTCGAAGGTGTTGATTTTGTGGTCGAACGTAGACTTTCATAGCTTATTTGTGTACATTCGCCCGTCTGAGTTACATTCGACTGATCGAACGGTCGAAGGAGGGAGAAATCGGTCGAAAGAGAGAACAAACGGTCGAAAGAGTTTGTGTGTTATCACAGTCCACATTCGTACCCTTCCAAACGGTCGAAGGAGAAGAATTTTTCTCATTCGACCATTCGTAAGTGCGAAAGAGAAACTTGTTTTAAAATTTTTCTAATCTTTTCGTGTTTGAACATTTACAGGTTAAGATGTGGAACTTTCCAACTACGCCAAGACCTAATCAAGCACCACAGCAGCAGACAACAAGAGATCCATGGTCAGTTGCAGCTCAAAAGGCTAGTCCACCATCTCAGCCAATCAATTACATGGCTATGACTAGTTCTACTCCTCAGCAAGTTGTGCAACCGGTACAGCAACCAATTGGCGATTATTGGGGAGTAGCAGCAGCTGCCGTTCACTCACAGACGACCAATGCCATATCTACACTCATTCATGATCTATCATCAGGCAGTGGCAATCGTCCACCAAAGCTCATGGATATGATGGATTACAACACATGGAAGACAAAGTTCAAGATACATGTGGAGGGACAAGGCTTAGAGGGAGCTGAGGCATGGCAGATGATAGTGAAAGGTTATGTTGCTCCTATTCTGGAGAACACTGGAGAACCTATACCGTTGGAGAATTTGGCTGATGATGAGAAAAAGAAGTTTGCGATCGAGAAAAAGGCGTTTTCTCAATTATCTCAGGCGATCAACACTGACTTGCTGCATCAGTTCGGATCGTGTACTACTTCAAAACAATTGTGGGATATGCTGAGAAACAGACATGATGGTAATGAGAAGACTAGGAAGCTGAGAATGGAAGAGCTTCGAAAAGAGTTCGAGAACTTTAGTTACATGGGTAATGATACTTTAAAAGAATTGGTTCCAAGGTATTGCCACTTGCTCACAGAGCTTTCGAGCTACGAGATTAGCATACCGATGTCAGAACTGGTGGATAAATTTGCTGATGCTTTACCACCATATTGGAACCAACACATTGAAGTGTTGAAAGAAAAAGATGCATACCAGTATTGGACTATCAATGAGTTCATACAAAAACTGGAGAACAAAGAAATGGAGGAGAAGAGGAAAGCCAAGAGAGCCTAGATTCCACAGAACCCAGAGTTGTATGTGAGTGGTACATCTACTTCTCTTTCTACTTCTAGCTCTACTTCAAGTGTTGCACCTCATATTGCTTGCGTATCTAATGTTGTTGAACCCACCAAAGCACCAATAAACTATCTTGCCCAAACTTCATCATACACACCACAATCTTATCAAACACCAAATTTCATTCCACCTTTTTCCCCTATGCAACATGCTGCCTGTTACACAGCCAGTCAACCTCAACAACAACCATATAATCCTTACATGAACCAAATGCAGATCACTCAAACACAATCAAATCAAAGTCCGATTGTGTTAGAGACTTCTAATCTTAACAATGTTACTGTTGAGATTGCTCAACAGCATGTAGCATTAGTATCTGCTATGGTTGCATCATACAACGGTTTAGTTGCTAGTCAGATTGGAAACAACAATCTAACCAATGAGGACTATGCACAAATCGATAAAGAGGAAATGGAGCTTATGGATATACAGTGGGCGTTTGCTAGCATCATGAGAAGAGCCACTGATTTTATTCAGAAAACAGGGAGAACTGACCTTTCGACTTCTCCAAACACCACTTACGGCTTCAACAAAGCCAAGGTTACTGTCACACCCTCAAATTTTCACTTGCAGGGTTTTACCACGAGGCGCATGACAAACCAGGATCCAAGTCAACAATCACAATAAACAACTCTATATGAAAAATGTAAAGAAACATAACCAACAATTTTATAAGCGGAAGCGTTTAAGTAGCATTTAATCAACTATGCTATCATCCCAAAAGTTATTCAAAACACTTTTTATTACAAGACGTGCAACTATGCCTAGACGCCAATGCAGACCCGTGCGCCTAGTTCCATTTGTTGCTACCTTAGCGACCTGAGAAAAACATTCCAAAAAGATGTCAACATATAATGCTGGTGAGTTCACAGGTTTGTTCAATATGTTACCAAAACGTTACCATGTCCATACTATATCAATGTTACCAAGTACGCTAGCTAGGCGTATGTTTTATTACAACTACGATTGGAAACCATTACTAGACACGTTTAGCAATGTTTAGCATGTTTAAGCAGCCCGAATGTTCAGCATGATACCAATGTTCCTGTTCGAGACAATATGCACCCGCCCGGCCCTCCAAGCCGACGAGTGGGGCAGGTCACGCCCAATAGATCTATCCACATTTCCCCCGTTGTGCATCCCCGCACATTCATGGTTTCCCCCGGGACTTCCAAAGATCGTATAGCAATATAAAGTTAAAAACCATAGTATGACATATGTTACCAAAATAGTTTAGTGCATGTTTTCTCCCCCAAAAGTTAAAGCAGTAAAAGTGGGGCCGTGAACTCACCTTAAATAGCGTTCTTCGATTACAAGTAAAGATGTTAAGCCCTTGATAATCCCTCTACCGGAGATCTATCAAAATGTTCACATAAGTGTTCCGACTAATAACCATAAGGTTATCTAGTCCCCGATTGTCCAGAGCGTAACCAAGTATGTTTTAAAACGTGTTTGAATGTTTAACCGACACACTAGACCGACCCGACATTCCGTTGGTGACCCATTACCCTAACTAACCAAGTACACATAGATTACACACAAGGTTCAGGCATAAAACACTTAGTTTGTATCAAAAATCTCATTTCTGCATCAGAACGGTCGAACCAGTCAGTTTTAAGTCTCCTTCGCCCGTTTTCAGTCTCCTTCGCCCGTTTTACATTTCGTTCGACCGTTTGATGCCTCCTTCGCCCGTTTTACCACGTTCGCCCAACAAAAACCCAGGTTCGACCCTGGATTCCCTCCTTCGCACCTTCGATCGGTCGAAGGAGGCCAGGTTCGCCCCTGTTGTGCAAATTTTCCTAAAAACGCTTCAAACACATTCAAAACGACTCGAAACATCATCAAACACAGCAGTCAAGCATGGATAACTTATTCCTACAAAACCCCACTGATTTCCCCCGATAATACGTCCGTTTCAGCCCTTTCCCAAAATGGTAAAGATTATGGAAACATCACTTTCATGCATGAATAATTTACCCAATTTGGAAACTTTTGAAATCGATTCATATTCAACTTGAAATGCTCAGTTTGTCGAGTGTTCGATCTTTTCTTATCAATTCTATTGATCATAAATATCATGGATCAAGTCTAGATTCGTTAAAACCCCAAATACCCATACATCATCATATCTAATCCTAACCCTAAACAACAATAATCTAGCATCAACAACAATCCTATATCATGTTTCTATCATAGATACAGCAGCAAATCATTGAACAACACATAACACCACATAATACACAATTTACATATGTTATTCACCATGAAACCTATGTTAATGATAATGTTTTGATTTAGAAAGATGTTTAAAAGGTTTTTAATCATAAAAACACCCTTAGAACAGATCCGGACAATTAGGGTTAGATGAAAACGAATTAAAATGCTTTTAAAAGGTTTAGGATTAAGAACACACCTTGGATTCTTGTTTAGATGTTGTAGATAGGTTAGATTATGAAAAAGAAGAGCAAAAACTCCTTCCTTAGTGATTTAGATCGTTTGAGAGCGTTTTGGGACGGTTAGGGTTTGTGAAATGATGAAAAATGACAAAGGTTGGTATTTATACTAATCCTCCTTCGCCCCATTTCAATGGTCGAAGGTGGCCTCATTCGACCCTTCCACAGGGTCGAATGAGCCTTGTCCTGGTCGAAGGGAATTCTTTCAATTCCACTTCTCAGGTTCGCCCATTTACAAAGGGTCGAACCAGGCAATTGTTCTCCTTCAACCACTCGAAGTGGTCGAACCAGAACTCCTTTTTAACCAGTTTTCCAGTTTGTCGTGTTTAACGCATTCTAACACATCTTAACACATAAGCATGCATCCTTAATCTATATTTGACATATTTAAGCATAGATAATCATTTACACATCATTTAAACACATCTATATATATAATCCACCACACGACCCATAATCTACACATATACTTAATTAGTTCATGTAATGTCACCAACAACGGAACCCGGTACTAGTGTATTACCAAAACGACTCCCAATGATCCTCCAGATCATTGTACCCTGGACAATCCTAACTTGACCCGACTCAACTAACCCAGTTAAGTTTGTTTATAAACGTTTCTCGCTAAGGTAGACTTAGATGTTACTAATATGTTTAAGCCAAACATGCCGGGTGTCACATCATCCCCACGTTGAAAGAATTTTCGTCCCGAAAATTGCGCAAAGCCCCAAAAGAAGGAAACAAAAAGAACAGAACGAAAAGAAAATTACCGGATGTCACATCATCCCCACGTTGAAAGGAATCTCGACCCGAGATTCATTCCGCTTCAGCAGTAACATGCCTCGATTCAAACGCGCGTTTCGGAAAAAGATGAGGATACTTAGCTTTCATCTGATCCTCCCATTCCCATGTGAACTCCGGTCCACGGTTCGAGTTCCAACGGACTTTAACGATGCGGATTTTACTCCGACGAAGGCTACGAATCTTGTAGTCGAGAATCTCGACAGGTTCTTCCACAATGCGAAGACGATCATCAACCTTGATCTCCTCCAGTGGTACAATGAGAGATTCATCAGCCAAACACTTCTTTAAGTTAGACACATGGAAGACGTTGTGCACACTACCGAGCTCCGCCGGTAAGTCAAGTCTGTATGCCACCGGTCCAATCCGATCCAGGATTGCGAATGGTCCGACATATCGAGGGTTAAGCTTGCCACGCTTTCCGAAGCGTATGACGCCCTTCCATGGTGAAACTTTCAGAAGTACCCTGTCCCCAACCTGGAACTCCAAAGGTTTTCGACGGCGATCGGCATAACTCTTCTGACGATCCCGAGCAGCAGCCAAACGCTGACGAATCTGCATGATTTTCTCCGAAGTTTCGTACACAAGTTCCGGACCAGTGAGCTGGCTCTCGCCTACCTCGGCCCAACAAAGTGGTGATCAACATTTCCGTCCGTAAAGAGCCTCGAACGGAGCTGCCTTGATACTAGAGTGATAGCTGTTGTTGTAGGAGAACTCCACTAACGGCAGGTGGATCTCCCAACTTTTGCCAAAATCGATAACACATGCCCAAAGCATGTCTTCCAAGGTTTGAATCGTCCGCTCACTCTGTCCATCAGTTTGCGGATGATAAGCCGTACTCATATCCAATTGAGTACCCAAAGCCTTGTGCAGAGCCTTCCAGAAACGCGAAGCGAAACGAGAATCACGATCAGAGATAATAGAAACAGGCACCCCGTGCCGAGCAACCACCTCCTTTAGGTAAAGTCGAGCCAACCGCTCGAGCCCATCGGTTTCCTTAATAGGTATAAAACGTGCCGATTTTGTCAGCCGGTCAACAATCACCCAGATCATATCATAACCACTAGGTGACCTTGGCAGTTTGGTGACAAAATCCATCGTGATTCGCTCCCACTTCCATTCCGGAACCTCTGGTTGTTGTAGGAGACCAGACGGCCTCTGATACTCCACCTTGACTTTAGCACAAGTCAAACATTTGCTGACGTAAGAAGCTATATCAGCTTTCATGTTTGGCCACCAATAAAGTATCTTCAAATCCTAATACATCTTATCGGAGCCAGGGTGAATAGAATACCGGGATTTGTGAGCTTCATCCAGAACAAGCTCGCGCAATCCCCCGAACAATGGGACCCAAACACGCCCCGCAAAATAGTGTAAGCCATCGGTCCTGAGCTCAAGGTGCTTGTCAGCACCGTGCATAGTTTCAGCCTTAAGGTTTTCCTCCTTCAAGGCCTCCAACTGTGCAGAACGAATTCGGTCAGGCAACGACGAATGAATGGTGAGCTGTAAGGCTCGAACACGACGAGGATTCGCAGACTCCTTCCTGCTCAAGGCGTCCGCCACAACGTTCGCCTTGCCCGGATGGTACTTGATGGCACAGTCATAATCGTTCAGGAGTTCTACCCAGCGACGCTGCCGCATGTTCAACACCTTCTGGTCGAAAATATGCTGAAGACTCTTGTGATCGGTATATACTTCGCACTTGGTACCGTACAAGTAATGTCTCCAGATTTTCAACGCAAAGACTACCGCACCCAGTTCCAAGTCATGAGTAGTGTAGTTCTTCTCATGAACTTTGAGTTGACGAGAAGCATAAGCAATAACCTTCCCGCGTTGCATCAACACACAACCGAGGCCACGAATAGAAGCGTCACAGTACACCACGAAGTCATCCATACCCTCTGGCAAGGATAAGATAGGTGCAGAACAAAGTTTAAGCTTCAGCATCTGAAATGCTGATTCTTGTGGTTCATCCCAGTTGAACTTTCGGTCCTTCTGGGTAAGAGCAGTGAGGGGTTGAGCGATCTTCGAAAATACCTCAATGAAGCGACGATAGTAACCCGCAAGACCTAGGAATTGCCGCACCTCAGATGGCGTCTTTGGTGCTTCCCAGTCTTTAATAGCTTCGATCTTAGCCGGATCGACATGAATTCCCAGTTCATTCACCACGTGTCCTAGGAATTGAACTTCACGTAACCAAAAGTCACACTTCGAGAACTTAGCATACAACTGCTCCTGTCTCAAAAGTTCCAAGACCAACCGCAGATGTTCCTCATGATCCGCCTTGTTCTTGGAATAAATCAAAATATCGTTAATGAACACGATGACGAACTTATCAAGGTAAGGTTTGCAAACGCGGTTCATTAAATCCATGAACACTGCCGGTGCGTTAGTGAGACCAAAAGGCATGACCAAGAACTCAAAATGGCCATAACGAGTGCGAAAAGCAGTCTTCTGAATGTCAGCTTCCCTGACGCGCAACTGGTGGTAACCGGACCGCAAATCGATCTTCGAATAGTAGCTGGAGCCCTGAAGCTGGTCAAAGAGATCATCAATGCGAGGAAGAGGATAACGATTCTTGATGGTCACTTTGTTCAGCTCACGATAATCAATACACATGCGAAGACTCCCATCCTTCTTCTTCACAAACAAAATAGGGGCTCCCCACGGGGAAGAACTCGGTCGGATGAAACCCTTTTCCAAGAGTTCCTGCAACTGGCTGGACAACTCTTGCATCTCGGGAGGTGCAAGACGATACGGAGCTAAGGGCAATAGGAGCTGCGCCCGGAGTAAGATCAATACCGAACTCAACCTGATGATGGGGAGGAAGACCAGGTAAATCATCAGGAAACACATCAGAAAAGTCACGAACCACCGGAATATCCTCGATCTTCTTCTCATCGTCAGTAGAAACGTTAACAAGCGCCAGAATGGCCGAACAGTCCTTCCAAAGATACTTACGGGCTTTCATGCTAGAAATGATACTCAGCGGAGCACCGCTTTTCTCGCCACGAACCGAAAGGATCTCTCCATCAGGGAGAGGGATCCGAGTAACCTTGTCAAAACAATCGATCTCCGCGCGATACAACGATAACCAATCCATGCCGACCACGACATCAAAACTACCCAGGGGCACCGGCATAAGGTCAATGGGGAAAGACAAACCCGACAGTTCCAAGCGACATTCCCTAAGGGTGTGTGTCGCTTGGATTTTCTTACCATCAGCCAATTCTATTAAGTACTTAGCCTCTAAAGGTGTGGGTACTATATCTAGCAATCGACTAATATCCAAAGATACGAAACTCTTATCGGCACCAGAATCAAATAAGACAGAAACATAGCGATCATTAAGAAGGAACGTACCGGTAACTGTGTCTGGATCATGCCTAGCCTCCGCAGATGCAATGACGAAAGCACGTGCAGTCCTGCCTCCGCCTCCGTTGTTCCCGTTACCGTTCCCGCCCCTCCCATTATCGCCCTGCTTCAGTTTAGGACATTCACGCTTGAAGTGTCCCACATCACCACAGTTATAACACCCCTGCCTCCCCTGAGTCCCCTGAGCAGCAGGAGCAGGAGTAGTCGCAGGAGTCTGAGTTGGGGTGAGTGCCACATTGCAATCCTTAGCATGGTGCCCCAACTGATGGCACCGATGACATCGAGCTCTATCACAACCCCCAGAATGGTGAAAACCACACTTGTTGCACTTGGGATGCTTCCCAACATACACACCCGGCTTCTGCCCAGAAGAAGACCCAGATGAATCAAACTTCTTCGCCGGCTAAGCTGGCACCACACTCTTCCCCACACTATCCCACTTCCTCTTGTTCCCCTCAGCAACCTTCACAGCAGCACCCTTGGGTGGCAAAACGCCTTCTGTCACCTTCAGGTTAGTCATCCGATGAGCTGATCGGACAACTTCAGCAATAGTGGGAAGATTCCCAGCAGCCACCAACCCAGCAATCTCCGGCACCAGTCCAGACACATAGTGCTCGATCCTCCTGTACTCGGGTGTGTGCAAATCAGGGCACAACACCGCCAGCTCATTCCTCCTCACCGTGTATTCTTCGATCTCAGACCCAACCATCTTGTAGCTCCAGACCTCATGCTCTAACTTCTGTATCTCCTCTCTCGGACAGTACTCACCTCTCAATAGCTGCACAAACTCTGCCCAAGGCATAGCAATAGCCTCCCCCAATCCCATGTTCTGAGTAGTAGCATTCCACCACGACAATGCAGGCCCTTCAAATGTCGCAGTAGCATACTTCACCTGGTCCCCAGCAGGACAGTTACACATAACAAACACAGACTCAACCTTCTCCAACCATCGGAGCAGTCCCACCGCTCCCTCAGTCCCAGCGAAGTTATGGGGCTGACAGTCCCGAAACTTCTTATAGGAGCACTGAGGTGGGGGTGGATTGGCACCAACACCTGAAACACGGTACACGAGTAAAACACAAACGAAAGGACACGAAACCCAAAAATGAGGCAAGGTCGACAGAAATCAACTCACCACCCATGGCATTAATCCCAGCCTGGAAATTTGCCATAGCCATGTTCACTTGCTGCTGTAGCAAGTTGTTCAGTTCAGCTTGGGTCATGTTGATGTTTCCACGACCACCGCCTCCAGCACGACCACCACCGCCAGCACGGCCACCACCGCCACCACGACGTCCACCACCGCGAGCACCAGACATGATCTAACAAATCAAGAAATCGAGGGATTCAGATTCACTTCCAGTGTCAACCACTAGAAATTTACAAGAGTTAACCTAGGGACAAATCCAGGACTATACATCCAAACTCAAAGTCCATCGGGATTTTCATGCATTCCAGTTTATTATTTCGTGTGCACCCGAAATGATAAACTGCGCTACATGGTCCTCCAGATGTACCCCTAATCTAGACCCCAGTCACCGAATATTGTCGCCTAATAACGTGTGACGATAGGTGCAAGTGTAAGAAGGCATGAAAGTGCTAGAACCAACAAATCAACCCCTCCTTCTCCAATCCAGAAGAAGAAGACAAGAGTAGGTAAGAACCCAAGTAAAAGCGGATGATGTAATGGAGAAGCATGATGATGATGTAAGGACACCCCGACAACGCTAGTACATATCCTACTAATAGACTCAAGTATGTGACCGTCTAGTGTGTGCGACTCGGCTATAGACCAGACTCTACATGCCGTCCTATTTCACTATAACCATTGGCTCTGATGCCAATCTGTCACACCCTCAAATTTACCGCTAGGCGCATGACAAACCAGGATCCAAGTCAACAATCACAATAAACAACTCTATATGAAAATGTAAAGAAACATAACCAACGATTTTATAAGCGGAAGCGTTTAAGTAGCATTTAATCAACTATGCTATCATCCCAAAAGTAATTCAAAACACTTTTTATTACAAGACGTGCAACTATGCCTAGACGCCAATGCAGACCCGTGCGCCTAGTTCCATTTGTTGCTACCTTAGCGACCTGAGAAAAACATGCCAAAAAGATGTCAACATATAATGCTGGTGAGTTCACAGGTTTGTTCAATATGTTACCAAAACGTTACCATGTCCATACTATATCAATGTTACCAAGTACGCTAGCTAGGCGTATGTTTTATTACTACTACGATTGGAAACCATTACTAGACACGTTTAGCAATGTTTAGCATGTTTAAGCAGCCCGAATGTTCAGCATGATACCAATGTTCCTGTTCGAGACAATATGCACCCGCCCGGCCCTCCAAGCCGACGAGTGGGGCAGGTCACGCCCAATAGATCTATCCACATTTCCCCCGTTGTGCATCCCCGCACATTCATGGTTTCCCCCGGGACTTCCAAAGATGGTATAGCAATATAAAGTTAAAAACCATAGTATGACATATGTTACCAAAATAGTTTAGCGCGTGTTTTCTCCCCCAAAAGTTAAAGCAGTAAAAGTGGGGCCGTGAACTCACCTTAAATAGCGTTCTTCGATTACAAGTAAAGATGTTAAGCCCTTGATAATCCCTCTACCGGAGATCTATCAAAATGTTCACATAAATGTTCCGACTAATAACCATAAGGTTATCTAGTCCCCGATTGTCCAGATCGTAACCAAGTATGTTTTAAAACGTGTTTGAATGTTTAACCGACACACTAGACCGACCCGACATTCCGTTGGTGACCCATTACCCTAACTAACCAAGTACACATAGATTACACACAAGGTTCAGGCATAAAACACTTAGTTTGTATCAAAAATCTCATTTCTGCATCAGAACGGTCGAACCAGTAAGTTTTAAGTCTCCTTCGCCCGTTTTCAGTCTCCTTCGCCCGTTTTACATTTCGTTCGACCGTTTGATGCCTCCTTCGCCCGTTTTACCACGTTCGCCCAACAAAAACCCAGGTTCGACCCTGGATTCCCTCCTTCGCACCTTCGATCGGTCGAAGGAGGCCAGGTTCGCCCCTGTTGTGCAAATTTTCCTAAAAACGCTTCAAACACATTCAAAACGACTCGAAACATCATCAAACACAACAGTCAAGCATGGATAACTTATTCCTACAAAACCCCACCGATTTCCCCCGATAATACGTCCGTTTCAGCCCTTTCCCAAAATGGTAAAGATTATGGAAACATCACTTTCATGCATGAATAATTTACCCAATTTGGAAACTTTTGAAATCGATTCATATTCAACTTGAAATGCTCAGTTTGTCGAGTGTTCGATCTTTTCTTATCAATTCTATTGATCATAAATATCATGCATCAAGTCTAGATTCGTTAAAACCCCCAAATACCCATACATCATCATATCTAATCCTAACCCTAAACAACAATAATCTAGCATCAACAACAATCCTATATCATGTTTCTATCATAGATACAGCAGCAAATCATTGAACAACACATAACACCACATAATACACAATTTACATATGTTATTCACCATGAAACCTATGTTAATGATAATGTTTTGATTTAGAAAGATGTTTAAAAGGTTTTTAATCATAAAAACACCCTTAGAACAGATCCGGACAATTAGGGTTAGATGAAAACGAATTAAAATGCTTTTAAAAGGTTTAGGATTAAGAACACACCTTGGATTCTTGTTTAGATGTTGTAGATAGGTTAGATTATGAAAAAGAAGAGCAAAAACTCCTTCCTTAGTGATTTAGATCGTTTGAGAGCGTTTTGGGACGGTTAGGGTTTGTGAAATGATGAAAAATGACAAAGGTTGGTATTTATACTAATCCTCCTTCGCCCCATTTCAATGGTCGAAGGTGGCCTCCTTCGACCCTCCCACAGGGTCGAATGAGCCCTGTCCTGGTCGAAGGGAATTCTTTCAATTCCACTTCTCAGGTTCGCCCATTTACAAAGGATCGAACCAGGCAATTGTTCTCCTTCGACCACTCGAAGTGGTCGAACCAGAACTCCTTTTTAACCAGTTTTCCAGTTTGTAGTGTTTAACGCATTCTAACACATCTTAACACATAAGCATGCTTCCTTAATCTATATTTGACATATTTAAGCATAGATAATCATTTACACATCATTTAAACACATCTATATATATAATCCACCACACGACCCATAATCTACACATATACTTAATTAGTTCATGTAATGTCACCAACAACGAAACCCGGTACTAGTGTATTACCAAAACGACTCCCAATGATCCTCCAGATCATTGTACCCTGGACAATCCTAACTTGACCCGACTCAACTAACCCAGTTAAGTTTGTTTATAAACGTTTCTCGCTAAGGTAGACTTAGATGTTACTAATATGTTTAAGCCAAACATGCCGGGTGTCACAGTTACATGCTTTAATTGTGGTGATAAGGGTCATTTCAAGAGAGAGTGTACACAGCCGGCTCAGCAAGGTAATCGAAACCCGTTCAACTCAAGCTACCAAAACAGACAAAACCAAAATCAGAATCAAGTATCATACAACAGTCCAAACATCTCTAGCTTTCAACCTCAAAATAACTACCAGAACCGTCAAAACACACAACAAAATACCAATACTAGACAATCCACATCTCAAAACCAACCACAACAGAATCCAAACAGAACCATTGTTCCCATCTCTACACCTAACACTCAAACCCAAACCCAAACTGAAAATCAAAACCAAGCACTTGTGATTCAAAAAGATGAAGGTTTTGATTGGACGGGTAGGCAATTAGGAGTGGAAGAGATTACTGCAGGAAATGTGGCTTGTGTAGCACAAAAGATGAGTTTGGATGAACATGTGGAGATTGAAGAAGATGTTGTGAGAGAAAAAGTGTCGGAGTTGAAAATAGAAGAGTTGAATGAGGATGTGAATGTTGAGTGTGAAGACAAGAAGTCTGGAATGATTCTTGATTCTGTCACAGATGTTGGAGAGCAATATGATTTAGCTTACTCGGACATGGAAAGCGATTCTGACTCGGAAGCTAGTGTAAACTCACTAGACGATGACATCGATCAGTTGCTAGCTGAAGCAGATTTCCTAATGACCCGCAAGTCGTGCATGGTGGATGATGCCTGCACAAAGATTGACTAAAGATTGACTACTCAAAATTCTTTGCAGGGAAGGAAGCTCATTTCGCACTGATGGCAATGACAGAACCACCTAAACCGGTAAGTACTGAATCTCAATCTAAAAATTGTGTTAAATGTTCTGATTTTGATAGATTGACAGAAGAAAATAAGCAACTCAAGGTACAACTTGAGAGTGCTATAATAAACTGTCAAAATTTTCAAAAAGAATCAAAAGACTTCAACAAAGTACTTGATGGTTACAAAAAGGATGTTTCTGAACTGAAAAAGACTTTGTCTTTAAAGCAACTTGCCATTAACAACTATATAAATGAAATGGAAAAGACAAAGTTAGAAATGGCAACCATCAAGTGCTTCGCTGAAAAAGTGAATAAAAAATTAGAGAGCTATAAGCACATTGCTTATGTAGTTGACCACATCATCGAAGAACCTTCACAGTCAAGTAGTGCAAACTACAAAGCTGTCCCATCTCCGGTGTTGTTCGAAAATCACAATTTACATGCGATAGCACCGGAGAATCTAGTCAAATCTAACTCCACATCAGATAACGAGTCCAACACTTCCAGTGTCGGAGACCCGTATTCTGATGTGAGACCTGTTTTGGGAAACAATGAAGGTGTGGTAGCTGCAGATGATTCTGATGAAGAAGATGAACAGTATGAGGCACGAGGTACGACATTTACTTGTGGGGAAAGGGGACATTTACTTGCCACATGCCCGTATGTACGACACAAGAGGCACGAGGTGGAGATGAAGCAAAGACATGATTATCCGGTTGACAATTACAGTTATCCACAAAGACGGTTTTTCCCTCAGCCTGCACCTTATTATAACCAAAACAATTTTTACAACAAAAGGGAAAATCGTCCGATGACTTATGACAAACGCAACCAGATAGCCACTGAAAAACCATTGAAGAAACCATTGATGAACACAACTGCTGAAAACAAAAAGGTTCCTGCTAAACCTAATGCCAAATCAGCAGTTAGACCTGTCTCTGTTAAATCGGAGAAGGTAACCAAGAAGGTAGCATTCAAAGATGAAGTAAAGAAACCGGCTGAGACCTCAAAATCTCAGATTCGGATATTGAAACGGTCTGAACAGTCTTGGTCATCAAAGGAGTCTGAGGGTGCTTCAACTTCACAGAATGTGAAATCTGAGAAAAAGAAAGTTGAGTGTGAAAAGAAAGGGGTTAATAAAACCCAAGATGTTTGTGAATCTAATGAATCTTTGAAACAACCAGTTCAAAGACCCAAGACCATACAGGCTTTGGTCCCCCAAAAGATCTAATTGCTTTACTTGATATGTGCAGGGAGCTCCAGCTGGCCCTGTTAGCAGCCTCTGGATTGTTGACAGTGGAGCTTCTGGCCACATGACAGGGGATCTCACGCTACTCTTTGATATCAAGAACATAAATGGAGGTTACGTAGCGTTTGCAGGAAATAAAGGAGGCTACATTATGATGGAGGGTAGTGTTAGTAATGGGATAGTGACATTTGAGCGGATATCGTATGTGAAACAGATAGACTACAATCTACTCAGTGTCAGCCAAATCTGTGATAAGCAATTCTCTGTTTATTTTGATGACTGATGTATTGTAAAATACATCTATTTCCAGTGTAAAGTTTGTGTAATTTTAGAGTCATTTAGATAGTGTTTTTATTAGTTTTAGGGTTGTACCGGTCTATTTTGTTTAGTATAGGTTTTTATAGATTTTTATTAGTTTTGAGTCAGTTTTAGTGCTTATTTATTTATTTTATATTTTGGTAGGTGTTCGAATGGACGTTGGAGCGTAAACGAATAACTTTGGTCAAGCCAAGAACACCTAGGTCAAGAGCACGGAGTTATAATATTGTGTATAATAATAATAATAAAATAAAAAAGGCAAACGTGATTTTTAGTCCAAGACATTAGTAAGGCCAATGGCCATACCACTTTGGTAGGGCATATTTTTTAGGCGGCATCGATTTTTTTTAGAAGAAGGGATGAATATATATTCGAAGGGGAGCCGCACGATTGGAGATAGATAATATATTATTCATTCATTCTTGTAGAGATTCATTCACAACTCCAATAGACATATCATTCATTCAAAGAATCGGACAGCAAAAGAAAAAAAAAGACTTCAACAATTATTCATTCAAGAATTGGGAATTTTCTTTCGCACAGAAGAAAAAGTCAACCGGCCATAAGCGGTGACGAGCGAAAGGGCACGGAAGGAGAAAAGGCCACAGGCACGTTAAAGATCAATAGCCAACGAGCCTTGGGTTAGGTTTAGTTTTCGTTTATTATTTTTATAGACATGGTTAAAACTATTTTTATTTATTTTGTGATGTTTATAAAGATTATGAACTAAATATTTTATGGTTGCTTAGGTTTATGAACTAGACACGTTATTTGCAGTTTTTAATGATTCTTGGTTTTTAAGTTGATGTGTAGGATTACATGATTTTAATTTTATTGTTGGATTTGATATATGTGTGTTGGTGTTATTTTTATTTGAAGTTTGTTTATTGGTTTTGTGGAGCTAGGCATGTAGAGATACCCCCTAGATCTTGAAATCAATCTAGTTCGTCAACTTAGGTTAGCGTGCTAGTATTTGGAGTTGGAGTACGACACAAGTATAACAAACTAATATAATAAATTAACTAAGACGTGCAGTCCATTCTTGAGGGTGAGAAATCTAACTCGAGATTGCTAGGTAACTAACTAGGCATTGTTCGGTAGTTGGCGAGCGCTAGGGCGGGAGTCGCTACTCGTCCGTGTTTAGAGTTTTCCTAGGTTTTCTTCAGTAGAGTTTAAGTCTGCTTCATAGTTTGAGGGTTTTAATCCAGGAGAGGTTTTAATCTGATTTCTGTGGGATTTTGGTACGCTAGGGCGATCCAGATCCATTTTAGCATTTCTACACTTGTCCCGCCTTGAGTCTGGTGAGCTATCCTTGACAGGAGGTTTATTAGATAAGAATAGGGTCTCAAGTTAATTACCAGATTCATGATTTATTGCTAGTGTCTAGAGATTTTACCTAAGTAACCAACCTTCTTCCTATCCGATTTCTCCAAGTTCCTAGTTCCCATAAGCAGCTGAGGTTACTTTATTTATATTTAGTTTCTTTTAAGTTTATAATTATTAGTTTAACCCCCCATTTAAGTATATATTTATTTAGGCTAGTATTCGGTAGAGGTTGTGATCTTGAGTTGTCTTCGCGTCTTTGGGTTCGATACTCGGTCTTGTCTGTCTACTACTTTGCGACCGGTACACTTGCCGTGCGTGTGTAGTTTCTAGGTGAGTCGTTTTAATTAGAACTTGTGTTATATATATATATACATTTACACACATCAAGTTTTTGGCGCCGTTGCCGGGGACGCAATTCGCACTCTTGAGAACTATCCGATCCGTTTCTAGTCTACTATTTTGTGAATAATTTTTGTTTTTATTTTTCATTTTTTTTCTTCTTATTATTATTTTTGATTCATAATAAATTATTTTTTTTTATCATGTGCGAGATCTGCGGAGGACCCCATTTTACCATAAGATGCCCTCATTCATATTCATCGGGGTATTCCACGGATTATTATTCTAATACGTATTTGCAGCCGCAGCCATACCAGTCATATCAGCCTTCATACCCACGGGCTAACCAGTGGTTTAACCCTGCAACATCTGAGTCACTAGATAGAACAAAACGTCGGCTTGATCATCTACAAGCTGAGATGTATGAGGATAGGCATGGTGGTAACTCGTCAGAGTATCCACCTAGCCAACATTTGTATCCACATCCCGATGTCTCGTCTCACACTAGACCCGATTTTGCCGCCTTACTTGCTAAACAACAGCTCATGCTCGAGGATATCGATTCTTTGCTATCCAAGCGCACCGACTCTTTGAGGGAACAAGATGCGGCACTTAAAAGGCTAGAGGCTCAGGTGGATGAACTGAAGACCATAATGGACTTTGAAGTCCCACCTCCAGTTCAGCAGGTTTATTTCACAGATGATGACCCAGACGAGATGGTAACACTTACATTACCTGATTGTGTTAGGCCCGTTGCTGAAACTGTTTGTCCTTACTCATCTGATTCTGTGCATGATTTAACCGACCCATATGATTCTTTACACTTGTCTTGTGAGGATGATATTTTTCAGGATTCAGGGTTAGAGCCAGAGACCATAATGGACGCCTTAGTCCCACCTTTGGTTCAGCAGGATGAGCAGCCTTGCCAGATCTCTAGTTCAACAGCATACCCTTGGGAGGCAGATGTCTGGAGTGATGGTGAGGAGATAGAAAGGATAGCCTGGGACGCGCATAGGAAAGCCATGATGGAGAAGATAGGGGAGGCTGAGGAAGATATGGATTTTTCAGAATCCACAGGCTGGCTGTTTGAGGAAGAAGTGGTGGAAGAGGAAAACACCACTGACCTGCTTGAAGAAGCAGCTGATGGGGAAGCAGAGTTTGGTGACGAGTTAGTTGATTTGTCAGCTCCAAAAGTGGACAAAGATTTTGACCAAGTGTCACCAAACAAGAAAGATGAGAAAGAAGCAGTGGTGGAAGAAGAAGAACACCACAGCCGGCCCGTGCAGGCATTGGATATTACACTGTTACTAGTGCCACCACCACGGGAGAAGGCGAAGAGGCACCTGGACCGACACAGGGTGAGGGTCAGGAGTTGTAGAGACAACAAGTCCCCTCATTACATGCCAAGAATCAGGTTTGGTCCAGGTAAATTTAAATATTGGTGGCCCGACCCATTTAAATTTGATTAAATATTTTTCAATTCCACTAATGTAATTTTACTAAATAATATGGACCGGGTGGAATTAAACGGGTTGGATCGGGTCCAGATAAAAGAGAAGCCCCCTGATTAAGTTTAAGTGTGGGGAGGCTCTGTAGAGTTTGTAAATTTATATTTATACCTATTTTTTTTTCTAGCTTTTCATTTTTTTTTATTTTGTGGTCGTTCTTCGGTAGTGGTTAATAGGTTTTTATCTTTCTATTTTTTCTTTGTTGTTTTTTGTGTCTTTGAGTCTGTTTGCAAGTTTGCGTGTTTGCTTAGGTAAAGGAAATTTCACAATGAGCGGATCCCATGTATTGTCTTTATATATATTTTATGAGTGGGAGTTTTGAAAAAGGTTTGGGTAATAAAAGAGAATTTTTCTTAAAAAAAAATAAAAAAAAATAATAATTAACTTTCTCTGAAAAAAGACTTTTCACCTAATGTGAGGAGTCTGGGCTGACCTGTTCGCCTCATGGCGACCAGCTATTACCCCGGAAAGTTATATTTTTTTCTCTTGAAACGCGTGTTGTGATCACCAGTGTCCTTCACGTTGAGCGAGAACCAGATTTTTTTTTCTTTCTTTTCTACCCATTTGGTTTTACCACCATTCACCGCCATTTTGCCAAGCAGGTACGTCTTCTTGTTTGTTGTTATATTATGAGTCTAAGTTAGTAGTTTGAGTCTTTTTATTTTTGTGTGGTTCGGTATTATGCTTGGGTTTCGTTTGTTTCGTTTTGCGCAGGTTTGGATTGTACCGCTCGTACTCAATCTCCATTCGGGCGATTCTGGACCTGTACGTTATATTAAAGCAACCCGAGAGTTTACCATTGTGTCAGAGCCGATCGCGACCAAAATGCTATACGATCGAGCTGGATTGGACTAGAGCTTACGAAGAAAAATTAACCAGCTAAGTCCTTTTCAATTTGCCCTCGTTTTTTTTATTTTGTATTCGGAATTTATTTTTTGTTTTGAGTCGTTTTCTATTCCTACATTGAGGGCAATGTAGAGTTTAAGTGTGGGGATGGGAAACTGTCGTTTAGTCTGTATACAGAGTCGTTTAAAAAAAACGAAAAAATTAAAAAAAAAAAAACTGAAAAAAAAGAGTCCCTGATTTAGAAGTTTGCATTATATAAAATATGGAAAATGATAGGTAAAGTTAGGTGTCCGGTTTTCAAATAGTATGTATAATAAGAGATTAAAATTGATTGAAAACGTGTCTGATTTGGGATATGTGGGTAGGCTCGGCCGGTAGAAAGGTTTCTTTGAAAAGTAATAAATTAATTATGTTAGGCTATTTTGTGGGTTCTCATGTAGGAGAAACGAGGAGACCGAAACCGCCAAAAATAGTATAAGAAGCACCGTTATAAGTAGAAAACCGTTAGAATTTCTAATCACTTAAAAAAAAAAAATAGAAATCAAAGCAAAAATGCTGAAGCTTAAGGTGCCTGGCCACTGGGATAGCGACTTGGATTGGTCACACCCTCTGAGTTAAGTATGCAAAAAGAAAAAAAAAAGTGATTTTAAATTCTCTTGGTTTTCTACATAAGACGGTTGGGAAATGGTCAATTGGTCGTTCCTTTAGCTTCATAAGCTTGAGGCGGGATTAGGAGGAACTGTGGCTTCCTTCGAGTGAGACCCTAGATAGACTAATCAACATGAACTTAATATAAATAAAAAGGGGCTTGGAAACCGGTGTGGGTTTAAGAGGATCAATATACCTGCAATCGCAATCAACACGTTAGTAGATTATTAATTAAGTAACTTATGTTTTGAAACTGGATGTAAACCTAACTGTGATTCCATAGCATAATTCTTTTTCAGGGACGAAAAAGAGATAAGTGTGGGGATATTTGATGTATTGTAAAATACATCTATTTCCAGTGTAAAGTTTGTGTAATTTTAGAGTCATTTAGATAGTGTTTTTATTAGTTTTAGGGTTGTACCGGTCTATTTTGTTTAGTATAGGTTTTTATAGATTTTTATTAGTTTTGAGTCAGTTTTAGTGCTTATTTATTTATTTTATATTTTGGTAGGTGTTCGAATGGACGTTGGAGCGTAAACGAATAACTTTGGTCAAGCCGAGAACACCCAGGTCAAGAGCACGGAGTTATAATATTGTGTATAATAATAATAATAAAATAAAAAAGGCAAACGTGATTTTTAGTCCAAGACATTAGTAAGGCCAATGGCCATACCACTTTGGGGGTTGAGTTATTCTACAAAGGCTACAAAAAATGAGAAGGGTGAGAAGGATACAAAAAACACACTAGATCATCAAATATGACACAATGAGCCACAAAATATAACACAGTGCCAAAAAATATAACACAATGCTGAAGAAAAAAGACACAATGAATTGAAAAAATGACACAACGATGAAAATAAGAAAAAGACACAATGGTACATAAAAGACACAATGATATAACGCATATTCTAAAAACTACAAGCTAAAACCCCAAAAAAACGAAGACCTAAAAATTAACGACATAGGGTTTGATAAGACGATTCCAATGCCGCTTGAATGAGTTCAATCGGAGTCCGTTTGATACCCTTCCTACGACTTCCTATTTTTCTTTCACTGTGTATTTGATCCTAACCCACCACTTTGGTAGGGCATATTTTTTAGGCGGCATCGATTTTTTTTAGAAGGGATGAATATATATTCGAAGGGGAGCCGCACGATTGGAGATAGATAATATATTATTCATTCATTCTTGTAGAGATTCATTCACAACTCCAATAGACATATCATTCATTCAAAGAATCGGACAGTAAAAGAAAAAAAAAGACTTCAACAATTATTCATTCAAGAATTGGGAATTTTCTTTCGCACAGAAGAAAAAGTCAACCGGCCATAAGCGGTGACGAGCGAAAGGGCACGGAAGGAGAAAAGGCCACGGGCACGTTAAAGATCAATAGCCAACGAGCCTTGGGTTAGGTTTAGTTTTCGTTTATTATTTTTATAGACATGGTTAAAACTATTTTTATTTATTTTGTGATGTTTATAAAGATTATGAACTAAATATTTTATGGTTGCTTAGGTTTATGAACTAGACACGTTATTTGCAGTTTTTAATGATTCTTGGTTTTTAAGCTGATGTGTAGGATTACATGATTTTAATTTTATTGTTGGATTTGATATATGTGTGTTGGTGTTATTTTTATTTGAAGTTTGTTTATTGGTTTTGTGGAGCTAGGCATGTAGAGATACCCCCTAGGTCTTGAAATCAATCTAGTTCGTCAACTTAGGTTAGCGTGCTAGTATTTGGAGTTGGAGTACGACACAAGTATAACAAACTAATATAATAAATTAACTAAGACGTGCAGTCCATTCTTGAGGGTGAGAAATCTAACTCGAGATTGCTAGGTAACTAACTAGGCATTGTTCGGTAGTTGGCGAGCGCTAGGGCGGGAGTCGCTACTCATCCGTGTTTAGAGTTTTCCTAGGTTTTCTTCAGTAGAGTTTAAGTCTGCTTCATAGTTTGAGGGTTTTAATCCAGGAGAGGTTTTAATCTGATTTCTGTGGGATTTTGGTACGCTAGGGCGATCCAGATCCATTTTAGCATTTCTACACTTGTCCCGCCTTGAGTCTGGTGAGCTATCCTTGACAGGAGGTTTATTAGATAAGAATAGGGTCTCAAGTTAATTACCAGATTCATGATTTATTGCTAGTGTCTAGGGATTTTACCTAAGTAACCAACCTTCTTCCTATCCGATTTCTCCAAGTTCCTAGTTCCCATAAGCAGCTGAGGTTACTTTATTTATATTTAGTTTCTTTTAAGTTTATAATTATTAGTTTAACCCCCCATTTAAGTATATATTTATTTAGGCTAGTATTCGGTAGAGGTTGTGATCTTGAGTTGTCTTCGCGTCTTTGGGTTCGATACTCGGTCTTGTCTGTCTACTACTTTGCGACCGATACACTTGCCGTGCGTGTGTAGTTTCTAGGTGAGTCGTTTTAATTAGAACTTGTGTTATATATATATATACATTTACACACATCAATGACAAATCTTGTTACATCCTGAAACCGGGTTTTGAACTTCCAAAAGAGTGGGTGATGCTAAAGGCACCGAGAGTAAACAACTTGTATATTCTCGATATGTCCAAAGCAATGACCACCCATGGCCAAGTCACGTGTTTCCTCTCTAAAGCTACAGAAAAAGAATCTATCATGTGGAATAGGAGAATGGGACACATTCATTTGAGAAAGATGAACCAGTTTGTGAAGAATGAACTTGTCACTGGAGTTAATGTGAAACATTTCCATTTGAATGACAAGTGTATTAGTTGTAAAAAGGGTAAGCAGCACAAACAGACCCATAGACCAAAGAAAGTCAATTCCGTTGAACTACCGCTTGAGCGTTTGCACATGGACTTATTTGGTCCAGTCAAGCGTAAAAGTCATGCCGGGGAATTGTACTGTCTTGTGGTGACTGACGATTATTCAAGATTCTCATGGGTTATGTGCTTACACCAGAAAAGCGACACGTTTGACAACCTGAAAGTTCTGTTTACTCGTCTGGAGAATATCTATGGTCTAAAGATCAAACGAATCCGGAGTGATAATGGGACGGAGTTCAAAAACGCTCAAATGGATGATCTTTGTGAAAACAAGGGAATTCATCACGAATACAGCGCTCCGTATACACCCCAGCAGAACTGTGTCGCAGAACGGAAGAACAGGACTCTAATCGAAACGGCGAGAACAATGCTTGCGGACTCAAATCTTCCAGTCATGTTCTGGAACGAAGCAATTTACGCAGCATGTTACACTCTAAATCGTGTTTTAACAGTGAAGAAGTTTGGCAAAACTTCTTATGAGCTGTTGAACCGACGAAAGCCGAATCTAGAGTATCTAGAACCATTTGGAGCCCCGTGTACAATGCTTAATCCTTCGGAGAAGTTCGCACCAAAGGCTGAAGAAGGCTATTTTGTTGGATATGCAACCCCACTAAAAAGGGTATTCAACAAAAGAACTAGAAAAGTCGAGAAGTGGGCTAATGCCGAAGTACAAAGATACACTCAAAATGTACAGGGAGGCGGTCCAGATTAGATGTTTGATTACAAAGACTTCTTTAAATCATTCAATCTAGATAGCATGGTTGAAGAAGTTGTACTCCGTTTATATTACGAGGTCGAAAACGCAGTGACTTCACCGTTAGTGCGTCCGATCACTGTAAATCCTCAAGCAGCTTCTAATGATACCACTGCTCCTGTGTTGGAAGAAGAAGTGTTCCAAGAAGCTTCAACAATGCTTAATTCATCAGATTCAGAAGATGAAGATGATGATGCTACAAGTGAAGTTATTCTGGAAAATGCTACAGTGACACCACCAGTGAACCCAACTACAACTGATGCTTCAACATCGAATGTGAGTAATGATCTGGTTTCTACAGAGAATTTAACGACTCAAACGGGAGTGCAAGTACCTGATTATCCGGAATCTCGGATACATCGGATACACCCGCTTGAACAGGTTATTGGTGATCCTGGTAGCAGCGTTATGACAAGAGGGCAATTGAGATATGCTCAAGCACCAGAAAATATTGGCAATCTTGCTTTATATGCCAAAATACAAAAATCTGGTTTTCAAAATGACTGGTCTTTCGCTTGTTATGTTTCGCAGGTCGAGCCGCGGACGTACAAGGAAGCTCTTTTGGATGATTCTTGGGTGGAAGCGATGCAAGAAGAGTTGTTACAATTTCAGAAACTTGGAGTTTGGACGCTGACAGATTTGCCCCCGGGAAGAAAGAAGATCGGAACCAAATGGGTTTTTAAGTGTAAAAAGGATGATAGAGGTGTTATAGTGAGAAACAAATCTCGTTTGGTTGTTCAAGGTTTTCATCAGGTTGAGGGAATCGACTACAATGAAATCTATGCACCTATTGCACGTTTGGAAGCTATACGAATGTTCCTGGCGTTTGCATCCTGGAAGAAATTCAAGGTGTATCAGATGGATGTAAAGAGCGCATTTCTTTATGGTGTGGTCAAAGAGGAAGTTTACGTAGGTCAACCACCAGGCTTTGAGGACCCTATTCACCGGGATAAGGTTTATGTCTTAAACAAAGCTCTCTACGGGTTGCACCAAGCTCCGAGACAATGGTATGAGGAGCTGAGCACGTATCTTCTCTCGAAAGGATTCAAACGCGGATTGGTAGATTGCACACTGTTCACGAAACGAGCAGGAGATGACTTGCTTCTTGTGCAAATTTATGTTGATGATATTATTTTCGGATCTACTAACGAACTTCTGTGCAGGGAATTTGAAAAAGTTATGCAGGAAAAGTTCGAAATGAGTGCAATGGGAGAAATGCAGTTTTTCTTAGGCTTGCAGGTGGAGCAAAGACCAACGGGGATCTTTATTCACCAGACCAAATACGTTACTGAAGTCTTGAGTCGATTCCAGATGGATGATTCGAAGCCGATGGATACCACGATACAACCTAATCACGGGATTGGTGTTGACGCTAAGGGGGAGCTGATTGATCCATTTACATACAGAGCAATCGTCGGATCTCTGATGTATCTCACCGCGTAAAGACCGGATATAATGTTTGCAACATGTCTTTATGCACGATATCAGTCGAAGCCAAAACAAAGTCATCTTGCAGCTGTCAAGCGTATCCTTAGATATCTGAAGGGTTGTCCATCGAAAGGACTTTGGTACCCTCATGATGATAATTTTGACCTAATCGCTTTTAGTGATGCAGATTGGGGAGGCTGTGACAAAGACAGCAAATCCACAACGGCTGGATGTCAGTTTATGGGGAGCAGGCTCGTGACCTGGCAATGCAAGAAACAGACCGCAGTTGCACTATCCACATGTGAAGCAAAATACGTTTCAGCATCGAGCTGCTGCTCACAGGTTCTTTGGATCCAACAACAGATGGTGGATTACGGTTTGCAATTTCTTAAAACCCCTATTTACTGGGATAATGAAGCCGCAATCGCATTAACAAAAGACTTAGTAAATCACTCAAAGGCTAAACATATCCGGATTAAATATCATTTTATCCGTGATTATTATGCTAAAGAGTTGATCGATATGGTCAAAATCCACACTGATTACCAACGCGCTGATCTTTTTACCAAAGCTTTTGACAAATCCAGATTTGATTATCTTTTAAAAGCTAATGGTATTAAAGAAAAACAAGACTGATCACCACCTCAGTCTATCACTTTTTAGTTTAATTTTTACTGTTTTTCAGAAAAAATTTGAAAATCCAAAAACATTGAAAAATTTCAAAATCCATAAAAATTAGAAAATTTCTTTGCTGACTGCTATATCTTCTTCCCTTAGATTAATGCCGTCAGATTTCTGTGAACAAACGATATCTGGGCAGTCACATATTTGAAATGCTCCAGCTTATCCTTGGGAATAGTAAATTCAAAAATTTATAAAAAAAAATCAGAAAAATCAAAAATGATTTCCTGGAGTAAAAGGGGAAATGATAGTACATCAGTGGGGATCTGACTCATTCTAAGTAATGTACTGCTATATAAGACGTGTGTCTGAGTCTGTGTGATGTGCTGATAGGCTTCGTAGACCTATTACTACGTGCCTGATACATACATATCAAACGAATTGATGTGTGGATGAACTCCTCATGGGCATATGGTCTTAGTACCGTAATTTCGTTTGATAGGGTATTTGTACAAAACTCGGAGATTTAGGGTTGTTATGTTATTAGTTTTCTGGGGATAGCCTTTCTGATCTTCTGCTGTAAGTCATTACGGACCTAGATCAGACAGGGTGTCTTTATAAAAAAGCTTTATGCCAAATCCTAAAGTTACCGAGTTGAGGAACTTTCTATGTTTTATGATGATCAAAGATTATCTATTACATCGTATTAATCACTGATGCAAATCATGATTAATATCAGTCCTCAACCTAGTAAAGTGCACATGTTACTTTGCTGCATTAATTTGCTGACCTGTATACCTCTGTGCATTCTACTTTGTAAATTACAGACGACGAAAGCATAATCACGCTTTACAATGAGTCTTTGTGCATTTACTTCTTGATACGGGAGTATGTCGTGTGCGTGGGAACCACAGACAATTATGTTTATACTATAAATAACAGTATCAGTTTAAAGCACTGCACAAAAGTCTGCATGTAAGTTTATGTGGATCACAATATCAGCAGTTGCTAGATCACACATTGTCTTTAATGATAATAATTCAATAGATCAACGGTGTGATCAGATTTCTCAATAACTGATATGATCCCTTTACCGGAAATCCCAAAACATTTACTGTTTTTCATTTACATTTTTGCATTTTATTTTCTCGTCAAAAATTACAAAACTCAAAAAGATTTTAGGTGTGTTTTAGCATAAACTTTAGAAAATCCAAAAAGATTTTACATTTCCATCTTCTTTTTGATAGCTGATGGTGGTTGATGTCGATTTTCTAAACCTTGATGAACCATTTGAGCTTTGTAATCTTTTAAATGTGAAAATATGACGTTTTGATGCTTAAACGTTGAAAAATAATTGGAACGGGACTCGATTTTGAGATTTGAAAAATTTATCAAAAATCCCAGTTCTCGTTCGCCCATTCGTTTGGTCGAACGTGGGATTTTTAATGCTCCTTCGTATGTTTAAAACGGGCGAATGAGAGTGTTCTTGAACATCTGTCTCATTCGAACCCTTTTGCCTCATTCGAACCTTTAACTAGGGTCGAAGGAGACAAAAGTATCTCATTCGACCGGTGAGAATGCTCGAAGGAGCTTGTCTATAAATACCCATTCAGTCTCATTCGAACCTTCACAAAAGTTTTTCAAAATTTCTGAACTAAAGTCACCTTGTTGCCCTGATCTTTTGAAGCATACCATTGTGATCGTTTATCTTCGCTGATCATTTGCCATTCATTTTTACAGGTTACACTTCAACAACAAGGAATAATCGTCGTTTTTCAGTTTCAAGCCCTAGTTTTCTAAAACCTGCAATAAATATGTTTATTGTTGCAATTGATGCTTAGGATTCATTCTATCAATGTTTTAGCGGGAGAAGAAACAACAATTAGTGGTGTTAATCCATCAGATTGATCAGTTGATCATGATGAATGGATAAACCCTAATTTTGAACTAAAAACATGGATAAAATGAATAATAGATAAAATTGTTGCTTTAAAAACTTTAATCGGTGTCTTTACTTGCCAAACAAATCAAAATAACATGATTAGAAACAATAAAATTTAGAATTGAAAATTTAAAATTGCAGACAGACTCCTTCGCACCTATCGAATGGGCGAAGGAGATGGTTAACTGGGCGAATGAACAATAATTGGGCGAATGAAATATATTAAAAACTCTCACATTCGTACCTTTATTTTCACATTCGCACCAAGTTTTTCTCATTCGCACCCCCGTTTGGGCGAATGAGAAGATTAATTACCAAATTTTCAAAGTTTGAATTTTTTTTGTCGATTTTTAACATGTTTCTTTGTTTTGTTTTGCAGATCAAACCATGTCTGAACAGGAGAAGCCTACTGAACAAGCCGGATCATCCTCACAGCCTGCAAAGAAAGTTACTGAAGAGATTTTAACATTCGAGAATGCGCATAATTGCTGTGCGTATCTTGGAGAAGTTAAAAAGCATACTGAGTTTATCGAGATCATAGAGTTCTTGAAGAGAAGTCGGGTGATAGACGCGATTGCTACACCTACCATTATTTACAGAGACATGATGCAAGAATTTTGGACTGAAGCGAAATTGGATTTCTGGAATTGCGAATCGTCTGTGATTAGCAAGATCCAGATAACCCATTACATCATGTTGATCCAGATGCTAAGCGCAAGAGACAGGTTGTTAATGTTGGTGCAAAGAGTGGAAAGGGTAAGGAAAAAGAGATCAGAATAGAGGTTGTTCCTGAACCTGCTAAGAAGAAGAGTACACCGAGAAGAAGCAAGACAATGGCTAAAAAGGGAGTGCATATTGTGGATGAGGCGTCGATTGATTCTGAAGAGACGCAAGAAGATGAACACTGGGATTCAGAAACTGAAACGCTGAAGACTACCACGCCCAAGGCCACTGTGGCTGGTGAGTCTGTTAGTTTAAACCAGTCTGTTGAAGATCAAAGTAATAAGAGCCCAATTCCTGTTGATGAAGATGAAGATGGTCTTAATGTAGAAAAAGATTTTCCTGGTTCACCAGTACAGGCTGTGAAATCAAAGAAGAAGCCTCAGTACAAGAAACAAGAGAACGTACTGAAACCGAGTCAAAAGAGATTGAGGGAGATTGAATCACTCATTGCTGGAAAGAAACTACCACCAGCTTCTAGTTCCAAGTCACCGGTTACTGCACCTGTATCTAAGAAGCAAAAGACTGCAACTACTTCTAGCACACAACAGGGAGATGAATTACCTGTTGATGAGTTCAATGAAGCGTTAGACAATGTACTCAAGAAGATGAGGAAAGGCAAACTGCCTGAAGTTGCTGAGATGCCTGTTAAAAAGAAGGTCACAGTTGATAGTGATGTAATGACTGCTGTGAACCAAAGGCTATCTGAAATGATGAGCATTATCAACAAACAGCAAACCGAGATTGAGCAATTGAAGTCGAATGATAAAAAGATGTTGGAAGTTGTAGTCACATCTCATGATAACAGTGAAGAGTTGAAGGAAACAATCAAAAAGATCAAGAAAGAGAACAAAAAGTTGCTGAAACATGAGCAGAGAAACACCAGACGGATAATAGCTTTAAAAGAGGAGAACAAAAAGCTGAAGGAGAGTAACAAGAACATGGGCAATTTGATGAAAGACTTGTACTCTCGAGCTCCTCAACTTCAAGCTGGTGAAGAAGATAAAGAGCGAGATGAAGAAGAGGTAGACTTTGAACCATCTGATAATGAAGAGGATGAAGATCTTGATGAAGATGCTGGTAACGATTCTCAAAAGAAAAAGAAGAAAGATGATGGAGATGATGGTAATTCAGATGCTGGATCAAGTGATGCAAACAGCTCTGCTTTTGATAGTGATGATGACGATGATGATGACAACGCTGGTAAATATAAGTATGAAAAGCGTGATTCAAGCAAAGGTGGAGAGTCAAGCTCAAAGACTCCAGGTGAAAATGTAGATGATGACATTTTCTGGAATGAAAAACTGCAGTCTTTATCTGAAGAAGACAAACACATGTATCGCCAGATACTTACAGATCGAGTCTGGACGATTGACATGACAGGCAGGTTTCCAGAAATATTCGAGTCTAGTAATAAGCCATATGAGTTGGAGTTTGATGACCCAGATCTAGAAGATGGAGAGGTTTCTGCGGCGATTTCTAAGGAAATACTTGAAGGTTTAGCTAGACAGGTTGGAAAGACTTTGGAAGAACTACTTGCTGATAATTTCATTCCAAAGATACCTGAAAAGGAAGTCGGTAATCATTCAGATGACCGTGACGTTCCTGCATTTGAAGAAGTTGAGATGGAAGACATTACAAGTGAGGAATATCCACAATACTTTAAGAATGATCAAGATTCTGGATTTCCTGGATTTTCTGATGAATTGCTAAACCAGGCCGAGAAACTTGTTAAGGAAAAGAGCAAATTGTTTGAAGATGAAGTATTCAAAGGGCATGATAAGCCACAGTTCGAGCAATCTGATAGTTTGAAAGAACTTTTGAGGAAATTGAAAGAGAAAGAGAATAACCGTCCTAAAGCTGAGATACAAGGTAGCTTCTACAAACTTCACAGTGAAATTTTCAAAGGTCGTGCATTGGCCTGGAAGTTTGTTAAGCAACTGAAATGCATAGCAGTCAAGTGGGAGAAGGGAATTTTGTACTTTAACAAATTCCATGACCTGAAGACTCTCCCTTACTGGGCTATTCGTGATATTTGTCGTCACCGAATATCGGGAGCGTCAAATAGTCAAATTTCATATGTTGCTGAGAGGATGACTAGAGAGAGCCGAACTAAGTGGGATTTATTTGCACCTCAATATCCAAAACGAATCGTTCATAAAAAGGATATTGACATGATTACTGGAATGCCTAAAGTGACGCTGAAGTATAAGCCACCGCAAGTGTTGAAGAAGATTCCTTTGATGCCGATTCCACAACACTTCGCCAAAGACTTTATTTGGTGGTACTATGATTGGAAGATAGCAGAGGCTGTGATCGTGCTGAAAGATGGTGAAAAGAACTTCAAGAAGATACACATTTTTGATCCCATGTGGTTGATTAATTGTTCACATGAGGATATAATAATGTTGTTCTATAATCCGATTTATTCTGAGGTTAAGGATGCTGAACAAGCAGGCAAATACCAACGTGTGGTATTTCTGTGCTTTTCTTATGATATAAATGTTGGATGTGATTATAACAAGAAGCTCGGGAGGTTTGTAAAGATACAGAAGGTGCCTGAAGTGAAAAAGACGAAGCCGAAGACATTTCATGAACCGGTGCTGACTAAGGAACAAAAGATTCAGCGGCATATCAAGTTGATGAACATCAGAATGGACGAAGAACGTCGACAACAATCCAAGCAATAGTCGAGGGGGAGTTTGTAGATGCATTTATGCGACTAGTGCTTCGGATTGTCCAATATACTTGTCTTTGTTGATAATCGAATGGGCGAAGGAAGTAGTTTGTTTGGTCGAAGGAGACTCGGAAGGTGCGAAGGAGAGGTTTTGGACGAATGTGAATAGGTTTCTTATGTATGGCTTGGTTCGACCGGATGAAGTGGTCGAACCTGCACATTCGCACTTACAAAGTGGGCGAATGTGCAGTCTATATATATGTCAAGCTGATTTTTTGAATGTAACTTTGAGTCATTTTGTTCCCTCCACTTTCTGATTCTCTCTCTAGGATATTATTTAGCTTAATTCACGTTCATACCTTGTTGCTTTTACTTTATCAACGTGTAATTGAGTCTTGATTATTAATGAAAAAGCTTTGAATGATGATTTACTTGTTTTGATCTGATTAATTATCATTTTGTGATTGGTTCAGGGTTTCTGCACCTAAATCAAACTTGTTTGATCATTTCTTTGTTGATTTGTCGATCCTTTTAGAACATACAGTGACAAATGTTCGTGCCTGGTTTTTTTCATGTTGGGTATGAACTGGTTCGAGTAGGAACCTGTTCCTACCTGTATTTTAAAACAATGTTAGAACCGGGCAGGACCCATCTAGTACATTAGGAGCTGGACGGTTTCCTCAGGGGCGAAGTTTCGTTCTCGAATCGGGGGGTCTCACTTTTTTTTCGATCGGTAGTGGCAAATCGGTGAGGGGGGAACTTATCCCGGACTCAATTTACATACGAAAATCGCAAATTTCTACCAATGCGTCAAAAAACAGGGGGCCAGGGCCACCCCTGGCCCTCACAATCACAATCCTTCGCCTCTGGGGTTCCTTCTACCATCGGGTAGAGTCCAGTCTGCCAGATGGGGTCCAGAACCGGGTTTTTTTGTGCATCTCTGATACTAACAATGATTTTCCTATTAAGTGTAATATATGGACTTATAGAAGAAAGTGTAGATGCAACACCATAGGATTAGTGAGGAATGTGCTCAAGAGGCAGACTTACATTTCTGAGGAGAGCAAGTAACAAATAAGCATATATGAGTTATGAGCATTCACATACCATTCACCATTTTATCTTATAATTTAGAGTTAATAGCCATTTTCGTCTCTAAGGTTTGGGCCAGTTTGTCACTCCAGTACAAAGGTTTATTTTTTTGCAATTCCTTCCCTAAGGTTTGGATTTTGTTGCCAAATTCGTCCTTTTCACTAACCCAGTTAAAAAAGGTCGTTAGTGTCAGGGGTATTTTTGTCTTTTTACCTATAATTTAAAATTTTAATAAAAAATCTTACCCCACCCCCACCCCTATATCTCTCTGTCTCTTTCATTCACACTCTCTCTCTCTCTCTCTCTCTCTCTCTCTCTCTTTCTTTCACTCTCTCTCTCTCTATCTCTTTCACTCTCTCTCTTTATTATTTAACCCTTAAAATAAAACGTATGGTTGTTCAAGTCTCAAGTGTGCAGAATCGCAACTCATTTCCCCTTCACAACCCCCTTCCTAATCTCTCTCTCTCTCTCTCTCTCTCTCTCTCTCTGTTAATTCCACTGTCGATACAATGAGTATCTGACTCCACTTTCTATGTCGCAACCCTCCAACAACAACCGCAAGCGTTCATCTACAGCCTCCTCCTCTTCCTACACATCACCACCACCATCATCATCCACCACCACCAGTAGCGGACCCCACTTCTCGCTAATGAAGAAGGCCAAATCCCAAGCCGTTTCCTTCTCTCTTGACAACAAAAACGGCTTCCCATTAGATAACAATAATAATAATAATAATAATAATAATAATAATAATAATAATAATAATAATAATAATAATAATTCAGCTTCACAAGACCCCTCTTCCATGATCATAGATCCGACTGAAAACGACGCCATACGCTCCTCCTCTGCTGGTGGCTTTACTGCCAATTTGGGTCGGAAAAAAGCTACCCCTCCTCAACCAGCTAAGAAGCTTGTGATTAAGCTGCTTAAAGGTCTAAAAATTTTATCTTTTACCTAACCCTTTTTGTTATTTTTATTTTTTTTTTATCATTTCTATATGTTTCTGCAATTGGTTCTCATGGGTTTTTGTTTTGGATTGTGGAGATAGGGTTTTGGATGTATGGACTGATTATTATTGATTTATGCTGAATTTAGGTTGCTGAATTTAGGAGACGGTGTAAAGGGTGGGAGACGGGGGTGGTGCTGAAGGAAGACGATGCAGAGGGGTGCAGAGGGAAGACGAAGACGATGGTGATTATCGTGGTTGTTGATGGTGGTGGCCGACGGTGGTTTCTGGTTCAGATCTGGTTGTGGAGAGAGAGAGAGAGAGAGAGAGAGAGAGAGAGAGAGTTGTGTGTGTGTGTGTGAGAGAGAGAGAGAGAGAGAGAGAGAGGGAGGGTGGGGGGGTAAGGGAAGACTGATGGTTTTCTTTTTTAATTAAAATAATTATAGGGTATCAAATGACAAAATTGTCCTTCATTAAAGTGGCAAAAAGACAAAAATACCCCTGACACTAACGACCTTTTTTAACTGGGTTAGTGAAAAGGACGAATTTGGCAACAAAATCCAAACCTCGGGGAAGGAATTGCAAAAAAATAAACTTTTGTACTGGAGTGGCAAACTGGCCCAAACCTCAGGGACGAAAATGGCTATTAACTCTATAATTTAACTACATTCAAACTTTTCAAAAGTTATTACTTAATATAAAAATATCTCACATCTTATTCAGTTACCTATCTCTAATTTCTTTTTTAGTTTTTTTATCTTTCTTTTTTTATTATTTATTTATTTGTGGGTGAGAGAAATGATATAAGGGTGAATAGGAGTATTTTAAATTTAGGGGGAGTGTGCGAGTATTTATTAAATTTTAGTGGGTAGAGATAAAGATGGTGAATGAGATATAGTGATGTTTTTGTTAAATTTCTATATTTTGAAGATTGAGAGAAGAATGATGGACGGGATGTGAACCACTAAGAAGAGGAGTTTGAAGAGATGGAATTAGACATGCCCACTAAGGGTGTAACATCCGGCAAAAATCGATGTGATTCCGTACATAGTTAGTATATGTAATTAACGGTTTAAGTGCATGTTTAAATTAATTGGATTAATTTAATTGATGCCGTAAGAGAATAGCAAATTCCCCATAAGACGCATAGGAATGCACACGTTTAATGACGATGCATGATAGGATCATGTGCGAATAAACTTGTCCGGTACGGACGTTGGTGATTACCCGGTAATAATTAAATAAACGAAAAGGATCCCGGACACCCAGGATATAAAATAAAGGGTATTTTCACAAAATATAATGAGTGTTGGAACTCCAAAACCATAAGTGGAAACGTCTTGTACAAATCTCCCGGTAACGAATAAAATGCGCGTACCGCACCCGATACGCGTATAACTCATAATTTCACCCGGCAAAGGCCTAAATAACCAATCAACGCTTAAATTAGACTATATTTAAGGGTTATTAAAGGTATTTTTAATGTCCGGACAATGCGCGATTAAAACCCGAAAAGTACCCGAACGACACCCGAACGACGAGGGATTTAACTTAACAAGTATTGGGTAAATATTTGGAGTTGTGGACCCCACCTAAGCCACCAAAGGGGCCGGCCTAAATGGACACATTATCTCCTTGCTTTGTGACATAATAATAACCTATAAAACCTATACTACTAAGCATGTGTGGTAAAGACAAAGATGTAAGATTTGATAGTACAAAGCATGCACCAACTTGGCCCTTGTGTAAGAAAATTTTCGGCCATAGGCCATGCAAATCCAAGACACTCTCAAGTAATGATATAATAAGTACACACACATGCTTGTATAAAGATCAAGTGTAAGATCATCCAAATAATAAACCAAGATTTGCAAACAAACATCTCTCCCACTCTCTCAATCTCACGGCACACACACACATCTCACATCCATCCAAGATCATTTTTGTACTTCTTAAAATCTCTTAAATCTTTGGGAAGATTATGTGCAATCCATGGAAGATATGGTGAAGCTATAAATAACATGTGTTCACACATAAGATAACAAGCAAAAACTCTTCTTCTTCCTTCTTCTTTTGGGCCGTGAGTTTACCCCATCCATATACATATTTCCTTCAAGTTTTTACATCTCCAAATCACTCGAAACATCCATCCATCAAAACCCCATTGTGTGTTTCAAGCTTGGAGCTTAACCAATAAGGAAGAACACACTAAACCCCTCTCAAATCCAAGGTTTTGTCTTCCCTAGCCTTGTGCTAGTAGTAAGCTTCTTAACCTTGTTTTGATTATTGATATTCATGTATGTGTTCTTAGAGGCAAGTTGTACATGAAGGGTTTAAAATGTGGTTTTGAAACATAACTTTAATAGATTTTGCATGAGTAAAATAAATGATTAAAGATATGTAAATGGATCATGGAATTGATGATGATAAAGTAGTGCTCTTAAAATATATAAAATTTACACATACACTAAGTAGGATGATGATTTGATTTGGATTTATAGAATAAACTTGAATGTGTTAAAAAGTAACTTTAATCATCTTTATATGATCATCTAAGACATAATAAATGATGGAACATGTTAGAAGTTCAAGAATAAAGAAGATGAAAAATTAAAGTTTACTTACTTAGAAGAATGATATTTTGATATAATGGGCAAATACATAAAACACACATACAAGTAGTCTTATATATGAAATATAAGACTAATAAAAGTGTTTTGGTACAAAAATAACTTACCAATAAAAAGATGGATCTTCAAAGTCTACTATTTTGAGTGAAAAATGCTAACTTTGGAAGTTAGAGTGGGAAAATGCAACATTTGAAAGTTAAGGGACTAATATTGTAACTTTGAAAGTTAGAGGACTAAAATGGATATTTTAGAAACTATTAGTCCAAAAATGCAAGGATGGAAAGTTTGGTGTCAAAAGTATAAGTAATAATTTTCCAAGGTTGATTTGGTTAATACTAGTAGATATACTTGGGTATTTTTGTATAAAAAGTATATTTTTGAAAGTTATAAAAATATGGATTATAGTAACATAAGGATTTTTATAAAATAAAGATTTTATAAAAATATTAAACAAACTTGAGAAACTTATACAAAAATGAATACTTTTATATAAATGGGAATATAAAAGTATTGGAAACATTTTTGTAGTTAAGTTAACAAGTTGGGTTAAAAATACATAAGTATTTTAAACCTTCCAAGTAACATGTGTTAGGAGGAAGAAATATGAATAACATTTCTATAAAACACATGTTGGGGAAAAACTTGGAAAAAAAAAATAACTATTCAAGCTAAGATATCGAACTAAGGCGCATTAACGAACCGTACACGGACAAAACATGAGAAAAATGCCATTGCGGCAAGATGAGAAAATATATATTTTAGGAAGTAAAATATATATATACATCATGGGTGAAAACTAATAAACACTTTCCTAAGTGTTGAAGGAATTATTCGTGGGAGAAAAACATGACGTAAACAAGTAAGACGTTAAACAAACGTATATACTTAACAAGAAAAATTACACATTTATATATATATGTACACTCGTCTCGGCAAAATTCTAGTATATCTACTTAATGGGAAAGTAGATATGTGGGAAGGAAAACAAGACGAGTAGACAAAGATATATATATATGTGTATGTCGTACCGACAAGATCCTAGTATATTTATTTGAATGGGAAAATAAATATACGGTATGGTGAGTTGAATCGGGTGTTGAGAATATACAATCGAACGACAAGACCTTAGCATATTTATTTAAATGGGAAAATAAATGTGAGGCAAAGTGAGTCGGGTCGAGTGTTGAAATATATATTATATCGGGCGATGCGATCTTAAGTATAATTATTTGAATGGGAAAATAATTATACGTTAAGTGAAGTCAAGTCGATGATAATAATGTACAAGTTAAGGAAATATTAACAAGAGTAATATATAACTTGTAATACCAAGGGTAATCTAACGCCAACAAAACCTAGGACATATGTTTAATTAAACGGGGAACTATATCTAAATGGTGGTGTTGGGAGTTGGGTGTACAACTTGCCGGAAAAGCACACGCTATAGACTTAGTGACTTACACGCACTAGGACGTTCGTAGGTGCTTGACCACGGACTTGCTATTCTCTGCTATTTGAGTGTACGCTGTACATCAGGTGAGTTTCACGGCCCCATTTTACTGTTTTAACTGGGGGAAAGATATGTTTGTCAAACGTTGTCACATGTTGAAATGTTTTCAAAGGCTAAAATGTGATAAGTGGTATGATGAGTACTTGAGCAGTGATCGCCACTCGGGGTTGAGTCCTCTCTTCTGTAATCATTAATTCATGGAAATGAAACCGAAGGAATATTTGGATAGTACTATTGGTGCCTGACAAGGCCCACCCCTAATCGATAGCGTCGATTATGCATCGGCGTATGCCTGGGGTGCACGTATTCTGAAATTAAGTCGTTGGGTTCCGAGGAACGACTTGGAGCGGGGCAATATTATTAGTCTTGGTTTGGTTATGGGGCTCAAGGGATTGCTCATCATCATAGTTTGTAGGAGCTAGCTACTCCTTACCCAGGCCACAAGTTGTGCAGGTTTCGCACATGTTGTAAAAACGAAATGTCGATCGACAAGATCCTAGTATAATATTTAATGGGAAAATAATTATACGGTAAAGTGAGTCGAGTCGATGGCTGTGAAAATGTTGTTGTTATGAAACTAAAACCTGTGAACTCACCAATATTTTATATATTGACGTCTTTTTAAACATATCTTTCAGGTAACTAAGTGCTGAATAGATATGGGGCTAGTGCGGTGGAATTCGAAATGTCGGATACTGGTCGGGGTTTCATTCATTGTCACCATCGGGTTGGAACATAAACGGAAATACCCCCACATTGAAACTTAATGTTTATCGTTTTATGTAATGCTTTGTGCAACATTGGAACGAGATACTCATTTTCGACATTCTAATAAATTGATCTTTTCTAATTAAATATAGTTTGTGTTAATCTTGACTTTGATATGCTTTCGAGCGTTGCGCCACGTGTTTCCGCCATTGGCGTGGTGTGACAGAAGTGGTATCAGAGCCAAGGTTATAGCGAACTAGTATTTTTGAAAAATCTAGACTATAACCGGTTTTGGCTCGAAAACGAAGTTTTCAAAAATAAAACACAACAAAATAATGTTTAGAAAAGAAAGAAATTTGTACATGGGATGTACAAGGGGAAATTCCGACCGACTAGCCATGTGTGTCAATATATGAAGTATTAGAAAATACGGATAAGATGTTTATGTTGCGTAGGAATCCGATTTTCTAAGATTAGTTAATACATATACGTAGTACGGATATTTTGCCAGTAAGGATGTTGTGTCACGCTTCACATTAGTCCGCAGTCTTGCATCGATCACCGGTACCAGCAAGTGGGAAGGATGTTGTGGTCTACGATGAGCTCACTCGCTTACCTGTAGACGGGATGATCGAAAGGACTAGTCTCTATCACGATAATGGATGTCGCCGCGTTGTTTATGATTTGGAGGCGAAACTAGACCAAGTCTTTTGTTGTATGAAATCTTTGTTTTGGATCAGGAAGCTCGTAACTAGCGGGCAACAAGATTACCTGGCAACGCAAATTATCATTACGGGTGCACACGTAATAATAGTTTGGGGTGCACGGTAACCTTGGTGGGCGCTAGGGCCGGGATTGGCGATCACACCTTGTCTTGGTTGTTCTTGTTCTTTAGAATTCAGTCTTAGTTTTGATTGGCCAATGGGTTAAGTGGGAGGTCTCGTCGACGCCCCTTTATTTTGATCCCAGCTAACCTAATAAGCTTTCTTCGACATTACCTTTAAGGTACGAACACGGAGGAGCTCGAACGTCTAATCATGAGAGAAATTTGACGTAAACCCTCGCATTGGATAGTGACGGGAGACGAAAACTTCCTTGTATAGGAGTGGAATGCCTCCGCCACAAGGTTCTTCCAAAGGAGCGGGCATACGAGGATGCGCTGCCTACCGAAGAGATGAATGCCTGGTACGATGCGAGGAATGCTAAACTTGGAACCCAGTGAAGACTTGGGGTGAGTCCCTGCTAGACTAGTGCGTTTAGAGAACGGGACCCTGCGTGGATTAGATATAAGACTCGTGGCCGTGTGCTGCTGTGTTATCATGGTGAATAAGTCATGTTCAATCTGACACATGCCCAGGTTGTCTTCAAGGGTCGGGTATTTTTGTTTCTTCTCCTGTAGGAAGACAGAATCGAAGTTACGGGATTAGGAAGCTTGATCATCGTTATTCTGAAGGCTCGATAGCCTCGTCTGAATCAACAGTATTGGTCGTTCCCATGCAGTCATGGACTGATAATGAAATCAGCATGCCGTATTGCACATCCGCGAGTCATAGTGCTTTGTTAAACTTCGATGGTGTCGAAAGTTTCGGCCACTAATCACGACCGCGGCATTGTTTTCCAGTGTTATGATGACGGCGTGTAGTGGAACAACAAGCCCCAGTCGGCATTTGGCGATGGACTCACTCGGAAGTGCATACGGTTAACTCATGGGAAGCCACTACTCGAGGTATTGAGTATTCAAGTATGGATTAACAACCTTTGAAATAGCGCTGGATCGTGTTCGGAAGATGAATTGTGATGGGCTCAGCATGTTGGTACTTATGTCATACTACTTTCCTGAGGTGCAAAGGTTATCATAAGACTCCTCTATCTACCTCCTGTTGGTTTTTCAAGGATTATTGGTAGTCTCGCTTCAGTCGAGGAACACCAGAGTAGGTTCGTTACATGTACTGTGCCGGAATCCGTCATAAATCCTAGAAAGTGGAACCACACTTTGGGAATCGTAATCGTAAGAGTGTTCCGTAATTGTCAGAATGTTGCAAGACGCTTTTGCTGACATTAAAATCCCCCTCAAAAATCAAGTGGCGGACTACTGAATGTGGTCACGTCATTCTGTTAAATTAAACTTACCCATGGGACGACGATTCCATTACTCTTGTTGCAATAACGTTCGTCACCCTCGTCACAATGACGAGACTAGTTATCTCGGTGGGGTGACAATTGATGCGAGGTGTTCCCCATCAATCCCCATAGATACTGAGACGTTGCATCCCCTCGTCACGGTGGTTTATAAACTAAGGTTGCGAGATCCATTCGTTGTGGACACGGTGACCTGTCAAATCTCTTGCCATATTTCGATACTCTCACTGTGTGGCCTATCAGGAAGAAAGTCCACCGGCCTCGCTTGAGTGGCAGAGAGACATTCCAGCTAATTACTATCAGCGCTAGAGCCAAATGAGAAGGATGACTCGGCTGGATTGCCAAAGTCGGTATCGTTTTCATTTTATCATGGTGTATCGATAAATCGTGATCCTTCTACCTCTACTTGCCATGCTCGTTGTGACCACTATCCTTGTTATCGGGAAAGATGTGGGATGGTTTCTAGGTCCTATGGATACTAGTTACCACACATATAATAACTACGACGAGACTAAGGCTCCGGCCGAGCCTGAGGTCGCGACGGCTGTTATTGCTAAGTGTGTAGCTCTTGCTGAGTCTGTTGTTGCCAGTGATTATGTAGCACTTATCGGGATTGATGTCGTTGTTTCCATATCTGTTGTTGAGTTTATTGTTGTCATTGTCTGTACAGTCCATGTTGGGCTTGATGATGTTGTTCTATGGCTCTGCTCGAGTTGACGTTGTTGATGTATTTGAGGCTCCTGCAGAAGTGAATGTCATTAACGAAGACGTCTCTATGACCCTTTCCAGGCCGCTATGACCATCTATGTGTCTTTGTGGAGTTCGTTGTTATTAATTCCATTCTCTTTGAGGCTTTCATTGAACTACTAGTTATCATTCCTTGGGCTCTTAGGAAGCCTAACATTGTCAATGATTCTCAGGCCTCAGTGGGAACTGTCGATGTTTCTGTTGCCATTGTTTGAGTGACTCATAACAAGCCTATGGTCGTTCTCTCCATGAACAATATCGGCTTAAGAAGTCAGCTAAATTATGTGGAACCCGTCGTTCCCATTTATGTTACGACGACTGATGCGCCAGCCAATCTAACCAAGTCCTACCATTGAGCCTATGGAGGTTAGGCTCAAGGCCGAGGGTACGGATGAAAATCCCACCTCCACAAGTGATCTGAGACGCACGGGGATGCGTGCTCACCATAACGGAGCTTTATGGTGGTGTGGACTATGGGTTTTCCATATTGAGCGTCGTCTTGTCGCGTGCATTCGTGCTACTGTGTTACCCCCCAGCCATTGTGCATGCTTGCAGTTGCATTATTTTGCTAGTTGCGTATCCAGGTGGTTGCGCTGCATTGTCAATGATGCATTCCTGTTGTTTACTGCTCCTGCAGTGGTGTAGCCTTACTGCCGTGTTTCTCTGTGTCAGTGTTGCCTTGTCGTCATGCTTCTCTGTTGTCGTGTAACTCTTGTGCGGTGTCCCCTTATTGATGTGTTTCGTGGATGTATTGTTGCGACTGTTGGATTACCTTGATGACGTGATGACTTGCCGTTTGCTTAGCTCATCGTTCTCTCGGAATGGAGACATCACCTAAACCCCTCGTGCCGTCAATGTTCTATTTGTTTGATTGTGTAGTGCCGACATTGATTATGTAGGATTTCAGGTGTCCAACGGACTTTCTAAAAGTCGTGCTTAGACACTCTAGCCTTAGTGATGGCGTGTGTATTCCCCTAAAGTCTGAATCTCGTGGTTGTCTGAGTAAGTGACCGAGTCATGTGCCGACCCATGTATATGCTCACGCATTTCGTGAGCGGTACATCTTCAGAATCTGAGGCACCAGTGACGCTATGTCCAGCCCTAACCTTTTACGCGCAATTTGGTCGCCCAACGATCGGTTATGCAAATCAATGTCGGGAAGAAACCCTGTGATCTGCACGTGACAAGGCGAGACTTGCCTTTGCGATAAGGGATTTCGAATACGTCTCGAACCTGAAGGTATCGAGTAATTATGAGCGATATTATGATCTATACCTTTGGGACTAGCAAGAGTTGAAAGGTTCAATTCATTTATTGCTCACTCCAGTGGATTCATTTGAAGTCATACATACCGACGTGTCATACTGATGGTTATGGAAATACCGTTGTGGACCCACCCATGGGCGTGCATTGGTGAAGTCCCTGGTACATGATTAAGAGGCTTTATGAACCCTAAATCCAGAAGGGCGTGTAGCATTATCTACTCTATAAAGGTGCTACACTACCGGGTTGAGATAGTCGATCGTCTCGACCCTTCGATTTATGTTGTTATTCCTCTGACGGTTGGTTTATCTTGGTATCTTTGCGTGGGACTCTTGGAACAATGGAACCACTTCGACCGTGGGTCGATACTAGTGTTCCCAGTCATCTTTTAGTAGCATTGCTCACGCTAGAGCAAAACCCCTTATCTTTGATAGACGCTGTTGGAGACACCATAGTAATGTGAACTGCCAGGTCAGGGCGTATGGTACCTGACTAATCAGGACGAGCTTGAAGACTTACATATTGCGCCCATATGCGTGACTACTGAGTCATTGAATGGGATGCCCTATGGGAAGGCTCAGGACTATTACTTGTGGTGCGATATCAGTCGCTCGCTGGTTTAAGTAACGACTTGGGCGCATGAAGCCGTCAAGCCAAATGTGAAATCTATGCTAAATGCATGCATCTATGACCCGATTTCACCATTTACCTAAAAAGATTCTGAAAGGATGGAACCTTCGATGAGTGAGGGTTTTGGTCTCAGGACTCCTTTCACTCAGATCTCTGCATAAGATCTGAAAGTCAATTTAAGGGCATGTGGCCTGTATTATTCAGAATTGACTTACTAGGTTGCTAATAACGATAGAACACTAGAGCCCGTGAAGCACATAAAACAGAACTAGTGCTGGATACCCATGTTCTGGGTGAGCTACTGGTGTTCGGTATACTTGTTGCAATGGGAGCCAACGTGTTGATATGTCCTAGAAACCATATACTCTGTTCGTTGCGACGAAAATTTATAATGTGTCGTATATCTCTTTCCGGTATAGACCTATGTGCTGGAAGCATCTTGTCGTTGGTGTTTGAGTCGACTCGTACTTCTCAAGGAATGTGGAATTGTACGGCCCGGGCGTCATGTATACACTACTTACTATCAGAGAACTGAGGGGTGAAAGCGACGCAAAAACTTTCGACCTCCATCAGTCCATACTAAGCGTCCTAGTACCATTAACCACAACTGATCGGGTGGAAGGTAACAAATCAGTACCTAGGGGATCCTACGGAAATAAAAGTCCCATGTTGAATATAGTTGTTCGGTCGACAATAACCTAGTATATTTACCTTAATGGGGAGATAAATATACGGTAAAGTGAGTCAAGCCGAAGGATAAATAAAATAGGATACCTGGTGAGGTTTCTAAGGGGACTTTTATGACCATTATGTGGGGCGGTAAGATCACCTGTTGGACATTACCATGTCACCTGAGGTGTCCCATGGTCGGATGTAATGTTTGATTGTTGTTTGGAACCCTCTCACTCCATACTCATCCATAGCTTCGAGATGAGTCATACGGACAGTTACCTATACCCTCGGAGAGAGTTGCGGCTAGACACTGGATTGCCAACGTCCATTATATCGGATAGTAGTAGTCATTCCGCATCCAGTTCGATAAACTTTGTACACAAGCATGTGATACTCTGAGTATGGCTCATCATTCTCGAACTAATCGAATGTACTTGGTGGAATTGTTCCGCATTGACACGATTGGTGTCCATGGCACATCGAATCCATGAGCTTCATCGCCAAAGTTTCCTAAGTGATAGAAATTATCATCCCAGTGTTCGGGGTGTACTACTCAAAGCCCTTGGAGGGCATACGTGTACATCTCCAGTACGTCGAATGACTGACGGAGATAGATACATAACCTGGTTTGAGTTACTCGAGAGATGGCCAGTAGATATTGCAGTTTAGAGACTTCGTGGATGAGATGCGAACCTAGTAAGAAGTCATACGAACAAGGCGTAAGGCCTTAAGGGCTTCTAAATAATAATAGGTTTACACTGAGAGTCACACTCTGGGAGAGTGTTGGTAAGCATAGAAATTATAGTAGGCCCAATTGTTGATACTCCAGTGGCACGGAGTTATCGATCAAAATTGGTCTCATGATGGTTAAGCTCGAACTAGCGTAAGAGCCGAGTGCGACTCTTAATGAATCCCGCAAGTCTGGCCTGAGGAAGTTTTGGTCAATTCCTCGACCGACGGAAGTCCGGTTGACGATAAGCTCTACTATTTCGGGAAACCGATAGATGTGTCAAGGTGGGATGCCCAAGAGCTTAGTCGTAGTTGAACTATGACATTGTGTTTGTTAGAGCACTAAGCGTGAGCCGAGCATGAATCTGGGCTCACTAGGAAAGAGGAGATCTCATGAAGCGCAAACACCCCGCCCTGTTCAAGGATACTATTGTGATGGGTAACTTGAATTGAATTCCGGGACGGAATTCTCTTAACGGGGGGAGAATGTAACATCCGGCAAAAATCGATGTGATTCCGTACATAGTTAGTATATGTAATTAACGGTTTAAGTGCATGTTTAAATTAATTGGATTAATTTAATTGATGCCGTAAGAGAATAGCAAATTCCCCATAAGACGCATAGGAATGCACACGTTTAATGACGATGCATGATAGGATCATGTGCGAATAAACTTGTCCGGTACGGACGTTGGTGATTACCCGGTAATAATTAAATAAACGAAAAGGATCCCGGACACCCAGGATATAAAATAAAGGGTATTTTCACAAAATATAATGAGTGTTGGAACTCCAAAACCATAAGTGGAAACGTCTTGTACAAATCTCCCGGTAACGAATAAAATGCGCATACCGCACCCGATACGCGTATAACTCATAATTTCACCCGGCAAAGGCCTAAATAACCAATCAACGCTTAAATTAGACTATATTTAAGGGTTATTAAAGGTATTTTTAATGTCCGGACAATGCGCGATTAAAACCCGAAAAGTACCCGAACGACACCCGAACGACGAGGGATTTAACTTAACAAGTATTGGGTAAATATTTGGAGTTGTGGACCCCACCTAAGCCACCAAAGGGGCCGGCCTAAATGGCCACATTATCTCCTTGCTTTGTGACATAATAATAACCTATAAAACCTATACTACTAAGCATGTGTGGTAAAGACAAAGATGTAAGATTTGATAGTACAAAGCATGCACCAACTTGGCCCTTGTGTAAGAAAATTTTCGGCCATAGGCCATGCAAATCCAAGACACTCTCAAGTAATGATATAATAAGTACACACACATGCTTGTATAAAGATCAAGTGTAAGATCATCCAAATAATAAACCAAGATTTGCAAACAAACATCTCTCCCACTCTCTCAATCTCACGGCACACACACACATCTCACATCCATCCAAGATCATTTTTGTACTTCTTAAAATCTCTTAAATCTTTGGGAAGATTATGTGCAATCCATGGAAGATATGGTGAAGCTATAAATAACATGTGTTCACACATAAGATAACAAGCAAAAACTCTTCTTCTTCCTTCTTCTTTTGGGCCGTGAGTTTACCCCATCCATATACATATTTCCTTCAAGTTTTTACATCTCCAAATCACTCGAAACATCCATCCATCAAAACCCCATTGTGTGTTTCAAGCTTGGAGCTTAACCAATAAGGAAGAACACACTAAACCCCTCTCAAATCCAAGGTTTTGTCTTCCCTAGCCTTGTGCTAGTAGTAAGCTTCTTAACCTTGTTTTGATTATTGATATTCATGTATGTGTTCTTAGAGGCAAGTTGTACATGAAGGGTTTAAAATGTGGTTTTGAAACATAACTTTAATAGATTTTGCATGAGTAAAATAAATGATTAAAGATATGTAAATGGATCATGGAATTGATGATGATAAAGTAGTGCTCTTAAAATATATAAAATTTACACATACACTAAGTAGGATGATGATTTGATTTGGATTTATAGAATAAACTTGAATGTGTTAAAAAGTAACTTTAATCATCTTTATATGATCATCTAAGACATAATAAATGATGGAACATGTTAGAAGTTCAAGAATAAAGAAGATGAAAAATTAAAGTTTACTTACTTAGAAGAATGATATTTTGATATAATGGGCAAATACATAAAACACACATACAAGTAGTCTTATATATGAAATATAAGACTAATAAAAGTGTTTTGGTACAAAAATAACTTACCAATAAAAAGATGGATCTTCAAAGTCTACTATTTTGAGTGAAAAATGCTAACTTTGGAAGTTAGAGTGGGAAAATGCAACATTTGAAAGTTAAGGGACTAATATTGTAACTTTGAAAGTTAGAGGACTAAAATGGATATTTTAGAAACTATTAGTCCAAAAATGCAAGGATGGAAAGTTTGGTGTCAAAAGTATAAGTAATAATTTTCCAAGGTTGATTTGGTTAATACTAGTAGATATACTTGGGTATTTTTGTATAAAAAGTATATTTTTGAAAGTTATAAAAATATGGATTATAGTAACATAAGGATTTTTATAAAATAAAGATTTTATAAAAATATTAAACAAACTTGAGAAACTTATACAAAAATGAATACTTTTATATAAATGGGAATATAAAAGTATTGGAAACATTTTTGTAGTTAAGTTAACAAGTTGGGTTAAAAATACATAAGTATTTTAAACCTTCCAAGTAACATGTGTTAGGAGGAAGAAATATGAATAACATTTCTATAAAACACATGTTGGGGAAAAACTTGGAAAAAAAAAATAACTATTCGAGCTAAGATATCGAACTAAGGCGCATTAACGAACCGTACACGGACAAAACATGAGAAAAATGCCATTGCGGCAAGATGAGAAAATATATATTTTAGGAAGTAAAATATATATATACATCATGGGTGAAAACTAATAAACACTTTCCTAAGTGTTGAAGGAATTATTCGTGGGAGAAAAACATGACGTAAACAAGTAAGACGTTAAACAAACGTATATACTTAACAAGAAAAATTACACATTTATATATATATGTACACTCGTCTCGGCAAAATTCTAGTATATCTACTTAATGGGAAAGTAGATATGTGGGAAGGAAAACAAGACGAGTAGACAAAGATATATATATATATGTGTATGTCGTACCGACAAGATCCTAGTATATTTATTTGAATGGGAAAATAAATATACGGTATGGTGAGTTGAATCGGGTGTTGAGAATATACAATCGAACGACAAGACCTTAGCATATTTATTTAAATGGGAAAATAAATGTGCGGCAAAGTGAGTCGGGTCGAGTGTTGAAATATATATTATATCGGGCGATGCGATCTTAAGTATAATTATTTGAATGGGAAAATAATTATACGTTAAGTGAAGTCAAGTCGATGATAATAATGTACAAGTTAAGGAAATATTAACAAGAGTAATATATAACTTGTAATACCAAGGGTAATCTAACGCCAACGAAACCTAGGACATATGTTTAATTAAACGGGGAACTATATCTAAATGGTGGTGTTGGGAGTTGGGTGTACAACTTGCCGGAAAAGCACACGCTATAGACTTAGTGACTTACACGCACTAGGACGTTCGTAGGTGCTTGACCACGGACTTGCTATTCTCTGCTATTTGAGTGTACGCTGTACATCAGGTGAGTTTCACGGCCCCATTTTACTGTTTTAACTGGGGGAAAGATATGTTTGTCAAACGTTGTCACATGTTGAAATGTTTTCAAAGGCTAAAATGTGATAAGTGGTATGATGAGTACTTGAGCAGTGATCGCCACTCGGGGTTGAGTCCTCTCTTCTGTAATCATTAATTCATGGAAATGAAACCGAAGGAATATTTGGATAGTACTATTGGTGCCTGACAAGGCCCACCCCTAATCGATAGCGTCGATTATGCATCGGCGTATGCCTGGGGTGCACGTATTCTGAAATTAAGTCGTTGGGTTCCGAGGAACGACTTGGAGCGGGGCAATATTATTAGTCTTGGTTTGGTTATGGGGCTCAAGGGATTGCTCATCATCATAGTTTGTAGGAGCTAGCTACTCCTTACCCAGGCCACAAGTTGTGCAGGTTTCGCACATGTTGTAAAAACGAAATGTCGATCGACAAGATCCTAGTATAATATTTAATGGGAAAATAATTATACGGTAAAGTGAGTCGAGTCGATGGCTGTGAAAATGTTGTTGTTATGAAACTAAAACCTGTGAACTCACCAATATTTTATATATTGACGTCTTTTTAAACATATCTTTCAGGTAACTAAGTGCTGAATAGATATGGGGCTAGTGCGGTGGAATTCGAAATGTCGGATACTGGTCGGGGTTTCATTCATTGTCACCATCGGGTTGGAACATAAACGGAAATACCCCCACATTGAAACTTAATGTTTATCGTTTTATGTAATGCTTTGTGCAACATTGGAACGAGATACTCATTTTCGACATTCTAATAAATTGATCTTTTCTAATTAAATATAGTTTGTGTTAATCTTGACTTTGATATGCTTTCGAGCGTTGCGCCACGTGTTTCCGCCATTGGCGTGGTGTGACAGAAGTGGTATCAGAGCCAAGGTTATAGCGAACTAGTATTTTTGAAAAATCTAGACTATAACCGGTTTTGGCTCGAAAACGAAGTTTTCAAAAATAAAACACAACAAAATAATGTTTAGAAAAGAAAGAAATTTGTACATGGGATGTACAAGGGGAAATTCCGACCGACTAGCCATGTGTGTCAATATATGAAGTATTAGAAAATACGGATAAGATGTTTATGTTGCGTAGGAATCCGATTTTCTAAGATTAGTTAATACATATACGTAGTACGGATATTTTGCCAGTAAGGATGTTGTGTCACGCTTCACATTAGTCCGCACTCTTGCATCGATCACCGGTACCAGCAAGTGGGAAGGATGTTGTGGTCTACGATGAGCTCACTCGCTTACCTGTAGACGGGATGATCGAAAGGACTAGTCTCTATCACGATAATGGATGTCGCCGCGTTGTTTATGATTTGGAGGCGAAACTAGACCAAGTCTTTTGTTGTATGAAATCTTTGTTTTGGATCAGGAAGCTCGTAACTAGCGGGCAACAAGATTACCTGGCAACGCAAATTATCATTACGGGTGCACACGTAATAATAGTTTGGGGTGCACGGTAACCTTGGTGGGCGCTAGGGCCGGGATTGGCGATCACACCTTGTCTTGGTTGTTCTTGTTCTTTAGAATTCAGTCTTAGTTTTGATTGGCCAATGGGTTAAGTGGGAGGTCTCGTCGACGCCCCTTTATTTTGATCCCAGCTAACCTAATAAGCTTTCTTCGACATTACCTTTAAGGTACGAACACGGAGGAGCTCGAACGTCTAATCATGAGAGAAATTTGACGTAAACCCTCGCATTGGATAGTGACGGGAGACGAAAACTTCCTTGTATAGGAGTGGAATGCCTCCGCCACAAGGTTCTTCCAAAGGAGCGGGCATACGAGGATGCGCTGCCTACCGAAGAGATGAATGCCTGGTACGATGTGAGGAATGCTAAACTTGGAACCCAGTGAAGACTTGGGGTGAGTCCCTGCTAGACTAGTGCGTTTAGAGAACGGGACCCTGCGTGGATTAGATATAAGACTCGTGGCCGTGTGCTGCTGTGTTATCATGGTGAATAAGTCATGTTCAATCTGACGCATGCCCAGGTTGTCTTCAAGGGTCGGGTATTTTTTTTTCTTCTCCTGTAGGAAGACAGAATCGAAGTTACGGGATTAGGAAGCTTGATCATCGTTATTCTGAAGGCTCGATAGCCTCGTCTGAATCAACAGTATTGGTCGTTCCCATGCAGTCATGGACTGATAATGAAATCAGCATGCCGTATTGCACATCCGCGAGTCATAGTGCTTTGTTAAACTTCGATGGTGTCGAAAGTTTCGGCCACTAATCACGACCGCGGCATTGTTTGCCAGTGTTATGATGACGGCGTGTAGTGGAACAACAAGCCCCAGTCGGCATTTGGCGATGGACTCACTCGGAAGTGCATACGGTTAACTCATGGGAAGCCACTACTCGAGGTATTGAGTATTCAAGTATGGATTAACAACCTTTGAAATAGCGCTGGATCGTGTTCGGAAGATGAATTGTGATGGGCTCAGCATGTTGGTACTTATGTCATACTACTTTCCTGAGGTGCAAAGGTTATCATAAGACTCCTCTATCTACCTCCTGTTGGTTTTTCAAGGATTATTGGTAGTCTCGTTCCGTAATTGTCAGAATGTTGCAAGACGCTTTTGCTGACATTAAAATCCCCCTCAAAAATCAAGTGGCGGACTACTGAATGTGGTCACGTCATTCTGTTAAATTAAACTTACCCATGGGACGACGATTCCATTACTCTTGTTGCAATAACGTTCGTCACCCTCGTCACAATGACGAGACTAGTTATCTCGGTGGGGTGACAATTGATGCGAGGTGTTCCCCATCAATCCCCATAGATACTGAGACGTTGCATCCCCTCGTCACGGTGGTTTATAAACTAAGGTTGCGAGATCCATTCGTTGTGGACACGGTGACCTGTCAAATCTCTTGCCATATTTCGATACTCTCACTGTGTAGCCTATCAGGAAGAAAGTCCACCGGCCTCGCTTGAGTGGCAGAGAGACATTCCAGCTAATTACTATCAGCGCTAGAGCCAAATGAGAAGGATGACTCGGCTGGATTGCCAAAGTCGGTATCGTTTTCATTTTATCATGGTGTATCGATAAATCGTGATCCTTCTACCTCTACTTGCCATGCTCGTTGTGACCACTATCCTTGTTATCGGGAAAGATGTGGGATGGTTTCTAGGTCCTATGGATACTAGTTACCACACATATAATAACTACGACGAGACTAAGGCTCCGGCCGAGCCTGAGGTCGCGACGGCTGTTATTGCTAAGTGTGTAGCTCTTGCTGAGTCTGTTGTTGCCAGTGATTATGTAGCACTTATCGGGATTGATGTCGTTGTTTCCATATCTGTTGTTGAGTTTATTGTTGTCATTGTCTGTACAGTCCATGTTGGGCTTGATGATGTTGTTCTATGGCTCTGCTCGAGTTGACGTTGTTGATGTATTTGAGGCTCCTGCAGAAGTGAATGTCATTAACGAAGACGTCTCTATGACCCTTTCCAGGCCGCTATGACCATCTATGTGTCTTTGTGGAGTTCGTTGTTATTAATTCCATTCTCTTTGAGGCTTTCATTGAACTACTAGTTATCATTCCTTGGGCTCTTAGGAAGCCTAACATTGTCAATGATTCTCAGGCCTCAGTGGGAACTGTCGATGTTTCTGTTGCCATTGTTTGAGTGACTCATAACAAGCCTATGGTCGTTCTCTCCATGAACAATATCGGCTTAAGAAGTCAGCTAAATTATGTGGAACCCGTCGTTCCCATTTATGTTACGACGACTGATGCGCCAGCCAATCTAACCAAGTCCTACCATTGAGCCTATGGAGGTTAGGCTCAAGGCCGAGGGTACGGATGAAAATCCCACCTCCACAAGTGATCTGAGACGCACGGGGATGCGTGCTCACCATAACGGAGCTTTATGGTGGTGTGGACTATGGGTTTTCCATATTGAGCGTCGTCTTGTCGCGTGCATTCGTGCTACTGTGTTACCCCCCAGCCATTGTGCATGCTTGCAGTTGCATTATTTTGCTAGTTGCGTATCCAGGTGGTTGCGCTGCATTGTCAATGATGCATTCCTGTTGTTTACTGCTCCTGCAGTGGTGTAGCCTTACTGCCGTGTTTCTCTGTGTCAGTGTTGCCTTGTCGTCATGCTTCTCTGTTGTCGTGTAACTCTTGTGCGGTGTCCCCTTATTGATGTGTTTCGTGGATGTATTGTTGCGACTGTTGGATTACCTTGATGACGTGATGACTTGCCGTTTGCTTAGCTCATCGTTCTCTCGGAATGGAGACATCACCTAAACCCCTCGTGCCGTCATTGTTCTATTTGTTTGATTGTGTAGTGCCGACATTGATTATGTAGGATTTCAGGTGTCCAACGGACTTTCTAAAAGTCGTGCTTAGACACTCTAGCCTTAGTGATGGCGTGTGTATTCCCCTAAAGTCTGAATCTCGTGGTCGTCTGAGTAAGTGACCGAGTCATGTGCCGACCCATGTATATGCTCACGCATTTCGTGAGCGGTACATCTTCAGAATCTGAGGCACCAGTGACGCTATGTCCAGCCCTAACCTTTTACGCGCAATTTGGTCGCCCAACGATCGGTTATGCAAATCAATGTCGGGAAGAAACCCTGTGATCTGCACGTGACAAGGCGAGACTTGCCTTTGCGATAAGGGATTTCGAATACGTCTCGAACCTGAAGGTATCGAGTAATTATGAGCGATATTATGATCTATACCTTTGGGACTAGCAAGAGTTGAAAGGTTCAATTCATTTATTGCTCACTCCAGTGGATTCATTTGAAGTCATACATACCGACGTGTCATACTGATGGTTATGGAAATACCGTTGTGGACCCACCCATGGGCGTGCATTGGTGAAGTCCCTGGTACATGATTAAGAGGCTTTATGAACCCTAAATCCAGAAGGGCGTGTAGCATTATCTACTCTATAAAGGTGCTACACTACCGGGTTGAGATAGTCGATCGTCTCGACCCTTCGATTTATGTTGTTATTCCTCTGACGGTTGGTTTATCTTGGTATCTTTGCGTGGGACTCTTGGAACAATGGAACCACTTCGACCGTGGGTCGATACTAGTGTTCCCAGTCATCTTTTAGTAGCATTGCTCACGCTAGAGCAAAACCCCTTATCTTTGATAGACGCTGTTGGAGACACCATAGTAATGTGAACTGCCAGGTCAGGGCGTATGGTACCTGACTAATCAGGACGAGCTTGAAGACTTACATATTGCGCCCATATGCGTGACTACTGAGTCATTGAATGGGATGCCCTATGGGAAGGCTCAGGACTATTACTTGTGGTGCGATATCAGTCGCTCGCTGGTTTAAGTAACGACTTGGGCGCATGAAGCCGTCAAGCCAAATGTGAAATCTATGCTAAATGCATGCATCTATGACCCGATTTCACCATTTACCTAAAAAGATTCTGAAAGGATGGAACCTTCGATGAGTGAGGGTTTTGGTCTCAGGACTCCTTTCACTCAGATCTCTGCATAAGATCTGAAAGTCAATTTAAGGGCATGTGGCCTGTATTATTCAGAATTGACTTACTAGGTTGCTAATAACGATAGAACACTAGAGCCCGTGAAGCACATAAAACAGAACTAGTGCTGGATACCCATGTTCTGGGTGAGCTACTGGTGTTCGGTATACTTGTTGCAATGGGAGCCAACGTGTTGATATGTCCTAGAAACCATATACTCTGTTCGTTGCGACGAAAATTTATAATGTGTCGTATATCTCTTTCCGGTATAGACCTATGTGCTGGAAGCATCTTGTCGTTGGTGTTTGAGTCGACTCGTACTTCTCAAGGAATGTGGAATTGTACGGCCCGGGCGTCATGTATACACTACTTACTATCAGAGAACTGAGGGGTGAAAGCGACGCAAAAACTTTCGACCTCCATCAGTCCATACTAAGCGTCCTAGTACCATTAACCACAACTGATCGGGTGGAAGGTAACAAATCAGTACCTAGGGGATCCTACGGAAATAAAAGTCCCATGTTGAATATAGTTGTTCGGTCGACAATAACCTAGTATATTTACCTTAATGGGGAGATAAATATACGGTAAAGTGAGTCGAGCCGAAGGATAAATAAAATAGGATACCTGGTGAGGTTTCTAAGGGGACTTTTATGACCATTATGTGGGGCGGTAAGATCACCTGTTGGACATTACCATGTCACCTGAGGTGTCCCATGGTCGGATGTAATGTTTGATTGTTGTTTGGAACCCTCTCACTCCATACTCATCCATAGCTTCGAGATGAGTCATACGGACAGTTACCTATACCCTCGGAGAGAGTTGCGGCTAGACACTGGATTGCCAACGTCCATTATATCGGATGGTAGTAGTCATTCCGCATCCAGTTCGATAAACTTTGTACACAAGCATGTGATACTCTGAGTATGGCTCATCATTCTCGAACTAATCGAATGTACTTGGTGGAATTGTTCCGCATTGACACGATTGGTGTCCATGGCACATCGAATCCATGAGCTTCATCGCCAAAGTTTCCTAAGTGATAGAAATTATCATCCCAGTGTTCGGGGTGTACTACTCAAAGCCCTTGGAGGGCATACGTGTACATCTCCAGTACGTCGAATGACTGACGGAGATAGATACATAACCTGGTTTGAGTTACTCGAGAGATGGCCAGTAGATATTGCAGTTTAGAGACTTCGTGGATGAGATGCGAACCTAGTAAGAAGTCATACGAACAAGGCGTAAGGCCTTAAGGGCTTCTAAATAATAATAGGTTTACACTGAGAGTCACACTCTGGGAGAGTGTTGGTAAGCATAGAAATTATAGTAGGCCCAATTGTTGATACTCCAGTGGCACGGAGTTATCGATCAAAATTGGTCTCATGATGGTTAAGCTCGAACTAGCGTAAGAGCCGAGTGCGACTCTTAATGAATCCCGCAAGTCTGGCCTGAGGAAGTTTTGGTCAATTCCTCGACCGACGGAAGTCCGGTTGACGATAAGCTCTACTATTTCGGGAAACCGATAGATGTGTCAAGGTGGGATGCCCAAGAGCTTAGTCGTAGTTGAACTATGACATTGTGTTTGTTAGAGCACTAAGCGTGAGCCGAGCATGAATCTGGGCTCACTAGGAAAGAGGAGATCTCATGAAGCGCAAACACCCCGCCCTGTTCAAGGATACTATTGTGATGGGTAACTTGAATTGAATTCCGGGACGGAATTCTCTTAACGGGGGGAGAATGTAACATCCGGCAAAAATCGATGTGATTCCGTACATAGTTAGTATATGTAATTAACGGTTTAAGTGCATGTTTAAATTAATTGGATTAATTTAATTGATGCCGTAAGAGAATAGCAAATTCCCCATAAGACGCATAGGAATGCACACGTTTAATGACGATGCATGATAGGATCATGTGCGAATAAACTTGTCCGGTACGGACGTTGGTGATTACCCGGTAATAATTAAATAAACGAAAAGGATCCCGGACACCCAGGATATAAAATAAAGGGTATTTTCACAAAATATAATGAGTGTTGGAACTCCAAAACCATAAGTGGAAACGTCTTGTACAAATCTCCCGGTAACGAATAAAATGCGCATACCGCACCCGATACGCGTATAACTCATAATTTCACCCGGCAAAGGCCTAAATAACCAATCAACGCTTAAATTAGACTATATTTAAGGGTTATTAAAGGTATTTTTAATGTCCGGACAATGCGCGATTAAAACCCGAAAAGTACCCGAACGACACCCGAACGACGAGGGATTTAACTTAACAAGTATTGGGTAAATATTTGGAGTTGTGGACCCCACCTAAGCCACCAAAGGGGCCGGCCTAAATGGCCACATTATCTCCTTGCTTTGTGACATAATAATAACCTATAAAACCTATACTACTAAGCATGTGTGGTAAAGACAAAGATGTAAGATTTGATAGTACAAAGCATGCACCAACTTGGCCCTTGTGTAAGAAAATTTTCGGCCATAGGCCATGCAAATCCAAGACACTCTCAAGTAATGATATAATAAGTACACACACATGCTTGTATAAAGATCAAGTGTAAGATCATCCAAATAATAAACCAAGATTTGCAAACAAACATCTCTCCCACTCTCTCAATCTCACGGCACACACACACATCTCACATCCATCCAAGATCATTTTTGTACTTCTTAAAATCTCTTAAATCTTTGGGAAGATTATGTGCAATCCATGGAAGATATGGTGAAGCTATAAATAACATGTGTTCACACATAAGATAACAAGCAAAAACTCTTCTTCTTCCTTCTTCTTTTGGGCCGTGAGTTTACCCCATCCATATACATATTTCCTTCAAGTTTTTACATCTCCAAATCACTCGAAACATCCATCCATCAAAACCCCATTGTGTGTTTCAAGCTTGGAGCTTAACCAATAAGGAAGAACACACTAAACCCCTCTCAAATCCAAGGTTTTGTCTTCCCTAGCCTTGTGCTAGTAGTAAGCTTCTTAACCTTGTTTTGATTATTGATATTCATGTATGTGTTCTTAGAGGCAAGTTGTACATGAAGGGTTTAAAATGTGGTTTTGAAACATAACTTTAATAGATTTTGCATGAGTAAAATAAATGATTAAAGATATGTAAATGGATCATGGAATTGATGATGATAAAGTAGTGCTCTTAAAATATATAAAATTTACACATACACTAAGTAGGATGATGATTTGATTTGGATTTATAGAATAAACTTGAATGTGTTAAAAAGTAACTTTAATCATCTTTATATGATCATCTAAGACATAATAAATGATGGAACATGTTAGAAGTTCAAGAATAAAGAAGATGAAAAATTAAAGTTTACTTACTTAGAAGAATGATATTTTGATATAATGGGCAAATACATAAAACACACATACAAGTAGTCTTATATATGAAATATAAGACTAATAAAAGTGTTTTGGTACAAAAATAACTTACCAATAAAAAGATGGATCTTCAAAGTCTACTATTTTGAGTGAAAAATGCTAACTTTGGAAGTTAGAGTGGGAAAATGCAACATTTGAAAGTTAAGGGACTAATATTGTAACTTTGAAAGTTAGAGGACTAAAATGGATATTTTAGAAACTATTAGTCCAAAAATGCAAGGATGGAAAGTTTGGTGTCAAAAGTATAAGTAATAATTTTCCAAGGTTGATTTGGTTAATACTAGTAGATATACTTGGGTATTTTTGTATAAAAAGTATATTTTTGAAAGTTATAAAAATATGGATTATAGTAACATAAGGATTTTTATAAAATAAAGATTTTATAAAAATATTAAACAAACTTGAGAAACTTATACAAAAATGAATACTTTTATATAAATGGGAATATAAAAGTATTGGAAACATTTTTGTAGTTAAGTTAACAAGTTGGGTTAAAAATACATAAGTATTTTAAACCTTCCAAGTAACATGTGTTAGGAGGAAGAAATATGAATAACATTTCTATAAAACACATGTTGGGGAAAAACTTGGAAAAAAAAAATAACTATTCGAGCTAAGATATCGAACTAAGGCGCATTAACGAACCGTACACGGACAAAACATGAGAAAAATGCCATTGCGGCAAGATGAGAAAATATATATTTTAGGAAGTAAAATATATATATACATCATGGGTGAAAACTAATAAACACTTTCCTAAGTGTTGAAGGAATTATTCGTGGGAGAAAAACATGACGTAAACAAGTAAGACGTTAAACAAACGTATATACTTAACAAGAAAAATTACACATTTATATATATATGTACACTCGTCTCGGCAAAATTCTAGTATATCTACTTAATGGGAAAGTAGATATGTGGGAAGGAAAACAAGACGAGTAGACAAAGATATATATATATGTGTATGTCGTACCGACAAGATCCTAGTATATTTATTTGAATGGGAAAATAAATATACGGTATGGTGAGTTGAATCGGGTGTTGAGAATATACAATCGAACGACAAGACCTTAGCATATTTATTTAAATGGGAAAATAAATGTGCGGCAAAGTGAGTCGGGTCGAGTGTTGAAATATATATTATATCGGGCGATGCGATCTTAAGTATAATTATTTGAATGGGAAAATAATTATACGTTAAGTGAAGTCAAGTCGATGATAATAATGTACAAGTTAAGGAAATATTAACAAGAGTAATATATAACTTGTAATACCAAGGGTAATCTAACGCCAACGAAACCTAGGACATATGTTTAATTAAACGGGGAACTATATCTAAATGGTGGTGTTGGGAGTTGGGTGTACAACTTGCCGGAAAAGCACACGCTATAGACTTAGTGACTTACACGCACTAGGACGTTCGTAGGTGCTTGACCACGGACTTGCTATTCTCTGCTATTTGAGTGTACGCTGTACATCAGGTGAGTTTCACGGCCCCATTTTACTGTTTTAACTGGGGGAAAGATATGTTTGTCAAACGTTGTCACATGTTGAAATGTTTTCAAAGGCTAAAATGTGATAAGTGGTATGATGAGTACTTGAGCAGTGATCGCCACTCGGGGTTGAGTCCTCTCTTCTGTAATCATTAATTCATGGAAATGAAACCGAAGGAATATTTGGATAGTACTATTGGTGCCTGACAAGGCCCACCCCTAATCGATAGCGTCGATTATGCATTGGCGTATGCCTGGGGTGCACGTATTCTGAAATTAATTCGTTGGGTTCCGAGGAACGACTTGGAGCGGGGCAATATTATTAGTCTTGGTTTGGTTATGGGGCTCAAGGGATTGCTCATCATCATAGTTTGTAGGAGCTAGCTACTCCTTACCCAGGCCACAAGTTGTGCAGGTTTCGCACATGTTGTAAAAACGAAATGTCGATCGACAAGATCCTAGTATAATATTTAATGGGAAAATAATTATACGGTAAAGTGAGTCGAGTCGATGGCTGTGAAAATGTTGTTGTTATGAAACTAAAACCTGTGAACTCACCAATATTTTATATATTGACGTCTTTTTAAACATATCTTTCAGGTAACTAAGTGCTGAATAGATATGGGGCTAGTGCGGTGGAATTCGAAATGTCGGATACTGGTCGGGGTTTCATTCATTGTCACCATCGGGTTGGAACATAAATGGAAATACCCCCACATTGAAACTTAATGTTTATCGTTTTATGTAATGCTTTGTGCAACATTGGAACGAGATACTCATTTTCGACATTCTAATAAATTGATCTTTTCTAATTAAATATAGTTTGTGTTAATCTTGACTTTGATATGCTTTCGAGCGTTGCGCCACGTGTTTCCGCCATTGGCGTGGTGTGACAGAAGTGGTATCAGAGCCAAGGTTATAGCGAACTAGTATTTTTGAAAAATCTAGACTATAACCGGTTTTGGCTCGAAAACGAAGTTTTCAAAAATAAAACACAACAAAATAATGTTTAGAAAAGAAAGAAATTTGTACATGGGATGTACAAGGGGAAATTCCGACCGACTAGCCATGTGTGTCAATATATGAAGTATTAGAAAATACGGATAAGATGTTTATGTTGCGTAGGAATCCGATTTTCTAAGATTAGTTAATACATATACGTAGTACGGATATTTTGCCAGTAAGGATGTTGTGTCACGCTTCACATTAGTCCGCACTCTTGCATCGATCACCGGTACCAGCAAGTGGGAAGGATGTTGTGGTCTACGATGAGCTCACTCGCTTACCTGTAGACGGGATGATCGAAAGGACTAGTCTCTATCACGATAATGGATGTCGCCGCGTTGTTTATGATTTGGAGGCGAAACTAGACCAAGTCTTTTGTTGTATGAAATCTTTGTTTTGGATCAGGAAGCTCGTAACTAGCGGGCAACAAGATTACCTGGCAACGCAAATTATCATTACGGGTGCACACGTAATAATAGTTTGGGGTGCACGGTAACCTTGGTGGGCGCTAGGGCCGGGATTGGCGATCACACCTTGTCTTGGTTGTTCTTGTTCTTTAGAATTCAGTCTTAGTTTTGATTGGCCAATGGGTTAAGTGGGAGGTCTCGTCGACGCCCCTTTATTTTGATCCCAGCTAACCTAATAAGCTTTCTTCGACATTACCTTTAAGGTACGAACACGGAGGAGCTCGAACGTCTAATCATGAGAGAAATTTGACGTAAACCCTCGCATTGGATAGTGACGGGAGACGAAAACTTCCTTGTATTGGAGTGGAATGCCTCCGCCACAAGGTTCTTCCAAAGGAGCGGGCATACGAGGATGCGCTGCCTACCGAAGAGATGAATGCCTGGTACGATGCGAGGAATGCTAAACTTGGAACCCAGTGAAGACTTGGGGTGAGTCCCTGCTAGACTAGTGCGTTTAGAGAACGGGACCCTGCGTGGATTAGATATAAGACTCGTGGCCGTGTGCTGCTGTGTTATCATGGTGAATAAGTCATGTTCAATCTGACGCATGCCCAGGTTGTCTTCAAGGGTCGGGTATTTTTTTTTCTTCTCCTGTAGGAAGACAGAATCGAAGTTACGGGATTAGGAAGCTTGATCATCGTTATTCTGAAGGCTCGATAGCCTCGTCTGAATCAACAGTATTGGTCGTTCCCATGCAGTCATGGACTGATAATGAAATCAGCATGCCGTATTGCACATCCGCGAGTCATAGTGCTTTGTTAAACTTCGATGGTGTCGAAAGTTTCGGCCACTAATCACGACCGCGGCATTGTTTGCCAGTGTTATGATGACGGCGTGTAGTGGGACAACAAGCCCCAGTCGGCATTTGGCGATGGACTCACTCGGAAGTGCATACGGTTAACTCATGGGAAGCCACTACTCGAGGTATTGAGTATTCAAGTATGGATTAACAACCTTTGAAATAGCGCTGTATCGTGTTCGGAAGATGAATTGTGATGGGCTCAGCATGTTGGTACTTATGTCATACTACTTTCCTGAGGTGCAAAGGTTATCATAAGACTCCTCTATCTACCTCCTGTTGGTTTTTCAAGGATTATTGGTAGTCTCGCTTCAGTCGAGGAACGCCAGAGTAGGTTCGTTACATGTACTGTGCCGGAATCCGTCATAAATCCTAGAAAGTGGAACCACACTTTGGGAATCGTAATCGTAAGAGTGTTCCGTAATTGTCAGAATGTTGCAAGACGCTTTTGCTGACATTAAAATCCCCCTCAAAAATCAAGTGGCGGACTACTGAATGTGGTCACGTCATTCTGTTAAATTAAACTTACCCATGGGACGACGATTCCATTACTCTTGTTGCAATAACGTTCGTCACCCTCGTCACAATGACGAGACTAGTTATCTCGGTGGGGTGACAATTGATGCGAGGTGTTCCCCATCAATCCCCATAGATACTGAGACGTTGCATCCCCTCGTCACGGTGGTTTATAAACTAAGGTTGCGAGATCCATTCGTTGTGGACACGGTGACCTGTCAAATCTCTTGCCATATTTCGATACTCTCACTGTGTGGCCTATCAGGAAGAAAGTCCACCGGCCTCGCTTGAGTGGCAGAGAGACATTCCAGCTAATTACTATCAGCGCTAGAGCCAAATGAGAAGGATGACTCGGCTGGATTGCCAAAGTCGGTATCGTTTTCATTTTATCATGGTGTATCGATAAATCGTGATCCTTCTACCTCTACTTGCCATGCTCGTTGTGACCACTATCCTTGTTATCGGGAAAGATGTGGGATGGTTTCTAGGTCCTATGGATACTAGTTACCACACATATAATAACTACGACGAGACTAAGGCTCCGGCCGAGCCTGAGGTCGCGACGGCTGTTATTGCTAAGTGTGTAGCTCTTGCTGAGTCTGTTGTTGCCAGTGATTATGTAGCACTTATCGGGATTGATGTCGTTGTTTCCATATCTGTTGTTGAGTTTATTGTTGTCATTGTCTGTACAGTCCATGTTGGGCTTGATGATGTTGTTCTATGGCTCTGCTCGAGTTGACGTTGTTGATGTATTTGAGGCTCCTGCAGAAGTGAATGTCATTAACGAAGACGTCTCTATGACCCTTTCCAGGCCGCTATGACCATCTATGTGTCTTTGTGGAGTTCGTTGTTATTAATTCCATTCTCTTTGAGGCTTTCATTGAACTACTAGTTATCATTCCTTGGGCTCTTAGGAAGCCTAACATTGTCAATGATTCTCAGGCCTCAGTGGGAACTGTCGATGTTTCTGTTGCCATTGTTTGAGTGACTCATAACAAGCCTATGGTCGTTCTCTCCATGAACAATATCGGCTTAAGAAGTCAGCTAAATTATGTGGAACCCGTCGTTCCCATTTATGTTACGACGACTGATGCGCCAGCCAATCTAACCAAGTCCTACCATTGAGCCTATGGAGGTTAGGCTCAAGGCCGAGGGTACGGATGAAAATCCCACCTCCACAAGTGATCTGAGACGCACGGGGATGCGTGCTCACCATAACGGAGCTTTATGGTGGTGTGGACTATGGGTTTTCCATATTGAGCGTCGTCTTGTCGCGTGCATTCGTGCTACTGTGTTACCCCCCAGCCATTGTGCATGCTTGCAGTTGCATTATTTTGCTAGTTGCGTATCCAGGTGGTTGCGCTGCATTGTCAATGATGCATTCCTGTTGTTTACTGCTCCTGCAGTGGTGTAGCCTTACTGCCGTGTTTCTCTGTGTCAGTGTTGCCTTGTCGTCATGCTTCTCTGTTGTCGTGTAACTCTTGTGCGGTGTCCCCTTATTGATGTGTTTCGTGGATGTATTGTTGCGACTGTTGGATTACCTTGATGACGTGATGACTTGCCGTTTGCTTAGCTCATCGTTCTCTCGGAATGGAGACATCACCTAAACCCCTCGTGCCGTCATTGTTCTATTTGTTTGATTGTGTAGTGCCGACATTGATTATGTAGGATTTCAGGTGTCCAACGGACTTTCTAAAAGTCGTGCTTAGACACTCTAGCCTTAGTGATGGCGTGTGTATTCCCCTAAAGTCTGAATCTCGTGGTCGTCTGAGTAAGTGACCGAGTCATGTGCCGACCCATGTATATGCTCACGCATTTCGTGAGCGGTACATCTTCAGAATCTGAGGCACCAGTGACGCTATGTCCAGCCCTAACCTTTTACGCGCAATTTGGTCGCCCAACGATCGGTTATGCAAATCAATGTCGGGAAGAAACCCTGTGATCTGCACGTGACAAGGCGAGACTTGCCTTTGCGATAAGGGATTTCGAATACGTCTCGAACCTGAAGGTATCGAGTAATTATGAGCGATATTATGATCTATACCTTTGGGACTAGCAAGAGTTGAAAGGTTCAATTCATTTATTGCTCACTCCAGTGGATTCATTTGAAGTCATACATACCGACGTGTCATACTGATGGTTATGGAAATACCGTTGTGGACCCACCCATGGGCGTGCATTGGTGAAGTCCCTGGTACATGATTAAGAGGCTTTATGAACCCTAAATCCAGAAGGGCGTGTAGCATTATCTACTCTATAAAGGTGCTACACTACCGGGTTGAGATAGTCGATCGTCTCGACCCTTCGATTTATGTTGTTATTCCTCTGACGGTTGGTTTATCTTGGTATCTTTGCGTGGGACTCTTGGAACAATGGAACCACTTCGACCGTGGGTCGATACTAGTGTTCCCAGTCATCTTTTAGTAGCATTGCTCACGCTAGAGCAAAACCCCTTATCTTTGATAGACGCTGTTGGAGACACCATAGTAATGTGAACTGCCAGGTCAGGGCGTATGGTACCTGACTAATCAGGACGAGCTTGAAGACTTACATATTGCGCCCATATGCGTGACTACTGAGTCATTGAATGGGATGCCCTATGGGAAGGCTCAGGACTATTACTTGTGGTGCGATATCAGTCGCTCGCTGGTTTAAGTAACGACTTGGGCGCATGAAGCCGTCAAGCCAAATGTGAAATCTATGCTAAATGCATGCATCTATGACCCGATTTCACCATTTACCTAAAAAGATTCTGAAAGGATGGAACCTTCGATGAGTGAGGGTTTTGGTCTCAGGACTCCTTTCACTCAGATCTCTGCATAAGATCTGAAAGTCAATTTAAGGGCATGTGGCCTGTATTATTCAGAATTGACTTACTAGGTTGCTAATAACGATAGAACACTAGAGCCCGTGAAGCACATAAAACAGAACTAGTGCTGGATACCCATGTTCTGGGTGAGCTACTGGTGTTCGGTATACTTGTTGCAATGGGAGCCAACGTGTTGATATGTCCTAGAAACCATATACTCTGTTCGTTGCGACGAAAATTTATAATGTGTCGTATATCTCTTTCCGGTATAGACCTATGTGCTGGAAGCATCTTGTCGTTGGTGTTTGAGTCGACTCGTACTTCTCAAGGAATGTGGAATTGTACGGCCCGGGCGTCATGTATACACTACTTACTATCAGAGAACTGAGGGGTGAAAGCGACGCAAAAACTTTCGACCTCCATCAGTCCATACTAAGCGTCCTAGTACCATTAACCACAACTGATCGGGTGGAAGGTAACAAATCAGTACCTAGGGGATCCTACGGAAATAAAAGTCCCATGTTGAATATAGTTGTTCGGTCGACAATAACCTAGTATATTTACCTTAATGGGGAGATAAATATACGGTAAAGTGAGTCGAGCCGAAGGATAAATAAAATAGGATACCTGGTGAGGTTTCTAAGGGGACTTTTATGACCATTATGTGGGGCGGTAAGATCACCTGTTGGACATTACCATGTCACCTGAGGTGTCCCATGGTCGGATGTAATGTTTGATTGTTGTTTGGAACCCTCTCACTCCATACTCATCCATAGCTTCGAGATGAGTCATACGGACAGTTACCTATACCCTCGGAGAGAGTTGCGGCTAGACACTGGATTGCCAACGTCCATTATATCGGATGGTAGTAGTCATTCCGCATCCAGTTCGATAAACTTTGTACACAAGCATGTGATACTCTGAGTATGGCTCATCATTCTCGAACTAATCGAATGTACTTGGTGGAATTGTTCCGCATTGACACGATTGGTGTCCATGGCACATCGAATCCATGAGCTTCATCGCCAAAGTTTCCTAAGTGATAGAAATTATCATCCCAGTGTTCGGGGTGTACTACTCAAAGCCCTTGGAGGGCATACGTGTACATCTCCAGTACGTCGAATGACTGACGGAGATAGATACATAACCTGGTTTGAGTTACTCGAGAGATGGCCAGTAGATATTGCAGTTTAGAGACTTCGTGGATGAGATGCGAACCTAGTAAGAAGTCATACGAACAAGGCGTAAGGCCTTAAGGGCTTCTAAATAATAATAGGTTTACACTGAGAGTCACACTCTGGGAGAGTGTTGGTAAGCATAGAAATTATAGTAGGCCCAATTGTTGATACTCCAGTGGCACGGAGTTATCGATCAAAATTGGTCTCATGATGGTTAAGCTCGAACTAGCGTAAGAGCCGAGTGCGACTCTTAATGAATCCCGCAAGTCTGGCCTGAGGAAGTTTTGGTCAATTCCTCGACCGACGGAAGTCCGGTTGACGATAAGCTCTACTATTTCGGGAAACCGATAGATGTGTCAAGGTGGGATGCCCAAGAGCTTAGTCGTAGTTGAACTATGACATTGTGTTTGTTAGAGCACTAAGCGTGAGCCGAGCATGAATCTGGGCTCACTAGGAAAGAGGAGATCTCATGAAGCGCAAACACCCCGCCCTGTTCAAGGATACTATTGTGATGGGTAACTTGAATTGAATTCCGGGACGGAATTCTCTTAACGGGGGGAGAATGTAACATCCGGCAAAAATCGATGTGATTCCGTACATAGTTAGTATATGTAATTAACGGTTTAAGTGCATGTTTAAATTAATTGGATTAATTTAATTGATGCCGTAAGAGAATAGCAAATTCCCCATAAGACGCATAGGAATGCACACGTTTAATGACGATGCATGATAGGATCATGTGCGAATAAACTTGTCCGGTACGGACGTTGGTGATTACCCGGTAATAATTAAATAAACGAAAAGGATCCCGGACACCCAGGATATAAAATAAAGGGTATTTTCACAAAATATAATGAGTGTTGGAACTCCAAAACCATAAGTGGAAACGTCTTGTACAAATCTCCCGATAACGAATAAAATGCGCATACCGCACCCGATACGCGTATAACTCATAATTTCACCCGGCAAAGGCCTAAATAACCAATCAACGCTTAAATTAGACTATATTTAAGGGTTATTAAAGGTATTTTTAATGTCCGGACAATGCGCGATTAAAACCCGAAAAGTACCCGAACGACACCCGAACGACGAGGGATTTAACTTAACAAGTATTGGGTAAATATTTGGAGTTGTGGACCCCACCTAAGCCACCAAAGGGGCCGGCCTAAATGGCCACATTATCTCCTTGCTTTGTGACATAATAATAACCTATAAAACCTATACTACTAAGCATGTGTGGTAAAGACAAAGATGTAAGATTTGATAGTACAAAGCATGCACCAACTTGGCCCTTGTGTAAGAAAATTTTCGGCCATAGGCCATGCAAATCCAAGACACTCTCAAGTAATGATATAATAAGTACACACACATGCTTGTATAAAGATCAAGTGTAAGATCATCCAAATAATAAACCAAGATTTGCAAACAAACATCTCTCCCACTCTCTCAATCTCACGGCACACACACACATCTCACATCCATCCAAGATCATTTTTGTACTTCTTAAAATCTCTTAAATCTTTGGGAAGATTATGTGCAATCCATGGAAGATATGGTGAAGCTATAAATAACATGTGTTCACACATAAGATAACAAGCAAAAACTCTTCTTCTTCCTTCTTCTTTTGGGCCGTGAGTTTACCCCATCCATATACATATTTCCTTCAAGTTTTTACATCTCCAAATCACTCGAAACATCCATCCATCAAAACCCCATTGTGTGTTTCAAGCTTGGAGCTTAACCAATAAGGAAGAACACACTAAACCCCTCTCAAATCCAAGGTTTTGTCTTCCCTAGCCTTGTGCTAGTAGTAAGCTTCTTAACCTTGTTTTGATTATTGATATTCATGTATGTGTTCTTAGAGGCAAGTTGTACATGAAGGGTTTAAAATGTGGTTTTGAAACATAACTTTAATAGATTTTGCATGAGTAAAATAAATGATTAAAGATATGTAAATGGATCATGGAATTGATGATGATAAAGTAGTGCTCTTAAAATATATAAAATTTACACATACACTAAGTAGGATGATGATTTGATTTGGATTTATAGAATAAACTTGAATGTGTTAAAAAGTAACTTTAATCATCTTTATATGATCATCTAAGACATAATAAATGATGGAACATGTTAGAAGTTCAAGAATAAAGAAGATGAAAAATTAAAGTTTACTTACTTAGAAGAATGATATTTTGATATAATGGGCAAATACATAAAACACACATACAAGTAGTCTTATATATGAAATATAAGACTAATAAAAGTGTTTTGGTACAAAAATAACTTACCAATAAAAAGATGGATCTTCAAAGTCTACTATTTTGAGTGAAAAATGCTAACTTTGGAAGTTAGAGTGGGAAAATGCAACATTTGAAAGTTAAGGGACTAATATTGTAACTTTGAAAGTTAGAGGACTAAAATGAATATTTTAGAAACTATTAGTCCAAAAATGCAAGGATGGAAAGTTTGGTGTCAAAAGTATAAGTAATAATTTTCCAAGGTTGATTTGGTTAATACTAGTAGATATACTTGGGTATTTTTGTATAAAAAGTATATTTTTGAAAGTTATAAAAATATGGATTATAGTAACATAAGGATTTTTATAAAATAAAGATTTTATAAAAATATTAAACAAACTTGAGAAACTTATACAAAAATGAATACTTTTATATAAATGGGAATATAAAAGTATTGGAAACATTTTTGTAGTTAAGTTAACAAGTTGGGTTAAAAATACATAAGTATTTTAAACCTTCCAAGTAACATGTGTTAGGAGGAAGAAATATGAATAACATTTCTATAAAACACATGTTCTGGGGAAAAACTTGGAAAAAAAAATAACTATTCGAGCTAAGATATCGAACTAAGGCGCATTAACGAACCGTACACGGACAAAACATGAGAAAAATGCCATTGCGGCAAGATGAGAAAATATATATTTTAGGAAGTAAAATATATATATACATCATGGGTGAAAACTAATAAACACTTTCCTAAGTGTTGAAGGAATTATTCGTGGGAGAAAAACATGACGTAAACAAGTAAGACGTTAAACAAACGTATATACTTAACAAGAAAAATTACACATTTATATATATATGTACACTCGTCTCGGCAAAATTCTAGTATATCTACTTAATGGGAAAGTAGATATGTGGGAAGGAAAACAAGACGAGTAGACAAAGATATATATATATGTGTATGTCGTACCGACAAGATCCTAGTATATTTATTTGAATGGGAAAATAAATATACGGTATGGTGAGTTGAATCGGGTGTTGAGAATATACAATCGAACGACAAGACCTTAGCATATTTATTTAAATGGGAAAATAAATGTGCGGCAAAGTGAGTCGGGTCGAGTGTTGAAATATATATTATATCGGGCGATGCGATCTTAAGTATAATTATTTGAATGGGAAAATAATTATACGTTAAGTGAAGTCAAGTCGATGATAATAATGTACAAGTTAAGGAAATATTAACAAGAGTAATATATAACTTGTAATACCAAGGGTAATCTAACGCCAACGAAACCTAGGACATATGTTTAATTAAACGGGGAACTATATCTAAATGGTGGTGTTGGGAGTTGGGTGTACAACTTGCCGGAAAAGCACACGCTATAGACTTAGTGACTTACACGCACTAGGACGTTCGTAGGTGCTTGACCACGGACTTGCTATTCTCTGCTATTTGAGTGTACGCTGTACATCAGGTGAGTTTCACGGCCCCATTTTACTGTTTTAACTGGGGGAAAGATATGTTTGTCAAACGTTGTCACATGTTGAAATGTTTTCAAAGGTTAAAATGTGATAAGTGGTATGATGAGTACTTGAGCAGTGATCGCCACTCGGGGTTGAGTCCTCTCTTCTGTAATCATTAATTCAGGGAAATGAAACCGAAGGAATATTTGGATAGTACTATTGGTGCCTGACAAGGCCCACCCCTAATCGATAGCGTCGATTATGCATCGGCGTATGCCTGGGGTGCACGTATTCTGAAATTAAGTCGTTGGGTTCCGAGGAACGACTTGGAGCGGGGCAATATTATTAGTCTTGGTTTGGTTATGGGGCTCAAGGGATTGCTCATCATCATAGTTTGTAGGAGCTAGCTACTCCTTACCCAGGCCACAAGTTGTGCAGGTTTCGCACATGTTCTAAAAACGAAATGTCGATCGACAAGATCCTAGTATAATTATTTAATGGGAAAATAATTATACGGTAAAGTGAGTCGAGTCGATGGCTGTGAAAATGTTGTTGTTATGAAACTAAAACCTGTGAACTCACCAATATTTTATATATTGACGTCTTTTTAAACATATCTTTCAGGTAACTAAGTGCTGAATAGATATGGGGCTAGTGCGGTGGAATTCGAAATGTCGGATACTGGTCGGGGTTTCATTCATTGTCACCATCGGGTTGGAACATAAACGGAAATACCCCCACATTGAAACTTAATGTTTATCGTTTTATGTAATGCTTTGTGCAACATTGGAACGAGATACTCATTTTCGACATTCTAATAAATTGATCTTTTCTAATTAAATATAGTTTGTGTTAATCTTGACTTTGATATGCTTTCGAGCGTTGCGCCACGTGTTTCCGCCATTGGCGTGGTGTGACAAAGGGCACGTTGATGGGTCCTAAGCAATGGCTTTTGAGGTGGACCAAATCTGAGTGACACATTTCTGTTACTTACCAGATGACTGAATGATCTTCTTGGTAAAGGGCGGATTCCCTACGGGTGCACCAGTGATCTTCGAATTGCACACCTTTAGGATTATGTTCCACCTTTGTCAAGGGTTTCATTCAGCTCAGGAGGTTATGGGTTGTGTTTATTAAGTCATCAATCACCAAACCAACTTTAGAAAATAAACTTAAGGACTTAGGGGGGCATGAAGGGGTAAAAAACATTGTGTCGCGGTGTAGTAGGACGAAGGCACAAAATATTCCTTACCACAACTGCACTTAAGTCCAATAAGTTAAAAACAAACTTAAGGACTTGGGGCGACTTGAAGAGGTATAAAGGATTATACCGAAGCTTGAATAGGTATAATAGATTATACCGCAGCTCGAATAAACCAGTCGCGGACAAAACACTTGAAACCACAACATGTCACCCCGGACGTAAGATAGTACATGACACCTTCGGAAGTCAGACACTTCCAAAGGATTGTACAAAGGGGGTCCGAAACAAAGTACAACTTTGCTGACTACTATAAATACCCCCCCCCCCCCCCCCCAAAGTACAAAAGGCCCACGAATGCTTACACTCCGAACCACATTTTCTCTCTCTACTTTCTTACTCTAAAAACAGGTACCTATTCTCACGCCGGAGGGTGGTTACAGAGAGGCCCTTCCTCCTCCCCTGTAACGAGCCTAACGGTGTTTTACCTTGTGCAGGTTTACATCAGAACCAGAATTCATAAGATCTAGTCCGGTCGTCCCTGTTATAGCTTCTACATCAGGTTCGTCCACTTTTTGGATCTTTATTAAAAAAATAGATGTTTGTGTTGAAAACTCAAATGAAACATGATCGACTTTCGGTCTTCGATTCATAATTTGGTGACTGAATATAATAAGAAAATCAATTATCATACTTTGTTTTGTTCTATACGGCAGCGATAACGACCTCATTTAAGTCTCGGTTTATCAAACGCGCAACACGCGGTGATGATTACAACTAGTTAGAATAAATAATTATCGAGACGCAAAATGTTCTTTATTTTTTTATCATTTGAAGTCACGTTGGTGAGGTTTGAGATGATTTTAAACTCACTAAATTCAAAGAAAACTATGGTCAACATTTCTTGCATATTCAAAGCACCAATCAGCCTTGTAGTCTTGTAGAAAATAGAAATTATTTAATTTATCTTCATTTTTTTTTTTTTTTTTTGATCGGCTTAATTTATCTTCATAAGACCGATGTTTCCGTCTTACGTAATCTTGACCAATGTTTCCGTCGTACACTGGAAAAAATTGCCATCATGACAAATTCAAACTTCTAACAAGAATACATTATTTTATTTTGTTAACAAATTCATTCATTGTTATATACATGAAACTACTTATATCATCGGGGATTAGCATATTGTCCCGAATATCAATCCCGAACCGATCCAGTATCGAATCGATACCGTACCGAGGGTGTTCGGTATCGGTACCCACATTTATAGGTTTACGGTTTTGGTACGGTACGGTAGCGGTATTTTACCTTAAATTATCGATACCATACCGGTATCTGTATCGGTATTGAGTTTTGGGAGTTTTCGGTATCGGTATTATCGGGATCGGTACCGTACCGATCCTGTCCCGAACTCATCCCTATATATCATTACTAAAATAATGAAATGTTATTTAAAAAAACTGTTATATATGACATCATTTAACAAAGTTAATGATGAAACCTAGAATTTATGCATACAATATATATACATGTTAAATATAAAAGACAGTGGTAAGGCAAAAGTCTTTTAATACACTAGTCTTGAGTTCAAGTCTCACAAGAAGCAAGAAATTCGCCTTTCTAAAAAAAAAAAAAACCTCAATATTGTTGATTGGCTTTCTATGATGTATCTACAGAAGTGGTTGATGGTAACGAACATGATGTAGCTAGTGACAAACTTTCAGGAGAATTTCTACAAACCGGACAAGTTCCATTTAGCTTGAGCCACTCGTCTATACATTCTACGTGAAAATAGTGATTACATTCTGGGATCGTCCTTAAAGACTCTTTAGACTTGTATTCCGAAAGACATATAGCACAAGTATTATTATTATCATGAGGTAATCTGCAACTCTCTCCAAGCACAGTTTTCGGGTATGACTCAATTGTTGGCCTGTCTAAGCCCGTTGTGGAGGGTGATTGTGGGACGATGGTGATAGAAAAAAGATCGATGCTTTGGTGGTGAGATTCCCTATAGTCTCTCAATCTAGAAGCTGCGTAGCATACGAGCCCCATGATGCATATTGAAGCAGGCAAACCGATTCCTAAACTTAATCCGTACTTAGCACTTGTCGACATACCTAAATTAATAAGCAATAATCAAAATTTGAGTTAGTGATTTTCTGGAAAATTTATGCCAACTATGTTTAGTCTTCAATCATCATCATTATAGTTTTATTTGTGAGCAAGTCCTTGATTGGATTTGGGGTTATGTTTTTAGTGTAATTCATCAAATTACACTAAAAATTATTAAATTTCTTCTCTCCTCTTCAAATAAATAATATTTTTATACCTTTATAATTACCTTTTCTTTTTTCTGCATTCACAACCACTTTAAAAAATATTAAAATATAAATAAAGTGGAACAATATGCCCCAAAAATACCTAAATATACAAATAAAGAGTAACTTTTTTTCTCTTCTCTACTCACAACCCCTCAAACTCCTTGTTAAATGAAAAGCTCACTCATAGAATATAATGGACCTGGTGCGAATGCTTTAAGTAGCAACCGAAGGAACAAACCCAAATGTGATCATCAAACACCGTGCTAAATAGCAACCGACCAACAACCAAATCCGAAAAAAAACGTATAACAAAAGAAAAAATAAACACGTTTAACTTTTGTGGAGTTAGAAAAAAACAACCTAAAGTTTGCTACGAAGAAAAAACACACAAAATCTTACTATTTCTCACATGTTTTAAAATAATATATAAATTTTATAAAGGATATAAAGGTTGCCTATTTCGACTTTCATGGCAAGAAGTAAACAATTCTAGCAAGATAACTAATTTTCCGATGTTAGATGCCATTTTTGACTAGTTCTACCTGTACTCTAATATGGACCTGCAACCTTTACTCTGTCACTAGAAATACAACATAAATTTTGCATAAGTAGGTAGTCCAAATAAAATGGTAGTGTTCGTGAGTCAATCCTAAAAATCATCTAAACTACAATTATCTAACTTTTTTGTGCTTTATAGTATTGTACCATTGGCTTTGAAGGGTTAAAAAAACTTGATTTTTCTCTTCTTATTTAAGTTTCCATCTTTTACAAATCAATCCATTTTAATTTTAATTTAATTTTTCACTTTTAACCCAAAACTTTTCATCTTTTACGATTCAACTTCGACACTTTTTTACTTTCAACTTTGGTTTACTTTTTATCTTTTGTAAATTTTTTTATTTTATGATTCGTTTTAAATTTTACGAGTGAGGTTCAATGTTTTTTTAAATGATAGTATTAGTTAAAATTGGTGAGTTTAAAGTTTACGTATCATTAATGTATAATCAAAATTATTTTGTGAATAAGTTTAAAATTATTTTAATTGGACGTTACACTCTAATCTTAAAAATACCACTTGTACGATTCCAAGTATTTTAATTTTAACGTTTATGTTGATTGACCAACATACACAATCAAAGTTTTCAAATAATTGGTCCAGGTTTAAGACAGCAAGTATCCAACACCTAGTTTTTATTGTTATCATAAATAAATACTTGTACTAATCAATCAATAAAGCATCAAAGCATTTAAAAAAAAATGATATTATGAATTAATCAAAACATAAATATTTTCTAAAAACTTGTTAACCCCTGCTTAGTAAAAAATAAAAATCAAAAGGTAAAGTGAAACCCTAATCACACTAATACTCAATGCAACATTTAGCGTAACTAGTAGTAAATATTCTATTAGAGCACCCATAACATGTGGTGTTTTTACATTTTTCGTTCCAGCATGTCATTCCAGTGGACCTCATCACTCGTTTGACAAAATTGTGGCACACGACCACTTTGTCTCAAGTCCGCAGGTACGGACTTCTTGTGTGGGTCCCCCCACTCACATACACATATTTACAATGTACATATATATACAAATATTTTGTTTTACATTTCGTTATAAACTTTGTTGTTGGTTTCTTTTTTAATACGGGTTTTTTTTGGTGTTGTAGATGTGCCATTAATGTTATCTGACACGGTTTTTTGCTCTCATTAGTATTTTTTGCATAAAAAATGTGTATAGTAAGAAAAACCTTACCTCTAGAAGAACTATGGCAAACCGTTTCACCATCATCAGTCCTCAATTCACAAGCTCTACCTTCAATTTCACACGACCTACAATACGGAGTGAACCACATCAACATCAATTCCACTCCTATTCCCACGTTCCATCGCGCGGGCACCTCGATCGTCTTCATATCCGCACAGTTTGAAGGCATATTTTCCGGCGAAAACAACCCCGTTGGAACAGCGACAACCGAGTAATTTCCGCTACTCAGGCATTGAAACGGTACCGCCGGAAACATGGACCCAAAGCTCTGTAACGAGCAGTTGTAGAAAGTGTAGCTCCTTATGCTACCAAAATCGAACGGGGTGTCCGTTAGATTAAAATCGGATATTCCGTTTGGTTCGCAGAAATTCGGGTCTATGTACATCACCTGTGAATCGTTTACCGGTTATGATTAGGGATTAGTACCGATACTGAAGATAACAACACAGTTAAAACACAAAATGAAAGTTACTGTAACCATAGTGCTAAAACATAATAAATTCTGAAACCAAAAATTATAAAAATAATATTGTAACGGTACTAATGTTCGATTGGTAGCGGTTTACCACTAGTGCTAAAATACCAATAAATAAAGAAACTAATTAGTAACAAAACCGAAAACCATAAAAATAAATAATGATTAGTGTCCTTGGTTCCCAGCTCAGCTGGTTCAGCTGGTTCCTTGGACACCGGGAAGTGACGGAAGACCCCTTCGGGCCGTAAGGCACGGGGGTTCGATTCTTGATCCCAGCTGGTTTTACCGATTCAATGCCGTCGTGCCTTCGGGCGGGTATTGAGCCGGGTTTTCCCAGGTTCGGTGCAGCTAGCCGGGTTCGGGGGGGCCGATCCGCCGCGGGCTTGCCCGCCGCGAGATGACCGATGCCTTTGTCCACTGGGGTCTGCGCGGTTTAGTTGGCCATTCAAAAAAAAAAAAAATAATAATGATTAGTGATATTTTTCCATCGGTATCAATACTGTACGGTACTAATAAAGTACCGTAGTGCAAAAATACCAAAAATACTGAAACCAAAAACTATAAAAACAATACCTGTAGCCGTAGTGATGTTCGATTGATACCGAGTCGGTAAGGTACCGGCAGCGAAAATAGTAATAAACACTAATACCAATTAGTACCGGAACATAAACTATAAAAATAAATACTGATACCAAGTGTGGTGTTTTTTTTAGGTATTTGTTCGGTACGTTATTGGTAAAGCACAAGTAGGTTCATCTCTAGTTATGGACATGACTTCAACTACTTTTTACCTATTTTTTTTTTCTAGGAAACAAACCTGTGAAATATAGTTGATTCTGTTGACTACGTATGATCGGGATGATGACGGAAGTTGGATGATTGTATGGTTTTGTTCGTCACAAGAGAGATCGAAGCCAGGGAAACCGCACCGCGACGATTGCAGGCCGGTGATACGGAACGGGAACCGTATAACTGGTTCCGTGGGGCCGCAGGAGGCCGGCCGGCAATCATGGTCGGTGCCGGAGATAGGTTTGAATAATAGGAAGGTGAAGAATATTAGTTGTAGAATATGTTCGTTTTCCATGTGGTTGATACGGCAGCCCAATGGTGTTGACAAAAAAATAGGAAGTATGGTTTGATGTTAAGACTTTTATAGCGCCAAAATAACGAAGTTTCTTTACTATTTTCATCAAAAACACGGAGTATAACTTTGTTGGGAAGAGATATTGTAGAAAGTTTTGTAACGTACAAAGCGTAAGAAGCATTGTCAGTCATTAGATTTAGGCGGTGGTAAGATGGTAATTTACAATCCTAATCATATTTGGGTTAATCTAACTAGAGGTAAATTAGGAAAACAACGTTTAAATTTTTTGAGTGATCGTAACACAGACGTTCAAAACATTCGATTAAACGTATAATCAAACAAAAATTTTCAACGATTGAACATGCTTTTTCATCGTTTCAAAACGATTAAACGTTCAGAATCATTAAACAATAAAAAACATTCGATTAAATCAAATCAAAAACGTATTCCATACGAAGAAGAAAAACAGGGTATTATAATTCAATCGATAAAATCAGTCGAATCATGTTCTGTATCATAAATAAACGCATGTATTCTTAACAGAAACTAACGAATTTGATAATAGAAAAATAATTAAAGAAAAAAAATGGGTTACAAAAATGTTTCAGATGATGAAGAAAAGTAACTGATAAACATTTTCTATTTAAACGCACGTTATATATATATATATATATATATATATATATATTAAAAAATAATATGCGTTTAAAGTTCACTGGTGGAAAAACAACAACAAACGCACGTTTTAAAATTTAAACACACTTATTATATTATTTAAACGCACATTATTGACAAAATACACAGATTATGTTTTTTATATTGTGTTCGTACATGCAATGATGAAAAAATGCAAGTGGTGTAGCTTATTAATAGTAAAACGTCAACCTATCTAAATACATGATTATTTAAATGGTAAAAAAACTCAAAAAATCTTACTGATTACTAACTATGATTTGATTTGTAATAAATATAGTTAATTCTTGAAATTCAATATTCAACTACTACAACCTAAAAAAGTAACTTTTTTGGTCTATAAATAAACTATCAAACACATAGTTGAGTCACATACAAACTAGAAAACTAAAAAAAATAGCACAAAACTATGATCATGGTAGATTACATATCAGAAGTAAGAGATGACATCAACTCATCATGTGTAATTTTAGGAGAACAAAATGAGGTGCAAAGGGAATATATGAAGAACTTGGATCTGATTGAGAAGCTGATGAGTGAAGAAAAAACACCATTCATGGATACAACTATTGAGCAACTCAAGACGCAAGCATCTTTTGATCATCTGATATGTCAAACACTTAGCAACACAGAGACCTGCATCCTAAAGAACATGTCAGCAAAACAGAAGGCAATGGATGCAATCTTGAGGGCAAGTGATTGATGGGTTGGGTTGTTTGATGGTGTTTTTTTGTGGTTGTTTTCTGTGTTTATATCTTTTTTTTATGTGGTGGTGGTTTTTTGAGTGATGATGGTGGTGGTGTAATGGTGGTTGTGAATGTAGTTGATGGTGTTAAATAGTGGTGGTGATGGTGTTGGTGTAATGGTGGTCCTGTAACTTATATGGACTTTAATATTAATGAAATAGGCACACTTATTATCTATTTTGGACGCACTTAGTGTTTATCTTTGGACGCACCTATATTACAAACAGACGCACTCATATTAAAAAATTAAATTAACTGAAATAAAAAACCAAAACAAACGCACGTTTACCAACTTAAGACTAACATGCGCGCTAGTACGCATAATTTAGCGATGAAATAACACACGTTTCTGCTTTAATATTTATAAAAATGGTTTAGACCTTAATATTAAAACACACACAATAGGGCAAGTGTACCCTATCATATATGTAGTATTGTACAGATAAGAACAAGATATCGAACCATGGACTCGCGCGGAACAATTGTACTTAAACTCTGTCCTCAATTTACCAGTAGGAAAAGATAGTGAAAGTTTGTTTTAAACTAAATTAATTCTAAATTATCTAATTAACATATGTAAGACTCCAAATACAAAATATAACTATATAGACCATAATCTATCAATCCTAGCATGTCATCTACATATCATATGAAATAAATGCGTGTGATCAGCATTCCCATTTTCCGACAGTTAGTGTCCCTTTCGGGCATCCTAACATGACAACTATACGGAAAGCTAACATGAATTATACACGTTAACCACCTCAAGTCGTTTTATTAGCGAGCAGCTGATATGATCTCATGTGAATCTTCTAAAGATAAGTTAGTCATCCGTTAAGAGTTTTCTAACCTCACTAATCAAGGAAAGCAATACCGAATAACAATACAACCACCGAGACTAGCATAAAGTAGAGCATTTCACAACCTATTCCATTTTACCAACTTTGAACACAGATCTACTAAGATCGCTATTTCTACCAAAATAACTAGCAAAGATCATTAACCGTGTCAAAGATCAGTAACGACACCATTAGGCTTTTAAAACCCTTTTACGTGCCGGTAAGCATTTCTAACCATTATTCGACTGACTTTAACCAAACCAATACCCGGTTACAGTTTCATGGTGTAAACTTATTAACAAGTTAACTAGTCTACTACCGGATGATTAAACAGACGGTTTTTCAACATGTATCCGCCTAACACATTCGATAATCATCAAAGTCATTCAAACATAACTACAAATCCATTAACAATGAAACAAGGTTGCACTATGATCATCAAGATTCAAAACATGAAAAACGCCAAATTCATACAAAACATGATTAACTATACAAACGATTGTTTAACATACTACATACTAATGTTCTTGCCCGTAGGCGTACGATTGACTAAATAAACATCACATACAAGCCAAAATATTCAGATTTGATACAAAAATGGATTATAAGATCAAACCATAGAAATGCAAATGTGATGGATTGGATGATGATGGAAGGCTCGGATAGCTTCCCGAGCTCGTTCCACGCCTTAGCAGCACTTCGACAGCCCCTGAAATCGTCTCAGATCGCCTCTCCAAAACCCAATTTCACCCAATATTTTATCAGTAAGTTTTGCTCTATTTTTATACAAGTTTTGATTTTGTGCACGGCCGTGCACTTTAACTTTTTATGTGACAGGCAAGTGGGCAATTGGTTCCTGAAAATATCTTGGGTTGTGCATGGCCGTGCACCTGGTGTGCACGGCCGTGCGGCTCAGGTGGTGTCCGGGTACAAGGTGTGCACTGGCTGGTGCACTGGCAGTGCAGCCGAGGAACTAGATCGCACAGGCATGTGCACGGGAGTGCTGATTAAGGTGCCCGAGAATGTGATGTGCACTAGCAGCTACACTGGCAGTGCAGCCTTCTGTGTCCGAGCCAAATGAGCCCGCACGGCCGTGCGCCTGAGGTGCACGGCCATGCACGTCTTCCAGATTTGACTGATTGTGCAGCAACTGTCGTTTGGTCCAGATTTCGCCCGGTTTCTTCGACTTTGTCTGTGGGACGTCGTTTAAGACCTGCAATAAACATATGAAGTGGTTAAGTACCGAATTCGTGCAATTATGTTCGAAAACGCGCAATTTGGGAGTTTAATCGGGGATTTATATATGTATATTTTCACGTATATCAAAGACGCACTTGTTAACAACTAAAATTTACAAAGTCAACAGCACATATCTAAGACAACTCCTCATTATCTGAATCTTCTAATTCAATCTCTTGGTTATCTTCAAAGTCATCTTCCACATTCTGGTCATCCTGTTCAACTTGTGGCTGGGTTGAAGCACCCTCCTTCGAATGTTTACGTCGATCATGGCCTATCTCTCCGCATATCACACAGGTTCTCTTCCTTTTGCCGGATCTACTAACTTGTTTTTCCTTGCTGGACTTGATACGCTTCTGGTTACCACGACCTTTGTTCTTGATACCATTTGGCAGTCGAATAGTTGGTTCGGCCTCTGATGGTTTCTCGTAACCACGAAGAGAAGCATACATGTCAGACTTCGCCTGATGGCTAGGTCTCTTAAACCTGCCCTCATCAACCTTCTTAACCATCTCTTTCATTTTATCGTTAACCAAAGTTAAATCGAATAAATCTGCAATTAAAGTGTTTGCAAGATATTCACTGCCCAAGACTATCTCCCCTGAAATATATCTAGCTTCTTTCGTCTTGCCATCACCAAACTCTCCTGTTTCAAATGAATACTTGATTTCATTTGGAACAACATCCTTTGTCCACCTCTTCAAAATGTATCTCTTCGGGAAGCTATTAAATTTCATCAACCTTAATACAAAAAATATATGCCTACAAAGCAGCCTGTACTGCTCAAACCTCCTACAGGTACATAATGTAGTAACATCCTCAACACCCTCATCAACTTCCGTCTTAAAAAGCACATGTAAAAATGTTAAAAAATATTTTGATGATTTTGGACGCACTAATGAACATATTTAAACGCACTAAGTATATTAAAAATCTAAAAAAAGCAAAAAAAAAAAAAAATACCTCAAGAAAACCTTGACCATGTGCTTGAGAATCATTAACACGAATCTTTAAAAAACCTTCTTCAGCCCTTTTCATATAAACACTTATTAATCCTTCATAAGTGGCATATATTTCTTCTTGAATATAAAAGAAGATAGTCCGTGTAAATATTTTAGATGGCTCTTCCTCAATAGGGTTCGTAATCCAAAAATCAGGAACAGTATGTCTTGAATCATGGTCATTCTTCCTATGGTTGAATCTCTGAGCTTCAAGAGAAGTTTCAAAGTGGTTGAAAAACTCAACAAGAGTCAACTGAGAATTTGCCACTTGGAAAAAAAATGATTTTCAATCTCAGATCTTGATGTTGTCCTCATTAGGCCAGACATAGGTTCATCCCGGTAAAAAGCAAGGATCCACATTGATCTCATATTAAACATGCCCGTCAACCAATTGTTCTCATTTAGTTTGAAATTGACAAAAAGTACACCCCACTCGAAATCAAATGTCTCTGGACTGATTGAGTCTATCCACACAATTGCACAAATTCTCCTTTTGAACTCATCATCACTGCATAATGCACTACCCACTTGAAAAAAAAACAAAAAAAAATAGAACAAACGCACGTTGTTAACTTTTGGACGCATTCACATGAAAATCAATAAAAACTATCAAACGCACTTTAATATAACTTTGGACTCATTCACTAGATTGTAACCATCCAAGATACTATTTAAACGCACTCATTTTATAAACAAACGCACCATTTAATTTTAGTTTATATCAAACATTAATACTGACCTTATCAGAAACCTTCTTCATGATATGCCACATGCATAATCTGTGTTTGCTATTTTGAAAAACCATTTGTATTGCATTTTTCATAGCAGGGTCTTGATCGGTTACAACCACTTTTGGATGCTTTTCAAAAGATTTGGAAAATGATTGTAACAACCATGTGTATGATTCAGTTGTCTCAGATGACAACAATCCTGATTCAGTTGTCTCAGATGACAACAATCCTGCCCCAAGTGTGACATTCCGACAGTGGTTATCAATTCCGGTGAATGATACAAAAACCATCTTGTACCTGCAAAACACATTGGAATATTTAAAAAAAAACTATGAACATATAATAGTTGCATATGAAACTTAAAAAATTAAAAACATACTTGTTGGTGTTAAATGTTGCATCAAATGAAATCACATCTCCAAATTTCATATAGTTTCTCTTGCATAAGGCATCAGCCCAAAATAACCCGGTGAGTGCATTCTTTTCATCCACAGAATACTCAAAAGAAACATGTGGCAGGAACTTCTTCTTATCCCTAAGCCTAGACACTATCATATCTGCATCATACTCACCAATGAAAGTGTTTAAACCAACTTTGAAGTTCTTGCAATCAGTAGCAGTTGCACCAACATTCTCAAAACCTCCATACTTAGTCATCATAATATTAAAAGCTTTGACAGGACCCATATTCAATGAAGACAACTAACATATCATCTCTTCTTGAGTATGTGTCAGCTTCCTATTGGCTGCTAGAAAATGAATATCACTTTCAGATACAAAAGCATGATTATGACCTTCCACAAAGCCATAAACCTTAAATGTCTTTCCATCCTCAGAAGTTAGCTTTACATGTGTCGGACATCCAGTCCGGATAGACGGCCTTTTCCTTGCCTTAATATCTTTACTAGAACTCTTTGCACCTACTTTGAATGGCTTAAAACCCTCCTTATATCATACAAAGTACTTGAGTTTTAAAACACCTCTTCGCACATCTTGGGTACCCTTTCGAATAGAAAATCCACCAGCCTTTGCATATTTGGCATAAAACTCATGTTCATGATCAATGCTAGGAAACTCCATGTTTATTATAGGTTTGAGTGAATCAGGTACATCAGGAATGAAGGAGTTAATAGCTTGGTCTTCAACAGGAACATCAGATGCAACACCTTCAAAAACAAAATGCACTTTATAAACTTCAAACGCACGTTGACACTTGATAATTTGAAAAAAAATTCAGCCGCACTCATGGTCATCTTAAACGCACTCTTACATGATCGGTAACTATGTTTTAACTATTTAAACGCACTCATGATCATCTTAAACGCACTCTTACATGATCAGTAACTATGTTTTAACTATTTAAATGCACTTATCAATTAATTTAAACGCACTCATATATATGATATTCAAGAAACCAAAATTAAAATACCTTCAATCCTTCTGTATTCGTTGATGAGGTTCAAACTATGAATATCCACATCCTGGTTAGTATCTTCAATCAGGTCTGAATATATACAAAACATCATGTTTACGAATTTCAACAATAACACATATTTGAAAAAAATGAGTAAAAAACGGAGCATGATGATCTGTACCATGAAAAACCATATTATCAACCGATAAGTTTAAATTTGATAAACAAAATCAAAAATTAAACAAAATTCTATAGAAACTGATTTAATTGACTATGAACATACGTACCGAACATGCTGAATTAATCGAATGGACCCTGATTATGATGATCGTATTGTGATTGAATCGTAATGTTTTTGATCGACTGGTGTTGTGTAATTCAAATTCGAATTTGAAAAAATCGTTCACGTATGTTATGAAATCGTTTACAAAAATATAGAACGTGATTGTAGTAATCAGTTACATATAAAAAAAATATATGAATTGCCCTTGGGTTTAACTAGGATTAAAGTTAATTAGAGTTTAATTAGGTTAATTGAGGTTTGGTTAAGTTGACAGATGACATCAAGTGGTTGCTTCTTATTCTTTGTATGTTAAGAAGCTTTGTACAGAATACTTTCTCAACTTTGTTGTAACATTACGCATTTATCAATTATACGTTACGGAGTAAAACGACAAGTTTTATTTTTGGAGATATTTTGAACCCCTATACAATGATAATTATTCATATATATATATATATATAAATGTATATATATACAACTATAATAATAATAATAATAATAATAATAATAATTATAAGATTTGTTTAAATTATGTTTGTCTAAGCCCACAACACAATATAACCCACCCTTTGATTAAACCCAACCCAACAACCACACACCTAGCCCAATACCCCAGCCCAGATTCTATCCGGCCCACCTGGAAGCCTTGGCCCAAACCCCCCCCCCCCCCCTTCGTTATAAAAAAAAAGGGTGGAATGTTGCAGCTGGGTATCGAACCCGGATCACAGCTCACACACACACGTGCACTAACCACCTACACCACACCCTTGTGTTGTATTTAACCCAACAATTAATGTATATAAGCACATTTTCGTCTTTTCTCTTTTCCTTCCCTGTTCAACGTGCAGCAGCAACAGACATGAGTTTATATTTTTTTTATTTTTTTTTCTTTTTTTGACCTGTTAATTTACACAATTAACGCGAACTTAACCATGGATTGGCTAGGACTCGTGATTTCCGGTCATCTACACGCTCCATGTTTATCTATTACCATTCAATTGTTTCCTAATATGTTCAAAAACGCGTCTACATTTATAACAAAGTCAAACATACCAAATTCAGGGGCTCGATCGATGTAATTATAAATTGATCATTTGCGAACCTTCACAACTCGCTCACATCTCTTTCTCAACCTCCAATTGTTTCTAAAACACTCTAAATAATTATCTTCGTTCGTTATTTGACTTTGGCTTTGACCGGGCAAACGTGCTCAATTCATCACTGTGAGTTCTTGTTCTTTTGTGGGTTTTGTTAGTCGGCAATCAAACAACAAAAACCCTAACTTTAATCGGGTTCAATATGTCTGAATTGTTTGATTTTAAAATCTAGGGTTCGTGATATTAATTTGGGGATAAACTCAGATTCGCTTAATGTATTTATTTAAATTAAACCGGAGATCATCACAACCACTGGCCTAGGCCAAGTGGTTGTGACCAAGGGTTATAACCCAAGGCTCCCCGGTTCGAGTCCCGGCTACGGCCACTTTCTTTTGATTTCTTTTCTTTTTAAACAAAGCTTTATTATATATATATATTAAACATTTTAAACTTATAAATTCATTTTTAAATATTAAAACTATTTTATAAAATCTAAAAAAAATTATATTTATTAAATCTGAGTCAAAAGTTTTATTTACAATTTTTATTTTTCAAAAATTCATTTATTTAATATTTATAATAATTAAATCAATTTTATACTATTATATTTATAAAAAAATCCATTAAAATATCAAAACAATTTTATTAAATTCTCCAAAAATTATCCTGAGTTTGTATAAAGTTAAACTTTACTGAAATAATTTTTAATTCAGAAAAATCAATTATTTTATATTTTTAATCAATTTTTGTTAGATTTAATCATAATTAAATCATAATAAATTCAATTTTCATTATTTTTGCACCAAAATTTTACACAATTTATTTTTATATATTTAGAACAGAAATATGATTTTTAAAATAGAAATTCTTTAATTTTAGTATTTTTGAATATTAAAGTTAATTGTTGGCAATTTGTAATAAATAGATTTAGAAATCTATTTTAAATGAAATAATTTTATAAAAATTATTTTTATACTTCAAACACTTTAATGTGTACATTCAAAATTCAAATTTTATAAAAAGACTTTCTTTTATTAATTATCAAATTTCCCTTTTATTTAATTAACATTTTATTTTTAATTCAACAATTGGTTATCCCCAAATCGAAACCCTAGGATACACTTATAAAATAATTAGACTTAGACTTATTATTTATTACCTAATTATAGGGTAATATTTGGCATTATTTTGGGCAACACCATCATTTCATCTTTTCAAGAAGTTTAACATTTGCCAAGGTGAGTTTACATAGCCCCTTTTTCTGTTTTACATTTTGGGGTGAAACATGTTTAAACATTTGATACACTATCATTTACTCATTCTTACATTGTTGAAACTTGTGATTCAATTACACTATCATTTACTCATTCTATCATTTTACTGTAACAAAAAGACACAGTACAATCATTAACATTGATCAAGCCGCCTGTTTAGATTATAGCGCTATAGGTCTGACAAACCCATCCCCCCACGTAGACTCAGGGATGATCGATAACAGTAATAACATTTAACTAACTTGCGAGTTAGTCATCAGTCGACACAAGGTTTGGTTGTACAGAGACGCATTGTTGCATGTCGGTATCATACTCTATCATCATACAACTTTGAATGTTGTACAAACTATTGTTATCATTTATTTTCAAAAACCTATGTATTCTCACCAACTTTTGTTGACCCAAAATATTTTCAACTTAACATGTTTCAGGTTCTACTTGCTTGAAGATTTGAATTAATGCTTGAAGATGTGTGCATAGTTTTATTCAATTTGATGTACGAATTCTTGTAGAACAATTGTATGTAATTTATTTAAATCATATAATGAAATTTATTATTTACCATGAGCTACTGAACAATCATTCATACGTGACACCTCGATGTTTCCGCCATCGGTTGGGGTGTTACATTTGTTAAGGTGTTTATTTTTATTTTGTAGTTGGGATGGCATATGTCACTAGCACTATGTTCTAGAGTTTACTAATAGAAGGAAAGGAAAACAATTTTGTGTTCCAAAGTTTCATTAATGGAAGGAAGTAAAGAGAAGAGGAAGGAAAATTCACCCATATAACCATCCTTCCAAATTGAAAGGAAGCGAAAGGAAGGGAAATAAAAAAAAATATAAAGTATGTTATTTACTATTTTACCTTCTCATTTAACCTATCTATATCTATATCTATATCTATATCTATATCTATCTATATCTATATCTATACTATATTATAAAGCATTTGACAAGGATTTCTTAAAAAATAAGAAGTACAAGTATATTTGCTTATCATACAATACATAATGCACATTTTAACTACTTTTTAGGGGCAAATTTGTCTTTTAAACTTGTCTTTAATTACACCACATTATAGTTAATAAACCATAGTAATATCAAAGACTTTACATTAGTCTTGTATAATTAATCCATTAGTAATATTAAATGGTTGTAAATGATAATATTAATAATTTTTATAAGTAAATATTATTTAAATTTAGTATCATCTTATTTAGATATAGTAGTGCTGGTGGTACCCAAATATAATAAGTGTTTAAGACATATCAAGTTAGAAAAACACTTTCTAAAAGAGACTCGGCGACACCCGCCGCATCGCGCGGGCAAATTTGGGGCAAATTTAATTTGCTTATGGTACAACATACAATGCACATAATAACTACATTTTGGGGGGAAATTGGTCTTTAAAACAACATATTTAATCTAAATGAATTCAAGACTAATTAGATGTTTATGATAGTTCATAACATTTATTTCTACAATTACCTTGAGCATATGAAATAAAAAAACATATTAAAAAACAATTTATAATGCTACATGTTTTGTATAATCTTTTATATAGAATTAGATACTTTATAAAACTTTGAATAATAGACTAACGTGCTTTTATATTTTTCTTTAAATCCTTTTATATGACATAGGTCAAACTTTTTTTTATAATATTATCTTGTGTTTAGAAGAAAGAGAAATAAGAAGTTCCTTTATTGGTTCTATTTTTATATACGCTTCAATGTAAGCTTCGTTTAAAACAGAGTTGGGTGTGATAATGTACAAGTCATCTAAGCATAGGCGAACAAGACATTACAGTTTTTTTTAGTTTGTTATTTTCATTTTTTATGTGGATTTGGTATGGTTTCGACTTACATAGCTTTTTCTATGATAGTTTTTAACTTTTTTTAAATGGCAAGTAAACTTGCTGCCATGCGTGTGCGTGATTCAATGTTTTTTATCTACTTTTTGGTTCGGTGTAACGACCCCGCCGCAACGCGCGGGTTTCTCACTAGTAATAAAATATTATAAGGGTGTAATTGTAAAATATATGTTTCTTTTTCCTTCCTTTCAACTCGGGAACACATAAAATCTTTAGTTTCTTTTCTTTTCATTTCAACTCAGGAACATGAAATAAAATTATATCTTTTCCTTTCCTTTCTCTCATAATATCCCTTCCTCTTCTTTTCTTTTATTCAGTAAACTCGGGAACACAACGTAGATGAGGCATTCACATCCCTTAATAACTCTTTAAAAGTCTTTTTTTTTTCTTTTAGGGGGAAAGGGGCGGCTGTAGAGTTAACTTTTCACTTAACTGATTTTAATCAATCATATACTGCCACATCATTTCACTGATTTACTTCACTAAAACACTTTTTTGGAGGCAGCTTTCATTTTATTTATTTTCATTTGAATTCAAAAAGTAACCGTATTTTAATTTTCAAACGGTAATTATTTTTCTAACCGTTACAATCTAACGGCTACATTTTACACCTATAAAAACCCCATAACTTCAAGTTATATATTATTATTTTTTTATTTATTAATATAAAAAAACCTAGTAATGTAGGTTTAATGAAGGTATTTAGGAATTATACACCCTAAAATTATGATTTATACACTTTGGCTCATATCACACACCAATAGGAGGCTGCAGCATACCCTAGAATGTGACGTCAACCCTTAATAAAACTGTAATTATGTCACCTACATCCCAAACATTTTGTTTGATGTAACAACCCTACGCACAATTTCAATCGAGATTCGAAACTTCTCAAACCATCAACCTACTCCCTTCATCTCTCCAGAACTCTCTGTCTACCAAGATCATAATTTACCCCCTCCAATCTTCAACTTCATACCATCATGCCACATTTTCCGGCTACTTCGCACCACCGTCTCTATCCTTTTTTCCGACCACATTTCTACAGCAGCGACGACAATAACCTCCGGTGGTGCCGGTCACGACATCATCATCTTCTTCTGACCTTTGGTGGCAATGAGAGAGAGATAGAGAGAGGGAGAGAGAGAGAGAGAGAGACGTAGAGAGTAAAGAGTGTAGAGAGAGAGACGTAAAAAGTAAAGAGTGTAGAGAGAGAGAGAGAAAGGAGTAGATAGATTAAAGAGGAAATTTTTTTGAGATACCTGCAATTGCAAATTGAACACTTGGGATAAAAGGGAAATGAATTGCTTAAGTTGGTTGTATCGGATGTTACAACATGTTAATGCATAAAACATTCCTGAAGCATAGTGTACAACACACCAATGCACAAACCATTTGTAAATTAATATATATATATATATATATATATATATATATATATATAATATGTATATAGGAATGGGATAATATGAGAACTCACCCAAGTTGTGAGAACTAGAGAACTCCTGTGGACCACTCACCAAGCGACACATCACCACTTTATAGTTTTTTGTATTTTTTAATTAGGGGTAGTAAAGTCTTTTTGCACACACTATGTATGGGTAGTTTAGTAATAACACTCCACCCCACCCCACCCCAACTAACCTCTTTTAAATATCCCTAACAATAATCATAAAATTCAAATGACTCTCTCTCTCACACACACCAGACACACACACACACCATCTCTCTCGATAAAAAAAAAAAGAACGAAGGGGGCGGACGAATGCAGAGGTGGGTGGATCTGCGGTGGTTTGATGGTGAATGAAGGGGGCGGATGTTGCAGAGGGGTTTTTGAAGATGGTAGGTGGGTGGTGGTTCAACGGTGGTGACGATGAAGATGACGGTGGGGAGAGGGGTTTTAAGGGCTGTGGACGGTGGTGATGATGAAGATGGTTTTTTTTTTTTTTTTTTTTTTTTTTTTTTTTTTTTTTTTTTTTTTTTTTTGCAGAAGGGGGGGTGGATCTGTGGGTCTGTGGTGGTTTTGCAGAGGGTGGAGGGGTTCCAGAGGGTGGGAGGACGACGGTGATGGGGTTGCAGAGGGGAGGACGACGGTGGTTGATGGTGGTGGTGGGTTTAAAGGTGGTTTTGTACGGTTGCAGAGGGTGGGAGACGGTGGTGGTGATAGTGGTGATGATGATGAAGACGATGGTGGTGGTGGCTGAGGGGTGGTGGGTCGACAGTGAAGACGGTGGTGGTGGCTGACGGTATGTTTATTATTATTATTATTGTTGTTGTTGTTACTCTTTATATTATTATTATTATTATTATTATTATTATTATTATTATTATTATTATTATTATTTCTGTTGTTGTTATTATTACTATTATTTTTTTCTGTTATTATTATTATTATTATTTTCTGTTATTATTATTATTATTGTTACTATTACTATTATTATTATTATTATTTATTATTATTATTATTATTATTATTATTATTATTATTTTCTGTTATTATTATTATTATTAATGATTTTTATGGTGAAAAGATAGGTTTTTTATGTTGAAATTTTTGGGGTTTTTTGAAAGGAGATGATGCTGAGAAGAAGAGTCGATGCTGTGGAGACGACGATGAATGGTGTAGTATGTTTGCAAGAAAACACTGGTGTAAACATCAGTTTACATCAGCGTAAATATGAATGTATAATGTATAGTCGTTTTGATGTAAGAAAAACACTGGTGTAAAACATCAGTTACACCGGTGTAAATATGAATGTAAAGCAAACCATCTAGTTTTGGTTTTTTACACTAGTGTTTTTTTTAAAAGTTGTGTATGGCTGATTTACACTGGTGTAAATCATCCTCATTCTATGTTTTTGTTTGGTTTTTACACCAGTGTAATTGTTGTAAATGATTGTGTATGGCAGATTTACACTGGTGTAAAAAATTACACTAGTGTAAAAACGGAGGAGAGAGGGCAAAAACTGCACGTTTTTTTTGTTTTTAAAATATTTTTTAAAAGTAAATTATTTTAATTAAAATAATAAAATAAAGTTTACTAAATATGATTGTTTTTAATAATGGAATAAAAAATAACATAATATTATATTAAATCTTCTCTCCTATGAGGTTTTACCTAAATACCCCTAATTGTACTTTAACATATTAAAAAAATACTTATTAATCAAGTAAAGACAAAACTCACATCTTTTGATCTCATCCATTGGATCATCAAGATCAATGGTCCACATGAGTTCTCTAGTTCTCACAAAATAGTAGAGTTCTCATATTATCCTAGCCTTATGTATATAAAACTTAACCAATGTGATTCATTAAATGAATAAAGTACATTATTGATTATTCAATAAAAAAAAGAGAAGTTGTAATTTCTATTTTATAACTTTGGGTTTTTGAACATTTGAAATAGTTAACTTATCGTTTCTTGATGACCATTTGAAAACACAATCGTCACCAATTGTAATATTCTCAGTTTTAATCAACTCAGACCATCCAACGACACGAACCCTGTAATATAGGGAAGGGCATCAATGGTTGTTTCTTGTTATTAGACTATGTGTAATGGTGGGTTAAATTGGTGGGTTAAAGGGGCATTTTATGACATGTGGCATGTGGGGCCAATTTGGTGGGTGAAAGGGGCATTAAAGGGGCAATGGTGTAATGGTGGGTCAAATTTGGTGTGGGGCATTTGTTGACATGTGGCATGTGGGCCACATGCCATTTTATATTATTTTTTTATTTTTAAATAAACAAACTATTATTTAATTTAAATATTTAACTAGATAAACATAAAAAATTACATTAATTCCCTAAATTACCTAAAAAATTAAAAAAATTACGGAATAAAACATTAATCTTAAAATAAAAAAATACGTAAAATAATAAAGCTACAATTCATCTTCCTCGTCAAATTCGTCTTTGTCGTCATTCTCTTCTTCCTCTTGCTCTTCTTCGTCACCCGCGTGCGGAATATATCGAACCGACCATGCATGTTGTATCAAATCCAACGCTAAAGCGTTATGTGTATCCTCGTTACGCACCTCTTGCGAGTTGAGGATTCTCTCCGCCGGTGTCGCTTGTGGCAATTCCGTTGGTGCGTCTGCTACATAATTTTGACACGTTGCCTTTCCTTTGTCTTCTAGAATCATGTTATGTATGATTGATTATACATGCATACATATCATCTCTCATTTTTTTCTTTGGTCCAAGCACGAGCCGGATTTCTAATATAATGCCAACGCTGTTGAAGCACCCCAAAGCATCTCTCAATGTCTTTTCGCGAAGACTCTTGCACTTTCTTAAAATATGCTCTTTTTTCATCGTACGGATTAGTGAACGTCGTCACGATAATCGAATACTTAGGATATATTCCATCAGCCAAAAAATATCCGTGTGGGTAGTACGTTCCATTAGCATAAAAAGATGCCGTTGGTGTTTAGCAGAAATGAAATCTTCGAAAAGTGGCGACTAGTGAAAAACGTTTACGTCATTGCATGACCCCGCGACACAAAAGTAAGCCGACCAAACCCAAAGGTCATGTGAAGCCATCGTCTGAAGAATTACCGTTGGCTCTCCCTGGTCACCTCATGTGTGTTGACCTCTCCATGCCGTTGGACAATTATACCACGGCCAATGACGACAATCAATGCTCCCAATCATTCCTAGTAAACCATGTTCATTTGAATGAACTTCATATATCTTTTGTAGATCGTACCAGCTTGGTCGTCTTAGGTAATGCGCCCCGTACAAACGTATTATTCCTTTACAAAATATAACTTTTATAAGAATCAATAAATAAATTTAAAATAACATAAATAAATAAATTTTAAATAACATAAATAAATAAAAAAAATTTAAATACCTTGACAAAAATGCTCTAAGGTGTCGCGTGTCGTTTTTTCGGCCAACTTTAAGTATTCGTCGTTTATGTCGGTCGTGTTACCGTACGCAAGAATGCGTAGCGCTGAAGTACACCTTTGAATCGAGGTAAATCCAAGCGCCCCTCTCGCATCCGGCTTTAGCTTGAAGTATTCAAACGTGTTTTCTAAATCACCCGAAATGCGTAGAAATAAATGTTTGCTCATCCGGAAACGACGCCTAAAAACTCTTGGATCCGGATAAGTTGGGTCTTCATCAAAGTAATCTTTCATTAAACGAGCGTTCGCCTCCAAGCGGTCGCGTTCATTACGTTTTCTTCGCAAAATAAGACGTGGAGGATTACTAACATGTTGCATATACTTTGCCGCCAACACACAAGCACTTGTAACCACTTCCTGCTCGATCTCCTTGTCGGTTGATTCACCCGTATCGCCTAAAAACTCTTTGTAATAATAATCCCGTATGCCAGATGAGGAGGTCGGGGAACTCATATTTTTATAAAAATAATTTGGTAAACTTTATAAAATAGTTGGGAAGATGTGTGTGTTTTTTGAGTTGATATGTATTGTTTGTTTTAAAAAATGGGATGGATTTATACAATTTTTTTTTGACCGTTGCCCTCATAAAAGCCAAACGGCTATAATTTTTTTTTTGAACTTTTGTGCCACGTGGAGCCATTTTATTGGCCAGCCCATGTTTTGGCGTATGCGAAATATTTTGCACAAAGGCCCTTAGCGCCCGGTTAACCCACAAGGGGGCGGTGTTTTCAAGTGAAAGGGGCGTGAAATTGCCCCTTTAACACATCATTACGGGTGATCTTATAGATGAAGTGCAGTGGAATAAACTATAAAACATAAACAACCTTCAGTGGTTTCAACATTTGAAGAGCCATCATCATCTGTTTGTCTTCAATGTTTGTTTTGTCCAATAGACCTTCCGGTGCATCTGTTTAGCTAGTCTGTATAGTAGCCATTTATTGGAATCATCTTTCAATGGTATCAAGATCCTTCAATGCTTTCAACATCTGCTGATCATCATCATCTGTTGTATTTAACATCTGTTTTTATCCAACAGACCTTCAACACAACTTCTATCAAAGCAAACCTTGATCATTGTAAAGTCTGTTAACTTTCTCTATGTTTGTGGGACTGTTTATGTTCAAAATTTCTATAGACTACCCATGTTTTCACACGGTGGAACTTAATTTATTCCCCATTTTGTGCGCGGCATTTTATTTGGGACGAGTTTGGATTTCTTCACTGATTCAATTTCTTTTATGTTCAACATACCTTCAACACAACTTCTATCACAACAAACCTTGATGATTGGAAAGTCTGTTAACCTTCTCTATGAGTGGGGACTGTTTATCTTCAAAAATTCTATAGACTACTCGTGTTTTCACACGGGATTTACACCTAGTTGAACAAGATAAGACAATAAATCATCAAATCTAACTAATAATTGAGCACAAACTGAATCCAAAGTAACAACAGAGAGTATCATACAAGAGAAAATGGGTGAAGGCATAGATTATTTTGATGCTATCAGACGAGAGAAAATGGAGTTTATGAATTTACCGGTCTGACCGACCGGTTCACCTAACCATAAAAAACTACGAACCGGACGATTTCTTGCAAAGTTATCGATCTTCTGTGACCGGGTCAGTGACCTTGCGATTCCCAATTCGACCGATCGGACAAGCTGGTCTGATCCGGTCTCCAAAACCTTGCATCCTTCCACCTTTCTTTCACCCAAAATTCAAGTTATTTTTATTCTTCAAGTCATCAATCATGACCTGGTGGACGGAAGAGGAGAAAATTGCACTAGTAACGTCTTGGATGGAAATCAACAATAACCCTCCACCCATGCCGAGGGGCGATTTGGACACATGTCCTTCAGGAATTAGTTAGTGGTTCCACCCGCTCAATTGATTCACTCAACTGAAAGTGGACAAATCTTTGCAACAAGGGCGATCGATTCGAGGTTCACCACCGAGCAAGCTTGCAAGTGGTACCGGCAGATACCCTCGAAGACGTGGCAATTGGGGTCCCACAAATCGAGTATCAATTTCGGTAGGGTGGTGAATTTTCCCACATTTTGGCGTGACAAATGATGACGAGGCCGGCACTAGATTAGGTTTTTTAAGTTTAAATTAGGTCAGGTTTAGTTTTTATGTAGTTTTTTTATTTATTTATGTTATGTATGTTTTATTTACTTTCTTTATTAATTTAAAACAAAAAAAAAAAAAAAAAACAAAAACCAAGGTAATGTGGAGGTCACAAAAACCAAGGTAAGATGTAGACAGCCTTACCTCTACCCCTAAGAATAGAGAGGCTGCTTCCAGTGAGACCCCCGACTCGATGTGGTTTGGTATCAAGCCTTGGACATAAGGCACAGAACACTTAGCAATCGGGACAAACCCAATCGGTGCATGTACCCCTTTGTCTTTTGGCTATCCACGCCACCACATGATGCATGATTAACCGTCCGTCGTTTTTAACGTCATTTTCACGAAATTAGTAAAATAACGTTAAAACTAGTATAACTTTACTTCTGCCCCTAATAAGCCATACATATATACATTATATGCGCATACCATAAATGGGGCGTCGTAGCCACACTATACTCAAAGATAATATTGACTATATGAACTAGTGGGTGTCAAATATGATAAGGGTGGTTTTGTAACTTGACTATTTTATTTTACAAACAATAACCGCCGAAGCAAACACACCCCATCCCATTGAGATCAAACAGTCAGTCAGTTAATTTTTCGATTCCATTAATAATAATAATAATAGGGTTTTCTCCCATTCTTTGAGATTTCAAAATCAGTCGTATTATCAAGGAGTAGTATATCACACAACCAAAGCAAATCAAGAAAAGTACAATGGAGCATTCAGATATAGACGATGATGTGAAGATTAAAGACACCAATGATCATAACCACTGTAACAAACAAAATACAAAAAATTATGCAAATGGGAATGTGTTCCACCACATCAATGCCGATGAAGGAGAGGTTGTAAATATACATGATGATGATAAAGAATTAAGTTTTGAAAAGGATAACAACGTTTATAATGGTAACTTAACTTTCTTTGTTTTTCTATGATTGATAATTTGTTTGTTAGAGTAATTTGAATGTATGATTAGTATGTGCATATGATGATTTAATTTGTATATTTTGTATTATATGTATGATCAGTATGTGTGAATCTTTAGGTTTGTTGGAATTACTAAAGGGCTTGTAGCATGGCGGTGCACATTAGCCGTTATAAAAGTAAGGCATATGAGAATTGGTAGGTTTCTTGGCACATTATGAGGAAAGATGCTAATGCATAGTGAACATTGATTGGACATGACTGCATTTGGGCGTAATTTGTTAATACACTAGACGTTTTAAATAGTCCGGTTAGTTGACTGGTTAAATAGTTCAGTTGGTACATATTTAGTGAGGCTGTTGCCATTGGTCCCTTATTAAGTGGTCACTCTGTGTTTAGTGACCCTATTTAAGTAAATATTTGCTCCTTCTTTGTCATGTATATAGGCTTTTATTTTTGATAAGGAAGCAATTAGCCTTCTATTATCTTTCGATGTTTGTCTCTCTTAGTTATATTAGGGGCGCTTAACGATTTTGAAACCAAAAGAAGGGGTAAACATCAACAGAAAAGTTTTAGTCTTTCGGTTCTGTTCTTGATTTTGGTGACTGTTAACATTTACTGGTGTAGTTTGTTGGTTTTTACTGTTTTGAGTTTTGGGTACTGCTGGAAACCGAAAATGTTAAAATGTTACCAATTGATCAGCATCATCAAATTTATGATCAGTATGTGAATCTTTAGAGCTGTTTTTTCACTTTTGTATATTGGTAAGTTTCTTGGCACACAAATGAGGAAAGATGCTAATTCTAGATGCAAGTGGGATTGAAATGCACAATAAACATTGATTGGACACGGTTACATTAAGGCGAAATCTGTAATATACGAGAGGTTCTAATAGTCCGGTTAGTCGGCTAGTTCTCTAGGTTCACTTTATTTTTAAGTTTAGGTGGTCTGCTTACATACAATCAGAGTCATTAAACTTAAGTTGACTGCTTGAATAGGTCAATTGGTACATATCTAGTGATGCCGTTGCTGATGATCACTAAAGTGACTTATTTAAGCGATCGCCTTATCTTTAGTGTCTCTGCGTATGTAAATATCTGCTCTTTCTTTGCCATGTGTTTAGGATTTCAATGTAATAAGTAAACAGTTAATCTTCTTATCTTCTATCATCTTTCTACCTGTCTCTCTTAGTTATATCAGGGGTGCTCAACAATTTTGAAACCCGAAGAATGGTAAACATTAACAGAAAAGTTTTGCTTTTCAGTTCTGTTAGTGTTTTGGCGACGATTAATATTTACTGGTGCAATTTGCTGGTTTTTACTGTTTTGAATTTTGGTTACGGCATCCGAAAATTTTAAAAATAATATATATAATCTTTAGGACCATTAATGCTAAGTATTTAATAAATCAGTATATTACCCAAACACAAATATTGAAATAGGCCTATGCCAATTTATTATTAGCTCACATCAATGCATTTCTGCTTTATTACTTAATAGTTAATACTCGTTACGAGTTAGAAATTGGTTAGGGTTTTAAAACCCCGTCGGCCGTCTCCATTGTCGCCGTCTAATACTCAATTCCAGATCACTTGATGATGTTCAACGAATCGATATAGAATTTGGTAATTTTTTGTTTACGTTAATCAGATAAATAAATTTTGGATTTTGATTGCCTGATTAATTTTAGGACCTGGGAATTAAGAATCCATAAATGCATATCTAGTTCTTCGCAGCCATTGAACGAGTTTATGTTTTTTTTTTTATTAATTTGATTTAGAGATCTAAGACCTCTGTTTGTGCTGATTGATTCTCGGTAACGTTATCGAGTTTGAAGTGTGATTGATTCTATATTCAAGATCCTATCTACTGTTGATTGATACATTGTTTTTAGGTAGGTTTTGATTGTTTGATTCAACTGCTTAAATATGTCTGATTGAATATAGTATCAAGATCTAGTTTATGGTATCTTTTAAAATGCGGTTATTATATATTCCAAGCGCTTTAAATATATTTTAGGTTTTATTAAATTTTGACAATTCCACTGTTTGTCACATGTTTTGGAATTTGCTAATGTGAAAACCAAAACACGTTTTAATTATTTTTTTATGGTTGATTTGTTTATGTTACAAAAAAAACAATTATTTTATTTTAATCTCCTTGCAGAGTCGCCTGTAAAAGAAGAAATGAGGAACATTGAGTTAGAGAAGGAGCTTGAGAAAAGGATGAGGAGACGAGGAGGCTATGCTGACAGGGATATTAAACACAAGGAGAAAGTGTACAAATATAGTGAAAGAGATAGTAAACACAAAGGTGAAGCAGATAGATTACGAGAAGATGAATATAATAGAGGCTATAAGCATAAGGAAGAGAGATATCGGGATGATGTTGAGCGGGACCATAGGCACAAAATGGGCCGGGCCAGAGATGATGCCTATAGAAAGAAGAGATCAAGAGACCACACTAGTGAAGTTGAGTCCAAGAATTTGAATAATGGTAGTCATAGGCATACTAATACTCGTGGTGGAAGCCCGATTCATGATGATCGGGTTGCCAGGCATAAAGATAATAAGGATGTGAGAAGAGATGATTATAAAAATAAAGATGAAAGTAGTGATTATAGATCTCTTAGCATTCATGACCAACATGAGTCAAAGAGATATAGGAATGATTACTCCTCAAGAGATCATCACAGGTACATTTTATGTCGATAATAATTTCTATGAAGTAGAATGTGGTTACTTGTGTGTTGTTGATTGTTTCATGAAATTTTAGCCTTTTCATTTAAAAACATTTATATGTACATTTTTCTTTGTTCAGGGTTTCAAAACAAGAAGAAATCAAATATAGGGACAATGTTTATGAAGAGAGAGCTCACCATAATATCAACTCTAACAGAGATTTATCTGATAAAGTTTGTATTGATGATTCATCAACCGTAAAGCGTTTGAAGTCTGATTCCCATCTGTCCCCATCATCAACAAATAAAATTTCTTCTCGTCTGCCACCTCAACCTCCCTTTAAAGCAGGATCCGATAGCCTGTTAGGGTTTGGTTCTTCAGAAGATCACAGAGGTAAATTAAATAACGCTATGTGGAATTCCGTTGACCCTCATTTGGGAAGAAGTCAAACCAATTGGAACAATTTCCCAAACTGGCCATACGTCCCTTTCCACCATGCCCCTCCTCCAATGTTTAATCCTTTTATGTATCAGTCTCTGCCTCCAATGCCGCTTCCAATGCTTGGAGGACCGCCGCCGATGAACATGAATCATGTCACCATGCCTTACCGTTTTACTGGTGATGGATTTGGAAACTTGGACCATGGTAGAACTGAAGTGAACGAACAATCGTTGGAACCAAATGTGGTTAGTGTTGACTTGCAAACTGCTGTCCAAAAACACGAGGATTCGGTTCATGAATGTACCGATGAAATTTCGTCTGGGCAAACGGGCTCACACATTGAAAATGAAGAAAAGAATCTGGATTACAACACCTCTGAAGTTGTGAAGGTTGCAGAGAGCTTCCATGTTTCCATGAATGGAAAAGATGATGATGCCCTTATTTCTCAGGTCTATCTTTCAAAGATTGATGTCTCTAAAGATCTTGCTACACCTGAACTCTATGAGCAGTGCAAAAGCATGTTGATGGATTACGATCAAGCATCATCAGTGTTTGATGAATGTGACTTCAAAATATTGTTTTCAGAGGTAAAGATGATGTAGCAGTTACAACCGAATGCTTACGAATGACATGATTTGGGTTTTGTTTGATCACAAACGGCCCAAGTAAAAAAAATGTAGCTTAAAGGAAAACGGGTCAAACTTTTTAAAAGTCAGACTATATTATTTTTTTTTTTTAAATACAATCACCTAAACTGTTTTACTCAATTTTGACATTTATTTTAACAATATTGCTTTTATTGTATAAAAATTGACAAAAAAAGTGTTGGTGGGCGGTTGACTCAACCCAGCCCAGCCCATTTTAACCATCTAAAAGAAAACCCGTTAGTCCGTTACCCAACTAGCATATCTTGCGACCTCTTGTTTGCTTAATCCGTATGGTTATGTTTTCACTGTTTGTAGTTAATCACCTTCTTTGTAACAGGAGGGCGTCGAAGTAGAAACTAGGAACGGCCCTTCACTATTTGCTGCTGTAGACGATTCTGTTTTTAAGGTTCATTTTCTTTCAAAATCTTGTTTGCTTTTGATGAACAGGTTCACTTTGATGATTCTATCATTATAACTGAAATTTTTACTAGACGATTTCGTTTTTATGGGCTTGTGTGCTAGTTATTTTTAGTTCATTTGAAGATCTTTTTCATTGACAAACTTGAAACCATATTTTTAAACATATTTTTGTGTTCCTTATCATGCAGAAAGCCATGTCCATTTATGCAAAGCAAAAGGCACACTTTACTGTAATGGACATGCGGTCTGTTGATGATCAAGAAAAAGAAAATATAGATGTGGATCATCATCAACCAGTTGAAAATCAAATAACAGAAAGTTGTGCCCCATCTGTTGGTGATTGTGAAGTCAAAGTCAAGTTTGATGGTAGCAAGGAGGTGGACAACCCGAGTGACGATGGTTCTTTGTTGGTTCTGACCAACCTGTCGACTAGCGACTTAACTGAGTTTGGGTCAGTAAATTTAAGTCGGATACATTCTCCTGAATGAGACTATCCTCTATTTGTGCCTTTAAATTGGCATGTTGCTTTTGCTCTTATCAGTCTGCTTGTACAACTTTGAACTGATAAAAATGTTTTGTAGCTGAAGTTCTGTTTTTAACTTTTTATGTTGTTTTGCTTAGTAACTTCTACATTTAGAGGACCGAGTGACCCATTCAGAGGTTGAAATTTTGGCTCATATATTCTACCTTTAAACGGGTTACACAACTTGTTTAGTTAAACGGGTTTACTCAATCAACCTGAACATAACATGTTTATTAAATAGGCTAGGCACGATAAACGAAACCCGCTGTTTTATGTCACGGTTTTGATGATGGATTGTGCTTGAAAGTAGTTGTGTAAACCTTTTTATATAACTACGAACAAAAGGCTAATCACGGGGTAAACTCAATGGCTAAAGGCCTCTAAAACCCGCGAACGCAGTTGGCGATGGTGACCTAGCTCGTCATCATTCTAGAGGAGACTCACCACCCGAAGACCCATTGTGGAAAACCCTTGGCTCAATCTTGAATAATTATGGTCTAAGTTAGACTCTCATGACTTTCACATTGGAAGGTCATGGAGCTGTCAATGCGTTAGAAGGTCATTAGCTGACTAATATAGATACAGATGAAGATTTTACCGTGAAGACTCTTATTTTTTCAAAAAATTTATTCATTATTTACTCATTTTTCCCATGTTATCGTTGTCTTAATATTTATTTTTCATAATAAACTATTTAACTTTTATGCCACATATAAATAAATATAATAAATTCTTGAATATACGAACAAACTTACTATTAATACATACATATACATATTAACAAATTCTATATTTTTAGTAAAAAAATAGAAATTATCCTATATGTTTATAAACCAATGGCCATGAAATAAATAGTACCTCTGCCACGTGGCAGAGGCTTATTGGTTTTTTTTATTCAGCTTTAGCTCTTTTAACGATATATATATCGTAGTATACGAACATTATAACAAAAATGTTGTTGTTTCAGTTGGTAAGCTTCGAGCCATACAAACAACTTTTTATTTGCATTATTCAGGTTTTTGACTTGCTGTATAGTGGATTACAGGTGTTATCTTTAGATGATGTACATGTGTCCAGGTGAGACATAGTCAGGAGGGCCTTTGGGGTTTATCATATCCACGCGTCCATCTCATCCTTGCCACTCTTCTTCATCCTTTAAAGGTTTTCTTTTTGCCTCCTCAATTTGCAACCCTAGAAACAAATGATTGGATTGTAAGCTTCTTTATTTGATGCTTTGATCTTACGATTAGGATATGCGTGTGTGTCGTTGTCGACGTGATAAGCAGGCTGAAAACTTTTTGCATCTATAGATTCGGGGCTCTGATTCGCTTTACAATCCATCAATTAAGGTATTACATCGATTTTAGGGTTATGTTTGCTTACATACTAATTTTTTAATTTTGGATTAATGTAGATATGTGGCTTACGTGAAGGCAGGCGATGTGCATGTTGTCGGGAAGAGCTCTGTATGGTATTGATCAATTCTCATCCATCCAAGTTGATACCAATTTATCAACCTGGAAGTATAGAAGAATGTTTTAACATTGTTGTTGGAGTAGGATAATAATGACATCTATCAGTTAGCTTCATGTAGTTCTTTGTTATCGTTTCCTACTTCAAACAGGTTTTGTTAAAAAAAAAAAAAAAAAAAAATTGATCAGAGGTGGGAAGATGGATAGGTTGGGCTTACTCTCATTTTTATAATGAAAAGGCCATCTTTGAGATGGAGATAACTTTATTCATTCTTTCTTCTTTGTTTATAATACATGCTTTTGAGTTGGTTTATGATTCTGAAAATGTGGAAACTGATAGATATTACGCTATTAAGATTTGCAATTGTTAGTTTCATTCGCTTAATTATATTTTTGCAGATAATGCTTAGATTCAGGTCTTCTTGCTTTTCTATATGTTGATGATTATTTTTTTGTTAATATGTTACAGCCTTTGCATCTTCCTATAGTGGCGGCATCGTTTCATTTCCTATCTTCTCATGTAAATAATATTCATAGGTGGTTTGTGTAGGATTTAGCGTTTAGTGTACTTTTCTAATGTATCGTGTTTTTAGAGTTGGCGTAGAGTCCGTTAGGTTTTTAATTTGCACAAACATATTGCTTCATGTTTATTAAATTGATCTTGATTGGGAGATGTTTTCCTTTGTAATGAAGTCATATGCGTTAGTAAGTGTCATGCACATGAATTGTTTGACATACTAGACCGTTAACTATCAAAGCTTATCAAATAGAAAATGTTGGTAATCTAAACTACATGGAAAGGTTATCTAATTGATATTTCAACCAACCGTTTTCTGACCAAAATGTGGACATGATGGCAAAAATAGTGGCACACTTGCACCATAGGTAATTTGTAGACAAATATTGCCGCAGAAGACTGTATAATGACTATTATTCATAGAGTCTTCCGAATCAGTTGATTGAGATCAAGAATAAAAAAAGACTATGTGTAAGTGGCAGTCTTGCCCACACCCAAAGTTTAAAAGAACGGAAACGCGCCTCGAGGCGAACCGAGGCGTAAGCCCGAGGCGGAATTAAAAAATTAAATAAATAATTATATATCTTTTAAAAAATAAGATGCTAACTAATTTCATCATCAAAAACATCAAAAAACACATAAAAAAGACATAAAATGTCACAAAAAGTCGAAAACATAAAAAATATACCTAAAAACCCCCCTGAGGCGCAACTTTTCATAACGCCTCAGTCCTGTGAGGCGCATACCACTGTTCAAACACCTGAGGCGCCGCCTCAGAAGCGTTTTCAGACCAAATCACCTTGAGGCGCACGCCTCAAGCGTTTTTTTAAACAATGCCCACACCAACAAATTTAGCCCCCTTTTACGTATCTTGGGAACAACTTATATAATTACCATTTTTCAACCTGAATAAATGTTATGTGACAAGCGAAGCTGTTATCAAGATCAAAATATGAAATTATTTGAACTTAGTCATTTTTTTACATTTCTCAGGTTAGTTTTGTTGTTGAGGGAGGATATTATTACACGCTTACAAGCATGTTTACTAAAAAAGGATGTTGCTGCCATCGGCGCCAACCTGTGAACCGAACGTGTGTTCACAATAATGAGCATGAACTTAAGGATGGAATTCTTAAGCTAAAAAAAGAGCCGAATGTTGATGAGCAAAAGATCCCTACAACTAATTTTGATGAGTATCAAAATTATGAATACCCAGGTAACCTACACTGAGTTCAACTGTTATATATTTATTTTATGAATATGATGAGTGTTAACTTTTCCATACTGAGCCTTCTATTTACTAAAATGGTACTTACTATTCGAAACAAAGGAAACATACATTGCTGATACTGTTTAATGATATAATGACACGTTGGTCTGTGAACCATTTGGCGTATTTGTGGTTTGAAGGGTCTGAGGTTGAGTTGTGTTGTGTTGATTAGCATGCTTCATAGCAGTTGTATTAAGACAGATTTTGGTGACATGTGTATTTCAGTTAACCTCTATGTCAGCAACACTCATGTACTTTACTCCAAATATTGAGGAGGCGATGCTAATGTTGTGGTCTGATGATCCCAATGGACCTTATCATCCAAGTTACAGCCCAACAAATTTCAAACTTCACATTGTGAGTCCATTTTTACGTTCTAATGCTGTTTTGTTGTTCAATTCATAATCTTCAATTAAGCTTTTTAATGCTCAAAAAATTTGTACGCTAACATGGACGGGGTAAGGCGGGTTGGGTAATGGTCAAAACGGGTGAGGTTGGGTTTACCCATAAACACTTTTTGCCCAATTTTGATTTTAATTAAATAATTAGCAAATGTGTTTATACTCGGTTGGTAAGGTTCTTGCTGTGTTTGACAATGTGCCCGGGTTCGAGCCATAGAAACTGTTTTTTATTTGCTTTATTCAGGTTTTTGACTTGCTGTATAGTGGATTACAGGTGTTATCTGTAGATGATGTACATGTGTCCAGGTGACACATAGTCTCGAGGGCCTTTGTGGTTTATCATATCCACGTGTCGGTGGTTTTCTAAGTCTGTGGGTTTGGGTATAACTCTCTGTCGAATATGTGTTGCTGGTTCTGGAAATCTGTGGATTGTGGTTTTCTTTGGGTTTTAAAACCCTTTCAACCCTACGGAATTAGGCTATGATGATGCCGTTGCCTTTGGTTTCCTACGTAATTGATGGGCATGCAGCCATGGCAGACTTATCCTTATGAGATATTCCGTATCTTGGCGGGGCAACCCATAGGTTGATATGGTAACCGGTCGACGTGTAGCCTTATCGGATTACCTGAGCATCTCAACCAATAAATATTCATCTGTTTGCCTTATGAACCTGCAATGTTGTGGGCAATGATGGTGAGGGTTCCTTGAATAGGTTGTCTATATGTCGTACAACTGTGATGAAGTAATTTGTCTGATAGTTGTTCGGATATGGATGAATGTTACTCATCATTCGGTTTATTATATTTTTTCCCCTATGAATTAAGATTCTCATATTTAGATTTTTTTTCCATGTGTTTTTTTTTTTTTATTGAGAAAAATGGACACCATCAGAGAATTAAAGGAGTGGTATCAAGAATGATATCATTGAAATAGCTCATGATCTAGATGTTTCATACTATATGTTTATAAAACAATGGCCATGAATAGTGCCTCTGCCACTTCACAGAGGCTTATTGTTTTTTTTTTAATTCAGCTTTAGCTGTTTTAACGATATATATATCGTAGTATACGGATATTATAACAAAAATGCTGCTGGTTCACCTCCATCGCCTGCGATGTGTGGTTTATGCCGTCTTTTTGGGGTTTACGATTTTGGTGGATCTGTGGTTGGTGTATTGTAACGATGGTTTTATCTGTGGCTATGATGAGTTTTAATTTAATTGCAGAAAAAAAATGGGATGAAGATGGCGTCGCACAGGTGGTGGATGGTAGGTTTAGATCTGCAACCCCGCCTTGCAGCCAGGTTTCTTGAAAACTCTGAGCCCAAAAATGCTTAAATTGATATATTTCCTTTTGTATTCAACTTTGCTTTCCATGCTCAGTTGCTGATTATATTTATTTGAAGGCTTTCACGAAATTGTTTTCGTTGTTAGATGTGGTAAATGCCTGTTTTACCCTTGAATGTATTTATTAATTATTGGATTATGAGTTATGATTACTAATAAGGTAATACTGGCATATAGGTAGATAGAATATACTGAATATTACCAACAACTACGAATAGTTGAAGCGGCTTTAGATGTGGTTTCTGGTACTGGAGCTGCAAGGCCATACACAGCGCTTGCACATCAAACAATTTCCCACCATTTTAGGTGCTTAAGGGATGCAATTAATGGTCAAATTCAGTTGTCCTGTCAAAGTTTAGGAGAACAGGATGATTCATCAGATCGAGTTTTTTGCCACGTTTAAAGAACGTTGAAAGACAGCACAGACAACAAAAAAGTCTTCATCACCTTGGTGGGAACAGCCATTCATGGAGACCGCAAAGAGCCTTGCCAGAAGACTCGGTTTCCATTCTCCGTGCTTGGCTTTTTGAACATTTTCTTAACCCGTATGTAGTTCTTTTAAATCTCATCTTTGATGCAATTGTTATGTGTGTTTTTCTTTTATTTTTATGTATTCTGCTGTTAAATTTTTAATATTCTACTGTTACCCGCAAGATTCAGAGAAACTTATGCTAGCAAAAGAAACGGGTCTCACCCGAAGCCAGGTAATTTTCACCATTCAGTGATGAAGTTTATTCTTTGGGATATTCTTGATCTGCATAATAGGACTTAATTTTACTGTATACATTTTTTATTAGATTGCAGATTGGTTCATCAATCCCTGTTGGCTCCCTTTAAAGTAAAAGAATGATAAACCAATTACATCATAATTATTCAGAGGTTTGTCTTAATTGTTCTCTTTATTAAAGAGGTAAAATGTTGGTTTTCTTTGGGGAAAGAGACATGGTTGTCCTTGGTTTGTATAGTGATTTAGTTTAACATAATTTATTTAGACCTCATCTTGACGATCACACTAACGCGGAATGAAGCTCACAGCTGCTTTAGTGTGTAACATAATGATACCTGCAAGTTAATACTCAAATGTACCATCCACGACGTAAGTTTGCTATGCTGATTTATAGCTAAAAATATCCATCTAATGCGTTAAGCTTGCTCCTACAGTCTGCTATTGAAAAGGCGGCTTTAGTGTGTTAAATTGTAAGAAAGTTTTAATTTAATATGTTAAGTTTGTTTTCGCTTGATTACATTGATTTGTATTGAAAGTTGAATCACGACTGAGGGGCAGTAAATCTCTATTCATAGTCGTTCACGAATCATATTAAGATATTTTCTATACAATGAATATTGGGTAGTGTTGTAACTCTACCACTAGCTAATATTTCTTCACACTGCGACTCTTTCTTCTCTACAAGTAATCATCCAATTTTCATTCAACTGTTTGATGTTCTACAGCATAGTTGAGGATTTGATTCATGTCAACATGCCATTTAATCACTAAGGTTCAATCGTGTATATTACAAGCGAATTGTGCAAATGAATAGTAAACGTTCAAATATCCAAATTATATGATTTGATCTTAACCACGTGTTACCAAAAACATAGGAAAATGACGGTAGATCCCGCTGCGAAGCCAAACATATATAACAAAAATGTCACTAAACAACATTTTTTGATAATTCTATTCCGTGACAACCATGCTCAACAGTTGCGCAACACGCAACTTAGCAACCAACTAGTTAACTTAAATTATGTTCTTAAATTATTAAATTTATTTTGTAGAAGTTTAATAAATGCGTGTATTATATAATATAGGGGAAATGGATTTAAATACTCTCAACTATTGCCTATTATCGGATAATACTCCCAATTTTCACTTTGGCCATTAGCACCCCCAACTTGCAACTTATTTTCTTCCATTACCCCAAAACTAACGGAGATCTAACCTAGTTAGTCTTCGTGGCAAAATTGTAAAAACCTAAACTTAAGGGACATTTTAAAACTTATTATTATTATTATTATTATTATTATTATTATTATTATTATTATTATTATTATTATTCACATCTATATATACACACACACACATCTTCTGATCTTCATCATCATCTTCTACCACAACCACCACACATTCCACCACAACCACCCACCACCTCATCTCACAACCACTACACCTTCCACCACAACCCACCCCACCACCATCTCCCACCGATTAAAACCCTCAATAACCGCCGATTAGTCTTCATCTTCATCTCTGCTCTGCTGCATTATCCCCTGAATTGGAGAGTGAGTGATGTAGCGAGAGAAAGACGAGAGGGAAACCGGAGGAAGCCAGTTCCAACCACCCTTCTCTGCTCGGTTAATCAGTTCTGACCACCCTGCTCTGCTCGGTTCATCTCTGCTCTGTTGCATCATCTCTGCTCGGTTAATCAGTTCCAACCACCCTCAACAACAATCACCACCAGAACCTTTGACTTGAGTCGCCATTCCTTCCCTGAACCAAACCCTAAGACAATTAATTAGGGGTGAGCATTGGTCCAGAACCGACCCGACCCGATAAGAACCGACCCGACCCGAGAACCAGCTGGAAGCAATAATCAGAACCGAATTACAAACCTATAAATAGGTTCGGTCCTCGGTCCAGGGCATTTCGATTCTGTCGGTCTTAGGAACAAGACCCGACCCGAGAAGACTTAAAACTAGAATAATTAGTTCTTCTGTTTATTCAAAAGTTCAAGGATAGTAATCATGAGAATACCAATAGAAAGCCTTATAATCCTATTGTCATAAAAGAATGATATTTCTGCACATGATTAGACTAAAAAGATAGAAACCCAATGTAAGGAACTTATGAACCTGATAAATTACCCAAACACCATTATCATGACACACTAAAAGGTCTTCTTATGAAGAAATCCAATGCAACTAACAAGTAAAGCAACTATTTTAACCCAGGTTATTACCCTAAAACTTTTTCTATCTTGGAATAAATTGATCTAACTTAAATTTTCCTTTATGATCCAGCACATACATTTCGAAAACCAAAAAACACATCTTTCCAGTTCTTTTGTATTCTTTAGTCCTCGTGACTATAAATCATCACAACTGTTAACTAACAAATGCACCGATTCATATTCCTTAAGGATTGATATCATGAGTTCACTCCTGATTATATATCATTAAATCTATTAAAAACCATCAGCCTGCTCACTCCAACAACGATTAGGCATAATGGATTAAATGGAGCATCATTTTCCCTATTAATAACAAGAATAGTGCATCCTCTATCGAACTCCTTGGTGTCCGGTTCATCAAAAATATTAAGCATAATTTATCCAACTAATCAAATAGAAGATATTTGCACAGCTTATCAAAACTTGAGTATTGTTAGCCGAATTCATCAGCAACTAACCAGACAAGACCTTCAAGCTACAAGATAATCTTAACACTCTCTAAAAATTACATATTTATATTAAAGTTAATCAAACTTGACCAACACATGCTCAATCTGCAACTTGCAGGTCGTTAATTTTAGAATTTATATTCGGTCCAACGGTTTTTTTCGGTTTCAATGTGTTCCTGGACCGACCCGACCCGAGAACCAGATTGAAGGAAATCACTGAACCGGCTACAGAACCTACATAATAGGTTCGGGTCGGTTTCGATAGATTTTCGGGTCGGTCCTCGGTTTTTTTTTTCGGCCCGGTTCAATTATGCTCACCCCTACAATTAATGTTGTGACTCCTAGCTTAGATTGTGTCAATTGCCTCAAGATTTCATGTGGGTATTCAATAATATTTGATTTCAGCTAATCTTGATCGATAAAGGTTGTGAATTTAAGTTTAGATTGTGTCAATTTCTTCAAGATTTTATCTAGGTATTCAAGAGAGAAAAAGAGACAGAGAGAGAATATGGGAGTGTTGATAGTGGTGTTGGTGGCAGATGGTGGCGGGGTGGGTTGGTGGTAGATGGTGGTGGTGTTTTAGAGAGAAAGAGACATAGAGAAAAGGGGGGGGGGGTTCTGTCACTGGAAGAAGGTGGGGTGGTTAGTGATTTCAAATAAAAAGTTTCAAAAAAGGTCCCTTAAGTTTAGGTTTTTACATTTTTGCCACGTAGACTGTACTTTAAGTTTAGGTTTTCACATTTTTTCCACGAAGACTAACCGGGTTAGACCTCCGTTAGTTTTGGGGTGATGGAAGAAAATAAGTTGCAAGTTGGGAGTGCTAATGGCCAAAGTGAAAGTTGGGAGTATTATCCGCCAATAGGCGATATATTCATATATAGTTGGGAGTATTTAAATCCACTTCCCCTATAATATAAGACGGTCTTTTAAGATTTTCATAGAAAAAAGGGTAAACTGCTAAAATCAGCTGTGTGGTTTGTTAAAAGTTGCCACTTACGTACAAACTTGAGATTTTTTGTCATAATCGTACCCTGGTTTTAAATTGTTTGTCTAAATCGTCCCTTGACTTAACTGGATGAAGTTAATGCCAGGGACGATTATGACAAACAATTAAAACCAGGGTACGATTATAACAAAAAAATCTCAAGTTTGTACGTAAGTGGCAGCTTTCAATAAACCACAGGGACGATTTTAGCATTTTCCCTAGAAAAAACTAAATATTAACTAAGGCCCACACTTAGGTGCTGTTTGTTTTTTTAGTGTTAAAATATCTATAGTCTGTGAACCACATTTGCAGAAAAAAATGTGGACCAAACCTCTGCAGTCTGCAACAAGAAAACTGTTTGTTTTTTTAACATCTGTAGACTAATAAAACAAAATGGTGGTTGTGTATGGACGGTGGTGGTGGGTGATGGTGGATGGTGGTGGTGGACAGTGGGTAGTGGTGATGTTTACCCTCTGCAGACCTTAGAAGATCTTAGAAGTGGTTAGACCACGTCTGCATCAAGAAGAGCTCACGCAGACGTTTTTTTAGTGAAACGTCTTCGAAAAAACAAATAGTCCGTAGATGGCAATGTCTGCGCGTGATCTACGCGACGCAGGAAGAAGAGCATGCGCATCACATGGACGCACGCAGAAGAATGTGGGCTCTTTTGTCGTCTTAGATTTTCGCTCCATAGACGCACGCAGAAGAATGTGGCCTTTGTGACTTCCTCGCCCATCACTTGCTGGTGATGTTTGTGGCTACTCTGAGCTTGGGTTGTCCTACTTTATCCACCTAGCCGGCCTAAGGTTGTTAACCCTACCTATAACATTTTTCTACTTATCAAAACTATAGAAACTATAAAGGAAAAATTACAGATTTAGTTCTTTATGTTTACACCAATTTTCTATGGATGCCCTTTAACTTTAAAATTAAAGATATTCATCATTTATGTTTTAAAAGTTTGCACCATCTTTCCTTTATCACTAACCTGGTTAGTTTTTAACCTTAAAAGGGGTTACGTGGAATTCATATGTTAACATATTACGTTATATCTTATTACATTAGTAATGCATATGTTTTAGTGCATTCCACGTGACCCATTATATATTATTTGATTTTTTTCAACTGCAAAATGCATATGTTTTATTAAATATAACTTTTTTTTTATTAATTATATAACATTACATTTATCACACGTGTAATACACGGGATTGTAACCTAGTAAATTTAAATAAATATTATTTCCTAGACAAAGTTTTTAACAACACTAAACAAACCTTTTTACTTCCAAAAATACTAAACTTTCCTTTTAGATTGCCATCAAGGTCTTAAAAAAATCGTGATCTTAGTTAAAAAAAAAAAAAAAAAAAAACTAAAAAGAAAAACATGTAGAATATAATTATAATAAATCGTTAAAAACATTAGATAATGGGCTCTTTAGAAATAACTATAGTTCAATTAAACAACATTTAGAATATAATTATAATCAATCATTAAACATTAGATAATGTTTGATCTATTACCCTGTCAAATCTATGCAAACAATTACACATTTGAACTAAAAAAATGGAGTTTACAATGCATCTATTGTAACAAAAATCAATAAGAAATGTAATTTACAATGCATTTATCTTATCATATCCTGCCCGTAATTAACCCGAGTATTCTGCGGGCAAAGGTTTGTTGTATATGGTCTCGACAGGGGCTTGTAAGAAAACGACCAACGCGGTTTCCTTGAAATCTTCAACATCTTTGGCTAACCTTGCAAGCTCTGGAGGCTCGGCAACATCAACCTCGGTGATGCTATCGACACAATCTCTTAACGTCATATCTCCCGTACGCAAATAATATTCAATCATATCTTTCTTACCTTCGTCAACCGCCGCGATTAAATCATTTATGTAACTTTTAATATCATTGAGCTTTTCTTCACATGTTTTTACGATATTATTTGAAGATGTGGATTGACACTTTTTGGCCGCGGAGGTGAACACGGGTGGGAGTAGTTGGGAGTTCCTTCGGTTAAGTGAAAGAGTTGATCGTAGGGCGTTTTTCAACGCCGCATTATAATCAGTTGCACCACGAACCATTTTGTCGCATAACGGCTTCAATCTTGCATATTTGCAAAAGGGGTTATCTTGAGGGGTGGCATTGGTGGCGATCATCATTAACATCAACATTACCGTGGTTGTTACAATTACGCAATGGCAATATGTACCCATCGAGTCAATGTTGAGTTGATTAAATAAAAGAATCAAGAGGAAAACAATTAGTTTTCAATTTTTTATTTCTTCCTTGTTCAATGAATTCAATCCGAGATAATCTCGGTTGTGATCCAAGTAAATATATTAGATAATGAAGTATTGTCCACTAATCTCATTACCTATCCTATTTTCTCTCATATTCACTGGTTCAATTGATTGATGGATGGTTTTAGAAAATCAAGACAAAGATTGTAAAAGTTAAATTAATGATTTATATGTGTATTTATATACTATAGAAAAATATCTACAAATATCATTTTACATGAATTTTAAGATAAAATAGGAAAAGTCTCATGCTTAAAACCTAAATGTCATGTAATTTTTTCCCTTTCTACCCTTTATGCAAAACCTAGTTTTACACATTCTTTTATCATAACTGTGATACTCCGCAATTTCAGATTCTCACTTTAACTAAACTGTAGTTACATTCATTGCATTCTACTTAACTAGGGTTAGCTAGATAGGACACATGTTGCACAGTTATAGGTTAATTAACTGCATGAAGTAGTAATTCGGGGAATTACCATACTGTATACATGATTAGTGAACCTCGGACGTTGGTGAACAATGAAGTTAAAAATTGTGAATTAGTTGATTGAGATTGATTGCGATTACGTGCTTTTATGATACTCTGTGAAACTATGTGCAAATTGTATATGATTACGTGAACTTAAACCGAATACGTTAATAAAAATCGTAATGGGTGGACCGATAGGATGGTTGGGGTCTTAACACATGGGGTTACACTTATTATGGTCCAAAATAGCGAAAGCATCGATGAAAACATGTTGTACGATGAAGCAGGTAACCCGGCGCGGGCCAAAGAGCTGTGAGCGGCCGCTCACAGCCTTTAAGCGGCCGCGCGCGGGCTTCTGATATCACCAAACCGCCTTAAACTTGTATTTAAGCAACCTTAAGCCTCTTGTATCTTCTAAACTCAAACCCTAATCGCCCCCACTGCCCTATTATGAAATATTAACCCCTAAACACCTGCTAAGGCGCAAGAACATCGATCAGGAAGCTTCAAGAGCATTCGGTTGATTGTTTTGAAGAGCTTGCGGTATAACCTTCAATCTCTTGTGTTTTAGTCTTTCTTAATATGTTATAAAAACCTATAACTAAGTTTCTCTAGATCTGAAACCTTTTCATAAAGATTAAAACTTGAAGTTTATAAAGATTGAATGGGATAAACATAATTCTATGCGATTAGAAATTGATAGGTTGCATGATTATGCACAGGGGCGGATTTATAGCCAAGTTGGCGGGTTCCCGGGAACCCACTCAGTTTGTATTTTTTTAGTGTAAATGTATATAGAAAAAAAAGGAACCCATAAGAAAATTATGTTAGGAACCCATTACAAAAAATTGTAGGTTCTTTAGTGGTAAAGACCCCCAATGAACACAAGCCTGATTTCAGGTTCGAGTCCCGTTGCACACATTTAATTTTTTAGTTTCCAGCTTTTTTTTTTTTAATTCAAAACTAAGCAAACCCTAAGTCTATTGACCTCTCCTCCTCCTCAGTCTTTCCAAACAAACACACCTCTCGACTCTTCCAGTCTTCCTCCTTCCAATTTCCATTTTTCAATCAACAAGAACATAGCCCCTCCTCGGCTCCTCCTCTCCGTCGACCGCCGGCCGCCGCTGCCGTCCTCCTCGGCTCCTCCTCAGACCTCCCGGACTGCTCCTCTGCCTTCGGACCTCCTGCTTATGCGATATTTATTTCGGTAATAGTATTTGTTGATGTTTTATAAGTATGCTTGTATACCTTACAAAGTAATGGATGTAGGACATTAGATTAAAGTTGGCCTAAGAGCAGTAAATTACATATGCAAACTTGGCATGATAGCATTTGTAACAGACTAACTGATTAAAGTTAGTTTATTAGATTATATTCCTGCCAATTTGTTTATTCGCTTATTTCTGCGTGTTAGTTTATTAAATTATTTTCTGCTTGTTAGTTTATTAGAATATTTTCTGCTTGTAAAAGTGAAATTCGGAAAACGGCCCCAAAATTCTTACTTCGCTTTAGGCCCAAAAATGGTTGAGCCACAGCCACCCTTGCAAAGGGTTGTAATAGATCCGTGTGGGGCTTGGAATTCAAAGGCAAAAGGTCATTAATTTCATTTATCCCAAATTTACCAATCCTATGTAATGAAGTGTTTTGTTTGACTGGACGAGTGCATTGAATCTGTTGACATTGGTAAATCCCTTTTTGAGTATTGTTTCATGCCCAAATGACTAACTTCATGATTATTGTCGTCGCGTTCAAATCCAGAGAGGATCACAGGAAACAAATGGAACTGGAAAAAAGCCCGTAAAGCTGGGCTAGCACCTACCAGAGGTTGATAAAGATGGAAAAGAGATCAATCCACATATTCCTCGGTATATCTCATCTGCTCCTTGGTATCTCAATGCAAATAGACCGAGTTTAAAGCATCAAGGAATTGGAAATCAGATCCAAATCACAAAAACTGTTGCTATGACAGAGGAGCAAAAACATACCAAGCTCACAAGTACAGGTATGTTTTTTTTTATCCTTAATTGTATTTATATTATGTGCTTTAAATTTCTAATGCCAATGTTTTTTCATTATTGCATCGTATTTTTTATGTGGTCAACCTTATCCGACCCGAACAGGCAAACCGACCCGAACCCTTGAATCGACCCGAAATTTTTGTGTTTGGTCACATGAAATTGAAACACCTAAAAAAAGGAACCCAGTGAAAAAAATTCCTGGATCCGCCACTGATTATGCATGTTCTTGATGTTTTAGACTTCTAGGGTTTGTGAATGATGATGTTTATGATGTATCATTAGGGTTTTGATCAGATGTGGTTTTTATTAATGTTGTATGATGATTATTAGGTGTTATTGATTGATAATATGCAACTAGGGTTTGATATAATTGATAATATTGCATGATTAGAATCTGGACAGAATCTGAATGTCGAGTTGTAGGGTCTGTTACATGGCTTGAAAATAATTGTTTTAATCGATTCTTTGCATGAATGGATTGTACATGATCTTAGCTTTTTATAATGGGCAAAATCATCTGGTTTGGATGTCGTTTGATATGTTTTTGTAATTTTATTTGATTAAAGGTCATGTCAGATTTTCGGATTAACAGAGTCAACTGTAAACAATCATAACTCGAGTTTTACAAGGAGTTAAGTTATGAAATTTGGACAGTAGGTTAACATTGGAATAACTTGGCTTTTCCAAGTGGATTCATCCCGTTTGGATGAACAAACGATTTTTGGGAATTTTTCTACTAAACTGATCTGTTGTGTGTATTTTCTGAGCATAGCTGTGTTCCGTGAATTTTCATAATTTTTTTACAAGGTTTTATCACAAAATAAAAATATGGATTTGTCCAGTAGACCCCCTAGAATAGTTAGTAAAATTTTGGGAGTCTAACTCACTGGATAAGTATTTTTAATAAATTAGTTTTCATGGTGCATAATCTGTCCTGAAAACACAGATTGTGTATTGTGAGTTTATGTGACTAATTGGAGTCCTATGTGGTATGTTATTGACATGAACTTGAATGGACAGTTATATGAGATGCATAGGAAGTGTACAACCGATGGTAACCAACATATTCACCAACGGGTCCGTAGGGTTTACTTATGCATGTAGAACCATTAGGTGTCACTTATACGATTTTGAACAATTAAACGTCTTGGACAAACGGGTTATATGGTGTAATGGTATTATACATATACTCACTTGGTGACACATGTACTAGGGAGTCGGTAGCACACCCTACTTTGGAGTTTGGATTTATTTGCTAGCATACTAAGGTGAGTTTCACTACTCTTTTCTCAAAAGCATGCGTCTCGGGGAGACAACTTACTTAACGTTTTCTAGTCCGGTTTGGGACTACACTTACATCTCAGGTTTTGACTCCTTGTGTGGGTTGGATTTTGACTCCTTGTGTGGGTCGGGTTTTGCTAGTTTCACACTCTGTGTCCTTGATGAACTAAACTGCACTCTATCACGAAAGTCCTTCACTATTTACCGAATGAATTGCCGGGTTATGGCAAGCGGGTTACTAGTTGATAGCGCTATTAGGTTTGACAAACCTCACACCGTGCTGGGAGCCGGACGTGAACTACAACCTAAGATTTTATCATTGTTGATAGGCAATGATGGGAGGCAAAAACCAGCTCGCGGGGCGAGTGTAACGTTTGAGTAGCAATTCTGTCACACCCCGATTTTTCCATCGGTTGTGAATGTTTGGCACCTTTACTACGCAGCGGAATATTTTAACTAAGACTTCTAAATGTTCCAAACGCCTTTTACTAACCCTTCTAGGGTCTCCAATCCCAAGATATCGCTTATTTCCAACCGTGTCATTGCCAATATCTAGACCTGAAAGACATGCTTAAAAAGGTCAGCATAAAGCCGGTGAGTTCATGGTTTTATGTTTATCGTTCATAACCCATTTTTCTTTCAAAACACTTGAGAAAATATTTGCAAACATTAATGAGAAAGTTTATTTTCTTTACGCAAAACATTATTTGGGAAAATACATATAAAAATCCCATTTCAAACCTTACCGGTTATTCCTTTCTTAACCTTCGACTCGACTCAGTTTGCCATATATTTACCTCCCCATAAAGATAAATATACCCAAGTTTCGTCGATCGAACCTACATATAAAAAGTCTCTTTTACATTCTTACAGGGTATTCCTTAACCTTCGACCCGACTCACTTTGCCATATATTTACCTCCCCATAAAGATAAATATATCCAAGTTTTGTCGATCGAACCTTTAACCCAAAAGGAGTCTTCCACAATAACTTTTGAAAAACTTTCTCATATTACTATGAAAACCATTTTTCCCCTAGAGTCACCAACCAGGCAATCACGTACACTGAAAGCGAAAATGATCAAATAAAATAACCATTATTTGAAAAGTTAGTACGCGTAATAAACATAAGAAATGTGCTACATAAACTTAGGGTTGCAAATCCTAATACCAATGGCGTCCCCATGAGCCTGTAACCAAAACCAAACTACTTACTTTTGCCCTGCATGTTGTTATAGTGGTAACAACAATTTTCAGAATATCGTAACACCCCTTGGTCCATCCGAGTTGACGCTAAACAACCGGGGGTGGGTCCCCGTCAAGGACCGATAGTACTATCCCCAATTCTACGGCTACATCACTTTGTATTAATGGTTACAGTTAACTGCGGAGACTGCACGTCCCACTAGACTTTTCCGTTGCCCATGTGCCCATCATATGTACCATTTCAAGTTTCCACAGTTACCGCACATTTTAATACTCATAACTTTCATTTCCCTTTTTACCCACGTACGATTTTATAAAAGCATTGTAACTTCACAAGTTTTTCATAAACTTTGTTATGCTTTAAAAATAAACAGGTTTTCATAAAACAAGCATGTCTTCCCCCCGAAAACATTTACAAAACAGTAAAAAGTGGGGTCATGAACTCACCTTAATTTCCTTGCTTAGCTAGCAAACAAAGCCCGAAGCTTTGACCGACTTCCTCGTGCCCTATTACCAACAAAGGACACCTTAAAAGTCTATCACATATACACCTAGCCTATTATCCGGCTAAAAGATAGTTTATTCAACTATCTAGACTCGTGTGTACTAACTCGAGTCTTAATATGTTTTAACTCGACGAACCGATCGTGACTTATCTTACTTACACGTTAACACACGACATAGTACCCAAGTTGCGCACTTGTTCTATTCGCGTGTAACCCACGTTGGACTAATACCTCAAAACGTATAACTTATCATGAGCCGTAGCTCGTCTCGTTAGTAGGATAAATGTATTTGTCTTGTACGCTTATTTTTAGGAAAAAATATACTTTGCAAATTACTATCCTTGTTATTATTATTAATTTCCGATTAATAACAAGATGTTACATTATTTCCAAACCCGAACATTTCAAGGTTTTCAAAACATTGGTTTTTATAAAAAGGTTCCCAAATAAAATCGGACGTTTATATATTTTTGAATCCGAACAATAAACATTATTTAATTATCGAAAAACCTTTCGAAAACTCGTCATACTTGACGTTTGGAAAACTATATATATATTTATTTGTTTTCAAAATATTGTCCGGGATTCACTTATTATTGTTACCAATATCTTTGTCAAAACGTCACGAATTTTAAATAAATACGTTTATTAAAAACTTGGGAAAATTATTTATAAAAACATACACAACAATATTAACTTAGTCGTGCTTCGGATTTTATAAAAATTTCGGCAGAGTCTCCTCTGTTTTTGTACAAGCCGGACAACACAAGTTCTCTACAATTCTCCCCAAATCAATTTCCAGCACAAGACCAAATTTCATTTATCCGCAATTCCAAACCAAACGACATTTATACGTTTCGACACTTTATATAAATTATATACTTATTTATATAACACATACAACAATATATACACCATATAGTCCAACATATTTAGTTCATTATATAACGTTACTTAGTCCCGCTTTACATGCAATACCATTCATCCGATTATATTTATCGTTTATTATTTCGTCGGTTCGTCTCACGAGTTAATACGCTCGTATTTGTTATTTATATATATATATATATATATATATATATATATATATATGAATAATACAAAAATAATAAATACGAATTGTTGTTATACCGAGATTCCACACACGTATACCGAAGAAGCCCCATACGTCGTGTTGACCAAACCGTTTGACCAAGCTAAACCGTTGACCAGGTTTGACCAAACTTTTGACTGAGTTAGCTTGGTTTGACTGAGTTCGACTAGCATGACCATGCGTTGACCAAACGCGAACCAACCAGATGTGGCCCGAGCTAACAAGATCTGGCCTGAGCCAACCATATCTGACCCGGACCAATCAGATCGGACCCGAGCACCCCAACTTAAACCAACCATGACCCGAGCCAAGACCTAATCGACACCTAAACCACCAAAAACTCCCGAGAACGACCGGATCTGGAAGGAATCGTCATCACCAAGAAACCTTTGGCTAAACCCTCGGCAGTCAACCACCACAGAGCCACAAACCGAGACCACAACCTTGACCGGACCTGACCAGCCCCTATCTGCACAACCCGCAGCTCAATAATCCGACCGGTAACCACCACCGCTCGCTGTTAACCACCCCTCATGAGCCAAACCACCTATCGGACCACCACCTGTGACCACCATCTGATTTGTACTCGAACCCATATCACATAACCGGGCACTACTGAGAACCCAAACCAGACCCCAACCACCATAACTCGAGGACCATCATCTCCGCACTAACCACTGATTGGTCGCTACTACTCACGAAGGTGCCTGTTTTTGGGCTTAACACCACTACGCTGCCACCACCAAGGATGGTGGTGGCCGGGCGCTGCTATAACAGGGAGGAGGAAGAGAGACGAGATGAGAGAGAGGGAGACGGGTTAGTGAGAGAGTGAGGGTTTGTGAGTGGGAGGTTTGCGGCTGCCAGAAAATGAGGAAGAATGGGGGATTGTGGCTTTTTATAGGTAGGGTTTCTAGGTAGGTAACTATCGCGTATCGTATTCGTTTCGCGTTTGGTTTTATTTCGGTTCCTTAAATAATTAATAAACCAAGTCGGATTTGTTCGAAATGTAACACATAACTAAACCGAGCAAAAATATAGTTATTTTTGACATTAGACAGGCGCGTTCGACACACGCGTTTAAATCGCGTTAATTAGGTCGGTCGTTATTTCGCTTATTTAAACGATCTGTTACCTTTCGAAACTTAGTAAATAATAATATTTATAATAAATAAGTACTCCAAAAGTACGATTACAGTTAAAGCCATGCATTTTGACGTTCGATTCCCACGTCAGTTACCTGTCGCGTTTTTCAAAACGCTGTGTTTTAGACCGTTTTTAGGCGATTTCACATCCGATTGCTTCACTAGCAAACACGCGTCGTATTTACATATAATATCCTTATGTTAGTCCAGTTTATCCAATATTTATTGTTGTCAGTTCGTTAACGTTAAGCACGCGCAAGTCTTTCTTTAAAAGCATCCAGGCGTCCACGAACTTCAAGAATGACATCGTAGGACTCGTAACGGCTTATCTATTCAAAATTAACTATAAATCATGTTAATTACTTTGAAACAGTAATTAAAATTTCATCGGACGTTGATTGAAATTTGCCGGTTGTCACAAATTCGGTATATCACTGTTTAGTTATCATGAATGGGTTAGCCTTGGCATGTGAATTAGTGGTTACAAGGTCTTGGAGGCCTACGCTTTTACTTGTTGTTATGTGGTCTTGGATACCTACGCTCTTACTTTCGGGTTTGGGAAACCTACGCTTTTACTTACCTTACTTTGTGAACTCACCAACTTTATGTTGACACACGCTAGCATGCTTTTGCAGGTCTCTAGGTTCGGAGCACGATAGGACATGCATCATTGTGTCATGGGTTGTGAACATTACTTAACTTATACTTTGCTTTACATTTAACGGTTTTATTTTGGGCGCGTTGTTTTGCGCATGAACTTAAACGGTTATGTTTGATTTACGCTTCCGCAACTTAACTAAACTTTTTGGTAAACGCTAAACTTGATTTTCAATAATGAACTAAATGGTTTGGGCATTTAGAGTCGTTCTTATGACTTATGGCTATGGGATCCTGGTATGTCACGCGCCTCGCGGTATAAACCCCTCAATGGAAATTTGAGGGTGTGACAATAACCTCTAATTAACATTAATATATATATATATATATATATATATATATATATAAAATCTATAATATATAATCTATATTATAAAGCATTTGAGAAGGATATAAAACAAAATTAAGTAATTACTACATTTTATTAAAAAAATGCAATTTTATATAAAAAATTTATATATAACAAAATTATACAAAAATGTTTCTACACATACAAATTTGTATATATTTAAATATATGCCTATACACATTTAAAAGATTGTAAGAATCAGTAAAAGTCGAACTTTACGTAAAAAATAATAATTTTGTGATGCCATTTCTTAAAAATAAGTGTGCGCATGAATTGGTTCACGAACCCAAACCAAACCGAACCAAAACTGGGGCCAAACCAAACCGAAACCGGTTTGGAACCGGTTTGGTTCCTAGAAAAAACCCGACCTGTGCACGTCAATAAAGTTATCAGGTTGGGATGTCTTATGAGGAATATTTTCAACAAACCTAACTTCCAATTTCACTTTCCGATGTCACTGATAGAAATCTATGGTGCACTTGATTAGCAGTTATATTGCATTGCTTTTATCATGTGGAAAAAAGTTATGGGTATGCTTCTTTGCAGGTTGATTACATATGGGCCGTTCCAACCTCCTCTTAACATGGATCTTATAAAGCTCCCTATGCTTTCTTCTCCTCGGGAATCTCTCCAGATTTGTCACTTTCAACATATTGAGTAGGACTATTAGTATAATAATAGTTGCTAATGAGTCAAACCGCTACTTCCATTTTTTTTACTGGCATGTAGGTTAAATTGCATATGGTTTATAGAACGTAGCATGCTATCATGTCTCCTTGTAGCCTTTAAAAAATTCCCCCTCTAAAAGTACATGTGCTTGCACACATACAAACATACACATTACATATTGATTCTTTTAATCGTTTTAAGGTTTGAATTACGTTTATGCCCTATATTGTCAACTCCACCGCAACGCGCGGGTTCCTTACTAGTTATCTTATTAAGGAGGAGGAATGTATAAGATAGTAATATTTATTTCCGTCCAACTTAAGAAGCAACATGTACAACATATTTAAAAGTATTATAGGGATGTTGGTGACAAATAAAATAATTTATACATTTCACCATTCTCCTACTCTACAATACGAAAATTTTGTTCGCCGCTTGACCTCTCCTCCCCTTTCATCTTTACTTCATCAACCATAACATTCAAAAGTCAAAACCCAATGCCTTTTCACATGTACTCAACATCCTAAACCTACAGATTTAAATGACACTTATTAAGTCCACCTGTAGTGGAAGCGCCATAAGGCGCGAGGCACAAAAATAACGCCCCCCACACCGTTTAGGGAGGGGGCGTTATGGGGCAAAAGACGGGGCAAGCGCTATACATCTAACGCCGGAGTAATTGTTTGACTACCAATCAAAATGTGACACGTGGCAAGGTGAAAGAACTTGTTTGACTCAACCAACCAAAATGTGACACGTGACATTATAAATAGGGAAAATCACCAAATTGGCCCGTTGACCGAGTGAAAAGCTCAAATAGCCCCCTCACATCTCTTTGGAGAGACCGGTCACGGTTCCCAACAAGTCTGAGGCGTCAAACGAGAAGCTTCCCACAACAACCAATACAAAACCAACACCTCATCAGACACTCTCTCTCCTCGCTTTCTCTCTCCTCTCTCCTCACTCTCTCTCTCCCTTTCTCTCTCCTGCCCTTACCTACCCAAAAAAGTCACACCCTATGTTATGAAAGATTATAGCAGTAGCACATTGATGAAGTTTTCGGATGATGTTATACCTACCCAATATTCGTCCTAATCTTGCAGTTAAGCAACATAGTTTATCGGATTTTACATGAATGGAGCCGGTGAACATGAACAGACCCATGAGTTCTATCTATTCGCGAACCGGATTTTAGTTGATCTGTTCTATACCGGAGACGTCTCCGGTGAAGTACCGGTGAGTTCTTCGTCTTCGCGAGCCGGTGAACATGAACAGACCAGTGAGTTCTATCTATTCGCGAACCGGATTTTATCGGATTTTAGTTGATCTGTTCTATACCGGAGACGTCTCCGGTGAAGCACCGGTGAGTTCTTCGTCTTCTCCGGTGAGTTTCTTTATCCTCTTTTTTTTCTTGTTCTTCGTCTTCACCGGAGACGTCTTAGGTCTGTCTCACGTCTCAAGTCTGTCTTGGGATCAACAACGACGCGTGGCGATCCTCTATTGGCTGGAATCAAAGGCCTCTCAGGAGACGCTTCAGACTGGTTGGGAAACGTGACCTGTCTCTCCAAAGAGACGGGAGAGGGCTATTTGTGCTTTTCACTCGGTCAACGGGCTATTTTGGTAATTTTCCCTTATAAATAACCCCTACCACTACACCCCCTTTTCACTTCATTTCCTCATGCTGACTCAGCTGCCACGTGAACCAATCAGAATCAGAGACATTATAAATAACCCCCTCCACTACACATGGTCTAAGAATTGAAAGCAATTTAAGATTCGAGAAATATCACTCACACCTCCCACTGGTATCTGTTTATAACTACATTGCCACCACTACCAATGACCTTGAGACCATCCAATTTTTCGTCTCCGATTGTGATAGTGGCTGCTTCTATTCACCGGAGTCACCACCACCAACAACAACCACCGCGACCGACTACAGGTAATCTACTAGTTTTCTAATATTGTGCTTCATAATCATTGCAGATGGACATCCGGGATAAGTCTGCATTAGAGCAGCTTTTTGCTACAAGGTATGCATATGGTTTTACTACCATTGTTGTGATCTTGTTTTCTGCTGATTTGTTATTAGTTATACTGATTCGGTGACAATAGGATTGATGCAGTTATACATTTTGCTGGATTAAAGGCAGTTGGTGAAAGTGTGGAGAAGCCTTTGATGTATTATAACAATAATATCATTGGTACTATAACTCCGTTGGAAGTTATGGCTACCTATGGATGCAAGAAGGTATCTCACAATCGGATTTTCAATTATCGCATACTATTTAGGATAATAAAAGTATGTTGATGAAGCATGGTTGTATGTTTTTTGTTAAACATTTCAGCTTGTGTTTTCATCATCGGCTACGGTTTATGGTTGGCCAAAGGAGTTACCATGCACAGAAGAGTTCCGTTGTCTGCAGCCAACCTATAAATTTTATGGTTCAACTTGTTTGTTTCATTTCTACACAAGACTATATATACACATACAAACATAACAATGATGGAGATAAAAGCTCCTCTAGACTTTGACTCAAGACTTTGACTCCAAGAATTATGTTGTCAAGACTTTGACTCTTGACTTAAGCTTTGACTCTTGACTCAAGACTTTGACTCCAAGAATTAGGTTGTTTCCTTATACCCCTCGTCAATGCAAGTCGGTGGAGGTCCAAGACGAAGCATTGTTCGAAATCTTTCTAATAACGGTTTTGGTAAACTCTTGGTGAATATATCGGCTAATTGTTTGTCTGTCGAGATGAATTTGGTGTGTAGTTTTCCAGCGGTTACCAATTCACGGACAAAATGATAGTCGATGTCAATATGCTTTGCTCGTTTGTGTGAGATAGGATTTTGACTTAAGAACAAAGCACTCTTGTTGTCGCATAAGAGTGTCGGGCGACCCGGTGGTAGAGCATGAAGTTCCCGAAGAAGATTAGTTAACCAAATAATTTCAACTGCCGTATTTGCCATTGCTCTATATTCAGATTCGCAGCTGGATCTTGACACTGTTGGTTGCTTCTTTGCCCTCCAAGAGACCAAGTTGCCGCCTAAGTAGATGCAATAGCCATAGGTGGATCTTTGTGTGTCAATGCATCGAGCCCAATCTGCATCTGAGAAACCTAGTAAAGTAGTTGTAGGTGGACATTCAAAAGTTAAACCATGTGTTAAGGTGCTTTGACAAAACGAAGAATCCTCTTAACTAGCTGGAAGTGGGTGGTGGTGGGGTTTTGGAGAAATCGGCTAGCTTGATTGACGGCATAAGAAATATCGCGACGAGTAATGGTGAGGTATTGAAGAGCTCCCACAAGAGATCGATAGAAAGTTGGGTTAGGAAATGGTTGACCTTGAGTGGTGAAGATATCTTTGGATGTGAGAGGGGTGGCAACGGGTTTCGAGTCAAGTAAGTCGGCTCTAGTGAGAATGTCATGAGCATACTTGGATTGACTTAAGAACAAACCCATTGGTGTATGATGGACTTCGAGACCGAGAAAGAAACTTAGCGACCCAAGATCCTTTATCTTGAATTCCTTGTGTAGTGAAGATGTGAAGGTTTGGATGAAGGATTCATTATTGTCGGTAATAATGATATCATCGACATACACAAGGAGATAGATTAGGGTACCTTGGTGATTGTAAACAAAAAGAGATGTGTCGGCTTGACTATTTTGGAAACCAAGATTGAGAAGAAAGGCGCTTAGCCTTTGGAACCAAGCACGTGGTGCTTGTTTTAAACCATATAGTGCACGATTGAGTTTGCACACATAGTTTGGTCGTGTAGAGTCTTCAAAACCCGGGGGTTGTTCCATGAAGATGGTTTCGGTGAGATGCCCATTTAGAAAGGCATTGTTGACATCGAGTTGACGAGGATTCCATTTGTTGATAATGGCAAGACTTAGAACAACTCGAATTGTGGAGGCCTTGACAACAGGACTAAAGGTATATGAGAAATCAAGACCCGGTATTTGAGTGAACCCTTGAGCTACAAGGCGAGCTTTGTAGCGATCAATGGAACCATCGGGTTTGTATTTTATCCGATAAATCCATTTTGAACCAATGATGTTGGTAGTGTCGGGCCGTGGGACGAGAGTCCAAGTGTGATTATCATGAAGGGCTTTGAGCTCATCATGCATAGCTTGGATCCATTTGGGATTTTTAAGAGCGGTTTTGATGCCTTTTGGGAGGTGAGAGGTGAATAAGGAGTGATGAAGTGGGTGAGTGGTAACTTGAGAAAGATCGACTATATAGCTCGGGTTTGCATGGGATGAGAATTGAGAGTTTTGTTGATGGAGGGAGGGGGGCGGTTGGTATAATGGGATCGGATGGGAGGTCGTTGGCCTGTGGGGTAGGGGAGGAATGGTGTAACATTTCGCATTTAATCCTATGTACGTTACGAGGATTATTAATAAAACGTCGGATTTTATCATTTATCGTTCCTTTTAAAAATATTTCGTGACGCATTTGGACCCCTAGTACCATACTATAAACATATATTAGTGTCAAAGTGGTGTTTTAATGTCAAAAAAATTATTGCATGGGCCGGGGTTCGAACCCGTGCCCATGGCCGGTCCATTACACACACAACCTAAAACCATCTAATCTACACCTCATGTTTGTTTCATAACTCACACATTTTAATTATATAAGAATCTTAAATCGTGACAGTTGACTTGGAAAGTCAACTGTGACGATAATCTTCCTAAAATACTCGATCAATCCGCATTTATAATCCTGTTAAGGCTTGAATGTTGATTGATATGTTTGACTCGCGTCTTATACACGTCAATTAGTAGTTATAACATTCCAATTTAGTACCAATCACGCGTTTATGATTGAAACCCGAGTCAAACATTACCAATTCGAACCCACGAGCCTCCCACTATAAATTGGAACCTCTTCCACATCCTACACTCGCCGACTAACCTTTCTCCTCTCTAAATTTCTGATAAAAAACCCTCAATCTTATACCTTTGGTTCGCGTTTGACTTAAAGCTTGACCGAGCCTTCTATCACGATTTCTGTTTGTAAGTCTTAAATTTGTTTGTTGGTTTTATCCTTCGGCACCCTACGAACAATAGCCCCATCATATCAGGGGCTATTGGTTGTTAATCTTGGTTATTATGAAACCTAGGGCTCGTAAGCCACGAATTGGGGATAATCACGTTAATGCAGACCTTGTTATTTAATTAAATCAGAAACAAAACAGACACAACCACTGATCTAGATCAAGTGGCTGTGTCGTCTGTTTGTAAACGAGGGTACGCGGGTTCGAGTCCCGTCTCACCCACCCTTTTTCCTTTCTTTTATAATGATTATAAATTTGTTTCAAGTATAACTATATAATTATTTCAACCATGGTTTCTACGTTCTCAGGGTCTAGACCAGATGGTCTAGGCTTGTTATTTGAAGACTCTGACCCGGGTTTGACGCGGGTTCGAGCCTCACCATGTGCAAACCTTTTTTTTAGAAACCTTTATACTTATACATTCATTTTATTTATAAAAATGGTTTTAAAATACTAAAAACGCTTTATAAATTCTACAAAAATTTTCTAATAGAAAAGTTTAACATACAATTTTTAGTTTTCCAAAAATTATTTATTTATTATATATAATAAATACTACAAGTTTATTCTATTATAATTATAAAATTCTATAAAAATATCAAAACGATTATATAAATTTCCACAAAAATTATTCTGAGTTTATAAAACATTAAACATTTCTGAAATAATTTTTATTTTCGAAAAATCATTTATTTAATATTTTTAATCGATTTTTGGTTATTTTAATCATAAATAAATCATAATAAATTCATTTTTCAATATTTTTGCACCAAAATTTTATATAAATTATTTCTGTCCATTTAGAACAGAAATACAAATTTTAATTTAAAAATTCTTTAATTTTAATATTTTTAGATATTAAAGTTATATTTTGGCAAAATAGAAATAAATAGACTAAATATTCTATTTTTAAGAAAATAATTTTATAAAAATTATTTTCATACTTAAAACCTTATAATGTGATCATTCCTAATCAAAAACCTACAAAAAGACTTTTGTTTATTTATTTATCGAATTTCTTTTATTTATTAAACAATTTAATTAATAATTAAACGAATACTTATCCCCAAATTCGAAACCCTACAAAATACTTGTAGACTAGGAAGACTTAGACTTATTTGTTACCTTAAACATAGGGTAATACTTGGCAACGTTGGGCTACACATATTCTATTTCACGAGACTTAACACTTTGCTAATGTGAGTTTACGTAACCATGTTTATTCAATTCTTTATACTTGAAACTTTATACTTAAGCAATTCTACATACATGTCTAGTTGTAAACTTTTATGCCTCATGACTTAGACAAATACTGTTAGACTTAAACTTAAACTTACATAATCATTAGCTATGGCCAAGCCGGCGATAGTCAATGATAGATCTATTGGATTGACAATCCCACCTAGATTCGTTGACCATCTTTTATGGGGAGCGCGGGTGATTGTTATCGTTCCAACGTGATATTAAGGTGAACCGTGGATGACGGGATGGACCTAAACTTGTCGGAGGTTTGATTATGTGTATACTATACTTCATGTTTATTCATGCAGACTTAAACTTACGATAGACATATGAATTGCTAAACTTTTATTATTCTTAAACTTAATTGCTTGTCATGGTTCATGTATTCTCACCAACTTCTAGTTGACCCCCCCCCCCCCATTTTTACAAACTCAACAGGAAATAATGATGCTTGAAGTCTAGAGCTAGCAGGAAGAAATAATTGAAGTTATGCTTTGTTTGGTTGTTTGATGTACTAGAATTTCATTCAAGACTTTGTTTTGTATTTTCAAATTTTGGATATTTTACTTTAAATAAATTTCAATTAAAACTTGAATACCATGTGCTACTGTATACTCATTCTTACGTGACACCTCGATGTTTCCGCTATCGGTTGGGGTGTTACAGATTGGTATCAGAGCCTTGGTTATAGGGAATTAGGTTATTAGAAAAATAATCTAGACTATAACCTTAGGGATTTAAAACAATACTTGCTTCTCTTACTTGTAACCCTAATTGCTTCCTTAATCTTATCTCTATCCTACACCTTATACAACCCTAAGCCTTTACAAGTTGACTGCTCTTATTTGTCTGCTGCAATCCTGATCAACCATTAGATTAATAGGACAAAATCCTCAGGTTTAGCCTGAACCACCTTGAGATCTCGTCGAAGTTCTAGATTTTAATAACGAACACGTGCAATCTGGAAGGGTGAACGCCTGTATTTTGAGTCTTCTGTCTAGGGTGGCATTGCGCATATATCCCAATCAGACGAGGGACCCGGATGCCTACCTGGGAATTCTCGGGATGAGTGTTCACTTATAGGCTAAAGCATGTCTTCTCTATGTTATTAGAATCTAGAATCTTTGATAAGTCAACGTTTTCGTTTATTCGTTTTAATTAATGGATAAATGATTACATTCCTTATATTACCTCATTCATTTCATTGTGTCTCTTACAGATCATGCCTCCACGTCGCAGCACTCGCAATAACAGGGGTGGAAATCATGAGGAAGGGAGCAGCAACCACAACCATAACCACGACACTAACCACAACAACGGAGGTGATGCCCAACTGGCTGCGATCATCTCTCAACAAATGGCGCAACAGATCGCAAATCTGGTTCCTAACCTACTGGCTCAAGTCATCCAAATGAATGGGAACGACAATGGAAATGGAAACGGCGGTGGAAATGGAAACGGAAATGGAAACCACAATGGGAACGGGAATGGAAACGGAAATACGTGGAAGAGGATAACGGTTCTTGACGGTCAATTTGTTCAGTTCTCTGTAATCCACACACAATCGGAAACTTCCATCCTTCTTCTTGACGAATAGAATCGGGGCTCCCCAAGGGGAAGAACTTGGTCTGATGAAACCCTTGTCCAAGAGTTCCTGTAACTGACTAGACAATTCCTGCATCTCGGGAGGTGCAAGACGGTAGGGGGCCCGAGCAATAGGAGCAGCCCCTGGTACAAGATCAATACCGAACTCAACCTGACGATGGGGAGGAAGACCAGATAAATCATCAGGAAATACATCAGGAAACTCGCGTACAACAGGAATATCGTCGATCTTCTTCTCATCGCTAGAGGAAACAGATAAAAGTGCCAAAACGGCCGAATAACCCTTTCGAAGACATTTAAGGGCTTTCATGCTAGAGATGATATTTAGCGGAACACCGCCCTTGATACCGTACACAGAAAGGAATTCTCCATCAGGGAGAGGAATCCGAATAATCTTGTCGTAACAAACAATCTCCGCGCGATACAAAGACAACCAATCCATGCCTACCACAACGTCAAAACTACCCAAAGGTACCGGCATAAGGTCGATGGGGAACGACAAACCCGACAACTCTAGTTGACACTCCCGAAGAATACAAGTAGCTTCAATCTTTTTACCGTCAGCCAACTCAATAATATACTTAGCCTCTAATGGTACGGGTACTATATCTAGCAGTCGACTAACTTCCATGGATGCAAAACTCTTGTCGGCACCAGAATCAAATAAAACACTAACAGAGCGATTATTGAGAAGGAACGTACCGGTAACTGTGTCAGGATCCTGTCTAGCCTCAGCGGCTCCAATGACGAAGGCACGTGCATTCCTGCCGCCGCCCCCGTTGTTCCCTTTACCGTTGTTCCCACCCTGCTTCAGTTTCGGGCAATCCTTCTTGTAATGCCCAGTCTCCCCGCAGTTGTAACAACCCTGTTTTCCCGCAGTTCCTTGAGTAGTAGAATCCGGGGTATTGCTTGGGGCCTGGGTCGATGGAAGTGTAGCCCGACAATCTTTAGCAAAATGCCCAATTCACTGGCAGCGATGGCAACGATTACTGTCGCAGTTCCCTTGATGATGACGCCCACACTTGTTGCATTTAGGCAGTTTCCCCGCATAACCACCCTGTTTGTTACCAGTAGAAGAAGAACTCCCATTATCGAACCTCTTACCCTGCTGTGCTGGCCCAGATCCTTTCCCCTCGTTTTCCCACTTACGCTTGTTGTTCTCTGGGGCCTTGACAGTCGAACCCTTAGCAGGCAAGATACCCTCGTTCACCTTCAAATTCGTCATCCTGTGAGCCGATCGGACCACTTCCGAGTATGTAGGATGATTTCCCGCAGCTACCAACCCTGCGATCTCTGGTACTAGCCCCGAAATATAGTGTTCGATCCTCCTGTACTCTGGCACATGCAGATCAGGACACAGCACTGCCAACTCATTACGCCTTACAGTATACTTTTCAATTTCAGACCCAGTCATCTTGAGGTTCCACACCTCGTGCTCCAACTTCTGTACCTCTTCCCTTGGACAGTATTCTCGCTTCAGCAGTTGAACAAAATTCTCCCAAGGCATAGCATAAGCCTCCCCAATACCCATGTTCTGGGTGATATTGTTCCACCATGTCAAAGCAACATCCTGGAACAACGCAGCAGCATACTTGACCCGATCCTCTGGAAGACAGTTGCACATCAGAAACACTGACTCCACCTTCTCCAACCACCTAAGCAAGCTCACCGCACCCTCAGTGCCAGAGAACTCCTGAGGCTTACAATCCCGAAACATCTTGTAGGTACACATGGGTGGGGGTGGGTTAACAGGACCACCTGAAATAAAATGCGTGAGAAAACACGACGAATGTAAACAAGGTTCACTAATGAGGCAAAAATGGATAAATCAACTTACCACCACCATTGTGCCCTAACTGAAAGGCAGCTTGTAGCAAGTTGTTTAGATCCTCCTGTGATAGGTTACCACCAGCACCACCGCGACCACCACCACGTCCACCATTGCGACCACCTCCACGTCCTCCTCGTACTCCAGACATGATTCTGGCAGAAAGAACGAGAAAATTTAGTTTCGCAGATAATGATAACCACTAACGTTTACAAGATCAAAGCTAGATCCAATCCATGACTATCCATTCGAACCCAGAGCTCACCAGGGCTTCCATGCATTTCGGTTTATGATTTTATGTGCACCCAAAATGATAAACCGCTCTACATGGTCCTCCAAGTGTTCTCCTAGTTCAAAGTTCAAATCACCGAACATAGACTCTTAGCTATACACCGTAATACTACGGTAGTTTATGACAAGTGTTTCTATTGGAGTATGAAAGGGAGATGTCCGAGCCTTGGACAAATCTCACGAGTACACGATTTACCCCAATACACCACACTGCCTAGAAAGCAAGTAACTCGACCTAGGATAGAACGGATGATGTAACATAGAAAGGTCAGATGATTTAGAGACACCCCGACAGCCCATACGTAATCCATCAAAATGTTTAGTACTATGTGATCGTCTAGTGTGTGCGACTCGGCTATAGACTAGACTCTACATGCAGTCCTAGTTCACTATAACCATTGGCTCTGATACCAATCTATCACACCCTCAAAATCCACTTGCGGAGTTTTACCGCGAGGCGTATGACAAACCAGGATCCAAACCAACGATCACAATAAACAAGTCTAAATGAACATAATGCCATTTCAAAAACAATGTTTAAAATCCCCAATCACAGCGGAAGCTTATTCAATAACATAATCCAAAATAAACCAAGTGTTCAACGTTTGAAAAACCATGCAATCCTAACTAGACGCCGTGCAGACGCGTGCGCCCTAGTTCCATTGTGCTACCTTAGCGACCTGAGAAAACATGTAAAAGTTTACGTCAGCACAAGAATGCTGGTGAGTTTACAGGTTTTGTAATCCAAGTACCAAGTTCAACCTGTCCATACTATAACAAATTGAAAACCAAAGTACGCTAGCTAGGCGTATGTTTTGTTACTATCACGATTGGAAAACCATTACTAACTCGCAAACCAGATGTCGTGCCCGATGTAGTAACCTGTTGTTCCTGTTTGAGACAATATGCACCCGCCGACCCTCCAAGTCGACGAGCGGGGTTGGTCACTCCCAATAGCGCTATTCACATTTCCCCGTTGTGCAAACCCGCACATTCATGGTTCCCCCCGGGACTTCCAAAGATCGTATAGTAAACAATAGAAACCCATAGTATGACAGTAGTTACCAAACATAAGTTTTAACACATGTTTTCTCCCCCGAAAAGTGAAACCAGTTAAAAGAGGGGCCGTAAACTCACCTTAAGTTGCGTTACTTCGTAATATGAATAACTCAGCAGCTATGCTAGTCCCGTAAAGTGGCGACCTAACATATGACAGTTCCAAGTACTTAGACTAATAACCCGCAGGTTAGTTAGTCCCTAGATGTCCAGACCATAACCAAGTTCGTTTGAAAACACCGTGACTGTTTAACTGACCCAATGTACAAGACTCGACATCCCATTGGTGACCCGAGACTCCCCGTGTTATGTTTACGCTCCCAAACAAACAATCATGCAATCACACTTAACATACGTTAACGTCCAACAAGTTATAGCACGTAATTCACGTATCACATAATTACATCCAAACATATGTTACCAAGTTATTAGATATGTTCCGGGGTTCCTAGCATGTTCCTAGATGTCAAATCGGGTCTCGGAATGCTAATTTACACTTACAGCAGCAGTACACGCGATTAGGAAAAGTCAACTAGCATTTAGGTTGGTCAACTGGCATTTAGGAAAGCTAATTGCATGTAATATAGGCATTTAGGGTCATAAGACATGTAAATCTTGACTTTATAGGCGATTGGGGCTATAAGGCATGTATTTCAGGACTTAACTAGCATTTAGGATCACAATTGCATGTAACAGAGGCAATTAGCCCCCAATTGCATGGTATATAGGCGATTAGGGCATGTTTATAGGCGATTGGCCTCCTAATCGCCTATAACATAGGCGATTAGGGTTGCTAATCGCCAATAACCCAGCTGTTCCGGTTTTTCGCGCGTTTAACACTCCAAATCAGATCCAGAACGCGTGTAATCATCCAATATCAATCCAACAACTATACCAAACATGTTTAAACCAAAATCCTTCGTTTAGACTCGTATTATCAGCCCTGCATGCAACTATGTAATCCAAACACAATACACATAGCACGAAACATCACATTAACATGCATAACTATGACCCTAATGAACAATTACTCAGATCCTATCATCATGCCATCATTATTAATCTGAAACTAACCTAATAACATGTAATCATCCATCTTGAATCATAAAAACCCTAGCTTTTAATCATAAACACACATAACACATGTATGATAGATAGAATCCGATTAACCACACTTATTAACGATTTTCAGAAAGCTTATTTGTTTTAGAACAGTTCTGGACCATTAGGGATTTAATAAAAAAAACGTTAATAAAGATTGCATGGATGGAAACCACACCTTAGATTTGTGAAAGATTGATGAAATAAGCTTGAATCCTTGTGTTTTGATCAAAAATCACGTTCCAGAGGTTGTGTGTGTGTTGGGGCGGGTCATGGGACGACTAGGGTTGATATTATGAAGTTTAGGAGGTCAAGTATTGTATTTATAGTCGTTTTTAGTCGTCCAGCACGTAACACGCGATTGTGCAGCAGCTATACGCAATTAGCATTGCTAATCGCATGACATTCATGCATTTAGGGGCTAATCGCCTATCATTTCATGCGAGTAGCCCCCTAATCGCATGAAATGATCCCCAAATGCATACCCTATAGGCGATTAGCCTCCCCTAATCGCCTATAGGGGCTGGTCCTGTGTATTTTGCGCGTTAAACCCCGTTTTAACATATGTTAACACATTTTCACATACCGACAAGTCACATAATGATTGTAAACACATAACACTTGCAAACAAACATATTCACACTCGTTCACCAATTCCCGGGACTCGAGACTTGTATGTTCCGTATGACCTGACGATTCTACAAATCGTCACCATTTGTACACTTGGTTAAGGACTGACATCTAATGAACCTCTAGACTAACATCCGATGATCCTCTATACTAAACTGATAGTTCCCGAACCATAACACGACTTAACTAACCCAGTTAATTATAATATACGCGTGACTCGCTAAGGTAGACTTTCATCTAGACAACGTTGTTAACCAGAATTTGCCGGGTGTCACATCATCCCCACGTTAAAAGAATTTTCGTCCCGAAAATTGCACAGTACCCAAAAGGAATAACGAAGGAAACAAACAAAAGATAGAAACCAAAAGAGAGATTTACCCGAGTTGTCACATCATCCCCACGTTAAAAGGAATCTCGCCCCGAGATTCATTCAGCTGCAGTGGAGACATATCTCGATTCGAACGCTTCCTTAGGAAAGAGATGAGGATATTTAGACTTCATCTGATCCTCCCGTTCCCAAGTGTACTCTGGTCCCCGGTTCGAGTTCAAGCGAACCTTAACAATGCGAATCTTGCTATGACGTAGGCTACGAATCTTGTAATCCAGAATCTCCACAGGTTCTTCCACAATCCGAAGACGATCATCAACCTTGATCTCTTCCAGTGGAATGATGAGAGACTCGTCAGCCAGACACTTCTTCAGGTTGGACACATGGAAGACGTTATGTACGTTACCCAGCTCCGTCGGTAAATCAAGACGATATGCCACCGGTCCAATCCGTTCCAGGATCGTAAATGGACCGACATACCGAGGGTTGAGTTTGCCACGCTTCCCAAAGCGTATGACGCCCTTCCACGGTGAGACTTTCAGAAGTACCTTGTCATCAACTTGGAATTCCAATGGTTTGCGACGTTGATCAGCATAACTCTTTTGCCGATCCCGTGCCGCTGCCAACCGGTTACGAATCTGTACGATCTTTTCTGAAGTTTCGTACACTAGTTCAGGCCCAGTGAGTTGACTCTCACCCACCTCAGCCCAACAAAGAGGAGAACGGCACTTCCGCCCGTACAGTGCCTCGAACGGAGCCGCCTTGATGCTCGTGTGATAACTGTTGTTGTATGAGAATTCTACTAACGGTAAATGAGTTTCCCAACCTTTGCCAAAATCGATTACACATGCCCGCAGCATGTCTTCCAAAGTTTGAATCGTGCGCTCACTCTGACCGTCAGTCTGTGGGTGATAAGCTGTACTCATGTCTAGTTGGGTACCCAAAGCCTTGTGCAAAGACTTCCAAAAGTGAGAAGTAAAGTGGGAGTCACGATCCGAGATAATAGAAACCGGCACCCCGTGCTTAGAAACAACTTCCTTCAGATAAAGGCGAGCCAAACGATCCATGGTGTCGGTCTCTTTAATAGCGAGAAAATGGGCTGATTTCGTCAACCGATCAACAATCACCCATATCTTATCATTCCCGCTTGGTGACTTAGGCAGTTGTGTGACAAAATCCATGGTAATCCGTTCCCATTTCCACTCCGGAATTTCAGGTTGTTGCAAGAGACCCGACGGTTTCTGGTATTCCACCTTGACCTTAGCACAGGTCAAGCATTTGCTCACGTATGAGGCTATATCCGACCTCATGTTTGGCCACCAGTAAAGCACCTTCAGATCTTGGTACATCTTATCCGAACCAGGATGAATAGAATACCGGGACTTATGAGCCTCATCTAAGACAAGCTCCCGAAGTCCCCCGAATAAAGGAACCCATATGCAGGCCATCAGGTCTTCGCTCGAGGTGCTTGTCGGCACCGTGCATGGTTTCAGCTTTAAGGTTTTCCTCCTTCAAAGCTTCTAACTGGGCAGAACGGAGTTGATCAGGTAGCGATGAATGAATGGTGAGTTGCAACGCCCGAACGCGACGAGGATTAACTGATTCCTTCCTGCTCAAGGCATCTGCTACCACATTCGCCTTGCCAGGATGGTACTTAATGGCGCAATCATAGTCATTCAGAAGTTCAATCCAACGACGCTGTCGTATGTTCAAATGTTGTTGGTCGAAAATATGTTGAAGACTCTTGTGATCGGTGTAGATGGTGCATTTGGTACCGTACAAGTAATGTCTCCAAATTTTCAACGCGAATACCACTGCACCCAATTCCAAGTCATGGGTGGTGCAGTTCTTCTCGTGCACCTTGAGTTGACGAGAAGCATACGCAATTACTTTCTCGCGTTGCATCAACACACAACCGAGACCATGAATAGAAGCATCACAGTAAACAACGAAATCATCAGGGCCTTCAGGTAAGGACAAAATAGGAGCAGAACACAGTTTAGACTTCAGTTCTTGAAATGCCGACTCTTGTGGTTCACCCCAGTCGAATTTCCTATCCTTCTGCGTGAGAGTGGTGAGGGGTTGAGCAATCTTCGAGAACCCCTGAATGAAACGACGATAATAGCCCGCAAGGCCTAGGAATTGCCGCACCTCAGTTGGCGTCTTTGGTGCTCCCCAGTCCTTGATCGTTTCGATTTTAGCTGGATCGACATGAATTCCTAGTTCATTAACTACATGTCCTAGGAACTGAACTTCGCGTAACCAAAAGTCACACTTTGAGAACTTAGCGTAAAGTTGTTCTCATCGCAAGAGTTCCAAAACCAAACGCAGGTGTTCCTCGTGTTCGGTCTTGTTCTTGGAGTAGATCAGAATGTCATCAATAAACACAATGACGAACTTGTCAAGATATGGTTTGCAAACGCGGTTCATCAAGTCCATGAAAACCGCCGGTGCATTCGTGAGACCGAAAGGCATGACCAAGAATTCAAAATGGCCATAACGTGTACGAAAGGCAGTCTTTGCAACGTCAGCTTCCCTTACGCGCAACTGGTGATAACCGGACCTCAAATCAATTTTGGAGTAGTAACTAGAACCCTGGAGTTGGTCGAATAGATCATCAATACGTGGAAGAGGATAACGGTTCTTGACGGTCAATTTGTTCAGTTCTCTGTAGTCCACACACAATCGGAAACTTCCATCCTTCTTCTTGACGAATAGAATCGGGGCTCCCCAAGGGGAAGAACTTGGTCTGATGAAACCCTTGTCCAAGAGTTCCTGTAACTGACTAGACAATTCCTGCATCTCGGGAGGTGCAAGACGGTAGGGGGCCCGAGCAATAGGAGCAGCCCCTGGTACAAGATCAATACCGAACTCAACCTGACGATGGGGAGGAAGACCAGATAAATCATCAGGAAATACATCAGGAAACTCGCGTACAACAGGAATATCGTCGATCTTCTTCTCATCGCTAGAGGAAACAGATAAAAGTGCCAAAACGGCCGAATAACCCTTTCGAAGACATTTAAGGGCTTTCATGCTAGAGATGATATTTAGCGGAACACCGCCCTTGATACCGTACACAGAAAGGAATTCTCCATCAGGGAGAGGAATCCGAATAATCTTGTCGTAACAAACAATCTCCGCGCGATACAAAGACAACCAATCCATGCCTACCACAACGTCAAAACTACCCAAAGGTACCGGCATAAGGTCGATGGGGAACGACAAACCCGACAACTCTAGTTGACATTCCCGAAGAATACAAATAGCTTCAATCTTTTTAACGTCAGCCAACTCAATAATATACTTAGCCTCTAATGGTACGGGTACTATATCTAGCAGTCGACTAACTTCCATGGATACAAAACTCTTGTCGGCACCAGAATCAAATAAAACACTAACAGAGCGATTATTGAGAAGGAACGTACCGGTAACTGTGTCAGGATCCTGTCTAGCCTCAGCGGCTCCAATGACGAAGGCACGTGCATTCCTGCCGCCGCCCCCGTTGTTCCCGTTACCGTTGTTCCCACCCTGCTTCAGTTTCGGGCAATCCTTCTTGTAATGCCCAGTCTCCCCGCAGTTGTAACAACCCTGTTTTCCCGCAGTTCCTTGAGTAGTAGAAGCCGGGGTATTGCTTGGGGCCTGGGTCGATGGAAGTGTAGCCTGACAATCTTTAGCAAAATGTCCAATTCGCTGGCAGCGATGGCAACGATTACTGTCGCAGTTCCCTTGATGATGACGCCCACACTTGTTGCATTTAGGCAGTTTCCCCGCATAACCACCCTGTTTGTTACCAGTAGAAGAAGAACTCCCATTATCGAACCTCTTACCCTGCTGTGCTGGCCCAGATCCTTTCCCCTCGTTTTCCCACTTACGCTTGTTGTTCTCTGGGGCCTTGACAGTCGAACCCTTAGCAGGCAAGATACCCTCGTTCACCTTCAAATTCGTCATCCTGTGAGCCGATCGGACCACTTCCGAGTATGTAGGATGATTTCCCGCAGCTACCAACCCTGCGATCTCTGGTACTAGCCCCGAAATATAGTGTTCGATCCTCCTGTACTCTGGCACATGCAGATCAGGACACAGCACTGCCAACTCATTACGCCTTACAGTATACTTTTCAATTTCAGACCCAGTCATCTTGAGGTTCCATACCTCGTGCTCCAACTTCTGCACCTCTTCCCTTGGACAGTATTCTCGCTTCAGCAGTTGAACAAAATTCTCCCAAGGCATAGCATAAGCCTCCCCAATACCCATGTTCTGGGTGATATTGTTCCACCATGTCAAAGCAACATCCTGGAACAACGCAGCAGCATACTTGACCCGATCCTCTGGAAGACAGTTGCACATCAGAAACACTGACTCCACCTTCTCCAACCACCTAAGCAAGCTCACCGCACCCTCAGTGCCAGAGAACTCCTGAGGCTTACAATCCCGAAACATCTTGTAGGTACACATGGGTGGGGGTGGGTTAACAGGACCACCTGAAATAAAATGCGTGAGAAAACACGACGAATGTAAACAAGGTTCACTAATGAGGCAAAAATGGATAAATCAACTTACCACCACCATTGTGCCCTAACTGAAAGGCAGCTTGTAGCAAGTTGTTTAGATCCTCCTGTGATAGGTTAACACCTCCACGACCACCAGCACCACCGCGACCACCACCACGTCCACCATTGCGACCACCTCCACGTCCTCCTCGTACTCCAGACATGATTCTGGCAGAAAGAACGAGAAAATTTAGTTTCGAAGATAATGATAACCACTAACGTTTACAAGATCAAAGCTAGATCCAATCCAGGACTATCCATTCGAACCCAGAGCTCACCAGGGCTTCCATGCATTTCGGTTTATGATTTTGTGTGCACCCAAAATGATAAACCGCTCTACATGGTCCTCCAAGTGTTCTCCTAGTTCAAAGTTCAAATCACCGAACATAGACTCTTAGCTATACACCGTAATACTACGGTAGTTTATGACAAGTGTTTCTATTGGAGTATGAAAGGGAGATGTCCGAGCCTTGGACAAATCTCACGAGTACACGATTTACCCCAATACACCACACTGCCTAGAAAGCAAGTAACTCGACCTAGGATAGAACGGATGATGTAACATAGAAAGGTCAGATGATTTAGAGACACCCCGACAGCCCATACGTAATCCATCAAAATGTTTAGTACTATGTGATCGTCTAGTGTGTGCAACTCGGCTATACACTAGACTCTACATGCAGTCCTAGTTCACTATAACCATTGGCTCTGATACCAATCTATCACACCCTCAAAATCCACTTGCGGAGTTTTACCGCGAGGCGTATGACAAACCAGGATCCAAACCAACGATCACAATAAACAAGTCTAAATGAACATAATGCAATTTCAAAAACAATGTTTAAAATCCCCAATCACAGCGGAAGCTTATTCAATAACATAATTCAAAATAAACCAAGTGTTCAACGTTTGAAAAACCATGCAATCCTAACTAGACGCCGTGCAGACGCGTGCGCCCTAGTTCCATTGTGCTACCTTAGCGACCTGAGAAAACATGTAAAAGTTTACGTCAGCACAAGAATGCTGGTGAGTTTACAGGTTTTGTAATCCAAGTACCAAGTTCAACCTGTCCATACTATAACAAATTGAAAACCAAAGTACGCTAGCTAGGCGTATGTTTTGTTACTATCACGATTGGAAAACCATTACTAACTCGCAAACCAGATGTCGTGCCCGATGTAGTAACCTGTTGTTCCTGTTTGAGACAATATGCACCCGCCGACCCTCCAAGTCGACGAGCGGGGTTGGTCACTCCCAATAGCGCTATTCACATTTCCCCGTTGTGCAAACCCGCACATTCATGGTTCCCCCGGGGACTTCCAAAGATCGTATAGTAAACAATAGAAACCCATAGTATGACAGTAGTTACCAAACATAAGTTTTAACACATGTTTTCTCCCCCGAAAAGTGAAACCAGTTAAAAGAGGGGCCGTAAACTCACCTTAAGTTGCGTTACTTCGTAATATGAATAACTCAGCAGCTATGCTAGTCCCGTAAAGTGGCGACCTAACATATGACAGTTCCAAGTACTTAGACTAATAACCCGCAGGTTAGTTAGTCCCTAGATGTCCAGACCATAACCAAGTTCGTTTGAAAACACCGTGACTGTTTAACTGACCCAATGTACAAGACTCGACATCCCATTGGTGACCCGAGACTCCCCGTGTTATGTTTACGCTCCCAAACAAACAATCATGCAATCACACTTAACATACGTTAACGTCCAACAAGTTATAGCACGTAATTCACGTATCACATAATTACATCCAAACATATGTTACCAAGTTATTAGATATGTTCCGGGGTTCCTAGCATGTTCCTAGATGTCAAATCGGGTCTCGGAATGCTAATTTACACTTACAGCAGCAGTACACGCGATTAGGAAAAGTCAACTAGCATTTAGGTTGGTCAACTGGCATTTAGGAAAGCTAATTGCATGTAATATAGGCATTTAGGGTCATAAGACATGTAAATCTTGACTTTATAGGCGATTGGGGCTATAAGGCATGTATTTCAGGACTTAACTAGCATTTAGGATCACAATTGCATGTAACAGAGGCAATTAGCCCCCAATTGCATGGTATATAGGCGATTAGGGCATGTTTATAGGCGATTGGCCTCCTAATCGCCTATAACATAGGCGATTAGGGTTGCTAATCGCCAATAACCCAGCTGTTCTGGTTTTTCGCGCGTTTAACACTCCAAATCAGATCCAGAACGCGTGTAATCATCCAATATCAATCCAACAACTATACCAAACATGTTTAAACCAAAATCCTTCGTTTAGACTCGTATTATCAGCCCTGCATGCAACTATGTAATCCAAACACAATACACATAGCACGAAACATCACATTAACATGCATAACTATGACCCTAATGAACAATTACTCAGATCCAATCATCATGCCATCATTATTAATCTGAAACTAACCTAATAACATGTAATCATCCATCTTGAATCATAAAAACCCTAGCTTTTAATCATAAACACACATAACACATGTATGATAGATAGAATCCGATTAACCACACTTATTAACGATTTTCAGAAAGCTTATTTGTTTTAGAACAGTTCTGGACCATTAGGGATTTAATAAAAAAAACGTTAATAAAGATTGCATGGATGGAAACCACACCTTAGATTTGTGAAAGATTGATGAAATAAGCTTGAATCCTTGTGTTTTGATCAAAAATCACGTTCCAGAGGTTGTGTGTGTGTTGGGGCGGGTCATGGGACGACTAGGGTTGATATTATGAATTTTAGGAGGTCAAGTATTGTATTTATAGTCGTTTTTAGTCGTCCAGCACGTAACACGCGATTGTGCAGCAGCTATACGCAATTAGCATTGCTAATCGCATGACATTCATGCATTTAGGGGCTAATCGCCTATCATTTCATGCGAGTAGCCCCCTAATCGCATGAAATGATCCCCAAATGCATACCCTATAGGCGATTAGCCTCCCCTAATCGCCTATAGGGGCTGGTCCTGTGTATTTTGCGCGTTAAACCCCGTTTTAACATATGTTAACACATTTTCACATACCGACAAGTCACATAATGATTGTAAACACATAACACTTGCAAACAAACATATTCACACTCGTTCACCAATTCCCGGGACTCGAGACTTGTATGTTCCGTATGACCTGACGATTCTACAAATCGTCACCATTTGTACACTTGGTTAAGGACTGACATCTAATGAACCTCTAGACTAACATCCGATGATCCTCTATACTAAACTGATAGTTCCCGAACCATAACACGACTTAACTAACCCAGTTAAGTATAATATACGCGTGACTCGCTAAGGTAGACTTTCATCTAGACAACGTTGTTAACCAGAATTTGCCGGGTGTCACAAGAGAGGTCCTAGAGGTTTCCTCAAAGGGTTTGAAGAAGAGGAGAGTGAAGAAATTAGAAGAGAGGTTGAAAGTGAAGTGAGAAACTCACTTATTCTTGAGAGAATTCTTGAGAGATTAGAGAGGATTTAGAAATGAGCAAGTGTTAGAATGGGTAGGAGTGGTGTATTTATAGTTGGGGTGAAGGGGTTGGGTATTTAATGAATTAATTAGGGTGGTTAGAAGTTAATTAGTGGTAATTATATTTTAAAAGAAAAAAAAATAAAATCACAATTTAAAAAAAAAGGTACGAACATTTTCTTTTTGAAATTGTGTTTTTTTTTTTTTTGTTAACTAAAGTCAAATGCACTTTTTATTTATGTTATGTTTTTTTTAGTATTTATTAAATATATATATATATATATATATATATATATATATATATTAAAATCTTAACTAAATAAATTTCTTGTTGTAACGCTCAAATTGAATAGGATAAATTATAATGGCGACTCGTCATGAATCGGTATGAGTATCATAAAAGAAGCGAATAAAGGCGAACTTGGAATTTGTTAAGTAAAGAATTTAAAATAAATGTAAAAGTTAAAATCACGCGATGTTACACCATCAAGAATCGTTATCCCTTGCCTAGGATTGACGATCTATTCGATCAACTACAAGGAGCAACCCACTTCTCGAAGATTGATCTTCGTTCTGGTTATCATCAGCTTAGAGTCCACGAAGAAGATATTCCCAAGACAGCCTTTCGTACACCTTATGGTCATTACGAATTCATGGTCATGCCGTTTGGATTGACCAACGCTCCCGCAATGTTTATGGATCTAATGAATCGGGTTTGTAGACCCTAGCTTGACAAATTCGTGATCGTCTTCATCGACGACATTTTGATTTACTCAAAATCAAATCCGACCACGAGCAGCATCTTCACTCAATTTTGGGTCTCCTAAAGAAAGAACAACTGTATGCCAAGTTCTCGAAATGTGAATTTTGGCTTAAGGAAGTTCAATTTTTGGGACACGTCATTGATAAGAACGGAATTCATGTTGATCCCGCGAAGATCGAAGCTGTCAAAGATTGGAGTGTTCCTAAAACTCCAACAGAAGTCCGTTCTTTCCTTGGTGTGGCTGGTTATTATCGTCGATTCATTGCCAACTTCTCCAAGATTGCTGTTCCTCTCACTGCCTTAACTCACAAGGGTAAACCTTATGAGTGGGAACCAAAACAAGAGGAAGCATTTGAGACTCTTAAGCTGAAACTTTGTGAAGCTCCTATCCTGTCTCTACCTAATGGTCTACTTTATTTCCTCAATCGACTTTGGATTCCTGAACGTGATGATCTTCGTATTTTCCTTATGAACGAGGCTCATAAGTCTCATTATTCTATTCATCCTGGAGCTGACAAGATGTACCAAGATCTGCGTTATTCGTATTGATGGCCTGGTATGAAGAAAGATTTCGCTCTTTTCGTTGCAAAATGCCTTACTTGTTCAAAGGTCAAGGCTGAACATCAACGACCATCTGGTATGCTTGAACAACCAGAAATTCCTGTTTGGAAATGGGAGAGCATAGCAATGGACTTCATCACTAAACTCCCTCATACACCCAAAGGTTTTGACAGCATTTGGGTAATCGTTGACCGTCTAACCAAGTCAGCTCATTTCTTACCTATTCGTGAGAAATATTATGTGGAAAGGTTAGCAAAGATGTACGTGAGTGAAATCGTATGTCGCCATGGTATACCTTTGGACATTATCTCTGATCGTGATGGTCGTTTCACCTCTCACTTTTGGGATTCTTTACAAGACGCTTTGGGTACCAAGCTAAACCTGAGTACTGCTTATCACCCTCAAACAAATGGTCAGACTGAACGGACCATCCAGACACTTGAGGATATGCTCAGGGCATGTGTCATCGATTTTGGTGGCGCATGGGATTCTCATCTTCCCTTGGTCGAGTTTTCATACAACAACAGTTATCATGCCAGCATTAACATGGCTCCTTTCGAGGCACTTTATGGTCGTAAGTGTCGTTCACCTGTCTGTTGGACTGATGTTGGTGAAGCCCAGATCACTGGACCTGAACTGATCCAGGAAACCACAGATAAAATCCAACTCATTCAGGATAATCTTCTCAAGGCTAGAAGTCGTCAGAAGAGCTATGCTGATAAACGTCGTAAGCCCTTGGAATTTCAAGTTGGGGACCTTGTACTTCTTAAGGTATCCCCTTGGAAGGGAGTAATTCGCTTCGGTAGAAAGGGAAAACTAGCTCCTCGATACGTAGGCCCATTCAAAGTTCTTAACAGGATTGGAAAAGTGGCTTACAAACTTGATCTTCCACCTGAGTTAAGCAATGTTCACCCAACTTTTCACGTTTCGAATCTCAAGAAATGCTTAGCAGATGAGAACCTCCATGTCCCTCTTGAAGATGTGAAAATCGATGAAACTATGCACATTGTCGAGAAACCTATTGAGATCGTGGATACTGGAGTCAAGAAACTCAAGCGCAGTCGCATTCCGATCGTTAAGGTTCGTTGGGAATCTAAACGAGGTCCAGAGTTCACTTGGGAACTCAAGGACTAGATGAAGTCTTAGTACCCACACCTTTTCCCACCAGACTCTCCAACTCCAACTTCGGGACGAAGTTCCTAAAAGTAGGGGAGACTGTAACATTTCGCATTTAATCCTATGTACGTTACGAGAATTATTAATAAAACGTCGAATTTTATCATTTATCGTTCCTTTTAAAAATATTTCGTGACGCATTTGGACCCCTAGTACCATACTATAAACATATATTAGTGTTAAAGTGGTGTTATAATGTCAAAAAAATTATTGCATGGGCCGGGGTTCGAACCCATGCCCATGGCCGGTCCATTACACACACAACCTAAAACCATCTAATCTACACCTCATGTTTGTTTCATAACTCACATTTTAATTATATAAGAATCTTAAATCGTGACAGTTGACTTGGAAAGTCAACTGTGACAATAATCTTCCTAAAATACTCGATCAATCCGCATTTTTAATCCTGTTAAGGCTTGAATGTTGATTGATATGTTTGACTCGCGTTTTATACACGTCAATTAGTAGTTATAACATTCCAATTTAGTACCAATCACGCGTTTATGATTGAAACCCGAGTCAAACATTACCAATTCGAACCCACGAGCCTCCCACTATAAATTGGAACCTCTTCCACATCCTACACTCGCCGACTAACCTTTCTCCTCTCTAAATTTCTGATAAAAAACCCTCAATCTTATACCTTTGGTTCGCGTTTGACTTAAAGCTTGACCGAGCCTTCTATCACGATTTCTGTTTGTAAGTCTTAAATTTGTTTGTTGGTTTTAACCTTCGGCACCCTACGAACAATAGCCCCATCATATCAGGGGCTATTGGTTGTTAATCTTGGTTATTATGAAACCTAGGGCTCGTAAGCCACGAATTGGAGATAATCACGTTACCGCAGACCTTGTTATTTAATTAAATCAGAAACAAAACAGACACAACCACTGATCTAGATCAAGTGGCTGTGTCGTCTGTTTGTAAACGACGGTACGCGGGTTCGAGTCCCGTCTCACCCACCCTTTTTCCTTTCTTTTATAATGATTATAAATTTGTTTCAAGTATAACTATATAATTATTTCAACCATGGTTTAATCGTTCTCAGGGTCTAGACCAGATGGTCTAGGCTTGTAATTTGAAGACTCTGACCCGGGTTTCACGCGGGTTCGAGCCTCACTATGTGCAAACCTTTTTTTTAGAAACCTTTATACTTATACATTCATTTTATTTATAAAAATGGTTTTAAAATACTAAAATCGCTTTATAAATTCTACAAAACTTATTTTATGATATTCTAATAGAAAAGTTTAACATACAATTTTTAGTTTTCCAAAAATTATTTATTTATTATATATAATAAATATTACAAGTTTATTCTATTATAATTATAAAATTCTATAAAAATATCAAAATGATTATATAAATTTCCACAAAAATTATTCTGAGTTTATAAAACATTAAAAATTTCTGAAATAATTTTTATTTTCGAAAAATCATATTTAATATTTTAATCGATTTTTTGTTATTTTAATCATAAATAAATCATAATAAATTCATTTTCAATATTTTTGCACCATAATTTTATATAAATTATTTCTGTCCATTTAGAACAGAAATACAAATTTTAATTTAAAAATTATTTAATTTTAATATTTTTTGATATTAAAGTTATATTTTGGCAAAATAGAAATAAATAGACTAAATATTCTATTTTTAAGAAAATAATTTTATAAAAATTATTTTCATACTTAAAACCTTATAATGTGATCATTCCTAATCAAAAACCTACAAAAAGACTTTTGTTTATTTATTTATCGAATTTCTTTTATTTATTAAACAATTTAATTAATAATCAAACGAATACTTATCCCCAAATTCGAAACCCTAGAAAATACTTGTAGACTAGGAAGACTTAGACTTATTTGTTACCTTAAACATAGGGTAATACTTGGCAACGTTGGGCTATACATATTCTATTTCACGAGACTTAACACTTTGCTAAGGTGAGTTTACGTAACCATGTTTATGCAATTCTTTATACTTGAAACTAAGCAATTCTACATACATGTCTAGTTGTAAACTTTAATGCCTCATGACTCAGACAAATACTGTTAGACTTAAACTTGAACTTTCATAATCATTAGCTATGGCCAAGCCGGCGATATTCAATGATAGATCTATTGGATTGACAATCCCACCTAGATTCGTTGACCATCTTTTATGGGGAGCGCGGGTGATTGTTATCGTTCCAACGTGATATTAAGGTGAACCGTGGATGACGGGATGGACCTAAACTTGTCGGAGGTTTGATTATGTGCATACTATACTTCATGTTTATTCATGTAGACTTAAACTTACGATAGACATATGAATTGCTAAACTTTTATTATTCTTAAACTTAATTGCTTGTCATGGTTTATGTATTCTCACCAACTTCTAGTTCCCCCCCCCCCCCCCCCGCCCATTTTTACAAACTCAACAGAAAATAATGATGCATGAAGTCTAGAGCTAGCAGGAAGAGATAATTGAAGTTATGTTTTGTTTGGTTGTTTGATGTACTAGAATTTCATTCAAGACTTTGTTTTGTATTTTCAAATTTTGGATATTTTACTTCAAATAAATTTCAATTAAAACTTGAATACCATGTGCTACTGTATACTCATTCTTACGTGACACCTCGATGTTTCCGCCATCGGTTGGGGTGTTACAGATGGGTCGTGGGAGGGGAGATGGGTGGGGAGTGTATTGGGCTAGAGGGAGGTGAGGTATTTAGGCTAGAAGGGGTGGACTGGTGAATAGGGACGGTTGGGGTGTGGTGGATGTAATCAGTGTAGTCATCACAATAGGGTATGGGAGTAGATGGGATTAGTTTGGGTGGAGTTTCGGTAACAGTGGGAGTGGGGTTGGTAGGGGATGGTAAATATTCATCAAAATTGGTAATGGGTAATTCATTGTTGTTTTTGGTTGTTGAGTTTTTGTGAAAAGGTAGGACATCTTCATCAAATTTAGCATGTCGAGTTGTTTAGACTCGACCCGATGTAGGTTCAAGACACCGAAATCCTTTGTACTTAGGACTATAACCAATGAATATGCAAGAAGCACTTCTTGGTTGGAGTTTATTTTTTGTGTAGTCTCTAAGGTAGGGATAAACTAGACAACCAAAAACACGCATGTTGGAATAGGTGGGGGGGTTGTTTGAATAAAACTTCAAACGGGGATTTGTTATCAAGGATTTTAGTGGGTAGGCGGTTGATTATATAGGTAGCGGAAGAAAAGGCATCAAACCAAAGGTTGGGTGGGGCATTGGCATTAAACATCATGGCTAAGCCGTTTTCGGTAATGTGGCGGTGTTTCCGCTCGGCTCTACCATTTTGTTCGGGTGTGTGGGCAAGATAACCGGTGATGGATACCTTGTTGTTGAAAATGTTTTTGAACTTGGTGATTGGTGAATTCGGTGCCACCATCACTTTGAAACACTTTAATGGTTGAAGAAAATTGGTTTTGAGCAAAAGATAAGAAAGTGTTGAGGATTGTAAAGAATTCGGATTTTTCTTTTAATGGATAGAACCAAGTAAAGCGGGAATAGTCGTCGATAAAAATAGCATAATATCGATAACCATCCTTGGAGGTCACGGGTGCGGGTCCCCAAAGGTCACAATGAATTAAGTCTAGTACATGTTCAGCGCGTTTAGGATTTTCAATAAACGGTAAGTGTTTTGCTTTTGATAATTCACAAGATTCACATAACCCTGGTTTGGGTAATATAGAAGTAACAAAAACACAACCAAGTTTATTTAAAATTGAAATCGTGTCAAAAGACTCATGGCCTAAATGACTATGCCATTTATTAAAAGATGCACGAAGGTGCGATGCGGAAAGCGCGGCAACTAGAGACTTGTGACCTTGAGAGAGGATGTAGAGACCATTTTCGCACGGGCCTTTAGCTAGAACCTCCTTTGTTTTGCGGTCCTGAATTTCAAAAAAATGATTAGAAAATAAAACATCAACCGGAGAATCGTTTGTTAACCTACTAATTGAGAGTAGATTTTTTGTTAAGTTGGGAACTACTAAAACATTTTTTAAATGGATTGAGTAATTTAGAGAGGTGTTCCCAATGTGTGTAATGGAGGTCGATTGTCCGTTTCCAAAAGTAACCCGAAGGCTACCATCATGGGATGTAACTTTGTTTAAGCCATGAATGGTAGGTAACATATGTGTTGATGCACCTGTGTCGGCGGTCCAATCGGGAGAGTCGGATGCTATGTTGCAAGTAGCATGAAAGGCTTCGGCAAGATTAGCATCAAGGGAAGCCTTCTTTTGAGCAAACGAGACAAGTTGAGAGCAAGTTGTAGCATAGTGGCCGGTTTGGCGACAAAGTTGACAAAGAGGGGGTCGTTTGGAATAGGATTGGTTTCGGCCCTGAGAAGAGGAACGACCACGTCCTCGAGACAATGAAGATGAGGGCCGATTGTTCCTAGTTTTGCTAGGTTGGGCATAGAAAGCGGCTTGAGGGGGTTGCGGGTTATGAAGTTTTTGGACAAACATTTCTTGATTTTCGGCATTGGCCAAAAGATCACGAAATGAAGGAGCCGGTCGAATGGTACGTTGGGAAGTGGAAAAATTCTCAAAGGAGGCGCCAAGTCCACAAAGGAACCAATGGCGTTTGTCTTCATCATCAACGGGATGTCCTATAGCCGCAAGTTGGTCGGCAATGGCCTTGAATTTGCGCCCAAAGTCGGAGACCGAATCGGTCCCTTTTTGAAGGGTGCGAAGAGAATCTTTGAGGTTACGGATACGTTCAATGGAAGAATGGCTATAGGCATTGGTGAGGGCTTGCCAAACGGATTTGGCAGTGGAATGGCCAATGGTTTCTGCCATGGCCTCTTCGGATAGAGTGGAGTTAATGAGGAGGAGAATTTTTTGATCATCGGCTTGCCAAGTGAGAAACTCGGGATTGGGTACAGTGTGATTGTCGCCAATCACGGTTTCGGGAGGAGCCGGAGTGGTTCCTGTGACATGGCCAAGAAGGTTAAGGTAGGAAAGTACCGGAGTGATTTGCTTTTCCCATGCAAGATAATTGGTGGAAGATAATTTTATAATTATGAGGTGGCTAAGAGAGTGAAGAGGAATGGAGGACAAGTTTTCGACAGCCATGAATGGGGATGGTTGCAGCGAAATAGAGGTTGAAAAAAGAGGAAGAAGGAGGTTTGCTAGAGAGGATCTTGTATTGTTAGGCTGATACCATATAAATTTTATGGTTCAACTTGTTTGTTTCATTTCTATACAAGACTATATATACACATACAAACATAACAATGATGGAGATAAAAGCTCCTCTAGACTTTGACTCAATAATTATAGTTTGACTCAATAATTACACATAATTCTTTGACTCAAGACTTTGACTCCAAGAATTATGTTGTCAAGACTTTGACTCTTGACTCAAGCTTTGACTCTTGACTCAAGACTTTGACTCCAAGAATTATGTTGTTTCCTTATACAACCCATATGGACGAACCAAGGTATTATATTATTATTACTAGGTTTATACCCCGGGAGCGTCCCGGGTTGAGAAATCTAAGTAAAGTGAATAAAATTAGAAGTATTTAAACTATAAAAATGACATCTGCTAATATATGACTGATGAATATTATTATTATTATTATTATTATTATTATTATTATTATTATTATTATTATTATTATTATTATTATTTAAAAAAAAAAGGCAATTGGGTCAGGTATCACCTAATCCCAGGCCTGACCCAAACCCACAATTTTTTTTAAACTAATTCCAAACTTGACACAATACCTGTCGGGTTACAAAAAATAGTCGTTTCTTTTCTCCTTTTTTTATATAGCACTATGTTACTCGTTGGAAAGATAATAAAACGCTCGTTAATTTGGTGTAATTTTTTTTCTTTAAAAAATCTCGTATATAAAAGATATTAACATTTAAAAGTTATGAGAGGAAACATGAGAGAGAAAATAATAAAATTTTAATATTTACATTTAGTAGATTAGGTATTTAATACATTATGTTAAATAATATTTAAACCATATTTATTCCTTTTTTTTTAATTGGTCTAGAGTTGTCACATCACATCCTATGTGGCATCTCTCAAAAAAGAGATTACATAATATTATGACATGTCATTAAAAATGCTTTGGTTTATTATATATATAGATATAGATATAGATATAGATATAGATATAGATATAGATATAGAATATAGATATAGATATAGATATAGATATAGATATAGATATAGAATAGATATAGATATAGATTATTATTCCTTTTAACTCTAACAAGTTATGTTAATTTTTTTTAGATAGTTTTAGGTGTAACTGGTAGTATGTCGTTTTGCCCGGTTTGGACTAAATTCTGGTCTTCTGGATGATTTGTTAGTTTCGAGTTTTGGTTTGGCTCATTTGGCCCGTTTGAGATCAACTGTAGCCCAAAGTAAATCATTCATACACAAGTGGGTCAAAATTTCCGTGTCTTAACTAATGAATTAACTCCCTTCAGCTCATGATTGAGGAGATATGCCGAGATGTATATGCTTCAGATCCTGTTGCTGTTGGTAGGAGACCTGCACTCAAAGTATACGGAATTGATTACTCCACAAAAGATGGAACAGAACAGGGGTATGCTTTAGTTTTCATTGTTTTTTTTTTTTTTTTTATATTAAAAGTTAATGAATTTTTATTACATGTACTGGTTTCATTATTGTAATTCTGATTTTCTATTAATCTTTTTTTTTTTAATTATTAGGTACGTGATTTTATCCATGTTGTAGATCTAGCAGATGGCCATAAGGCTACATTGACAAAACTCTCTGATCCTAAAATAGGTTGGTCAATTGGAAGTAAGCAGTGGCGGATCCAGGATTGTTTTTCAAGGGGTGCGATCGGGGGCTTTTTCTAAACTTTCAAGAGGTGCGATTGGGATTTTTGCCTATGAAATACCCTAAAAAGTTTTTTTTCAAGGTGTGCGACCGCACACCTTGGGTTGTACTTGGCTACGCCCCTGGAAGTAAGTGATCAACCGAATAAGTTTTGGTCAATAGAAGCTCCTAAATCAGTTTATCAACAAATATATAATTCTACTGTAACAATAAAAATCATAACCCTATAGAAAGTAATAATGTGAAAATAATATTTGTGGGCAGCTTGTTATACCAGCCAGGCCTAAACCTGTTTTGACCCATTACACAACTCATCTCAGCCTAATCAACCAAGTTTACATTCGATTATATATTTGAGGCGTCGGTTATGTGCAGGGATCAATGGAACTGGGCCAACAAGAACCTGTACGGTTATCAACCCGACCCAAGCCAAAGTAACTTAGTGAACAAATAAATTGTCAGATGTTATGCTTTTGGTGGTTTTCATTTGCTTACACCTGGAAAATGTACTATAAAGTTTCATAGAGAAGAAATAGGATATAGTTAAGATGTTAGGCGCAGTACATTGTATTACGCCGAAAATCAAAGTATATGTATATTATTACGTTATCTCATGTCTTGACAGAGATAGATCGTAGTAAAAATGTCATAACTTCGACAACAAAGTAATCAATCATCCGCACCTTACGTCGTACATACAACCTACACACACCCAGCCCAAGACCTCAAACATGTTTCCCCGAAATCTTGTCAAGCTCATAATCTAAGAGGTCTGAAACGATTGCTAGGAACTCGCCTTCGGTTGTTCCTGGGAGACTAATGCTGCAGGCTCTCTGGAGAATTTTCTCGATCACGGATTCCTTGTTGAGAGTCTCTCGACATAGAATCCGTCCTATGGTGTAAGGACATAGTCCTCTGCTTGCACCTTTCTTTAGAAGCATAGTAGAGACACGTAGCGTGCGCGCACACTCGCGCGATAGTTGCCATCCATTCGAGCTCAGGAGCGCCAAGTCTTGCTCAGCATCCAATGCTTGGATGTAGTCCACAGTTTCACGCGAGTATGATTCGTGCGCTTGTGGCCAGTAGAGCCAATCAAATGTGCAATCTTCAAACTGCAAAACACCACAAATGCAGGTGTTAGTCTAGCAAATAACCGAATTAATCGTATTTACCAAACCGAACAATTAACTGATTGTTCGGTTAAGCCATAACCGATTAACTGACAATTGAGGTTTGGTTTCGATTTTGGTGAGTGGTCGTTTTGATAATGAATCGTGTTTCTTACGTTTTCAGGCAAGCAGTAACCATGGTCGATCGGGATTAGCACCATGCGATCACCTTCACGGTTCATCAAAATGTTCCCAGCATGCCTATCAGCGTTCGCGGTCCTTATATCAAACACCGTGATCTTATGAACCTCTTCAACTGGAAAATCGCGAGGACCCATATCCTCGCAACTTCCACAGTTCTTCATAAACATTTGCAACGATCCGAGCTTGACATTCCCCGGTCCACCATCATAACCTTTCGGATGATTAAACTCTCCATTTAAGCACTTTGCCATGACCGTAGGAGGCACACCCGCAAAACCCATCTCCGTGTCCCCACGACCCCTAGGCCCGCTCTTCGGGTGGTCTAATATGTATGCTGCAACCTCCCGCAATGCGCCTTCACCTACTTTCGTCCCCCGTTTTAACCCTTCACCATTTTTCGACACGGGCAGCCCTTGAGGGTTATTAACCCCCATAGGTTCTTCATCTATCGGCTTGAAAACCGCAACATACCGGTTCCCCGACGGATGCTGCATAAAGTATGTCCCTCCGGTCCCCTCCGGCGATCTAATCGGTTTTCTCCCTTTTCGCAGCCCCTCAAACGCCGAATCCATCATACCCCATATAACCGAAGACAATTCACGACTCGGGCCGACAGTAACCGCCTGCAACGGCGAATCGGTATCCGGGGGCTTCTTGAAATTCATCTCCTCAACTTTTTGAAGATTCCTATAATCTGAATTGTACAAAACATCTGTTGATGTTTCAACCACCAAATGAATGACAGCATCATAAGTAGTATTACACAAATCATCAATCAACCCATAATCATCAAGCCTTTCACCATTACACAAAATCATATGATCTTCAACATCAATAACCAATCCAACCCCTTTAGCCTTTTCCAACACCAACTGTTTCAAATACTTGACATTCCTAAACCTATCAACCTCAAACTCAAACTCAAACTCCTCCCCAACGGCGGCGGCGGCCTCAACGCTTATGACAACCAAATCGGAGACCCTAATAATCAAATGAACCACATCACCACTAGACACACCATAATCTCGAACCAACGAATTATTCCTCGACAACTCCCTCCCACCAAAAACCAGCTTCTGTTTCTTCACCACAAACCCGTTACACGTTTGAATCCTATGTTTAACCATCCCAACCGAATCCGACTCCATAACCCTCATCGGTATCACCAAACCGCCAACGGTTATATAAATCACAATCGATTCGCTACTCCTAAAGCACCCGGAGCCGGACCTCTTCAGAACCGGAGACAACGCAACATCAACAACCGACATTTTAAATTTCCCGCCAAACTTTTTTTCAAAATTTTTTAATTTATTGTAAAAATTTCTATATTCAGAAACACAAAAGAGCGAAAGCCGAATGCTCTTTCGATCGAAAGGTCCCGAATAACCTCAGATTAATAATGTGTAGATTAAATGGTGTGACAAATTAAGGGAAAAAAAGAAGAGGATTGGGACACAATGGGAAATGTTGATGATGATGATGGAGAGGGGTGTTTCTGAAGGGGGAAACTTTTTTTTTTTGTTTTTTTTTTTGTTGTAAATGTATGGATTCTTTACTGATTTGGAAAGAATCAAAAGCTTAGTTTAAGAAAATGATTAACTTATATTGGTTGTGAGAATGGATGGACCATGAATATTAACAGGCTTTGTAACTTTGTTGCTAAAAATAGAAATGTCACAGATTTAGGACCGGTTTTTTTGTTATGGAATGGTAGCCGTTGAATTCGGATTTTGTTTTAACCGCTAATTCCAATGAGACATAGTTTGAATTATTAGGGTCGACTAAGATGCTTTTTCGTTGGATTGTGATTGTCTTTGACGAAGAAAGTGAAAGTAGTAGTGTCACTGGTCACATTGCTAGAATAGATTATTATCGGCCAGTAAGACATAGTTTTGGTAGTTGAAAGTAAGAGGGACCATTAATGTAATTTTTCAAACTAGAAGGGTTAGTCTAAAAATGCTAGTGAATTAACTACCATAACCGAATCATGAAAAGTTGATAGCGTGTAACGATTATATGTAAAACATCTACTAATTTTGTTATGCTTAACTTTAATCCAATGAATTAACTTTTAAAAGTATGTTAATCAGCATGCCTTCGTCCTCCTGGCGTTTGACACGTTCGACTCCTTAGCGCTGGAGGCGGTTCGGTTCTTGGCTAGAGTTCAGCATGTGGTCCACAACAATTTTTCGACCCCTCAGGGCCGAGGCTTTGTTTTCAGTAGATTAGGGTTTTCTATTCAGAAGGGGATGGTGGCGCAGTTTGTTGTCCGTCTACCTGCTATCCTTATGTAATTTGTACTTTATTAATATAAAAAAAAAAGTATGTTTATTTCATAGAAATGAAACACTGATTGACATGTTTAGCAATACAAACCTTTTTGATAAATGATATATATACATTGAAGCAATCATGGTTTATTTATCTGACCCAATAAAAACAAACACTTAACTCTATATGACACCAAATCTGTCTCAATAGACTGAGACTCATGGGTATGTTGGTTACTACCAACATTACTATTATCTGTATAATCTATTACTACAAAGAATATGCATCTGTTGACTTTCAAAAAAGTCAAATAACTGACCAACACACAATTATCTCATTTTACCCAATCCCTTCACTAGCATGTATCATGATCAGCCTGAACATGACTGCTGGATGGCTTCCCGACTTGCAGACACTCAACTGGAGGCACTGCGGGTGATAGCAGCTGCCCAAAAGTCTTCCAGCAAAACGGGTCATAAAGATGGTATCTTTCTTGAACCGGTTTTAGATTTATACCATTTAGATTCACATCTGTGCATGGCATGCTGTCGCTACACGCGAAATGCACTGGTTTTACGGTGTATGTACCTCTTATACGCTCGTAGTTGATTCCCGATAGTGCAACAGCCGATGATTGGTTTGTACAAGTTCTTTTGTCGCAGTAGAATTGATCGATCACTATCGGTAATTGAACTTCAGACACTTGAATGTTGGAGAATTGTACTCCTTGCACTGACCCTGATCCACCCTGCATAATTACAGTTTGACCTCAAGAGTCAAAACTATTGCTACTTATGTTTGTGGTTCATTTCAAGTCAAATGGAATAAAACTTGTTACTTTACCTGCCATGTTTTGATTCTTACACCATTCATGGTGTTGTGCATCACGACATCTCGTACAGTGATATTCGAGACACATGCTTTCGTGTTATCTTTTCCTAGACTTCCAATACTGATACCATGACCCGGTCCACAATTTACATTATGTATGTATATGTTTGAACAACCGGTTTGTATTGATACACAATCATCTCCTGCAAAATAAACAGTGTTTAAAAAATGATCTTAGCATCCTGTGGTGATTTTGATCAAAACACTAAAAAAAATGAGTCAATTTAGGTTATGTTTTACATCTTACAGGTCACGGGTCACACCGAAAGATCAAAAGTCACCAAAATGTACTTTTAATACACATATTAATATATTTTTGTTGTGATATTTGGCACATTGATTTGTAAAAATTTTCTAACAAAAATGTGTTAAGGCCCGGGCCCATTTTAACATGTTACCCAACCCGTCTATTTTGACACAGTCAAGATTTGTGAAGAAATTACCACACGACAGATCGGTATTGTGGATCAAAACATCCTTAGAGTTTTGCAAATGAATTCCATCTGTGTTCGGGCTATCACCAGGAGATGAGACATGGAAGTTGTATACTGAAGCTCCCACGCAATTATCGAATTTTAAATGACATTGAGGGCTGTTTTGGATAGTTATGCCAGTCACAGTTACATCAAAGCTTCCATAAAACCGAATCGCCTATTTCAACACCATAACACATTTCAAAGATTTGTAAAACTATATAAAAGTTCTTGTTATGGTAGGTAAAGTGTACTTACAGTTGGTTTTATGCTTGGCATTTTGCCTCCAAGTGAACTGGTTATCTGCCATATTAATGAGTCGGGTTGGGTTATGTTTTTTCATGAACTAGTTAAATGGTAAAACAAAAAATAGCTACAAACGGGTCAAAAGTCATCCAAAGTGACTTTTGTAAGAAAATGTTTGTGGGCCAACCCGTTTGACCTGTCCATTTGATCAGCTATAATATGTTTTTTTTGAAAAGTGAATTTCTTGCTCTTTGTGAGACTTGAACTCAAGACCTCACACTTTTAGTGTATTAAAAGGCTTTGCCTTACCACTGGACCACCAACCCCAATGGCGATCAGCTATAATATGTGGTTAGAAGAAATGATTACCGATGAATTGGTGCTTTTTTTGGTTGTGCCATTAATGGGTATAATTAGTTTTAGTTCATCATCTAGCGGATCACTTAACCGCGACTCTTTCCACCAGATCGAGCCACTGCCATCGACGGTTCCTGTCCCTTGAATGGTCAGGCCTACTAGTTTTGTGAACAAGATCCACTGAAACAGCCCTGATCCATAAGGTTTGAAGCTTGTTGGTGCAATTATGGTTCCATCAATCTATCCATATCCAATGTTAACACAACAAATCAAACATTAATAACAAGTTTTATGAAGTTGTGATCTAAATGAAACTAGTGGTGTGTTTGTAGGCCTTTGGGCCAGTTTATTTGTGAGAGCAAGAAAGGGAGTTGGAAAAGAGTTGGGGCAGCCGACCCTAATTTTTGTTGGCCCATTTAATTAACTTGTTGATCAATTGATTAACGCTAATTACAATCTCGATATAGGGTATGTTTGGCAAAACTAGCTGGTGGCTGGAAGCTATTGGCAGGTGGCTGAAAGCTGGTAGTTGTAACTTTTTAAATATATTTGGTGTTTAGTAGAGTAGCTGGAGCTTTTAATAAAATGTATAAAATGACCAAAATAGGCATAACTAAAAGCTTGTATGCATGTTTTTTTCTTTTTTTTTATAGTAGAATGGGTATTTGTGTCATTTACTCATTAAAAGCTTATAGGTAGTAGGAGTTTTTTCTTAAACGCTAGTACTAGTAGCGTTTCAATTTGGAGTTTTTTCTCCTAACCTAAAAGCTTCAATCTCCTTCAACTAAACAAAGCTATAATGATCTTCTGAAATTTATTATCACCTCAATAAAAATAATATTTAGTCACCACTCACCATTTGGACGTAAGTTAGTTTAGGCCGAATCACGTTAAATACTTGTGTCGTTCTATTGCTTTCGAGTTTTTATTCAGTTTTGTGTGTGCTTAATCCTAACAATTACAAGGGTAGAAAGTGAGAGCTGAGTTAAAAAAATTACCTGAAAAATAATGTTATGCTGGCAATAGGGACCAGAGAATGTAATAGGCCCCAAAAGGAACTTGTATGGTGATGGCACAATAATTTTTGACCCTGTGACTTTACATGCAGCAGCCCAAGCCCCTTCAAATGCCTATTTCAATAACATAAATCCTGTTAATTAGATAATATTACTACAATAATTAAGAAATACAAGACATAAATTATTTTTGACAAAAATAAAACATTTTCGTTTTTATTATGTAGTATATATGTGTATTAACCATGCCAAAAGGAAACTTAATTAAAAAAAATACTAAAAAGGTTTATTCAGGAGAGTTTTGCCGCCCAAGGGGCTCACGCCCATTTCACCTTCATGTGGAATGGTGTAGGTGGGGTGAAAACACTTTCACGCCACTCCCTCCCTCCCCCCCCCCCCCCCCCTTCTTAAGGACATTATGCAATGAAGTTTAGAAAACTAGGTCTCTTCGGAGGTCGACAGTTCAAAACCGAGCCAAACCAGGAGGGAGGGGCAGGATGCGTCATGTGACACATGTGAGGTCCATGTTTCAAAGGTGAAAATTGTGAGGAATTGAAGGGGATGAAGGGAATAATATTATATTATTAGTTTGTGTGTTAGATTTTTTTTTTAAATAAAGGGGCCAATAAAAAATCTCCACCTCAATCTTAAGGCCCCCCCACCCTAGGAGAGTTTTGCTGCCCAAGGGTCTCACGCCCATTTCACCTTCATGTGGAGGTGGTGTAGGTGAGGGTGAAAACACTTTCACGCCCTCCCCCTCCCCCCACCCACCCACCACACACACACACACACCCCACACCACTCCCCACACTCTTAAGGACATTATGGCAATGAAGTTTAGAACTAGGTCTCTTCGAAGGTCGCCAGTTCAAAACCGAGTCAAACCGGGTTTTACCACAATGGACCTTAAGGCAAGCGAGTTTTCTCCAGAACTAGTAGCTCGGGTATGCATCCAACTTTGACCGTTATAAAGGACCAGATGCGTTTGCTCGGTTGATGGCATCTCATAATGCTTATCTGGTTATTTAGTTAGCCGTTAAAAAATAGTGCTTCTTTTAGAAATAAAAAATAAAAAAACAAATCACACTTTCAGGGAACTATCATTGGCTACGAAAACTTTTTTCTTTCCCAAAAAAGTGATTTCAAAATACCATATGATTCTAGTTTCTAAATTAACACATGGAAATTATAATAACAAAACTTTAAATATATTAAATTAAACTTTCAGCCTTTTAAACTTACACATATAATAATGTGCATTCACAATTTACACATAATATTTTTTTCCAACCATGAAAACTTGTTCTAATAATCTATAGGAACTAATGAGATCAAATTACTCTGCAATACACAAATACCATTCAAAGAGTGCTAAAAGACAGAATACTAGTTGAAGCCAGATCAAACCCTTGACCAATGCTAAACAATTCACTGATGTTGTAATTAAAATAAGTTAATAACATAATCATATACCTGTTTTTGTTTTTATTTACGATCTATGATCACGGTGTACATCCACCAATTAACTAATCTTTTCCATTTTCATATTACATTAATAAAAATTAGATAAAAACAATGTTTGCTACAATCCAAATTAGTTCGCAAAATGTAACCATATATAAACATTTGATCTTTTATAGCCCTTATGGTTTAAATAATAAATAATAATAAACTTACACTATAATTAATTTCAAAAAGTAATAACTTAATTATAATATTTAATAAAATTAAAATAATTACTTAGAATCATTTTCTCTCCAATTAATTTTTATTTCGAACTATAATTCAGTACAAATAAAAAATAATTGACAAATTTTTATTAGAGTTTGTTATACACACCACTCGCTGTTTAAACTCACGTTGTTTTCAAACAACCGTTTTAAAGGTTAGAGCTTGCGTCATATACTCTCTACCTTTAAACGGCCTTGAGTTTATGAGTTTAAAGGTAGAGCATAGGATTAGTAGGGCCCGCGTAAACACATTATGAATATTCGATAAATAAAATTAAAAATCAAATTTTATAAAATATAGAAAAATGCAAACAACAACTTACCTTTGTATCATCAGTACTACCGTCTCCCTTGGCGCCAAAATCCAACACATTATACATTGCGTTAGAGTCAGTCACCGGTCCACCGCCGGAATCATTTTCCGGCGGAGCTGCCGGAGCCTTGCCAACCGGTGGAGCTACCGGAGCCTTAACTACCGGTGGAGCTGGCGGAGCCTTAACTTTCGGTGGTGCTTTATGCGAAGACGATTTCGGCTTCGATTTTCCGCCATTGTGATGATGGTTATGATGATGATTACTAGATTTTTTCTTGGATAGTGAAGTAGAGGTGGCTCTACTATGCCAACTTGTTCTTGCATTGCATGTGTTATGATCAGTTGCATTGTTCCATAATAATATGGTGATTAGAATTGTAAATGTGAAGCTTTTGAAAGTTGAGCAACCCATTGCTCCACAAAGGCAGTGTGGTGACTAGTGGTTGGGTTGTGTGTGTTTAAGATGACTGAGAGTAGAATGAATATTATGGTATTTATATAAGGAAAAACATTGCAAGTTTGCAACTCATCATTTATTATTTTGTTTGTTTTATTTTAGATATGTTAACAAAAATATGTATGAGTTGCATAAATAAGTGTATCTTTATATATATATGTTAGCTAATCAAGTCACCATCCTTTCTTAGATTTGAAAAGGAGTTTATTTAGATTTTATAATACGAAACACCATGTTGAAATACGAAAAAAAAAGTTAGTGTTTTGGTTAACGTATTTATCATAATGTAATTAAAATAGACAGCCGGTCCTTTCATTTAGTTAAAAACATGTCGGTTTACCAACCTGTTTTATTCATTTTAAGTGTATCAATGTTAGCTAGGTTGATATTTTAAACACGAATAAATATATAAATTGTGTTTAGGTTCAACGTTTTAACATTCAATTAACGTGACGTTTTTTTATAGCGCGCTTTTGTCAAGGTATTACATAAATCATATTGGAATAGAAATTACTAGCCTTTTAAAATAAAATTATTCAGGAGATCTTAATCGTAAAACAACAACAAAAATTTTATTATATGGATGCGTTAAAGTAAAATAATTTAAATTGTCACTTGATAATAAAATATACATCGATACACTCAAGTTTCCTGGAATATTGTGGTAGTTGACAGCTTATCCTAGTATTGTAGTTGTAGTTAAGAAAATACAGATGAGTTAATACTATAGTGACAAAGTTCTGTTATATTCTTCTAACAAATATATTCCAGTTTTTAGTATCGAACCGCTTTATAAAAAGACAAGTATTATTTCCTTTTTCTGTATTAAAATTGTTCATTGTAATTTTTAAATAAGCATGTTTTAGAATTTTGATTATGTTATTTTATTTGCATGTATGAAATCAAATTTTTTTTTTCAAAAACAATGCAAAACATAGAGCATCTTTCTGAGTGTCACTTCACTTTCATATTATCCCTCCTATTATCCATTTCCATTCTCCTTACCCCTTCCAATTTTACACCTCATTTCCTAATTCTTACTTGTTTTTGTTTTTAGTTTTGGAGATAAATGCAACCTCAGGTTGTGTGTAATGCTGCTCGTTGTGGGGCGCTATGAAGCCTATAGCGTCCAGGCACATCGTCCCCCGGGCGCTATAGGGCGTTTTAAGCCCAAAGCGTTTTAGCCATAACGAGCGTTATGTTTTGGTGATTGTGCAATATGACCGTTCAACGGTCAGATTATTTAAGAAAAAAAAAATCAACCTATATATAAACATACACTACACACATATCATACCACACATACAATACACAAACATACACTACACACATACCTCCTTCAACCCTCAATCCAATTTCAACACACAAATTAATCACCAAAATGTCGTCCCCTCCCTCCGATGTCTCGTTTGTCGATCTATATAATCGGTTTTTTCACGATGACGGCGCGGAAGAGGACGAAGCCGTTACGAGTGCGGTTCAACTAGTGTCTAGCGCGGTGCAACATGTAAGTACTTCCGCCCCACGGCCGATATTGTCTAGGCAATATAAAGAGCGAGACCGTGTAGCCGCCAATGAGCGTTTGATGAATGACTATTTCAATGCCAATCCGGTTTACGGCCCTGATTTGTTTAGACGAAGATTCGGATGCGTAAAAACTTATTTTTGCGCATCACCGAAGATTTAGAGTCCGCCTATGACTACTTTAAGCAAAAACCCGACGCTAGAGGGTGTTTAGGATTCACCGCAATTCAAAAGGTCACTTCCGCAATACGTATACTCACCTACGGGAACACATACGATATCAATGACGAGTATTTGAAGATGGCAGAGAAAACCACACGTGATACCTTGGAGTATTTCTGCTACGGTATTTACAAATATACATATATTTTTTTGATACATTAGTAGTTACATTATATATATATATATATATATATATATATATATATTTGATTTTATAGGTATATGCCAATTATACGGAAAACGATACTTGAGAAACCCGACATGGAGCGACCTTCAACAACTATACGAATCGCATTTAGAAAGACATGGATTACCCGGTATGATTGGTAGTATAGATTGTCGTCAATGGCGATGGTATGCTTGTCCAACCACATGGCGAGGTCAACATACACGCGGTGACCAAAAGGGACCAACGTTGGTTTTACAAGCAGTTGCCTCACAAGACCTGTGTGTTTGGTCGGCCTTCTTTGGTCTCGCCGGGTGTATGAACGACATAAATACTTTTCAGTTTTCGCCATTGCTAGAGTCTTACATTGGCGGAACAATACCAAAAGCTGGGTTTTATGCAAATAATAATTACTATGAGCATGGATACTACTTGGCGGATGGTATATATCCGGAGTATTCAATGCTCGTCAAAACGTTTAGTCAGACACAAGATCAAAAAAGGCAATATTTTAAAAGACGTCGAGAGGTGTTTTGTCGTTCTTCAATCACGATGGCATTTTGTTAGAAATCCTTGTCGTATGTGGGAAAAAGAAAGGATTAGAATGGTGATGTATGCTTGTATCATAATACATAATATGATACTTGAAGATGAAGAAAGGCAATATGCCCAAACTATGTAGCAGAAGAAGATGTTCAAGGGACGCAAGCGACACAGGATGAGAGATTTCAAAACAGTTCCATGTTGCGTTCCAAGGATATACATAACGCGTTGAAAGCGGATTTGGTTGAGGAAGCATGGGCGATGTCACACCCCAACCGATGGCGGAATACATCGGGGCGAGACTTGGGATAGATTGTTCAAAGACTTCATGACACTAGAATTCGTGACAATATGATTTAAAGATAAAATTTCATTCATAGCATAATTATCGTCTAAAAAGATAACAGAATACAAATTGTTTTCATGAAAAGAGAAATACGACATCAAAATATAGAACTTAAACTAGTGTGAGTTTCTAGTCCAATCCTAAGTAGATTTCTTGAATATCCTGCATCAAACATTTCCTGCAACATGTATAAAATATCCGTCAACACATAAAGCATTGGTGAGCATACTAGTTTTAGTTTACATACATAGTATTTTAGAATGGTTTACTCAAATCTCATACTATAGCATTGCACATACCTATCATACAAAAGACATAACTCAAACTCGCGAGTACCACAGCGTATACCTAACATATTCATGTTAGGCCGTTTAAATGTTAACAATGACCCATAAAGGGGGCGGTGTGCTAGTCCTATAGCGCTATACATGTTAAGTGGGCTAATAATAGTTAATGAATTATGTTTAAGTATCTAAGAATCATAAGCATGGCAAGTAGCATATAAGTATGTTTAATAGATTGAGCATGTGTGTTTATGAAAGCATTAGTGTGTTTTGCATATGATACATGTTTACACCCCAAAAGTGATAAAGAGTAAAAAGGGGACAAGTATGAACTCACCTTTGGGTGCGTTTAGTAAGGCTCCAAAGACGAGTCTTGGGAGGTTAGTTCCTTAGCCTTGGTTAACTAGAATTAGAGAATAAAGGGTCTTAGGTTCGAGTTTAGATTATAGATTCACGAGAGTCATGCAAGCCTTTTAGGCAAACCAAGCACAAATTGCCTTTAGGGCAATCCGGATGGTCATGAGTTTAAGTTAGACCAAGCACAAAACTATCATAGATGATTCGGATGGTATAAAGTTAGGAATGTGAATCCATTTGATAGGTTCATGTCATAACCACTTCGCTTATGGAATAAACGTGGGTTTTGGACACGGGATTTCCCCTTTCTAGTGTGGATAAATCCGTAGCACAAGAAGGGTCAAGAGAGTTGGTAAGGTAGGGTGTAACCACAAACCTTCCAAAGATTAATAATAAACTAGTAAGATAGAAACTTGAAAGTATATGTTTATATTATTATATAGTATAATTCAGAAAACAACCACGTTTGGAACCTCTTTTAGGTGCTTTACCCTTATCACACTTTTGTGGATAAATATGGGGAAGATCCTAGAGGTTTCTCCAAGGAGTTAGAAGAAGAAAAGAAGTGAAGAAAGAAGAATAAAGTTGGAGTTTATGAGAGAACTCACTTAGAAGTGGACTTCCACTCTTGGGATTTCTTTGGAGAATTGGGAGGTTTAGAGAGGATTTAGAAACGAGCAAGTGTTAAAATGGGTAGGAGTGGTGTATTTATAGTTGGGGTGAAGGGGTTGGGTATTTAATGAATTAATTAGGGTGGTTAGAAGTTAATTAAGTGGTAATTATATCTTAAAAAAAATAAATAAATAAATGACTAAAAAGTGGACGGCAATTTTTTTTTTTTACATAACATTTCATGTTATGTTTTTTTTTCTTTTCTTTGTATTATTATTATTATATATATATATATATTTTATTAATAATAAATATATATTAAGATCTTAACTAAATAAGTTTCTTGTTATAACGCCTAAACTGAATAGGATAGATTATAATGACGACCCGTCAAGAATTGGTAGGAGTAACCTAAACGAAACGAATAAGGGCGAACTTAGAATTTGTTAAATATAGCATTTATAATACAAGAAAATTAAGAATCACGCGACGTTATATAAAGTTTGCGTAGCGTAGAATTTATAGAATAAATGAAATAGATTAAGATTAAATGTAATTGATAAAATACTTTTCCATTGATCATAAGCTCGGGATTACAAGGGTACAAAATGGAAAGATACAAGAATACAAGGACTAGAACAGAAAATACGAAAAGTACAAATGTTACAGGCGATTCGCCCGATTCATCGGGAGAAGAAGGAGAAGGAGAAGAAGAAGAAGAAGAAGAAGGAGAAAATGAAGATGAAGACAACGACGACTAGTTTTTTTAAATATTTGTAGTTTTTTTTAAGTATTTGTAACTTTTTTTTTAAGTATTTGTATTTTTTTAGTATGTGTAATATTTATAAATTTAATAGAATATTTAAACTATTTAATATTATTATTTAAATAAGAAAAAGAATAATTAAAGAATGATTACCCAATCATTTATAACCCCCCATAACCCCCCTTCCCACTACACCCTCTTTTTCCATAACCCCCATAACCCCCTTCTATTACTTTTTAATATTTTAATACTCATAACCCCCCATAACCCCCACCACTACACATACACTGAGGTTGGTCAGTTTCGCTTGTTTTATAAAAACTTTTTTTTTAACTGAAACCTTAAGGTTTGTTATTTGTTATCGTTTTCATCCACTTGTCTAAATGAGGGGCATTTTGGACTTTTTATTTATGTTTATTTATTTAGTTAATAAATACACTTTATCTTCTTCCCGTTTTAAAACAAAGTAAACACTGTCATGTTAATAAATACTCGCTTTGTTTAAGCCTAAGGTGCACCAATCTCACACTGTCATGTCATTTTTACTTCTAACTAGCTTAAATTAGCCTAAACACAAGAAATGTCTAGCCTAAGCCCTAAAGTAGCCTAAAAACTTTTTTTAATACTAATTAATAAAAACAAAATAAAACCAAATAAACATTAATAAAATAAAATAAAATAAATGTAAATACAATAAAAAGAAATACGAACCATAAAATAAAAAATAAAACTAATCCTCGTCCGACTCGAGCCCATCCATCGGCCAATTATATGCTAACGCAATTTTTTGTTTAGGCGCAATGGCCACTTTCTTCATCGGACAGCTAAGATTCTCATGCAGTTTGTTAAATAACTTAAAGTCGGTGTTCAATGAAATTTTCTTAACACTCGTCATTTGTGCTACGAGCAACGATAAATACTCGTCTGCGACTTTCTTTTTCGTTTCTGTCATCTCCTTAAGTACCGCTTCTTTATTCTTTATGTACTCCGAGAATGTTTCGCCTAATCCACTTTTGGTAAACGATTCAACTTGTTTCTTTTCTCGTCTCCTAGGTTGTGTCGGGGGTGTCTTCGTTTAAGTCCGGCACCGACGCACCGGATGGCGCCCCCGACTCCTCGTTTCCTGTAGAGAAGTACGATCCAGATTCCGACGGCGTTCTTCGCTTATCCGAACTACTTCCTGACTCCTCGTTCATCATCGGGACTTTTGACCACTTCTCACTTTCCTTAAAAATCTTGCACGCACCTAAATGTTTGAAAGCGCTCCTAGTTTTTTCGCGATAATCATCTAGAGCTCCTCTTCTTGATCTTCGTGAAATTGGGTTTCGGGAACGGGATTATCATCACATTGAGGTCTTCATAAACGGGAAGTGGGTGTTTGATGTCATGTGAGTGTTTAAGAAAACTAGACTTATTTTCAAAAAGGGCAAAGTCGCGAGGGAGATGCCAAAAGCTTTAGTTGAAAAGATGAGCAAGTTAGAAAACAGAAAGACACTTACAAGTTTTAAATTTATAATTTAAAACGATACTTGCTCAATGTTCTAAACACGGCACAATAGGCAAGGGCACCTATCGTATATAGTATAGAAATGTGCAAGTACCGAGTATCGAATCCGTGGACACGATTCTTACTACTCAGCTTCCTAAAATTACATAAAAAGACTTTTTAAAATTGCAAGAAGAAAAGTAAAATGAGAGATGAAAACTTTTAAGAAAAATCAATAGCAAAACAATGGTGTTGCTTTGGGATCGGATGGGAACTCGGTATGAAATAGCTATCTTTATTTTATACTGGTGTGTTTGAGCGCGCACTTATGCTTAACTTAGAATTGCAACTGCATTTTCTAGAGGTGACTGTTCTCGCAAAGCTGTACAAACGACTGTGTTCTTAATGTTATTATGAGGGTCTCCCGACCTGGTGAGCTCACCTCTCAACACTGAAAGTAAAGAGACTCGAGACTGTGGCGACTCAACCCCGAATTACCCGCCTCCCGGTGTTGCGATATAGACATCAAACTACTCTAGACTTTTATGAATAACTTGTCGGTGGCCGGAGCATGACCAAACAAGTTACCACTTAATATCATAGAGGAGTCGTGACTTACCAGCACACGTGCATCCCCTACTTGGTTTAATTAACTTATCAAAAAGTGACTGGTCTATCATTAACTGTGCGGCAGTATAATGATGAAATAAAATAAAGACCGTTTTATTTCAACACGAGTTCATCAATCCTTAACCCACCTCCAAGCTTCACATAGACCATGAAACAAAGATTTAAGATTAAGGATCAACTTATCATTAGAACCGAGTATAAAGATCGTACCAACCCTAAATGAGATCTTAAGAATAGAGGATTAAGTCTCAAAGTGTGTGTATTTCTACCCACAAATGAACTAATCACTACTCATGGGTTTAAGTTCACAAGTGCATGGGTTATTACACACCATGGGTACACTCATGATTCCTTCCCATTTCCTATCAAGATACTCACAAGACCAAAGACTAAGTGATTTGTTAATTAGACCATTAAACAAAGTTAGAATAGTAACAATTGTTAAGAACACAAAACACCACTTTAAAATAAAATATAAACTATATTGCTTCATACCAAGTGTCCATACTCACCCTAACAACACCAATAGAAATCTAGCCTAGGATGGGTGATACAACAAGCTCACAAGGTTGGGTTTGTGTACAAGACATGGTGAAAGGGTGTATGAAGATTTCTAAGGGTTTTGGGTGATTTTGGGGTGTTTCTCTCTCACTCAAGGTGTTTGTGGAGTGATCACAGGCTCCAAGGGACACCTCTAAACCTCCCAAGGGGCAGAAACTTTGTGGAGAAGTGTTGGATTGCGAGTGGGAAGGGATGCTTCAAAATGTGGGGTGAAGGCCTCTATTTATAGGCATTTCAACTCTTGCACGCCCTCGACAACGTTCTGGCACGCCCATGCTCGACAACAGGTACTGTTGCAGAGTCCTTTGTGCAGAGAATGTTGGGTTGTTACTGAGCACGACCGTGCTCACATATGTGGCACGCCCGTGCTTGCCTGGAAAACCAACCGTTTTGTCAGTCTTGGTCGGTTTTTGCCTTGGAGAACACGCTGGAGTAAAGCACGGCCGTGCTTCACCACTGTGCACGCCCGTGCACATCCTGAAACTCTGAAATTGGCCTCCTTTGACTTGGAAATGTTTACTTGTTGACCCGGGAGGGTTGCACGGCTGTGAGCACGGCCGTGCCATGTCTAGAAGATCTTCAAAGTCTTTAAATCTTCGTTCTTTTTGTGCCGTTTTGTGCGGGTTTTCACTTCTTTTCATCACAGGACCTCCAAATCTGCATTTATCAATAAAGAAAGATAAATCCTGATAAAACAAGGATAAAAACACGATTTAGAGTGTAAAACAAGTGATAATTATATGTGAAAACATATAAATTTTTTGGCACATCAGTGTTCATCATGAGGTGACCATTGACTTTGATGCAGGTCCCTATACGACGCAAACGCATCAAAAGACGCCATAGCATCTTGTGAAAACTCGAGCCGAGCGGGTGGTACCATCGGCACGCTAGGATGAGAAAAATATTGTGGTGTGTATGTTGGGCTATAGAAATTGGGTGGGTTGTGTAAAATATCCTTGTGGGTTGGATAGTGATGGCCTATTAAGATTCCCATGAAATTCGGTAGGTAACAAACCACCATCACATCTATTCACACCTAGGAAGTTGCATCGCCACCCCAAGATTTGGTGGTTTTCTTGGTTGACCCAACAATTTTTTTTTTGGTTCTCCATTGTGAATGTTGAAAAATATTTGGTGAGAATGGATGAAATAGGTTTGAGATAGGTAGGAAAGATTTGAAATGGTGGGTTAGTATTTATAGACTTTATTAAAAAAAAAAAATTATTTGGCAACGGTAAATATTACCGTTATGTGTGAATTGCATTCGGCTAGAGGTAGCCGGTTATGCTAGCCGATTTTGCTGGCCGAGTAAAAGGGCGGTGTAGCCGTTTAGGCTTTCTAATCCGAGTCATGATTGCTGAGCCCGCCCTGTGGTTTCTTATAAGAAGGGGATTCGAAGACTATAAAAGAGATTATTGAAATGGAATCGGATGATAAAAAGAGGAATTTACGGGATGCAACTTCTGTTTTCAGTATGGAGTTAAGAAAATGGAGGTAAAAGTATAAAGAAAAGAAGCAAAGTACATGCATTAATGGTGGAATTCACAACGTTAGGTCAAATATAGGGCAATTAGGGCAGAGTATATGGATCAATGGTGGAATTAATAATGTTACTATTATTTTTTGTACTTGAACTCGAATTGCTTGGTTTGTTTGAATAGACGAGTCTGAAACTGATTGAGCTAAACCACTAGAACTACCACCACATTCGCTTATCGAATGCATTGGTAGGCTTTCCATTGTTGTTTTTCCATTAACAAGAGTCAGCATCATGTTATCGACGACTGATAGCATTGGCGTAAGGCGAGGAACTGTTATCGCGATCATGTACCAGTCCCATGAAGCTCTATGCTCATCGAACAAAATTCATGATTCTTCAACTAATAATCGATGAGCATCGATTGAAAACCTAGGCTCTATATCGCAAGAACTTTGGCGAAATCTATTATCTTCCACCTCAGTTAGATTATCCGATTCAATTTCATTAGTCTCTTTCATAATCTCTTTAGTTTGGTTCAAAAGGAGAAGAAGATAAAGAGTATTTATTGATTAAAATAAATAAACATATGCAAAGTATCCAAAATGCCCCTCATTAAGGTGGGTAAAAAGTCAAAAGCGCCCCTCAATTAATGCTACAATTTAATTGGTTTAGATAATTGGATGGAAATGACATCAAATGACAAACCTCAAGAATCTACTTATTATTTTTTGATGGAACAGAGAAAACTAGTCAAACCTCATGGCCGATTTTGGCATTTAACTCTTACTTTTATATAAATGTGCATTATGTATTTAACTTTTACTTTGTAGTTGATCAATTGTTTCAATTTAATATTAACATATAAGATTTTTTTTTATTTATCAAATAGATTAAAATTGTTTTAAGAACATGTAAATTTGATAAGTTTGTTAGACACTATATTTAACTAAAATTTATAATTCACTTTAAAGTATTTAAATTCACAACATCATCTAATGACACATATAATGGATTTTATGTGAGTAAACAAAATATTTACTGTATTTTTTCAGAGATGAAAGATTAAATCCTATCATCTACTACTTATAATAAATGTATTAGTGGGAATACTCGCGTGTTGTTGCTGGTGTGCTGGTTTTATTGCCTTGTAGTTGTTAATGGGGTGTGTGTGTATGTGTATGAAATTTGTGGATGATTCGTTATGATGACATGAAATACGTATGAAACAACAATCTAGTAGTAGGGTGTAACTCATAAATACGAGTTATTAAATTCTAAATCTCATAAATATAGATTGCAGTAACGATCAATATCTAGGCAAGTTACTGGTATCCGATATCATGTGTTTTTTGTTATTATTCTTGATAAGATCTGCTTTATACCCCTACACTATCTGTCAAAGTATTCGTGACTTTGTTTGTATTCTCAGATGATTTATTGAAACTATCCTTATGAATATATTAAAAACACTTTTTTTCACACACACTTCCTATAAAATGATTAGAATTCAAGGGACTAACCCGAGATGATCTGAAATTGTGTCTTGGAACAGTGATCCAACTATAAATATCGGCTAACACTCGCCCTAAAGAACACCAAATCAAGCAGGTTAAAACTGACACTAGATAAACTGAGTTAGAAAGTTAAACCTAAGTTTGAAAGAACATAAGTGTAGGAGAACTTAGGTAGCTAAGTTCGTCAAGTTGCCTAAGTTCGCCTAGATGTCTAAGTTTGGCCAAAAGCTAAGTTCGCCTGATCTGACGGGCTTAACCTATAAGTACATGCCTTAAACTCGTTTTTACCACTTTAATAACCCTAAATCACCTCCTTACACCCATGAACGAACCTATAACCTATGTAACCTCTTTTATCATCAAAACACACGACTCTAGAAGCTAAATGACGTTTAGAATCACAAGTGAATATCTAAAGGCGTGTAATTCAATTAAATGATCTTAAACCTCTTTTAATGATGTCTATAAATCCTAACTTTTCAGATCTGAACATGACTTGTTTTCACAAATAAAACCATTAAATGGTTATTACTCTTTAACAGTGTTAAGGAGAAGAGGCACCTTATGTTTGAAGCATAAGGTGCACCAATCTCACCGCGCCATGTCATTTTAACCCCAAACTAGTCTAAAGTAGCCTAAACACCGGATACCCTAAGCCTAAAGTAACCTGGAACCATGAACCCCAAAACTTTACTATATTCACCAATCACACACACCCCATGAGACGGACCCCACCCACAAACCCACATTTACCTTCAGCGATGTAACCTTATGTAAAATTTTCCCAAAATTCAAATTAATTCCCGTTTTTATTCGTTACATCACATTCTCATGTATTTTGTAACCATATATTATTTACTAATCATTCCTAAAAAATTTAGTATTTTTTTTACTTATGTCAAAGTTATAATTTTATTATAAATACAAAATTTCCCAAGAAACAATATATTTTAACCTCTTTATATGTTTATATAATGATAATAATAACAATACATTTTAGATTTATAAGTGTTTACAAATCATATTTGATAAAAACATTTAAAAAAAAAGAAAAAAAAGTGCCTACTACAGGTCTCGAACCCGAGTAAGTGACTGGGTCAAACCTACACACACAGAGCACAACCACCAGGCCACTGTCATTCTTGTGTTCAAATAAGGAATGATTGTTAATAAGCTAAACACGATTTCAAGACCCACCAACACCTATATTCAAAGTAACGCGCCTTGGCTCGAATTTGGAAACAAACTTGATTGATTCACGACCAAGCATCATTCTCGGCCAAATCCAACTCATAATAACGTGTTTTGACTGTCAATTGACCGATTTAAAGCCATTGAAAAAACCTTTCTAAAACGCAATTATTGAATTCGTATTTATAGTCCATGTTAACTCGATTAATATCGCACCCTAACTCAGAATCATACGACTTACAAAAGCCCTCTGCAAATCGTCACCATCGAATCGTTAAACCTCTCCAATTTGAAGTTTTGGTCGTGTCTTTGTGCTCGGGTTTCATCAACGTTCGGCACACTCTAATCTTGACTCTGATATGGTTTAGGGTCGGTTTTTTTCAAGGATTAAAAGCCCTGAACTCTCGTTTTACATATGTGCCGGATTTGTGTCTTATTGATCGATTTAGAATTAGGGTTCGTATGTTCAGAATTGGGGATTTTTTTTTATTTTCAGGTTTATATAAATTTATTTCTAATTCATTTGGATTAACAAACATAAACCCAGGCCAGTTGGTCTGGGCGTGAAACACACACAACATAGGCCTGGGTTCGAAACCCTTTAGGGCCGGTTTTGATCAGTTTTTTTTTTTTTTTTTTTTTTTTTTTTTTTTTTGGCTTGTTGTAAGCATTTTTTGTTTTTAAAATAAAACTATTACAATCTTTCTTTTTAATAATTAGAAATAGCAAACTTAGTCCATTATTTTTATAAACATTATCATGGCTTCACAAAAATCTAATGTTTATGTTTATAATTTTATTTTTTCTGAAAAATATTTATTTATTATTTTAATTAATTTATTTTGTGTAGATCGTAATTAATTCATAAAAAATTCATTTTAAATATTTAAAACCAAAATTTTTGTGGAGACATTTCTAATCATATAAACGTTTTAATAAGTTTATTTTCTGTAAAAATATTAATTTTACCCATTTTAGTAATTTAAATATATTTAATTCAATTAAATTCTATTTTAATTAAAAATAAGATGGAAAATAATTTGTAAAATTATTTCCCACTTATAACACATGTAAACCACTGTTCAAAAATGAAAATAATGTTTTTGCACTTTATTTGTATTTATTTCTTAATTATTTCATTATTAATAATAATAAATCAATTTAAAATACTAGAATTTTAAAATTTTGAGTTTAAAAATTCTAAAATATTGTTTTTATCTCAGAATAAACTTTACTTGAAATTTTTATATTTAGTTGGTTTATTATTATTCCACTCTTAATTCATATTTATTTAATTAAAACCAATTAGGGTTTAATTCAAAAACCTAATATCCCCAAATTTAGACTATGAAACCCTAAGTACCTATCCTAATAACGTTAGAGTTTAAGTCCTCATAAACTTAGACTTTGTGTTTATCGTTTAGGTGATTTCTTTGGGAATCTCACTATTATCAACTCATCATAACTTGGGTGATTACTTGCTTAGCTAAAGGTGGGTTAAATAGCCCCTTTTTAATGCTTTACATTTTTGGGGTGAAACATGTTTAAACATTTTTTAACAATAGCAATTACTCATTCTTACATTGTTGAAACTTGTTGATCCATTTTGACTGTAACAAAAAGACACAGTACAATCATTAACATTGATCAAGCCACATGTTTAGATTATAGCGCTATAGGTTGGACAAACCCATCCCCTCGCATAAATTCAGGGATGATCGAAAACAGTTACACTTTACTAACTTGCGAGTTAGGTCTCAGTCAACACAAGGTTTGATTGTACAAAAGACGCATTGTTACATGTCGGACTCATATTCTTACATTACTCATTTATTATATCTCAACTATGATTGCTATACAACACATTGTTTTCAATTACATGCAAAACCTATGTATTCTCACCAACTATTTATAGTTGACCCCCCATCTTTCCAACTTAACATGTTTCAGGTTTTATTTGCTATTGGAAGTTGTACAAGCCTTGGAACACGTAGGAGCTTTGGACCTAGTTTATACGAATCAAGTTTCTGTAGTCATTAATTAGTATGACGATTGTAAATCATTTAATTATATTCAACTTTCATTTAGTGCCATGAGCTATTGAACAATCATCACTACATGTCGCCTCGATGTTTCCGCTATCGGTTGGGGTGTTACAGATTGGTATCAGAGCCATGGTTGTAGGGAATTAGGTTATTAGAATAATAATCTAGTCTATAACCCTAGGATTTTAACCAGCACTTGCTCCTTTTACTTGAAACTCTACGTGTTTCGATTCTCTATATCCATCCTACTTCTTATCGTTACCTAAGCCCATATAAGATGATTACTCTCCATCATTGAATCTACCCTTAGACTGATAGGACAGAATTCTCAGGTCCTAACCCAAACTGCCTTGATAATCTCATCGAAGCTCTATATTCTAATAACGAACATGTGCAATCTGGAAGGGTGAACGCATGTATTCTGAGTTTTCTGTCTAGGACTGGCATTGCGCATAAATCCCAATCAGACGAGGAACCCGGATGCCTACCTGGGAATTCTTAGGATGAGTGTTCACTTATAGGCTAAAGCATGTCTTCATTATGTTATTAAAATCTGGAAGCTTTGATAAGTCAACGTTTTCGTTTATTCGTTTTAATTAATGAATAAATGATTACACTCACTCTCATTAAAACTAAGCTTTAAATCTCAAAATTTTACAGTTTAAATCAATCTCATTTCATAATCATATATGGGTTTCACAACCACACTTCATCTTACCATCTTAGCCATATGTTTGATTATTTTCATCACCCTACCCAAATCATATTATTGTTTTTTTTTTCAACATGTTACATATTTTTTAATCCTAGCACAACACTAAAGATTTCTAAATATTGTCAAATTTTCATCACCTATAAACTATGGAAAATATGTATATTTGTCAAAAGATGTCCTCAAACTTAATTTCTAAATTCAAATGTTTATTCATTGGCGTAAGAAAGGATTTTCGATATAATGTTTTAATCTATTAAAAATCACTTAATAGAACCTTGATCTTCAAAACCCAATGTCGTGTTTCAAATCTCTGACTAACTGGAATAATCTGATCTAAGCTCACTTAATATGTACTATTTAACGACTTTTGCTTTATATACAAAACCAATTTTGAAAATAGAATCTTTCCATCCACAGGGACAAAATTTAGTCTCCAAATTCCCATTGACACATACTTATTTTCAACTTGTTCGAACTTTTTCAATTTTGGCATTTACCATAATCATGTTTTCTCATACGCTTGATTTTAACCCTTGAATCAAACCCAACGATTCATGTTACTAGATCATCCCCTTATTACTTGTGTCTCTTTCAAAACCTATAAAATAAACCCTTTATTAACTATCTTCACATTCACCATCTTTCATAACCATGATGTTACTTTGAGTTCCTCATCATCATCCTCTCAAGAACTAAATTCATATCCTTTACCTTCTTGAACATGAACTTGATCTCCATGATAATTAAACTATTGAAAACTTGATTGTTTGATGCATAAAACTTGGTTCTTAGTGATACATGAGGATTTGATTATCAGTTATATTTGAACTTTTAATTATTCATGATATTTTAAAACATGGATAGCTAAATACAAACTAGTTGCTATAATCACCCCTAGACCCATTAACCTTGTCTAGAAAAATACAATTACAACTCGCATGCTATATTTGATACTTGATACTTGTTGCATTTACAAACTTGCTTACATATAGATTATCAATTTGCAACTTACGTGTTGAAAACAATTGTTGCATTTATTCAACAACTGGTAGAGGATGAAGTACCTGCTCAACAGTTGGTAGAGTGCTAAATAACTTACTCAACTATTAGTTGAGGTCATCATGCCTACTCAACAGTCGGTAGAGGTTCCTACTCACCGACTGGTAGGTCTTCTTGTCTGCTCAAGAGTTGACTCATTTTTGGATTCATTGAACATACAATTAGATACAAAGATTCATTAGTCTCATTGATACAAAGATTCATTTGCAAGGTGGTTGTACATTATCATACATGTTTGTTTAGTTTAAGAGTTATAGGAGGACACAAAACCTTAATGTAAGGTAAATTGGTGATTGCGGTCCGGAACGTAATCATGAATTTACAGGTACGTTAAGGTGGTGTGAAATTCTATTAGGGTTTTGGTAAGAAACCCGGTACGTTTTCGAAGTATCAGAGGTGTGGTGGGTTAGCTGCGGTACACCCTATATATAAACACTGATGATGCTTCGAAGGTTAAACTGGGAATCGGGCCAGGCATTAGTCCTAATTAGTGATGTGTTAGTTCAATAAGATGCATTGTAACATAGATTAAATTACCATATGTGCTTTAACATTCATCATAAGAACTTGATGGCCTATATTTACCTCGAAATTAGGCCCCATTAGTGGTCTCAAAGCTCATGACTCAATATTTTTTTTACCTAGTATGTTTGTTAATTCAGTATGAATTCTCTTAGCTATCTATTCCTATCACTTTGACTCTCATTCATGTGACCTAGAACCTGGCATCCTTTTTAAACCCCTATCCTTTCTATTTATCCCTTGCAAACACAAGCCAATCAGCCTCAACACTATGTGTTCTTTTAACTTCGGGACGAAGTTCCTAAAAGTAGGGGAGACTGTAACCTTATGTAAAATTTCCCAAAATTCAAACTAATTCCCGTTTTTATTCATTATATCACATTCTCATGTATTTTGTAACCATATATTATTTACTCACCATTCCTAAAAAATTTAGTATACTTTTTAGTTATGTCAAAGTTATAATTTTGTTATAAATACAAAATTTCCCAATAAACAATATATTTTAACCTCTTTATATGTTTATGTAATGATAATAATAATAATACATTTTAGATTTATAAGTGTTTATAAATCATGTTTGATAAAAACATCTAAAAAAAAGAAAAAAAAGTGCCTACTACAGGTCTCAAACCCAAGTCAGTGACTAGGTCGAACCTACACAGACAGAACACAACCACCAGGCCACTGTCATTCTTGTGTTCAAATAAGGAATGAGTGTTAATAAGCTAAACATGATTTCAAGACCCACCAACACCTATATTCAAATTAACATGCCTTGGCTCGAATTTGGAAACAAATATGATTGATTCACAACCAAGCATCATTCTCGCCCAAATCCAACTTATAATAACGTGTTTTGACTGTCAATTGACCGATTTAAAGCCATTGAAAAAACCTTCCTAAAACACAATTATTGAATTCGTATTTATAGTCCATGTTAACTCGATTAATCTCGCACCCCAACTCAGATTCATGCGATTTACAAAAGCCCTCTACAAATCCTCACCATCGAATCGTTAAACCTCTCCAATTTGAAGCTTTTGGTCGTGTCTTTGTGCTCGGCTTTCATCAACATTCGTTACACTCTAATCTTGATTCTGATATGATTTAGGGTCGGTTTTTATCAAGGATTAAAAGCCGTAAACTCTCATTTTACATATGTGCCGGATTCGTGTCTTATTGATCGATTTAGAATTAGGGTTCGTATGTTAAGAATTGGGGATTTTTTTTTGTTTTCAGGTTTATATAAATTTATTTCTGATTCATATGGATTAACAAACATAAACCCAAGCCAGTTGGTCTAAGCGTGAAACACACACAGCATAGGCCCGGGTTCGAAATCCTTTAGGACCGGTTTTGATCGGTTTTTTTTTTTTTGGCTTGTTATAATAATTTTTTGTTTTTAAAATAAAACTATTACAATCTTTCTTTTTAATTATTAAAAATAGCAAACTTAGTCCAATATTTTTATAAAAAATTATCATGGCTTCAAAAAACTCTAAAGGTTCTGTTTATAACTTTATTTTTGTTAAAAACATTTATTTATTATTTTTAATTTATTTATTTTGTGTAGATCGTAATTAATTCATAAAAAAATCATTTTTAAATATTTTAATACCAAAATTTTTGTGGAGACATTCCTAATCATATAAAACATTTTAATAACATTATTTTCTGCAAAAATATTTTTTACCCATTTTTATAATTTAAATAGATTTATTTGATTTAATTCAATTAAATTCTATTTTAATTAAAAATAAGATGGAAACTAATTTATAAAATTATTTGCCACTTATAACACATGTAAACCACTGTTCAAAAATAAAAATAATGTTTTTGCACTTTATTTGTATTTATTTCTTAATTATTTCATTATTAATAATAATAAATTAATTTAAAATATTAGAATTTTAAAATTTTGAGTTTAAAAATTCTGAAATATTATTTTTATCTTAGAATAAACTTTACTTGAAATTTTTATTTTTTATTTGGTTTATTATTATCCCACTCTTAATTCATATTTATTTAATTAAAACCAATTAGGGTTTAATTCAAAAACCCTAGAATCCCCAAATTTAGACTATCAAACCCTAAGTACCTATCCCAATAACCTTAGATTTTAAATCCTCATAAACTTAGACTTTGTGTTTATCGTTTAAGTGATTTCTTTGGGAATCTCACTATTATCAACTCATCATAACTTGGGTGATTACTTGCTTAGCTAAATGTGAGTTTACATAGCCCATTTTTACTGCTTTACATTTTTTGGGTGAAACATGTTTAAACATTTTTTATACAATAACAATTACTCATTCTTACATTGTTAAAACTTGTTGATTCATTTGACTGTAAAAAAAAGACACAATACAATCATTAACATTGATCAAGCCGCTTATTTAGATTATAGCGCTATAGGTCTGACAAATCTACCCCCCCCCCCCCCCGCATAAATTCAGGGATGATCGAAAACAGTTACACTTTTACTTACTTGCGAGTTAGGTCTCAGTCGACACAAGGTTTGATTGTACAAAAGACGCATTGTTACATGTCGGACTCATATTCTTACATTACTTATTTATTATATCTCAACTATGATTGCTATACAACACATTATTTTCAATTACATGCAAAACCTATGTATTCTCACCAACTATTTATATTTGACCTCTCCATCTTTCCAACTTAACATGTTTCAGGTTTTATTTGCTATTGAAAGTTGTACAAGTCTTGGAACACGCAGGAGCTTTGGACCTAGTTTATACGAATCAAGTTTATGTAGTCATTAAGTAGTATGATGATTGTAAATCATTTAATTATATTCAACTTTCATTTAGTGCCATAAGCTATTGATCAATCATCACTACATGACGCATCGATGTTTCCACCATCGGTTGGGATGTGACAGGCGAGATGTAGCCGAGAATCCAAGCCTAAAGGCCAAGCCGCATCGATGGTGGCGGTGTATTCGAATCGGCTACATAGCCGATGGCCCCGAGCCGAAGGTTCCCCACTGTCTCTTATATAATCATCTACTAGATGTAGCATTAAGTTTAAATGATTATAATTAAAATACTTATTTAAAAGGGGGTTACGGTGCAACTTCTTGCCCGTTTGTCTATCATTCTACTGTAAATTTACCTTTTGTTATGAAACGAATGCTTTTATTTTTTATCGAAAAAAATTAATACATGTTTTGATTAATAGAATATCAATTTTACGTTTACACTGATTATTATTTTTCTTTCATTCTCATAATCCATACTAGAGGTAAAACTACCAACGATCTATGTCTCTTTTTGCTAACTAAATTTGTAAGGTTGAAAATAATTTTAAAACTAAATAATCTAACAAATCCTTTTCACAATATGTTCATAAACAACATTTTTTTTTCTAATCATGTTGTTCCTTCTCAACTCTCGAAAACAAAAACAATTTAACTAAAATATTCTACTCTACACAAACCATAAAAAATAAAATTATTTTACTCTACATAAACCAAAAAAACAAAATTAAAAAAAAAAAGTATTTTTGGTAATACATAAAGGAGTATTATTCTTTACCACGTATAGCACAAGTTGTAATAACAATTTAGCCACTAACCAAGAGTGTAAAAAAGGCCAAAATGAGTAAAGACACGTGAGTGGGTCAATGTAAGAAGGCTCACATGCAAACCATTCACGAGCTCGGGTTTACACTTTTGTACTTTTGTCGACCCAACTCAATCCCGATCAATCGTTCAAACCCACCACACAACTTCCTTCATCATATTATTCATTATTATTATTTCATTACATTTTTATTCTACGGTTGTAATCTCACCCTAGGCTTCTGATAAGTGGACCACCTGTAACCTGTTTCAGCAAATGTTGAACGATAGACATAGATCATATCTCTGTTTCGAACTGCGATTGATTGTAAGTAATAGTATATTTCCTTTACGCAAACTGAATTTTAATAATTTATACTATGACGTAATAGTCAATAAAAATTTATGCATACAATTTGACCGATGACATTACCAACTTTCATTTTCGTTAACAAAAACTATACTCAATCTAAATATGAAGTAGAGAGGGTTATGTCATGGTAAGAGTGGAGTTGCCTATGGAAACCGCAGTATAAGTTAGGAATGTCAATGGTCAATGGTTAAATTGTTGATGCATATTATTATCACCAAATGGGTATGGTTTCAATATTAAAAATCAAAATTGTCTTTCTCATATTATGTGTTCTATAACTATTCACTTTTATCAGTGGTTTAAGTTCTGTTATTGCTGATGCTATGTTTAAATAACATGATTATGGTTTTTTATAGAGTTGTTAATGTACGCATAGTTAATACATTATAAAATGCATTTCTTCTTTGGCTATAAAATCATGTGTAATGCAAATGATTAAGATATTCATTTATATACTCGTATGATAAAATAAAATACGATTTTTATTAACCAACAAAGTAAAGGTTTTTTACATCAAGATAGCTGAAAAGTGGGCAACAAGCTAGACCGCAATCCATTTTTTAATGGCGAAAACTAATCTACTGAAACCAAAACCTCCCCTCCCCCCCCCCCCCTCCGGAGTCGACACTCTGCCATGAATAATACGTTGGACCATAGTCAAGAAACGGGTATCTTCAGGTGTTAGGGAGCCAATAGTATCAAAAGCCAGGGGTACGAAAACATGTGGGTTCTCATCACATGCTTTAGCATATTTTTCAACTTTCTTCTCCTCTGTTTTCCGCACCGCTTGCCCTGCTACAAACCCATTATCTCTTAAGCCAACTAGAGGAGATACTCCTATTAGGTCAACACAAGCGTCCCCCCCCCCCCTAACCCAAATACAAGCAGATCTGCTGGATGCAAGGTGAATCTCCCTTCAGCGGGGTCTGAGAGGATGTTCGCAGGGGCCTCCTTCTTGGCTGAGATCCCAACTCGTCTTAAAATGTCTTAAAAACGTTCCGAACCCAGTCATGTCGATATTTGAAGCCAGGAAACTCTTTGCAATGAACCGCATGTTCCGATATTTATCTAGAAAGACTTTGCGACAGATCGGACAGACTTCGTCTTCATGATACATGGGATCATCGAACGGTATTTAAGAACGACCCTGATTCAACCGCAGACATGCTTTGGCCCAACTCTGAGGGATTTTGCTAAAAAAGGCATTCGTCAAAATGTTCTAAAGCTTTAGGAGGAGAGGGCGATGTACTTGTTAGAAAACCGCCAATATCACAATACGATGTGCAAAAATGTTTATATAAAAAAAAAAAAAAAAAGCAGGGCGAATATTGTATGTGATTTATGATCCCACAAGCGGCCACAAGGATGATTTTCTGAGAGGTTGTACAGCAAAAGGTACATTACAATACCACCCTGCACAAAAGGTTCCTTGAAAATGATATGCACCCACAGTTTTCACAAACTGTACTTGTGTGGTTCTTTTTTAAACTAACAAAAAGTTAAAAGGTGTAGGAAAAACATTAAAATAGTTACTGTAATAGGTGATATCATAAATTGTCATTGTTTATGTACATTTAAAAAATATCATATAATTCTAGAGAAGTACTTTAAAAAAACCGCTAGATTTAAAAACAAAAATAGGGGTTAGATTCTAAGACCACAAGGTGTGGTTGCCGCCCCCCACCCCTATGCCGCCCCACCACCTGGGCATTTTGGCCCCACCACCATGTTTGGCCCGGCTTAAACGGTAAAATAATGCCGGTGATGCCGCCCCACCACCCTTGCCGCCCCTGGGGGGTGGTGTAGGGAGGCCCGGCAAGTGGATGCCACCCCTATGCCGCCCCCCATACCCATTAGTCTAATAGGATTGTGATTTTTTATATTACTAACTCTATTGTCAATGCCCATTCAAGTGCGTGCCTAGGTCTATTTTTCAGGCTAATAAAACCTTCTCACTTCGCTTTAAAAGCATCACTTAGCCACTTTTAGGCCCTCGGATGCATTTTCAGGCCTTGTTCCGACGGAATATCGGTCAAGAATCGTCCGAACAGGTTTGAAACAATTATACCAGCCTTGAATAGGTCTAAAAACAACCTAAGTTAACCCTAAAAACCTTAAAACATCTTTAAAACCCCTAAAATGTATTTTTTATACCGTATATCCAACTTAAACTTTAAGGGATATATGAAGGTTTTAAAAAATCCAGTTATTTTTACATTTAAATTCTCCGATTGAAGCCATTAAAAATTATCGTTCTGTCACCGTTTTTGTTATCGAGAGACTGAGAGTACTGTATGCTTTAACAAACATTGAAGGACAATGATTTCACAAGTAGTTTGGAAATTATTTGTTTTCCTTACTCTATTTTTATATTTAGTTTATGAATTCTTCACGTTATGTTTTTAGTGATAATAGGTTTGAATAATATCGAAAAAGTTAATTTCACCAAAAAAAATTATAGTTTATGTAACGGAGTTAAAAAAACATATATTAACGTTGTGTTTCTGAGTTTTATTTACAGAGATAAGAGAAATGATTTAAAAGGAAGCACTGGAAAATTATGTTTTAAAGTTATTTTTATAAAGAGCAAGGAAGAGTTGATCAATTCCTTGAACATAATACATAAAACATAATAATAAATCAGATGTATCCGTTAATCCAGTAAAGGTTGATAGGGAAGACGATGCCATGAGAATGATTACGCTGTTCGGGTTCCCATTTAGGGTGTACAGTTATGATAGCTTAAGAAGATATGGGATCTCATTTTTAGAGAGGAGGGGGGACAGGTTCCCATGACCTCGACGACTAGTTCCTTTCCATTTCCTAGTCTAAGCGTTCCTTAGTTTCTTTCCAGCTTTCGGATTGTAAGGAATCCCTGTAACGAGTTGGTTACATGAACCATAGAACCAGAATCAAACCATAATGTGTTAGTTGGAACATTTAAGTTATAGGACTAAAGTATCATTGAATGATCATTACCTTTCTTAGCCAGCCACTCCTTAAATTCTTGGCAGTCTTTCGGCTTATGTCCTGTCTTGCGACAGAACTTGCACTGAGGCTTCCCATTGGAGTTCTTAGAGCTGGATGAGGCACTTATACTATGCTTAGGGACCTTAGAAACTTCCCTTTTGTTAAAATTTCCTTTCTTTTTCTTCGAATCACCGGTCATCAGGTAAGCAACATTCGGTTTCTCCAGCTTCAGACGCTCTTCCTCTTGGACACACATAGAAATCAACTCATTCATCGTCCATTTAACCTTTTGAGTATTATAGTTGACTTTGAAAGCTTCATAAGATGCAGGAAGAGAGGTCATGATAAAGTGCACTAGGAAACCATCACTGATCTCTATGTCTAATCCATTTAACTTACGTGCCATGTCGTTCATCATCATGATGTTCTCACGAATACCGTTAATCCCATCATAATTCGTAGTCACCATTTTCAGAATAAAAGTGTTGGCATGCGCCTTAGACATTCCTTTAAACTGTTCCTCCACAGAAGCCAAAAAATCCTTAGCAATTAGGGAATCTGGGATTGCTCCCCTGATTACAGGACTTATGGCATTCTTCATGAGCATGAGAGACATTTTGTTACACCTCTCCCACTTCTCATGTACATCCTTTTAAGCAGCAATACTTTTGTCAGTGAGTTCAGGAGGGGCAGCCTCTCTTATGGTATAGTGAAATTCTAACATGCCAAGTAGGGATGAGCTCGGGACGGTGTCGATACCAACCGATACCGATCCCGAAAAACCTGATACCGAAAACACCCTAAACCCAACACCGATACCGATACCAAACACATACGGTACGGTACGGTACCGGTAAGGTATCGGTATTTTACCTTAAAATACCGATACCATACCGATAATACCAAAACCGAAAACCTCTAATTGTGGGTACCGATACCGATACCGAACACCCTCGGTTTGGTATCGGTTCGGTACGGGATCGGAACGGGACGATGACGATATCGGTATTCGACTCTATGTGCTCATCCCTAAAGCCAAGAACTAGCATGAGAGAGTCTTTCCATGAAGCAAAGTTAGCACCAGTCAGAGTTTCAATTCCTATATTGGGAGCTATAGTGGATTTAAGTCGAGTAGAATAAGATACATAGATAAGAGAAGAAGTTACGCTATGTTCCTTAACTTAAGAGAAGAAAAGAAAGGAAATGGAAGGAAAGGAAAAAAGTGTGTGTTACTGAGTTTTTTTTTTTTAAAATGAGGTAAATGGAGGGAAATGATGAAATATGTGTTCTAGAGTTCTTTTTTAGAAGGAAAGAAAAGGAAAAAAAAAAGAAGGAAAACTAAGCCATTTTTAATCCTTCCAAATTGGGAGGAAATGGAAGGAAAAGAAAGGAAAAAAAGATAGAGGAAAAGAATAGAAAAGAAAAGAAAGGAAGGATTCCTTCCTTTCTTTTCTTTTCCTCTCTTATGTTTAGTCGGGAACACAACGTTAGAGTGACCTATGTGGTAATTAAGACTAAGGCTCGTGGAAATAAGGACCATTAATTTTAAGGAAGCTGTGATAACATCTACTATAAACACCAAATATAGTAGATTAATTAAAAGTTCTACTTAAATAATAGCACATCACCTTTGGGCAGAAGTGAGACACTTAACTTATTAGGCAAAGTTTAGTTTTGCAGAATATGAATGTAACACATCATCTTTGGACAGAAGTGAGACATTCACATTAATTAGGCAAGACTAATTCATTATGTTTAATTAGACTTAGATTACCAGGTTAAGGTAGCATATCACCTTTGGGCAGAAGTGAGACCTTTTAGTGTTATCAAAGTAAAGTAATGTGTTTATTGATTTAGGTTTTGAAAACATATTAAGTAAGGTTTTACAAAACTAATAAACTAATTAATAGTAAAACCCCTCATCAGCGCAGATTGAAACCCACATAATCTTTTCTAGGGGTGCGGGGGGCATCCCCCCCCCCCCCACCAAAAAAAAAAAATTAGGGGTTTCCGAATTAGTAGGTTCATGTTTGCAGAAAAATGAGGTTTCTGGAAAAATATACAGGTTCAAGTTAGTTCCCGGAAACACCAAGGAGGTTCTCGAGAAAGTAGTAAGTTCTCGACCTTGTTCCTAGTTCTTGGAAAAAGTTAGTTTTCGGGTTGCCTTAAGTTCTCGGAAATTGGTTAGGTTCCCGGAAAAACAAGTTAGTTCTCAAATTCTTGAGAGTTCTTGGATTCTTGAGAGTTCTCGGATTCAGTAATGGTTTTTGGAATTAGTAATGGTTCTCGAGTTTTGTAATGGTTCTCGGTTTTAAGTTTAGGTTTTCGAATTTAGACTTTCGAAAATAGAAAAAATCGATAACTGTTGGTTCTCGAACCTGAATCCGCAAACTAGTATGAGAACCTCTTTTCGTAAACATTAATATGTGAACAATTTTTCCGAGAATCATAATACCCATAAGTGCTATAATTTAGGGATTTGAGAAAATCTGTTTCAATTAATTTTGGGATTTCAGTAAATTTCCAAAATACTTCAAAAATATATAATAAACTTTTATTTTTAAAACTTAGAGATTAAGTTACTCCCAAAATTTTAAGAAATAGATTTTAATCCTAGATTTAACCAACTTATAGCGATTTTCATCAAAATAAGGATGAATATTATGAATATACAAGAACTGATCATACTAATTATCAGATTAAATACTGGAATTCAAATCCGCAAACTAAACTCTTGAACAGATTTCAAAAATTCATAACATCCGATTTATAATATTAACAGATTTTATCATATCCATTTATAGTGAAAACCGTAAGCACCAAAACAGATCCGAAAATAAAAAAAACGTGAACAAACCGAATTTACCAATTAGGGTTTTTAATCAAAAACAGTTTCTGATTTTAATTCTAATCTTAGGGAAAATCAAAGAATTGATTAGTCAACATTGCTTTGATACTACATGTTGATCAATTCCTTGAACATAATACAGAAAATATAATAATAAATCAGATGTGCCCGTTAGTTCAGTAAAGGTTGATAGGGAAGACGACGTCATTAGGATGATTACGCTATTCGGGTTCCCGTTTATGGTGTACAATTAGGATGGCTTAAGGAAATCTGGGAACTCTATTTTAGAGAGGAGAGGAGGACGATTTAGATGTTCAAGTAAAGGTGTTCATTAGCCTCTAATTCGTCCTAATGATATCTATTTATACATCCAAGGGGAAACCATATTTTATAGTTTAGTGAGGGTAATTACGTCCATCATATAAAAACCATTAAACCAATATGGGTATTTAGGTCATTAATCATTTATTAGATAAATGATTATAAGGGCCATATAATAAAATATATAAATATATTCTTATTACCAGAGTGTTTTTAAGATAAAATTTATACTCTCAAATTGGGAACTTAACGAGAGACGCAAAAAAGAAAAAGAAAAAGAAAGAGAAAACACTTTAAATGTTAAATGAATCATATGTGATATGGCACACAATGAATGATAACTAAAAAATCGTTTCACTATTACTCTAGTAGTAGATGTTCAAATTGAACTTGGTAGATGAAATTTATCGAATTCCTGATCAGCTTGAACTTGATAGTATGTGTACTTTTGGTTTTACATCCCTACGTTGGTCTTAAGTGTGCTTTTGATTTCTTCTTCATTCTTATCAAGAATTACTAATTGACAAAATAACTTATTTACTTCTCTTTACTTTTTAAAATATGAATCAAAAGATCCTTTTAATACTCGTGCCAAAGTCCATATTTTATTTTCTTTATTTAAACAATCTTATGGCAATTTTATAAGGGGGCAGGGTGTTACCCGTAAATGGCACGTGTCACACCCTCAAATTCAACTTGCGAGGTTTTACCACGAGGCGCGTGATATACTAAGATACAAGTCAACGGTCACAATAAACAACAAGTATATGATATGAAAACAACGTAACAAATGACCAAACAGTTTAAAAGTTATACCCAAGACATACAGCGAAAGCAGTTTAAAAGTCACAATCCATGAGTCCAAAGTAAATAGTTCAGAAAGTTTGAAGTAATGTTTAAAAAAATACAAGAATCGGATGAGACATAATGTGACTCTAGTGCGTCCAATCCGTGATGCTACCTTCGCGACCTGAGAAAACATGCAATGTTAGTCAACACGTAAAGTGCTGGTGAGTTTACAGAGATTTAAGTTTGCAAAAGTAAGTAAACGTTCGAAACCAGACCCACAAATCCTTACATCTATACCTGATGCTAGCTAGACCTCGTTACATGATTCTAAAGTGTTATGAACCATTGTTGAACGTTAGTAAGTTTCCTTTAATACCCGCCATCGGTCATCACCCGGTGTCGTAAGTTAGATAGGACAAATATGCACCCATCCGACCTCTAGTCAACCCGAGTGGGGCTTGCCGGACCCAATAGATCTATTCACATTTTCCCCGCTATGTATCCATATATTCATGGTTCAAAAGTTAGAAATGACTTAATGATGAAATGTCACTTAGTACTCATGTGATATAATGTAATACAGTGGTCTGAAAAGGTTGTGTTCATACCGCATGTTTCTCTCCCAAAAAATGAAAACAGTAAACAGTGGGGTTGTGAAACTCACCTTAGATTGAGTTCTTCAAGTAAATAATAAACCAGGCTTGTTTAGGGTAATCCAATTACTGGGAAACCTACAATAGATAGCCTATTAATGTTTGACCGATGATATGTTTGTCTACTAACCCCAAGTTGTCCAAAACTTGACTTTGAATGTTTGTAAAAGTTTGACGTTTGACACGACCACACAAGACTCGACATCCCGTTGGTGACCCGTTACATCAGCTTATCAAGTATATACAGTCCACGTACAAGTAATGCACATAAAACACTTAGTTTATATCAAAGATTCACAAATTTCTACGTTGGTGCAAATGAGACCAATTCCAGTGTCATTCGTACTTTTTTCTATGCGAATGAGTCCTAAGTCATTAGCTACAATGGAATGGGTATTTGGTAAGAATGAGTTGATTTGGTGTGAATTGGTATAGACTCCACTCATTCACACCATCGACCGTGCGAATGGGGACCTATTCATACCTGCTTAGCTGTTAAGCTATGTTGATGAACATAAATCCTTCAAACCCAATCGAAAACTTTACAAAACACAACCAAACACCGAAGTCACATTTATCTATCCTAATAACATGTTACTACACCTGTTTCAGTCATCAATTTATCCGTTTTGCATACCAAACCATATATTACCCAAAATGGCAAATTATGGAGATGTCACATCAATTGCATGACAAGTTTACCCAAAATGAAAAGTATTGAAACAACATCATTTCCAAATTATTAAATATAGATTAACTCACCTAAATGAATTCCTAATCATGTTATCATCATCATGCTCATGTTACAAACCCTAGATCTATAGCATAAACCCCCAAAATGGGTTACTCAACCGTATATCATCTAATCATGTTCCTAAACAATACTCAATCACATAAGCATCATCATATTTCATTATATACATTCAAAACACATAAACCCTAAATATTTGGTCACCGACATCATTTAAACTCATGTTTTTATAAAGAAACTCATTGTTTAGGCCTAGATCTGGTTTAGAAAGATGTTATAAATGTTTTTATTTAAGAAAACAGATTGAAATCAGATCTGGTCACTTAGGGTTTGTCAAAAATGTATAAAAATGTATTGAAAAGGGTTTAGATGATTAACACACCTTAAATCTTCACTAGATATTGATTATAAACTTGTTTTGGCTTAAGGATCTAAGAAATAAGGGCAAAAACTCGTTTCTATAGGTTGGGGTTTGAGAGAGAGCACTTGGGGGCGAGTTAGGGTTTTGAAATGATGAGAATGAGGCAAAAAGATATATTTATACCCTGCTCCCATTCGCATTCTCAATGGTGCGAATGAGTCCATTAGTATGCTAATGAGAATTGAAATCTCCCATTCGAACCTTCTATCATGCGAATGAGGTGTTTCAATTTCGCATTCATACCCACGACCCCTAATTGCCATTTTAACATACATTAACATATCAATTCACATAATCACGCATTCATAAGTTGTTAATTGATCATGGAACATATAATACTTGATAAGTTATCCTAGCTATGTAATTTCACTAACAACGGGACTCAAGAATCATGTGTATGTGTGTGTTTCCCCAATGATTCTCCGAATAATTAAACTAAGGACATTATGTGAGTGTAGCCAACTCCCGATGATTCCCTGAACCATCGAACCGACTCAACTAACCCAATCAAGTACGTTATATGAATGTTTTACTAAGGTAGACTTATATGTTTGTGAAAGTATTAACCTGAGTTTGCCTGGTGTCACGGCAGGGGTACTCTATTATCTCGATGGTACACCACCGCCGATGTCAGGGATAGTGGGGTCATGAAGTGTTTACGGATGGTTGACCACAGTTATCGAACGGTAATTTATGGTTTTGAATTTTATTTCCCTCTCCCCTAAACCGAATTCCAATGGTAAAACAAAATAAAAATAAATAAATAAACAATAAAATAAACATTAAACTAGAAATTAGACATTAATATTAAACAAAATACAAATTTTAACTACATAAACACATAATTAAACTAGGAAAAACATAATTAAAGTACAAAAAATAATTATTTAACCTAACATAATAATTGTCATGCCAAAAAATGGTCAAAACTTCTACGGTACCTAGCTGCATAGTCAACTTGTGTGAGTTCGATTGCCATATCTTCGGCAAGATTAGGGTGCTCCTCACCTCCATCGTGGCTGCAAAGAAGGTGCTCCATCGACTAGTCGGTTGTTGAGATCTGTCCACTTTCGTGTGAGCGACTGAGTGGTGCAGTTATTTACACCAACTAGTCGGTTGAATTCCTAACACGTTGTTCCAATTGAAGTCCTCCATGGACAGCGGTGGTTAAAAACCTCTTTGTATGCCATGACTAACGTAATCTTCTACTCTTCATTCCAACAAGTCATTTTCGAGATGATGAAGATGATTATGAGAAGTGATGGGGTTTTTAAAAGTTATTTTTTTGGGTTCTTCGTTTAGAAGTTATGGGGTTTTTAAAGGGTAAACAAACGGACATGAACAAGAAATTTCATTCAGTTAGTTAAATGAATGAACACGAACCGATGAATCGTTTGTTTAAATGTGCCTATGAATGTTCGATAATGTGTTCGTGAAAGTGCGTTCATTTATGTTCGTTTGTTTATGTTATCCATTCCATAGTTAGAGCTTTAAGTTCTAGTACTGCTCCATCCTCCATCCACCTCTAGCCTTTGCTGATTTTATTTGTATTCATGAGCACGTTGATTTCCTTGATAAATGAACATGAACTATAGAGCTCGTTCGGTAATTGTTCATAATCTGTTCGTGAACACACTATTTCCTTAATGAACAAACACGAACAAGACCTTGCTCCTGTTTGTTCGGTTCGTTTACGACCCAGCTATAGATTTCATCAAATGTCCAGCGTGCTTAGGTTAGAGTAGTACCAAGATGGGTAACCTCTTGGGAAAGATTCCACTTGAACAATAAAAAAAATCCAAGAACTAGTCGTGGGCAAAAACAGGCGGTGTTCCGAGAAGTCAGATATTACGCTACATCACCCGCATGAGTACTCTACTCAATATTTCAATTATTAGATGTTGGAATATTTTCATTTGTTGCCACTACATGATTAGAGCTAGCTAATGCTTGTACAACATCTTGGGTAATTAACTCTATAAAAATGGGGCTGTCGGGTGATTTAGCATCATCAATAGTGAAGAAACATCAATCCAATAACACTCGACTTGTAGTAATAACAGTAGTAATGAATAAATAAATACGAAGAGATTATATTGATATCTGTGAGCACAATTACAAGGATCACAGATGGGTATTACAAGGATAATATTTTGACCAATCTTTCTAATAAAACTTTAAGTAGTATAATGTGTGTGTTTTGCTACGTGAGAAGCCGACCCCTTTCTTCATGGGATTGAAGGGGTACTTATAGCATGCATGGGCCGGCCTCAAGTGTTTGTAATGATTAATAGTTCATTCACGCGAGCCCCACAAGTGAGGCCGCTGAAGAATTGTTGTTGTTCTTCTCTGATTGGATGGATGTGCTCCCACTCGTCCTTTCTGTCCTTGCTGATGCAGGCGATCATGGAGCAATGAATGAACGCTTGTGATTGGTCAGATGTCATTTTCATAATGTCGCGTGAGGTCCACATAAGGTTCTAATGGATGTTCCTTCAAGGTTTTCATGTGCATAACTCATTATGCGGAAGGTGCGCACGTGCGAACCTATACATATCTCTTCAAATAGTAAGTGTGGTGGTTTCAACTAGATACAAAAATCATTACCATCACCTTAGAGACCTCACCCTCATTATTAGATAAGTTTTCAGAACCTGGTTGTAATAAAAATATATTGTTTAGATCACTATGGATTTTTGAGTCCATAGTTGTGGTACCTAACGAAAATATGTATTTATGGACCTTTACATCTCTAAGAACAAAATAGATTTTTATTAAATTTCATAAATAATAATATTTTTCATTGTTGGAATAACCCATGAAAATACATTTTCCTACTCTACAATAAAATTTATTCAATAAGACTTAATTACACAATGGCAAGTTAAAAGCAACCAAAGTTTATAACATTGCTTAGAGAAGCTTTGAACCATACTAATAGGTAGGCCCGCGCTTCGCGACGAGTTTGCTATTTGTTAAGTGGAACAACTAAATATAACATATGCAACGAAGCATACTTACTACTGTTAAGGAAGTAATGAAAGTAGAATAATGTAAACAAAATTGTGTATACTACAACTTGTTATGATTTCTAGTCTCAAATGCCTTAATGCCTAAAAACCATGCTCAATATCTAACCAATCAATCAGGAGCACGACTCTAACTTTTAAAATGGATGCAACCCAAAACATATTTCTGATTGAACCATATAGGCGGGTTTTGCGCTAAAAGAGAATAGAAATTACATGAAAGTGCATCATGTTATGCTTAAAATGTGGAACTATAACATAGTAACTATTATAAAGTGCAACAAAACTTTTAACCAATTAATAATAACGAATGAACTCTTTTTATTTTGTCACAAGTTGAAACACAAACTTGAAGCATACATGATCTCTGCGATGTTCTATTTGACGAAAATGTTTTGCATCTGCTGTCAAAAAAGATGAAAGGTGGCATCCATACCAAAAGATCAAATAGAAGAAATTCCGCCTAAACTTTTTATTATGATATGTGTTTTTTTAATCCATAATGTGAACATCAAGATAAAATGAATGTTGTCCTAACCAAATATACACAACATAATAATAGCAATTAAAGTGAAGTTTCGAGTTAATAGCCACTTGAAATTTTCCTCTCATATTTAGACAGTCAAGGGTGTAAATTAGTATGCATATTGTATATACTTCTTCTTCTAGCAAGTTATACTATTCTTTTCTTTACCATATCCATGAGATTAATTTAACAATGCATAGCAACATATTAGTTTAATTAAAAGCTTCCAAAATATATGACCTTCAAGATCAAACAAATTAAAATCATATAAATTTCACTTAACAAAAAAACATTGCTTCATGGGAATTAGTCAAATGCATATTGAGTTATTTACTCACCTCCATGCATATTTTCACTGGAAGCTAGTGATTGCACATCTTTCCTAGGCTATACTTTTTCACCAATACATAATAAAAGGTTATCATACTTGTATTGACAGCTAATATGCAACCAAATCGAGGCTAAAAGTGCTTGCAAATGACTGTTTAGGTAGCAAATGATAAGTACATTAATGCCATTGCTAGTATCAAAACTTTTAATATTGCTTTTGTTCATACCATAAGCGGGAAAACAGATTTAAACATTTTAAAAAACTCACCACAAAAAAAAGATCAAGTAACATAAGGCTGACCAATTTATATATATATATATATAGGTAGAGGATCCGGTAGGAAAATTGTTTTGGTGTAGGAAGTGTTTTCAACCGTTGGATCAAATCTGATTAAATCTTTAGATGAATGGCATTATAAACTTTTTATCCAATTTATTAATTATCATTGACCCACTAATTTAGCATTTAAAATCAGGATATTTATGAAATTTAATCATCCTAAAATAACTAATTCTTCCTTATTTTCATAACAATCATAAGATATTCGCATCAAATAATTCGATCAAATACCCAAAAACTTGTTCGATTCTTAAGACTACATGTCAACAGTGTTTTATAACACGTATTTTCAACAAACGAAAACAGTAGTGTTTTAAGACTATATGGACAATGTTTTATAAAATTATATATATGGACAGTGTTTTAAGACTATGTGTCAACAGTGTTTTGTAACACGTATTTTCAACAAACGAAAATAGTAGTGTTTTAAGACTATATGGGCAGTATTTTATAACACGTATTTTCAACAAACGAAAACAATAGTGTTTTAAAACAAACAAGCATAAAATATATGAAAAATAAGAAAGCGAAAACTGTAGTGTCATACATTTTACATATCACTAGCGGGTTTTTTTCCTTGTGTAGTGTTTTTAACAGCTTGGATCTGTTAAACAAGACAAGAATAATGAGGTTTATAGGAGGAAGCCAACGATTAGTAAGAAGAAAGAAACACCGATTAAAGACCTGGTTGTATAGTGGTGAAGATGGTAGAAGGAATTTTAAGAATGTAGAAAGATGAAGAAGGTGAGTTATTATGAGAGAGAAACAAACGTTAATTAAGAAAGTGCTTAATGATCAAAGACAATAAATTGACTTTCATGCCCTCTTTTAAAACATTTTTGGACCATCCTACCCTTGATTATTAAATTATAATTAGTATAATCTTAAGTAACCAAAACTTTTAATCTAAACCATCGATTTCTAGATCAAACGGTTGAAAACACTTCCTACACAAAACTATTTTCCTATAGGAACCTTACCCTATATATATATATATATATATATATATATATATATATATATATATATATTAACAAAAAACTGATTCTAAAGTGTGGGTACTCGTAGACTAATCTATTCATTTAACAAATGCAACTTTAGAGGCTACAACCAGGGGCAAATTTACTATGTTGGCATATGAAAGAATAAAGATTAAAGATAAAGATAAACATAAAGATAAACATAATTAAAAAACATTAGCCTTACAATTAGGGATACAAGCAAGGAATTATAAATCCTCATTATTATCATCATCAAACGCAGCAAATTCTAGGAAAAATTACAACATTTTGTTTGTCGATTCCTAGTATATCACACACAATTTGTCTCGACAGAGTTGACTTCTAATTGATTTAATTACTTTTAGTTTTATATATGCATAATTGTTATAAAAAACAACTATCCAATAGTTTTTTGCTTGAACAAAATTAAGTTTAATCAGTTTTAAGGTCAGAAGGATTCCAAATTGGTGCTACTGTTCAATTCCACATATAATAAACAAAAAAGTATAACAAGAGCTAGTAAATTACAAACCAAAGATAAGCGAAGCAAGTACACCATCAATGCTTGCAAGTCTAATCCATTTCTACAAAAGAAGAACAATGATTGAATCAACCAATTTCATAAACCTAACAAAATAATATCAATGAGTAGAAGATTTACAAGTTGAACGATGTAAGAGTAGGAATTGATTTTGGAAAACCAACATGGTTGCAATTTTGGGCTATTTCCTCTTCAGACCCAACCCATTTATATCAACTGATTAACTCATTAATTATATATATATATATATATATATATATATAACTTTGAATGTGAATGTAACTTACCGCAACGTACCTGAACAAGATCTGAAGGAAAATCTAGTAATCTGGGTGAATGCCTTCATGAAACTGTAAATCCACCAAGCATCCAACGCAAAATTGTAATCCATCAAAAACCTAATTCACCAAGCAAAATCACAACAAACATAACAAAAGAAACAAAAACAAATAAGAAAAGAGCAGAACTAATGATTCAACAATGATAAAAGTAACGGATGTTGCAGCAATCATTCCCACTAGGGCTGGAAACGAACTGAACGAACACGAACAAGGCTTTGTTCGTGTTCGTTTGTTAAGGAAATTATGTGTTCACGAACAGTTCATGAACATTTGCCGAACGAGATTTTATGTTCGTGTTCGTTTGTTTAGAAAACACTTGTGTTCCTGTTCATTTGTGTCTATTTGTTAATTTTGTTCATGAACGCACACGACCACAAACAACTGTTCATGAACACAAAGAAGTGTTCATGAACAGAAACAAACACAAATGGACATATATTAACTTTCGAATAAGATCTAATTCACATATAGATCTAATTCACATACATTAAGGCATTAGCTAGATCCACCCAAAATATAACTTAATTATCCAAACATACTTAGTATTAACATAATATAGGTAAATATAATAAAGTAGCGTCTCAGAAAACTAAGTTCACATCAGAGGTGAATGGATGAGGACGTTAGAGGTGCATGATAGAAGGCGTCGACACTGGAAGGTGGAAACATATAACGAGTGTGGATACTAAAAGTAGGTTTCTTGATCTCATATAGTCATATGTTTACCTCACATATATTATTTATTTATTTATATGGGTAAAATAAATAAAAATAAAACATAATAAAAAAAAGTAAAAATCCTATTTTACTCTTGAACACAAGCGAAAATAAATGAACATGTTACCAAACGTTCACTAACATAAACGAACGAACACAAACGAACATCCCGCTGAACGGTTCGCTGAAAGTTTAGTTCGTTTGCAGCCCTAATTCCCACTTCAAAACCTTACTCCGGCCCTATGCAGCCCCAATTGTGGCTGTCTGATCCCATTGCGTTGGTTTTTAACAAGGGTAGTATGGAAACAGAGGATAATGAAAAGATGAATTAAAGGAAAAGAATTGAAGTTTGCATTCAATCATAATGGACTACTGAATTGAAGGAAGGAGGAAGAGGGTTATGAATGTATGAAATGTAAATGTGTAAACGATTTGTTGCCTACCACATTTAATTGGGGTTTTATGAATGAATGTCACATCTCTAGAAGGATATAAAGTGTATTAGACACCTATATAATATGCATTAAATGTTGTACATAAGGGGTATAAAGGTAAGAAAAAAATAGGGGTTTGCAAAGAGGATTTTAGACTCCCATCTTAAAAAGTAGATAAAATTACCTTATTGGACACCTTTGGTCTGTAATAAGATAACAGAGATATCAACTCACAAGGGGCGTACTAGACGAAATAGAGGAGGGAGTCATCTTAATCTAGTTGATAATAATTAGAATACATTAAGAAATGTCTCAATTAACAACTAATATAAGTTTAAAGAATTATAATATTATTTATGTTTGTATATTTTCACAAGAGTTAAATGCCATTTTCGTCCCTGAGGTTTGGCCTTTTTTGCTAGTTTCATCTAAAAGTTTATTGTTTTCTCATCTAAACCCAAAAGTTTTCAAATTCTTGCTAGTTTTGTCCAAGTGCCTAACTCCGTTAGTCAATCTCAGCTAACTGAGGGGCAAAGTTGTCAATTCAAATCTCGTCTATATAATAATAATAATAATAATAATAATAATAATAATAATAATAATAATAATTATTATTATTATTATTATTATTATTATAATAATAATAATAATAATAAATCATCATCGTCATCCCTAACTCCCTGTCTCCCTACAATCACCTCTCATCACCAACCACCGTCCACTGTCACCTACCATCACCAACCACCGTCCACCGCCGCCTACCATCACCAACCACCGTCCATCGTCGCCTACCATCATCTCTCACTCCTCAAACACCATAATCAACACCCGATTCACAAACCACAATCGACCATTCACATCCATCATCACCGACCCGAACCACCCCAACAACCATCTCCCATTGTCACCGCCTCCATTACAACCCACAAATCTTAGTTCACGGTTAATCACAACAAAACCCCCAAACCTGTGTTCACGATCAATTACAACAAACCCCCCCAAATCTGTGTTCACGATCAATCACTCCAAACACCACAACCACCGTCACCAATCAAACATCACCACCACACCTACAACTAAAACCATTAGGTAGCAGAGAGAGAGAGAGAGAGAGAGAGAGAGAGAGAGAGAGAGAGAGAGAGAGAGAGAGAGAGTAAAGAGAGGGAAGAAACACATCAAAGCTGGGGAGAGATACAAGCTTAAGTTCAAGATCACCTTTTGTTAGGGAGGGCTCTAAGCCTCCTTGGTAATAAGTATGCTGTTTTGACTTTACTTTGATCAATATGTATTGTTTAAATGTTGAAGCATATATTGTATGCCAGTTGTTTATATGCAGTATATATATTGTGTTATCTTTGCATTTAGTTCTTCGTTGGAGCAAACTTGCAGAAGAAGAATTCACATGATTTCACATCGATTCATTAATGGTGAATCTTTCATGGGCATTACTCAATTTTAGTTTTCGCCGAAAGAGTTTGCTTTATTCATGATTCATGATGAAAATGTGTTCACATTACATCTTTTCTTGGTACTCAATTTAGTTTTCGCCTTATTAAGCCACATGCCAGGAGATTGGTTCAAAAGTCAAGTTGACTTTCTAACCGACACGCGATACTTGTTAAGTTTTATAAATTTGTGATCTTGTAGAGTCTTGAAGGATCTGGTAATGATCGGATCATCTGTTTGTGATATTGATGCTTAGTTTATAGATTCGGGTCGAGTTTTATTACGATTAAATGTCGGGAGTTGCAAAAGCATCTGATGAGCATTTTATTTGGGGTGGTTTAAATAGGGTTGGGATTAAAAAGAGACGAATTGACCAAAATGCCCTTCACTTCATTGACTTTGATTAACTGTGTTAAGGAGTTGGATGAAACGAGCAAGAATTCGAAAACCTTTGGATCCAGATGAGAAAAAATAACTTTTGGATTAAAGTAGCAAAAAGTGCCAAACCCGAGGGACGAAAATGACATTTAACTCTTTTCACAATCATACAATCTAGTTGAAAGGCTTTTTCGTAAAAAAAAAAAAAAAGAAAATAAAATACATATTGGCTTTTTAGTAGTTGACTAATTTTCGTGACATACTCGTCACCCACCTTTGTCAAAGTTAATGACCCAGTGTTTGTTAGAACTGATAGCAATATAGTATGTGTGCGGAACTGATGAGAGAAGCGAAGTTGATTAAATATGCTTACTCACCTACGAACGAATTTAGCCAGGATTTATGATAATTTCACTTAGAGTGAACAGGAGGTGGGTAGTTACCCATTTGACTCACTTGTAATTATAAATTGGACATGTTATGTTCGTTTGTAGTTGCGAGTGCTGAGTATTAGTCTCCAACCCTGAGGGAGCTTGCCTAGGGTTGGTTATGATTCTTAAACGTATAGATGTATACTATTTCGGCATAAATTCATGCAAATGTGATGACGTTATAATCAATGAATTCATTTTTTACATCTATCTTCTTGTTTAATTTGTGTTTGATTGATTCATACGTAGGGGTGTACAAAAAGCTCGCGACTCGAGGCTCGCTCGAAACTCGCTTGAAAAAAGCTCGAAAAAAGCTCGCTCGAAAAGGCTCGTTTTGTTTTCGAGCCGAGCCGAGCCGGCTCGTTTTGTAATCGAGCCGAGCTCGAGCCAAGGGTGTTCAGCTCGTGGCTCGGCTCGATAGCTCGACATATGGCTCGACCCAAGCTTGTGTATATGTAATTAATATATAGATTAAAGTAATATATTTTGGCTCCAAGTGCAATTCTAAAATTCAAATTTTGAAAACCCCGCTTATAATACCTATCTACCTCACCTGTTCATAATCCAATAAACCCTAACTTAAAAAAATAAAAAATATACATGTATATTTGTAATTTTATTTTATTTTTGTTTTGTTTTTTATTTTATAAATATTTATAAAAAAATGATAAAAAAATAACGACCTGGCTCGAGCCAGCTCGAGCTCGGCTCGAATACTTACGAGCCGAGCTCGAGCTCGGCTTTTCAGCTCGACCAAAAAAATGAGTCGAGCCGAGCTGGCTCGTTTAAGTTCGAGCTCGAGCTCGAGCTTAGCCTGGCTCGGCTCGACTCGGCTCGTGTACAGGCCTATTCATACGGTATCGTCTCTAGATGATATGAATCGAAAGCAATATTACTGTGTGCTATACGCTCCTTACACACTTACCTGTACGCATAAATTTAGATGAATTATTATACAACAAAACTTATATAAAATTCAGAAAGTGTATTAGATTTTCAATGATACTAAGTTAAAATACAATATGCTCTCATATTCAAAATTATATAGCATTGTGTTTTACATCGAACTCAAATATCCTTCAAATCTATTTATTCCTATTTTATGAAACTTGAAATCAAAGTACTTTAATAGAGATAAACACACGGTGTAACTAAACCAAAAGGTTATCGGCATCTAACATGACTAGAGGGTGTTTGGGATTGATTTTTGAAAACAGATTATGCGTTTTGCTGAAGTAGTGGGGAAACTGCTTTTAGATTATTGCGTTTTGGTAGCATACAAATCAATTTCAAAACTTATTTCCAAACACTAAAAATTGATTATTTGCATTTTCAAAACGCAATAATCTAAAAATCCATTTCAAAGCTCAACTCCAAACACCCTCTAAACATAAGTCTAGCGCTTATTTGTACGTGGAATGGTTTTGACTTTTGAATCCGTCGTAAACAAGCTAAAACTTTCAATACACAAAGTACATATCTTTAATTTGTTGATCGGTCAATTCCTGCTTCGGAAACAACAGAAACTAACACATGTTATAAACCCGAATTTAAAGAAGATTTGGCAATAAGAAATTACCGATTTGTCCTAAATGAAGAGAAGTATGTTCTAAGTCGTCCTCTTGCAAAAAAATGCACGTGAACTTTGAGACATCTCGTGACCCTTCTTCCTTTTTTTCTCTTAGACTTGTCAGGGCCCAATCAATTTTTTGAAAACACTATCAATTATGCATTGTTACGTGTCATCCATCATTTATTTACCCTCAATTTTATATTTTATAAAATAAAGTATTACACCAACGATTCATATGATAATTTGGTCTTTTATGTTTGTTTTCTTTTTCTTAACACTTTTGGATATGGTCTCAGCTGTTACCAATCTACAATAGTACAACACTTTGGTGTTTTATACTAACTGACGTTAAACACATGTTAAATCTATATAAAAAGACTCGGACACCCTTTTAGATAGATGATATTTTCGTTTTTTTATTTTTATTTTTGTAGTTCTTAAAACTTTTGATAATATGGTCTCCAATGTTACCAATCTACACTACTTTGGTCTTTTCTACTAACAGAAGTTAAAAACATGTTAAATCCATATAAAATGATTGTGACATCCTTTAACTTAAAATAAATCAAACCCCGCCTCACATGCTTGTCGCCTCGTCAACCCTAAGCCCCTTAAAAGGATTTTAGATCAAATTGCAACCTGAATTTTACAAGAATCGAGTGACCCCTACACAACAAAGCATGATGTAGTTACGTAATAAGTTCTGATTTACTCGTCACATGTCATAGCTCCAAGTCTAGAGACTTGGTGCTTAAAATTGCTTGATAGTTGATATGGATTCAAAGTTATGAGAGCTGTTGCCTATTTTTTTTTCAATTGAGAACATCGTTGAAGTAGCCAATAGGGACACCCATGTGGCGGCTATTGCGTTGAGGGGGACCGGTTTAGGGGACCAAAGAAACATGCTTCTTGATTTTTAGGAAGGGGAAGACAGAAGGGATATTGTGGATTACTATTTTGGGGCTATTATGTACAAGGGTGATATTTGGATTTGATTTTTTTTTTCTAACTTAGGTTAGTGATATCTATCAAAAGTGTTACAGTTTACTATTCAGTGAGGGTTATATTTGTAACTTATTTTAGAAGAAGGATCAAATACTCGGTATGAATATACCACAAGAACTATCATGTAATCAAGTAATCAATCAAGTAATCAATATATATTGTATAAAAATGCCGGAAAATGACTTGTATATGCTTCCAAAACATATTATTACAATGATATATATCTATGTTACCTTATTAAACAGAAGACATGTCTAGAAAAGTAATTTTACACCCATTTTAAGATAAGATATCAAGAGACTCATGCTGCTTTAACATAGATATGTCATGTAAAAGTTCCCCATAATACCCCTTATTGCATTATATAGAAATCTAGCGGAAGCGATTTTCTATTTGGTTTATTTTATTGGTTTATTTCAGCTCTAGAGTCGAGGGCTACTCGATTTCTAGCCACCGACTCTCAAAACAACAAGGTGGCTTTAGTACAATAATAGAGAGATAAAATATGAAAGATTTATTTGATTGTAATGTTTGGTACATTCAAATGAGGAGATAACCTCCTCTATAAATAGATGAAGGAAATACATAAAATGGGAAGTGACTAATATTTGAACACAAGACAAGGAGCTACTCATGAGGGGCATAATGTAAAGATGACTTTGACTATAATAATAAGGTCCACTTTGACTATTTTACTAGTCAAGTAGTCATAATCTCCAATACTCCCTCTCAAGTTGGAGCGTGTATGCCAATAACGGCCAACTTGCCAAGTAATATTTCTTTTTTTTTCTTTTTCTTTTTTTGAACACTCCTCTTCAAGTTGGAGTGCTTTTTTTTTTTTTTTTGCGGGCTCATATATTTGGACCCGAGTTTTCTTCTTGCGGGTTCGACGAACTCGACTTGTCTTCTTGCAAGTTCAAAGAACTCGACTTTTTTTTTTGCGGGCTCAACAAACCCGACTTTTCTTTTCACAAGTTCAAAAGAACCCGACTTTTCTTTTTGCGAGTTTTTTTTTTTTTTTTTAAAGTCGACTTTTCATTTTCTTGCGAGTTGAAAGAACCCGACTTTTCTTCTCGCGGGCTCAAAAGAACCCGATTTTTTCTTCTTAGAGTTTGAAGAACTCAACTTTTTTCTCGCGGGCTCAAAGGAACCCGACTTTTTCTTCTTGCGGGTTCAAAGTACCCGACTTTTCTTTTTCTTGCGAGTTCAAAGAACTCAACTTTTCTTGCGAGCTCAAATATTTGAACCCGACTTTTCTTCTTGCGGGTCAAAAGAACTGTCACACCCTCAAATTTCCACGTGTGGGGTTTTACCGCGAGGCGCGTGACACACCAGGATCCAAGTCAACGGTCACAATAAACGACACTATATGATACGTAAAAATGACATAAGCAAACCATTAAGTTTTCATAAATGATCCATCGCTGCGGAAGCGTAAAACTTTATTACAACACGAAATCAAAAGTACGAAAGTCTGGAAATACTAAATGAGATGCACATGAATCCTAGACGCCGTAAGACTCCGTGTGCCTATTGACAGCTGCTACCTTAGCGACCTGAGACAAACATGCTAAAAAAAACGTCAGAAAATAATGCCGGTGAGTTCACAGGTTTTTAATGATTACCGACTCCAACGAATACTAACTCCCAAATGAATACCCATGATCAATCCAGACCACATGCATGCAAAACATATGAATACCTGTTACTACTGCGATTGGAAAACCATTACTGGACTCGAATGCTATGAATATTGAATACGTGCCCGAATGAATACTGAATACTGAATACTGCATACTGAATACTGAATACCTAAGAGACAACATGCACCCGTCCGACCTCCAGTCGACGAGTGGGGCAGGTCAAGCCCAAATAGATCTATCCACATTTCACTCGTTGTGCATCCCCGCACATTCATGGTTCTCCCCGGGACTTCCAAAGATCGCATAGTAATATAATGAATACTCTAAAACATAATGAATACTTGAAAACATAATGAATACTCCAAAACCCAATGAATTTGTGAATACCAAAACGTAGTTGACACACCTTTCATGAAAACATAGTTGAAATGCCTTTTATGAAAACATAGTTGAAACGCCTTTTATGAAAGCATAGTTGAAACACCTTTCATGAAAACATAGTTGACACACGTTTAAAGAACACATCATGTTTTCTCCCCCGAAAATGTAAAACCAGTAAAAGAGTGGGGCCGTGAAACTCACCTTAGAGTGCGTCTTCTGATAACTAGAGAACCAACCCGTGCATGATACTCCCGACTAATAACGACCTATTAATGAGTTTACATAAGTGTGATGACTACTAACCCGAAGGCTAACTAGTCCCCGATTGTCCAGATCTTGACTCTATGTGTTAAAAAGTGCGTTTAAACGTTAACCGGACATCCCAAACCGACCCGACATCCCGTTGGTGACCCATTACATCAATTAGTCATGAACATAAAGTTAACACATAAGTTTCAAGCATAAAACACTTAGTTTGCATCAAAAATGCCATTCCGGACATCAGATGGTCGAATGTGGTTTTTCCCATTTCCACGTTCGCCCGTTTGAGCCACGTTCACCCACATGAATGGTCGAAGGAGAGCCACGTTCGCCCGTTTGCATCAGCATTTCATAAAACGCACCAAAACGCATCTAAACGGTCCGAAAACATCACGAAACATCACCAATCACAGCAGTCAACTATCACTAACATATTCCTACAAAATCCTACCAATTTTATCCCGAAATCCGTTCGTTTTACAAGTTACTCGAAATAGCAAATTATGGAGATGTCACATCAAACGCATGCAATTTTTACCCAATTAGGAAACTTTCTGAAATCAATCAATAATCAACTTAATATACTCAGATTATCATGAACAAGAAACCCCCAATCATATCCTTATCACTATCATCATGAACAAGCCCTAGAACTATCCCAAAATCCCCAAAATGAACAAAACATCATCATTAATCAATTGTAACCTATCTCAATCATAAATCATCATCAATAACAGTCCTTGACCATTGTTATAACATCTATACAGCAATTAATCATCAAACAATACATAACATCACATAAAACACCATTAACACATGTTAATTTGTATGAAAACTCATTGTTTATGAATAGGTTTTGTTTAGAAAGACATTAGGAAGTTTTTTATCCATGAAAACATGTTTGAATCAGATCTGGACTCTTGGGGTTTAATGAAAACGAATTGAAATGCTTTAAAAATGATTTAGAATGAAGAACACACCTTAGATCTTTGTGTAGAAGATGTTTGTAGGTTAGATTATAGGAAAACAAGAGCAAAACTCCTTCCCCAATAATTAAAGTTGCTAGAGAGTGTTTAGAGGCGTTTAGGGTTTGTGAAATGGTGAAAAATGACAAAGTGTGGTATTTATACTATGTCCACATTCGCCCCTTTCACAGGGTCGAATGTGCATGTTCTGGTCGAATGAACTTTTTCATTTCCATATCCTAGGTTCGCCCCTTTGACAAGGGTCGAACCAGGAGTATTGTCCAGGTTCGCCCATTCGTTTGGTCGAACCAGGACTCACGTTTTTCTAGTTTTCCAATTTGTCATGTTTAACGCATTTTAACGCACCTTAACATACGAGCATGCAACCTTAGTCTATGTTTAACATATTTAGGCACGGATGATTATCTATACATCATATAAACACATCTAAGCATATAATCCACCATACGACAATTAGTCTACACATACACTTAATTAGTTTATGTAATTCACCACAATCGGGACTCGTAACGTGTGTGTGTAATTAACCCAATGATCCCCCGAATCATTGAACCCTGGACAATACGGACTGTGTTCCGACTCTACTGACCCCGTCAAGTATGTTTAATAAACGTTTTTCGCTAAGATAGACTTATGTGTTTACAAAATGTTGACCCAAACATGCCGGGTGTCACTAGAACCCGACTTTTCTTTCTCGCGGTTCAACAAACCTGACTTTTCTTCTCGCTTCGATTTTTTTAATCCTTTTGCTTTTCAACTTTTTTCTTGTTGGTTTTTCATCCGAGCAGGATAGTAGCCTGCTCTGATACCATATAAAATTTAGCGGAAGTGGTTTGGTATTCGGTTAGCGGAAGCGATTTTGTGTTTGGGTTGGGTTTGGTTTCAGCCCCACCGCCAAGGGCGGCTCGGTTTGTAGTAAGCGGCTCTCAAACCAACAAGGTGGTTATGTATAAGAACTATAGAGATAGAAATATTGGTTTGTTATTGATTGATAATGCTTTTGGTACATAACAAGGAGGAGATAACCTCCTCTATAAGGCTATCCGGTACACAGATGTAACACCCCAACCGATGGCGGAAACATCTGGATGTCACGTATTGATGATTGTTCAGTAGCTCATGGTAAATAATAAGTTTCAATATATGATTTAAATAAATTACATACAATTGTTCTAAGAATTTGTACATCAAGATAAAAAAAAATACTAGCTACGCATCTTCAAGCATTAACTCTAATCTTCGAGTAAGCTATAACCTGAAACATGTTAAGTTTGAAAATATTTTGGGTCAACAAAAGTTGGTGAGAATTACATAGGTTTTGATAATTGAATAAAACTTGTACAATTCAAGTGTCATGGCAAGTCTAGTCCATATGTGAAAACATACTAGAAGTAAATCGAGTGCATAATCAACCCTTGTGACTAGAATATTGTGGTCCATCCCATACGCTCATGGTTCACTCGATTATGTTATGCGATAACAATCACCCACGCTACCTATGTAGGAGGCACATATCCGGGTGGGATTGTCAGTCCAATAGATCTATCATTGTATACCGTCGGCTGATCAATGTTAATGATTATGCTAGAATATTGTGCTTACCCTAGTCATGTTTAAGACATAATGCAACATAGAAAAACACATAGACACTTTATGATTGAATTGCATATAGAATGTTTTAACATGTTTCACCCCAAAAATAGTGAATAATAGAAAAGGGGCTATGTAAAACTCACCTTAGCAAAATGTTATGTCTCGTGAAAATAGAATATGTGTTTCCCAACAATGCCAAGTATTACCCTATACATAAGGTAATAAATATGTCTAAGTCTTTCTAGTCTACAAATATATTCTAGGGTTTCGAATTGGGGATAAGTGTTCGTTTGATTAATAAATAAAATGTTTAATAATTAAGAGAAATTTGATAAATAAATAAACAAAAGTTTTTTTTGTAAATTTTAAATTAAAGATGGTCACAATAATAAGTTTTAAGTATGAAAATAATTTTTATAAAATTATTTTCTTAAAAATAGAATATTAAATCTATTTATTTCAAATTGTCAAAATATAACTTTAATATTTATGAATATTAAAATTAAAGAATTTTTAAATTAAAAATTGTATTTCTGTTCCAAATAAATAGAAATAATTTATATAAAATTTTGGTGCAAAAATATTGAAAAATGAATTTATTATGATTTATTTATGATTAAAACCAACAAAAATTGATTAAAAATATTAAATAAATGATTTTTCAGAAATAAAAATCATTTCAGAAAAGTTTAATGTTATAAAAACTCAGAATAATTTTTGTGGAAATTTATATAATTGTTTTGATATTTTTATAGAATTTTATAGATAAAATAGAATAAACTTGAATTATTTATTATATATATTAAATAAATAAATTTTGGAAAACTAAAAATTGTATGTTAAACTCAACTACTAGAATAACATAAAATAATTTTTGTAGAATTTATAAAGTTGTTTTAGTATTTTAAAACTAATTTTAAAATACAAGTAAATATATATATATATATATATATATATATATATATATATCTATAATACATTATAAAGGAGGAGTGATGTACAAGATTGTAATTTTGACATGGGTACAAATTTTGTAGCTACATATACAACTTAATAAAGCTTATTTGATAGGGGTAAATTAGTCATCTAGGTGTAAATTAAGACACTTACAAGGCTATTAGTGTAATTTTAGATTGTTTTTAGTTAACATGTAAAATGTTATTCCTTTAGTACCCTCCACCTTCACTTTAGGTTGTTCTTCTTATTAACTCATAGGGTTTAACTCCTCACATTCAACTTCCCTCAATTGATGACTTCAATCCAATTCCTCTAAATTGATGACCTCCAATTGAATGCCCTTCGTTTTGTCTTCCCCATTTCAGTCCAATCAATCATCTTATAGTTTTTTGGTGTGGCCACGATGAGATAAACCGAATTTTTTATTTCCATCGGAAGCAGAGCTTCATTCAAAACTACGGAGTGCATGCATTTCCTTAATTTCAGGTTTGTTATTGTTTTGGCTTTCAAATAATTAATAAATGTGTTTGATTCATATCAAGGTTGTTCAACTTAATTATGATTTGTTGTGTATTTGATCCGGGTTTTTTTTTTGTGATTGTTGAATTAGAGGACTTGATGCGTTTTCTGTTAATCTGTTGATCGTGTTTGAAATCGTTTTTTTTTTCTAATTAATTTGGTTGGGCATAATTACCCTTCCTTCACAAATACAACAAAATCAGCTGTTCCTTCTTCTTTGCTTTTATTTTATTTTATTTATTATTATTGCTTCTTCTTAAAACAGATACACTAGATGTATGTATATATAACCAATGGAAAAGAAATGACGTCGAAAAAATCAAGTTAAGTGGGCGACAAGACTGAATTTAATAAACGAACGATCAAGGAAACAACTTACACAAAACTTTTTCACGGAGATCAATGATGCTACCGATACAAGAAATGTATGTTCCATAAAAATGTTTTTCCTAAGGTTTATTAGTTTTTATTTTCTTGGTTTTTTAATATTTGTTAATGGTTATTAACAATTGGGCAACTTCAAGAGTTCTCTATTTTTCACTTTATATTCTCCCATTTAATTAACCTTTACTTCTCTCTAGAACATTAACACCACCACCCACTATAAACCCTTTGTCTTTCTTGTAAGTTATAACTATTCCTTTGTTGTAATTGTTAATAAAGTGCAATTACACAAAACTTTCTCTATTTTTCACTTTATATTCTCCCATTTAAGTAACCTTTACTTCTCTCTAGAACATTAACACCACCACCCACTATAAACCCTTTGGCTTTCTTGTAAGTTATAACTATTCCTTTGTTGTAATTGTTAATAAAGTGCAATTCGACAAACACAAAGCTTTTTCACGGAGACCAATGATGCTACCAATACAAGAAATGTATGTTCTATAACATTGTTTTTTTCTAAGCTTTATTAGTTTTTATTTTCTTGTTTTTCTAATATTTGTTAATGATTATTAACAATGGAGCAACTTCAAGAGTTCTCTATTTTTCACTTTATATTCTCCCATTTAATTAACCTTTACTTCTCTGTAGAACATTAACACCACCACCCACTATAAACCCTTTGGCTTTCTTGTAAGTTATAACTAATCCTTTGTTGTAATTGTTAATATAGTGCAATTCAACAAACACAAAGCTTTTTCACGGAGACCAATGATGCTACCGATACAAGAAATGTATGTTCCATAACATTGTTTTTTTCTAAGGTTTATTAGTTTTTATTTTCTTGTTTTTTTTTTAATATTTGTTGTGGGGTTAGAAGACGGGATTCCAATTTGCTTGCAAATCCGTATACACTGCAGTTTGGGTTGCTGTTGTGTCCCTTTTCATGGAGTTGCTAGGTTTTTCTACCCGGAAATGGCTGCCTGCACATGGTCTTGGGACGGTCTTGTTGACACTTGCTGGCCGTGAGGCGTGTTTCACAATACATATCTTGCATGTCAGCATGTCATTCATGTATGAAGTTTTACTTATCCAAGTTATCTGTATATGTAGATATTCATAAACTTTGTCTCAAGTGTTATGATTCATGCCACCTGTCCATTTGTCTCGCATGAGTGGATTAAAGTAAAGATAGGAGGCTATGAAGTTTCTGGAACTGTAGAGGTCTGTGACTTGTTCTTTTACGGTTGTATTTGAAGTGAGCATTAAACAATTCAACAATATTATACAAGATAAAATTTGCATATACTGTATAACTAATATTTATCAACATGATGCGTTCTGATGCTGTTTACCCTTATTTGTATGTTCAGCATGTTAGGTGGTGGTCACCTACAGTTATACGAGGTGAAGATCGTGAGGCCATTCTTATTTCAAACCACAAGTTTACTATGAATGTAGTGAGAAATTTGCTTAATTCGATTTCAATTCAATTTCAATTTCTTCAGTGGTGCTTAACTCCCTCATATTATAATGTGTTCGTTTGATTCTAAGAGTAACAATAATTTGTTTCTATTGAAGATGTGCCATTATATATTTATATGTTTATATGATTTTTTTTAGTATTTTGAATTTAAATTGACTTAGGTTTTGGTTCTAATTATCACATTTGGATGTCATGCAGGATGCTAGAGTTGCCATACAACCTGTCATTTGGGAAGCTCGCTTTAAGATGCTTTTTTTATGATTATTTTGAAGATTCCAAACATTTTAGTACAAAACTTTTGCTTAAGCCCACGATCCTCATGTAGATCCAACTGCTACTGTATCCTTGAAAGCACTACGTTATTTCATATGCATTTTGTTAATATCAACATACAGACTTTTAGTTGTTAAATTTACTACATTATTTTTGTGGCTTCTCATCCCAAATTAAGCATTCCATCACATGCTTCTTCAAATTTTTTGTAACAAATCGTTATCTATCGGTAAATTTATGTACCCGCGGCAACGCGCGGGCATTGCCACTAGTATATATATAAAGCTTAAATGTTGTAAAAAAAAGATTGATGATGCAGGGAATCGAACCCGCGTGGTCCGGCTCACAAGCACCAGACACAACCACTTGATCTAGATCAGTGCTTGTGTTTGGTTTCTGTCAGCTTAAAATAAATATACAGGTCTGCGATTGGTGTTCTTCCCCAATTCGATTCATATGAGCCCTAGCCTAACAATTATTTGATTTACACAACAATAACCCAATTAATCATAGGGTTATTGTTGTGTATATGCCGATGATCAAAACCCATAAAAAACATACTTACAGAAACAATTCGCATTTAGAAGTGTGGTCAACTGAAAAGTCAACGAGCGAATGATTATGATCAGGCACGAGTGTAAACAGGAATTGAAGGTGAGGTTTTGATTTTCGGCATTGTTAGACAAGTTTCAAAGGGTCAATTTATACTACAAGACTTGCGTGAACGAATTTGGAAGTTTGACCCATAATAGCGTGAATTTCGTTTGGATTGGTCAAACCTCGAGCTGTAATTGCGTAATTAGGGTGTAGATCCGGGCGAAATTGATTGTGGGTTTAAAGGGGACATTTTAATTTGGTCCTGGTTGCCAAAAATGACTGGATACCGGGTCGGGTCTTCGGGTCCCTCTGTTTGTCGCGATCAGTAGCAGTGAAGAAGGAGGAGTCACTTTGGGCCGGGTTTAAAGAGTTATATTAATTACGCGTGAGGTTCTATCACCAAGGGACTTGCAGAGCAGTTGGTAAGTCATGAGGGGAGTTTGTGAAGGTTTCCAGGTTCGAGTCCTGGGAGGCCGTTTTTTACTATTATTATTATTTTTTTTAAACAAAAAGGGAAGGGACAAAGGGAGATGGGCCGGGTGGTTTGGGCTGGAATGCTTGGGCTCCGAAAATGGGTAAAGGGTGGTTGGGTTGGGTTTGTAGGTTGGAGGTTTAGTTATGTTATTATTAACATTATTATTATTATTATTATTATTATTATTATTATTATTATCACTATTATTATTATTATTAAAATAAAATATTTTGACACAAAAATTTTGCCATGGATATTTTTGTACAAAAGTAGTTTATTACAAGTAAAGTGGTGATCTTACCTATACATAATGTAGGAAAAATTTTGCGATGTTATAGTCTCCCCTACTTTTAGAAACTTCTTCCCGAAGTTCATTGAAAACCCAGGGTTGAAGGGGATCGAAGTGTGATCTGGAGATTCTGTGTTGGAACACGACATGAATAGAATAATCTTGTTTCAAATAATTTTGATGAGGGTGTGTTCTGAAATCGTAAGGAGAATAAGAATCTAGCAAAGCATTAAGTTTTAGGAGTCCTAAAAGAAATGGTGTAACACCCCAACCGATGGCGGAATCATCGAGGTGCCACGTAGTGACGATTGTTCAAAAGCTCATGGTACTAAAATGTAAATATATGATTATTGAATATTGTTTTACAATCATGTGAAATTAAATACAAGACAACAAAAATAAAGAAAATTGATTGATTTAGTCTAAGTCCAAAGTCCTATGTGAAGCGTCAAGCAGCTTATCCTGAAACATGCACGAAAATAATTTTGTCAACATATGAATGTTGGTGAGTACTACTTAGTTTTGTACGTATAGTATAAGTTTGAAAAGTAGTACAATTCATGTGTCTAGCATCACCAAGGCATTATGTAAACACGCAAGTAACCAAACAAGACAAAGATCAAATGTAAAGTTTGTACAATGTAATTGATAATGAGCACCTCAACACGTGTGAGTCTAAAAGAGCACCATAACATAAGTTATGTCTAAATGAGCACCGTAACATAAGTTACATCTAAATGAGCACCGTAACATAAGTTACGTCTGAGTGTAAAGAGCACCATAACATAAGTTATGTCTAAATGTATGATTTTGTATGTAAGCTATGTTCATGTTCAAGCATAAGCACAAAGATAAACAAGACACGTATATGAATTTTAAATGAATAAAATGTATGTGTAAATGAATACGAAAGTTTTGTATACTTGTGCATGAATCACCCCAAAAGTTGTAAAAGCGGAAAAAGGGGATAAGTAATACTCACCTTAGCAAGGTGTTAAGTCTTGTGTAATTGAATAAGTGTAATCCAACGTTGCCAAGTATCACCCTATGTATAATGTAACAAATAAGTCTAAGTCTATCTAGTCTATAAGTATTTTCTAGGGCTTCGAATTGAGGATAAACGTTTATTTGATTAATAAAAAATTTGTTTATTAATTATAAGAAATTTAATAAATAAATAAATAAACGTCTCTTTGTAAAATTTTAAGTTGAATATAGTCACAACATAAGGTTTTGAGTATGAAAATAATTTTTATAAAATTATTTTCTTGAAAATAGAATATTTAATCAAATTATTTCAATTTGTCAAAATGTGACTTTAATATCTAAAAATATTAAAATTAAAGAATTTCTGAATTAAAAATTGTATTTCTGTTCCAAATGAATAGAAATAATTTATGTAAAATTTTGGTACAAAAATATTGTAAAATGAATTTATTAAGATTTATTTATGATTAAAACTAACAAAAATTAATTAAAAATATAAAATAAGCGGTTTTTCAGAAATAAAAATTATTTCTGAAATGTGTATTGTTATACAAGTCTAGGATAATTTTTGTGGAATTTTATAAAATCGTTTAGATATTTTTATTGAATTTTATAATTTTAAATGAATAAACTTGCAATATTTATAATATATATTAAATAAATTATTTTTGAAAAACTAAATATTGGGTAATGAACTTTATCATTTGAAGATCATATAATAATTTTTATAGAATTTATAAACCACGTTTTGGAATTAAAAAAAAACTATTTTAAAAGATTATTGTGTAATATATATATATATAGAAAAAAGAAAAAGAATGTTTGTTGGTTAAGGGATTCGAACCTGTGACCCGTGTACAGCAACAGCATGCCCAGACCAGCTGGTCTGGGTTTTTGTTTGCTGATTATTTGAATTCGAATTTTATTTATATTAAACCATAAAGAACTCATCTTCCCCAATTCTACTAACCGTGCCCTAAATCTTGAATCTGATTATAAATGATTTCATCAAGCGATTAACCATGGGGTTATGGGTCTTTGGGAGCCGATTAACAACTAGGAACAAAAATATTGGATTCTTACCTAGACACGTAGCCTTGAATCGCGGTCAAACAAAAGTCAAACGAACCAAAAAAAAGCTCCTCAATTCGCGATATAGATCAATTGTGGTGTGTTCTTGATAGTTGGGTTATGCAAATCGGCCCTCTAAGAGTCTGTGTGTGATTTTAATCAAGCTAACTACGTGTATTTATACGGATTGGATGTGGGTTCAAGCTCGGTCAAAACCGAGTCATAAGGCTCAATTAGATGCTGAAATCACGCGAATTAAGGTATTCATTATACGTGTTTGATGATTTTCGGTCATTTAGGTCAATAATTCGTGATAAAAGTTGCAAAATTCTCGGCCATTTGCTTGGTCAAAGCTGGCACAACAGCCAAAAAGGAAAGGGGAGGAAGAAGGTTATGGTTTAGATGGCTTATATATTATATGTTAGGAGATAATAACACAAGTTGCAAGTTAGCTAAGTGGTTGAGGTTGTGTGGGGGACTCGGCTCCGGGTCTGGGTTCGATCCCAGGGAGGAGCATTCTCTTCTTCTTTTTTTTTTTTTTTTGTTTAAAACAGAAGGGGAGTTGGGCCTGATTTAATGGGCCAGTGTAGTAATAAGGGGATGAGTATTGGGTTTGAGCTTGGGCTCCAAGGGATTTGGATTTGGGTTATGTTGGTGTTGGGTTTAAGAGTGGTTAGATTAATTATTATTATTATTATTATTATTATTATTATTATTATTATTATTATTATTATTTTAAATGAGGATAAAATGTGGCGTACAAGATAGGTGGTACGAAATAAAAAAAATGTATATATATATATATATAATAGTGATAAACGTGACGGATGTCACAACATCCCCTGCTTTTAGAAACTTCGTCCCGAAGTTATTAAAACATAAGGTTTCGGATGGTTGGGTAAAAATTAAGATAACTGTGATTTGGAAAATTCGAATGAGTTGGATAAGAGGTTTGATAGGTGTGAGTTAAGGACTTGGATTAGGTTCGTCTCGAATAATAAGGAGAATAAGAATCTAGTAAGACACTAAACTTCAAGTTTTAGGACTCCTAAAATAATTGCATGAGTTGATTGACTATAGAAAGACTAAATGAACCACCAAGTAACTAGAGTTTGTTCCTGGTCCGACTTCCAGTCTCACTTTCAATGCATCATTAGTGTTTGTATACAGGGTGTACCGCAGCTAACCCACCACACCTTTGATACCTTGAAAACGTACTGGACGTCTACCAAAACTCTAATAGAATTTCACACTACCCTAACGCACCTGTAAATTCATGATTACGTTCCGGACCGGAATCATCAGTTTACCTTACATTAGGGTTTTATGTCCTTCTATGATCCTAATCTAACACACATTAAAGCGATTAAGTTTCACAAGAAGATGACGCAACAACACGTTTATCAATGAAATGAGGCTATGAAATAATAAGGTCAATTGGTTTGCAACGACTTGTAAGCATAACAGTATTTAAGTATGGGCTACCACTCGTCCGAGGATCCCTTTAAATGAAATGTTTATCTGAGTTGCGTGGATAATACACACACGCAAGCAAGTTTGTAAGTATTACAACCATTAAGTGTAAGTGTTATCTTAGTGGCCTATAGAAATAGTTTACGAGTATCATGAATAATTAAGTGTTCAATGGATAGTCAAATTAAGGGAAAGATCAAGTTTCATATAATAAGCAATGATGTTTTCTTAGAAAAGCTCTGTAAGATCAAGTATCAAGTCCAAACGTTTCAAATAAATGTAAGGTAGAGTCTTGTACGATTAAAATAAACGTAACCAATATGATAAATCCCCAATCTGTGTTCGTACATAATAGTATGCAAGGAAATCTCTAGATGTTATATGCTAATGAGTGCGACAAAATTGGGTACAAAGTGATAATGGGATCAAGAAAATGAAAACACAAGTATTGGATTCTCGAGTCTTAAGAAGATCCCATCCATGGCTTAACCAGTGGGATTAACGTCATCCTGACCGTTTGCTTCGTTGATACAGATATCGAAAGTTCGTCCGTGTGCCACCAGGTTTACATTATTCAATTTAGGGCATTGAGGTCGCATGTGGTTAGGGTCTCTACAATGTCTCTACAATGTTAACATGCCCGACCGTTAGTAATCTGTAGTGGTTCTCGAGCAGCTGTTTGAGGATTACCCTGTGTCCCAACCAATACTCGACAAGTGGTGACAAAGTGTCCAAACCTTCCACATCTAGTGCATTGACGGCATGGAAGATTTGCAGGGTGATGGTACTTGCAAGTGCTGCATTGAGGATGGATTCCCGTGTAGGCTTTCTTGATAGGGGGTTGAGCCACAGGATCCACAACAGTATGGTTCAGATTATCGCCCATTCGTTTCTTAGAGTTTGAAGCAGTAGTGGCGGCCTTTGCTAAAACAGTCTTAGATTGTTCAACAGCATTGGTGGTTTTCTCAGTAGACGTCTTGGTGCCCTTCCTAACCAAGTTTCCTTTCCTTACGTGTTTGTCTGTTAATGTGGCTGCAAGTTGGATGGCTTCTTCTACCGTAGTGGCTTTGCCTCCAGTGACAACGTCTTGAATCAGGTCAGGTAATCCCTCGATATATTTTTCGATTGCTCGAGAGACTGGGGTGACCATGTGTGGAGCCAGTATGCTAAGTTCGTGATATCGAGTATTATACGCAAGATTCTCACCACTGTCTTGTTTCAGTCCATGGAACTCTTCCTCCAGTTTCCTGATTTCGTTCCTAGGGCAGAATTTGGCGATCATGAGTTCCTTAACATCAGCCCAAGATAAAGATAAAGCAACATCAGCTCCTCGATTGCGCTTTTCGCCATTCCACCAGGTTAGCGCCCCTTTTTGTAGGACACTAGTAGCATAGCGAACGCGGAGTTCATCAGGACATTCACTGTTCACAAAGGTGCTCTCCATGCTTTCAAACCATTGGAGGAGGCCAGTAGCACCCTCCTCACCAGTGAATTTTGTGGGGTTGCAGGAGTTAAAGTGTTTGTATGTGCACCGAAATTGAGTCGTACTCCCTGTGTTGGCACTGTTACTATTCTGGGTTATCTCACTGACAAGGTTTGGGATCACTGCAGCAATTTGCTCAGCGACTAAAGATGCGAGGCGACGATCAGAACGTCGTCCAGAAGCACGAACAGGACGTTGGCTGGCATCACGGAGCATGCGACGAGCAGACATCTATGAGGTAGTCAATGAATAATCATGAGGTTAGAAAATGTAAATGTATAACCGCACAGATGATTATGAAAGTATGAACTTGTAAGCAATATATGAAAATCATGTTATACAGAATATTGTATATGAAACGAGAGAGTATTATTGAAAAACTTTGCATAAAATGCTTGGAGTGCCCTTGTCTAGCTGTAAAGCCTAACAAGAACGTTGACTTTTCAAAGGAGTTGAACCCAATGGTGATCAAAGAAGACATGCTTTAGCCTATAAGTGGACACTCACTCCAGGAATCCCCAGGTAAGCATAACAGGTCCGTAAATGGATTTATGCGCTATGCATGCCTATGCCAGAAAACCCAGTGTACAGGCGTCCACCCTTCCAGATTGCACGTGTCCTTATCACACTCATTAAAGTTCAACAACTTTGAAGGAGCAGAATAAGAGTACGCATTATGCCTAAGAGTGTCTTCATGAAAGGTACTGCTCCTGTTCCATGATGATGTAGACTTTCCACTCCTTGTAGGAGACCATCTCTATGCACCATAATGAAAGATGAGAAGAATGGAGAGAGAGAAGAAGGGAAAGATAGAAGAAGGAAAGTAGGGGGAAATGAGGGTAAGGTAATTTAGGAAATTTTATGCATGAAAGTTTGGTTATAGTCTAGGCCATTTTATCTAGTAACCTAGTTCCCTATAACCATGGCTCTGATACCAATCTGTAACACCCCAACCGATGGCGGAATCATCGAGGTGCCACGTAGTGACGATTGTTCAAAAGCTCATGGTACTAAAATGTAAATATATGATTATGGAATATTGTTTTACAATCATGTGAAATTAAATACAAGACAACAAAAGTAAAGAAAATTGATTGATTTAGTCTAAGTCCAAAGTCCTATGTGAAGCGTCAAGAAGCTTATCCAGAAACATGCACGAAAATAATTTTGTCAACATATGAATGTTGGTGAGTACTACTTAGTTTTGTACATATAGTATAAGTTTGAAAAGTAGTACAATTCATGTGTCTAGCATCACCAAGGCATTATGTAAACACGCAAGTAACCAAACAAGACAAAGATCAAATGTAAAGTTTGTACAATGTAATTGATAATGAGCACCTCAACAAGTGTGAGTCTAAAAGAGCACCATAACATAAGTTATGTCTAAATGATCACCGTAACATAAGTTACGTCTAAATGAGCACCGTAACATAAGTTACGTCTGAGTGTAAAGAGCACCATAACATAAGTTATGTCCAAATGTATGATTTTGTATGTAAGCTACGTTCATGTTCAAGCATAAGCACAAAGATAAACAAGACACGTATATGAATTTTAAATGAATAAAATGTATGTGTAAATGAATACGAAAGTTTTGTATACTTGTGCATGAATCACCCCAAAAGTTGTAAAAGCGGAAAAGGGGGATAAGTAATACTCACCTTAGCAAGGTGTTAAGTCTTGTGTAATTGAATAAGTGTAATCCAACGTTGCCAAGTATCACCCTATGTATAATGTAACAAATAAGTCTAAGTCTATCTAGTCTATAAGTATTTTCTAGGGCTTCGAATTAGGGATAAACGTTTATTTGATTAATAAACAATTTGTTTATTAATTATAAGAAATTTAATAAATAAATAAATAAACGTCTCTTTGTAAAATTTTAAGTTGAATATAGTCACAACATAAGGTTTTGAGTATGAAAATAATTTTTATAAAATTATTTTCTTGAAAATAGAATATTTAATCAAATTATTTCAATTTGTCAAAATGTGACTTTAATATCTAAAAATATTAAAATTAAAGAATTTCTGAATTAAAAATTGTATTTCTGTTCCAAATGAATAGAAATAATTTATGTAAAATTTTGGTACAAAAAAATTGTAAAATGAATTTATTAAGATTTATGTATGATTAAAACTAACAAAAATTAATTAAAAATATTAAATAAGCGGTTTTTCAGAAATAAAAATTATTTCTGAAATGTGTATTGTTATACAAGTTTAGGATAATTTTTGTGGAATTTTATAAAATCGTTTAGATATTTTTATTGAATTTTATAATTTTAAATGAATAAATTTGCAATATTTATAATATATATTAAATAAATTATTTTTGAAAAACAAAATATTGGGTAATGAACTTTATCATTTGAAGATCATATAATAATTTTTATAGAATTTATAAACCACGTTTAGTATTTAAAAAAAACTATTTTAAAAGATTATTTTGTAATATATATATATATATATATATATATAGAAAAAAGAATGTTTGTTGGTTAAGGGATTCGAACCTGTGACCCGTGTACAGCAACAGCATGCCCAGACCAGCTGGTCTGGGTCTTTGTTTGCTGATTATTTGAATTCGAATTTTATTTATATTAAACCATAAAGAACTCATCTTCCCCAATTCTACTAACCGTGCCTTAAATCTTGAATCTGATTATAAATGATTTCATCAAGCGATTAACCATGGGGTTATGGGTCTATGGGAGCCGATTAACAACTAGGAACAAAAAAATTGGATTCTTACCTAGACACGTAGCCTTGAATCGCGGTCAAATAAAAGTCAAACGAACCAAAAAAAAAGCTCCTCAATTCGCGATATAGATCAATTGTGGTGTGTTCTTGATAGTTGGGTTATGCAAATCGGCCCTCTAAGAGTCTGTGTGTGATTTTAGTCAAGCTAACTACGTGTATTTATACGGATTGGATATGGGTTCAAGCTCGGTCAAAACCGAGTCATAAGGCTCAATTAGATGCTGAAATCACGCGAATTAAGGTATTCATTATACGTGTTTGATGATTTCCGGTCATTTAGGTCAATAATTCGTGATAAAAGTTGCAAAATTCTCGGCCATTTGCTTGGTCAAAGCTGCGCACAGCAGCCAAAAAGGAAAGGGGAGGAAGAAGGTTATGGTTTAGATGGCTTATATATATATTATATATTAGGAGATAATAACACAAGTTGCAAGTTAGCTCAGTGGTTGAGGTTGTGTGGGGGACTCGGCTCCGGGTCTGGGTTCGATCCCAGGGAGGAGCATTCTCTCTTATTATTTTTTTTTGTTTAAAACAGAAGGGGAGTTGGGCCTGATTTAATGGGCCAGTGTAGTAATAAGGGGATGAGTATTGGGTTTGAGCTTGGGCTCCAAGGGATTTGGATTTGGGTTATGTTGGTGTTGGGTTTAAGAGTGGTTAGATTAATTATTATTATTATTATTATTATTATTATTATTATTATTATTATTATTATTATTATTATTATTATTATTATTATTATTATTTTAAATGAGGATAAAATGTGGCGTACAAGATAGGTGGTACGAAATAAAAAAAAATGTATATATATATATAATAATAGTGATAAAAGTGATGGATGTCACAAATGGGTTGATGGACTATAGAAGGACTAAATGTACTACCAGGTAATTAAGATTTATAATTGGTCAACTACCGAAAACCTTGATAGAATTTCACACTACCTTAACGTACCCGTAAATTCATGATTACGTTTCGGACCGCAATCACCAATTTACCTTACATTAGGGTTTTGTGTCCTTCTATGACTCTACCGATTGTTGAGCAGGTTTGATAGCCTCCACCAGTCGTTGAGCAGGTTGTAGGGCCTCTCCCGACTGTTGGAAAGACATGATGACCTCTACCAATCGTTGAGTAGGTTGTTTGGTAGCCAACTAACTGTTGTACAAGTAAGCAAGTATATAGCAATTAGTTCACATTCAAACAAGCATGTATCCAAGTGTTATGATAATACTAGAATTTATTACTTGAATCAAAAACGTTAATACATAGAATTAAAAAGCAGACATCATTCAAATGGTGGGGCTTGCTGCTAAGTAGCTGGAGGGTCCCTAGCAGGATTATTTGGAGCAGTAAGGGCGTTTGCAGCAGGAATTCGACAAGCATCCGCAAGATGCCCATACCTTTGACAATTGGTACACTGACGGCATGGCACTTGGGTTGGGTGATGATACTGACAGGTGTCACACTTAGGTTGGTTCCCGTTATATGGTTTCTTGTTGGGTGGGACAGTGGCGTCTATTGCAAAATTCCTGACCTTGCGCCTTCCATTAGTTGAGGCCTCAGTTTTAACTTCAACGGCAGGTTGAGGAGTATCCTTTGCAACAGTTTTCTTTTCCCCTTTCCGAGTTAGGGTTCCTACTTTCACATGATTATCTGTTAGGGTGGCCGCCAAACGCTTTGCTTCCTCCAGAGTAGCAGGGTTCCTTCCCCACACCGTGTCCTGAATTTGCATGGGTAAGCCACCAATGTATTTTTCGATTGCAATAGGCAAAGGGGTGACCTTGTGTGGTAGTAGTAGACTAAGTTCGTGAAAACGAGTGTTGTAGGCAAGGTTTTCTCCACTATCTTGAGCAAGGTCATGAAACTCTTCTTCCAGCTTCTTGATTTCATTACGAGGGCATAACTCTGCCTTCATAATGTCTTTAGCTTGATCCCAAGTTAAGGTCAGTGCAGCTTCAGCTCCGCGGGTGCGCTTTTCCTCATTCCACCAAGTGAGTGCTCGTTTGTGAAGAACACTCATGGCATAACGGACCTTTAGGTTATCGGGACACTCACTGTTAATGAAGGTATTCTCAATACCCTCGAACCATTGCAGAAGACCCGTAGCTCCTTCATCTCCACTGAACTTAGGGGGATTACAGGTATTAAAGTGTTTAAGAGTGCAAGCTGGGAGACCATTCCCGTTCCCATTGTGGTTTTCATTGCCGTTTCCGTTTCCGTTCATCTGGATGACTTGAGCCAGTAAGTTAGGGACCAGAGTTGCGATCTGTTGTGCCATTTGTGGTGAGATGATCGCAGCCAGTTGGGCATCAACGCCATTGTTGTTGTTGTTGTTGTTGTTAGTGTCGTGGTTATGGTTGTGATTGCTACTCCTTTCATCATGATTGTCACCACTGTTAAGGCGAGCGCTGCGTCGTGGAGGCATGATCTGTAAGAGACACAATGAAATGAATGAGGTAATATAAGGAATGTAATCATTTATCCATTAATTAAAACGAATAAACGAAAACGTTGACTTATCAAAGATTCTAGATTCTAATAACATAGTGAAGACATGCTTTAGCCTATAAGTGAACACTCATCCCGAGAATTCCCAGGTAGGCATCCGGGTCCCTCGTCTGATTGGGATATATGCGCAATGCCAGCCTAGACAGAAGACTCAGGATACAGGCGTTCACCCTTCCAGATTGCACGTGTTCGTTATTAAAACCTAGAACTTCGACGAGATCTCAAGGTGGTTCAGGCTAAACCTGAGGATTTTGTTCTATTAGTCTAAGAGTAGATCCAGTGATGGAGAGCAATCTTCTTGTAGGGACTAAGATAGGGATAAGAAGTGGGAGGGAGATAGAGATTAGAAACAAGTAGGGTTGCAAATAAAAGGAGCAAGTACTGATTATAATCCTATGGTTATAGACTAGATTATTTTTCTAATAACCTAATTCCCTATAACCATGGCTCTGATACCAATCTGTAACACCCCAACCGATGGCGGAAACATCGGGATGTCACGTATTGATGATTGTTCAGTAGCTCATGGTAAATAATAAGTTTCAATATATGATTTAAATAAATTACATACAATTGTTCTAAGAATTTGTACATCAAGATAAAAAAAAATACTAGCTACGCATCTTCAAGCATTAATTCTAATCTTCGAGCAAGCTATAACCTAAAACATGTTAAGTTTGAAAATATTTTGGGGCAACAAAAGTTGGTGAGAATTACATAGGTTTTGATAATTGAATAAAACTTGTACAATTCAAGTGTCATGGCAAGTCTAGTCCATATGTGAAAACATACTAGAAGTAAATCGAGTGCATAATCAACCCTTGTGACTAGAATATTGTGGTCCATCCCATACGCTCATGGTTCACTCGATTATGTTATGCGATAACAATCACCCACGCTACCTATGTAGGAGGCACGTATCCGGGTGGGATTTGTCAGTCCAATAGATCTATCATTGTATACCGTCGGCTGATCAATGTTAATGATTATGCTAGAATATTGTGCTTACCCTAGTCATGTTTAAGACATAATGCAACATAGAAAAACACATAGACACTTTATGATTGAATTGCATATAGAATGTTGTAACATGTTTCACCCCAAAAATAGTGAATAATAGAAAAGGGGCTATGTAAAACTCACCTTAGCAAAATGTTATGTCTCGTGAAAATAGAATATGTGTTGCCCAACAATGCCAAGTATTACCCTATAATTAAGGTAATAAATATGTCTAAGTCTTTCTAGTCTACAAATATATTCTAGGGTTTCGAATTGGGGATAAGTGTTCGTTTGATTAATAAATAAAATGTTTAATAATTAAGAGAAATTTGATAAATAAATAAACAAAAGTTTTTTTTGTAAATTTTAAATTAAAGATGGTCACAATAATAAGTTTTAAGTATGAAAATAATTTTTATAAAATTATTTTCTTAAAAATAGAATATTAAATCTATTTATTTCAAATTGTCAAAATATAACTTTAATATTTATGAATATTAAAATTAAAGAATTTTTAAATTAAAAATTGTATTTCTGTTCCAAATAAATAGAAATAATTTATATAAAATTTTGGTGCAAAAATATTGAAAAATGAATTTATTATGATTTATTTATGATTAAAACCAACAAAAATTGATTAAAAATATTAAATAAATGTTTTTTCAGAAATAAAAATCATTTCAGAAAAGTTTAATGTTATAAAAACTCAGAATAATTTTTGTGGAAATTTATATAATTGTTTTGATATTTTTATAGAATTTTATAGATAAAATAGAATAAACTTGAATTATTTATTATATATATTAAATAAATAATTTTTGGAAAACTAAAAATTGTATGTTAAACTCTACTACTAGAATAACATAAAATAATTTTTGTAGAATTTATAAAGTTGTTTTAGTATTTTAAAACTAATTTTAAAATACAAGTAAATATATATATAAAGCTTAAATGTTGTAAAAAAAAGATTGATGATGCAGGAAATTGAACCCGCGTGGTCCGGCTCACAAGCACCAGACACAACCACTTGATCTAGATCAGTGGTTGTGTTTAGTTTCTGTCTGCTTAAAATAAATATACAGGTCTGTGATTGGTGTTCTTCCCCAATTCGATTCATATGAGCCCTAGCCTAACAATTATTTGATTTACACAACAATAACCCAATTAATAATAGGGTTATTGTTGTGTATATGCCGATGATCAAAACCCATAAAAAAAACATACTTACAGAAACGATTCGCGTTTAGAAGTGTGGTCAACTAAAAAGTCAACGAGTGAATGATTATGATCAGGCACGAGTGTAAACAGGAATTGAAGGTGAAGTTTTGATTTTCGGCATTGTTAGACAAGTTTCGAAGGGTCAATTTATACTACAAGACTTGCGTGAACGAATTTGGAAGTTTGACACATAATAGCGTGAATTTCGTTTGGATTGGTCAAACCTCGAGCTGTAATTGCGTAACTAGGGTGTAGATCCGGGCGAAATTGATTGTGGGTTTAAAGGGGACATTTTAATTTGGTCCTGGTTGCCAAAAATGGCTGGATACCGGGTCGGGTCTTCGGGTCCCTCTGTTTGTCGCGATCAGTAGCAGGGAAGAAGGAGGAGTCACTTTGGGCCGGGTTTAAAGAGTTATATTAATTACGCATGCGGTTCTATCACCAAGGGACTTGCAGAGCAGTTGGTAAGTCATGAGGGGAGTTTGTGAAGGTTTCCAGGTTCGAGTCCTGGGAGGCCGTTTTTTACTATTATTATTATTTTTTTTTAAACAAAAAGGGAAGGGACAAAGGGAGATGGGCCGGGTGGTTTGGGCTGGAATGCTTGGGCTCCGAAAATGGGTAAAGGGTGGTTGGGTTGGGTTTGTAGGTTGGAGGTTTAGTTATGTTATTATTAACATTATTATTATTATTATTATTATCACTATTATTATTATTAAAATAAAATATTTTGACACAAAAATTTTGCCATGGATATTTTTGTACAAAAGTAGTTTATTACAAGTAAAGTGGTGATCTTACCTACACATAATTTAGGAAAAATTTTGCGATGTTACAACAGACGCGAGCCCCCCCCGTCCCACGCCTTTTTGCCCCGTCCTCCACCCTAACACCGCCCCCTGCCCCGTCCCCATTTCCCACCGTCCCCTACGTCTCTCTTGTAACATAAAGGACGAGCCAATCACAATTTTTCTTGTTTTTTTTTTTCGAACGTTGCAGCCCAACGGCTATAATATTAATTTTTTTATTTTTTCTAAAAATTCAATCTATATATATACCACCAAATCAACCATTTTCTACACCTCATCGCTACATTTTATACCTTTTATTTTATAAACTATCCACATTTTATAAAAAAATCTCATGGATCCCTTCCACCAATTCAACCAAAACCCAAATGAACCTAACCCCACTCATCCTTTCTCCACACCGGGTTACACGCCGGTAGTCGATCCACCCATCTCGCAAACCGTTACACCAATGCCGGCGGTAGCCCAAATGCTTCAAAACCCGGTAGCTATATGCAACAAATTCAAGCCTTTCAAAATAGCCAACAATTTTCTCTACAACCACAACCCACTACACCTCTTGGAACATCCCAACCCACTACACCTCTTGGAACATCCCAACCCACTACACCTCTTGGACCATCTCAACCCACTGAATCGGAGAATGAAACCGATGAAGAGATAATTCCCGAAACCCAACCTACGCCACCAACCAAAGGCAAACGCAAAGGAAAACAAAGAGAAAAAGGATCGGGACGTGGTAAACCACTAGAGGGAGTCGCTAGACCATGGTCCGATGTTGAAGAGGAAGCCTTAGCTAAGGCGTGGGTCGCGGCTTCAACACGCGCCAATATCGGTAAATTATTTAAATTTATAGATATGTATTTTTTTTCGAAATATATATGTTTATGTTATTACTTTTTTTTTTCCGAAATATATTGTTTATGTTATTACTTTTTTTTCCGAAATATATTGTTTATGTTATTACTTTTTTTCCGAAATATATGTTTATGTTATTACTTAATTAAAGGTACCGCCCAATCGTTAGAGAAGTTATGGGAGACGGCGAATGAATACTTTCACAAGTTAATGCAAAGCAAGCCGTATCGAAAAAACGACGCTCTTAGTTCGAAGTGGAGAAAGATGAATACGGATTGTGGTAAATTCAACGGAATTTACAACCGTATTAAGTCAAAACCGCCTAGTGGTTGGAACGAGCAAAATATTTTCGAGCAAACGTTGTTGGACTATAAAAATGAGGTGTGTAGATCGTTTTCCATGATACGGGCTTGGCAGGTCTTGAAAGATGAACCAAAATGGGCAGGGGTTCGGAACGAGGTTGAACGGGCCAAACGAAAAACTAAAGCTAAACAGGGAGGTCCGTCTATTCCAATCGACATTGATATGAACGACAAGCCCGAATTCGATGAACCAGTATTCGCGGAGGAGCCACGCCCCATAGGTTTATAAATTTATAGATATTTTAATATATAATTCGTTGTGTTTTATTTATAGTATAAAAATGGTTTAAATTTGTATTATGTAGGTCGAGACAAAGCTCGGAAAGAAGCGGCGGCGGGAAAGAAAGCGGCAACGGGTAGCTCGAGCGGGAGCGCTTCAAGGCTTGAAACTTTAAGCGCACAAATGGAAGCATTCAACCAAGCTAATGAAAAAAAAATAAAAATCAAGGAAGATAAGCTTAGGTTGATTGACGAAGCGAAGGCGATGGAAGAGTGGAAGATTATGTCCGCTGATATCTCGAGTTATCCCGAAGAACAACGCGCCGCGTTGAAGAATTTGCAAGACAAGTTGATTCAAAAGTGGAAATAGTTTTATATATTTTAGGATATCGTATATTTTTTTTTCGGTGTGTTTTTTTTTTTTTTTTAAATTTAGCATGGTTTGTAATTTTTATTTATAATTTTTAGTTTTTAATTTAACATTATTTTATTTATTAGTTTTAAAACAAACTAAAATTAATATTTAAAAATAAATTAAAAAGTAATTTAATGCTTGAGACATGGGTTTCTCATGTCTCCACACCCCACCCATGTCTCAAGCATATTGAGACATCAACTTGCCTAGGTGGCATCCTAGGTGGCATGGAAACATGACCTTTTTCATGTCTTCACACCCCATAGCCTAAATAGATGAAGGAAATATATAAAATGGGAAGTGACTAATCTTTGAGCACAAGACAAGGAGTTAGTCATGAGGAGCATAATGTAAAGATGAATTTGACTATAATAATAAGGTGCACTTTGACTATTTGACTAGTCAAGTAGTCATAATCTTCAATACATTATGCACTTGTACTATAACTATATAATCAATTTAGAGACCTATTAATGTATTTGAATTATCACATGCGAATTAATATGCCCGTACACTAATTATCATGTACTTATGTATAAATAAAATTTGAAGTATTCTATGAAAATTCTATTTTTATAAAAATGTTCATTACTATCATGTGAGTTGTTTTGAAGCTTCCCACCCTTATATGATTTCAATTAAAAAGATAGTGACCGTCTAGATCAATTGCAAAATGACTATAATATAAATATAAATTCTAAAATCATTATATTATACTAAGAAAAGTTAAGCTTGAATGATTGTATGAACAAAATAAACATAAAAACATATGTGGGTTGTAAAAAAAACAAGAATTGTAATTTTGATTGTTAAATCTTAAATTTATTTTCAAAATCCGTCTCTTATGAGAATGAGAGCGAGAAAGAGACATGCTTTATGAAATTTAGCTAAATTAGAATGCAATACGCTGCCATCTTTTTTTAGAATTGTATTTGCGCAGCGAAGCGCGCGGGCATAATACTAGTATATATTAGATGACTTGTAAATAACATGTTAGCGAAAGGTAACTCGTTTTCTTTTTAGCTAATATCGTTTGACCCAAAGCAAATAGAATGTAACTCAAAACCGGCCATTGAGTATATACATTGATCCTAATCTTAATTGTTTACGTACATTGGAGTCATTAACTTCCTAGAGACTTAGGATTCGTACAGAAATTCCTTACATTTAATAAGAAAGTTTAAAAGTTATTACTATTTTAGGTTCTTAGGTAAAATTAAAGGGTGATACTAAATTTGATTGATTTTTACATAAGTTAGTGGAATGTATATATCAAAAGTGTTACAATTAGCTAAACAATGGATGGACTATATCTATAACTTATTTTAAAGAAAGGATCAAGCAGGTAATGTGAATATACAACAAGAATGATCCATATAATTAGCTTTATATTATATAAATAACGCTAAAATATGATGCCTAAATGATTTGAAAACATATTATTACAATGATACCATAATATTTCAGATGGTTTGTAAACAATATTAATATCTTAGGCGAAAAGTAACTCGTATTCTATATATATATGGTTAAATATTGTTGATTAAAACAAATAAAATGCAAGTGGAGTCATAACTTGACTTTCAGTTGAATACAGTTCCTAGACATTTTGGATCCGTACAAAAGTTCCTTACGGTCTATCAATAGCATCTAAAAGTTATTTTCATGCTCTTGTTTTTACATGTAAGTAGTTACCAAAAATTTAATTTAACCCCTCCTAAGGACAAGAAAGCCTGTCTAATCGCGGACCGAGATGATCACATGTTGTTAAACTTAACAAACACCATTGTTGACAATTAATATATAACAACAATCATGGCCTAATACAACATATACATTGTGCAATAAAGATTGTACATATAAAATTAGCTTGGGGAAAGCGATGTAGCACATTCAAGATCCAAATAATAAAATTGTTTGGCATGTGAAACTGAAAACACAGTGTTGTGGCAATAATGTTTGAAGAACAAAAAAGTGTTGTCATTTAGTGACTAAGTGTTTGTCTTCATGCGTCACAGGAGGGGCTGGGCCTATGGAATTCACGGCCAACAAAGCCAATGCTATCCGAAAGAGTAGGGTTTCACGGATTAGTTTGGTCTTTTTGAGGCCCCAAAATCACTAACATTATCTGGTTTTTGGGACAACATGATCTATGGCTATCCTCTTTTCTCTATTTACTTTTATGTTTTTTTCTTCTTTTTTAATCCAAGTGACCCGTAATTGTAGGCACTCAAAAGGGTGTTTAGAATCTTTAGAATTATTTACATTGGGGGTTATATACACACTCATGCTAGTTTGTTTATAGGGTTGATTGAACTTCTTTGATTTATGGTTTATAGAAATTTGGAATAATAAAAGTGTCAAGTTTATAAATTTAGAAGGTGGTGATGATTATACAAGATAGATAGATTTATGTGTATAGGGGGTGGATAGATTAAACCAACTCCGAGTTGTTGAAACCGTGGAAACTCCTGTATATTAACTAAACGATTTTTTCTTTTTACTTTTTTTTTTCTCATGCCTTGTAAATATTACTAACTAGAAGATGAAAAAAAATTCAGACATAGAATTTACTTATGGGTAAGAGTTAGGTTCGGTAAATATGTAATTAGGATTTGAAATAGAGGGATATATGTAATAATTATACTTTTCATATCACCAAAATTATTTACATCATATTGATACAACATCAACTAGTCAGAGATCTAATTAAATATTAGTTATTTTTCATTGCAAGTTAATAATCAAATCTATACATTAAATGATAGTGTACTTGTTACAATTGTCCTCTATGCAGTATTATATGAGTGGTTGTGTTTTAAAAACCTAGTCCGAATTGAGGAAGTTATAAGAACTCCTAAGCATAATCGTCATTGTCATCCACATCATCCTAAGCATCCTCGCCCTCCTCATCATCATTGTCATCTTCCTCATCGCTGTCATTATAATAACCATCCTCATCTTCCTTTTCATCATTGTCATCTTCATCGCCTCGTCATCATCATCGTCACCATCATCACAGTCATCGTCAACCTTCGATGTGTTATCATCATAATTGGGCTAAAAGCCCAACCTGTCTGACAACCTAAGTGAGACCAATTTTGAATTCTGATATGCTTAATGATAGGCTTACCTACCCATTAGAGTTAGGTGCCAGGCCTTGAAGGCTTCTTTAAATTAAGTATGAGTCTTTGTTCAATTGAGGAGGCATGTTGTTTTCTTCTTCTAAATTCTCTCTGTTTATAATACTATATATAAATGCTCTTACAAATATAATACATACATATATGATATGTACATATCCATTCTAAAGAAACATATATGAGATAAATACGATTTCACAATGTGGACCTGACTGACTTAAGTATCAGAGTGTCCACAAGGCTTAAAACCCATGGGTCCTCTAACACAATTTTAATGTGGTTGCTAGCTTGTTTGTGACTTGGTATGTAACACCCAACCGATGGCGGAATCATCGAGGTGTCATGTAGTAACAATTGTTCAAAAGCTCATGGTACTAAAATGTACATATTTTATTGAAATAATTCAATTGTCTTACATGGATGAAATAGGAAAAAAAAAAAAAAAAAGTCAAAACAAAACATGGAATTGAAATAATTTATTGAAAGCAAAACAATAAAATCCAATGTCATGCAACTAGGATCAAACTGCATTTGAAACATGTACACAATAAGTTTTGGCAACACATGAAATGTTGGTAAGCATTCATAGTTTTAATACATATAGTAAGTTGGAAAATGGTATACAATTTAAGTGCATAGCTACGGTGCATTTATGTAAACTATGTATCATACAAGTGAACGGAATCAATCATGTGACTGTACAAATGTACTAAAATGAACGACGGTGTACTGATCCAAATAATTGGATAATTACTTAACAATGACGACGGATTCTCCAATGAAAAAGGGGGAGAATCAACTGTGACACCCGGTAAACTCAGGTTAATACTTCTTGCAAACATATAAGCCTACCTTAGCAAAACATTAATAAAACATACTTAACTGGGTTAGTTGAGTCAATTCGATGATTTGGGGAATTATCGGGAGTCGGTTCGATGATCACGGGGATCATCGGTAGTCGGTTTACACACATATGTCCAAGGGTTGGTGATTCGGAGGATCACCGGGTAAAACGCACAAACGCAAGTCTCGAGTCCCAGGGGTTGGTGAAATAACTTAAAAGTGTGAATTGTCGGGTATTAAATGTTTTACAATCATTATATAACGTGCCGATACGTGTATACGTGAAATTATGTGTTAACATAGCAAATGACTTTATGGAGGCCACTAGCTTAGCTAGTTGTGTATTTTATGATGCTACTAGCTTAGCTACTGGTGTGCATCAGGAGGCTACTAGCTAGCTACTCGTGTGCATTAAGAGGCTACTAGCTAGCTACTCACCACCTATAGGTGCTAGTCGCCTGGAATGCCAGATACGACTGGTAGCGGCTATAAATACCATACTTGACTTGTTTTACATCATTTGTGCAACCCTAAGTCGCCCCAAAGTGATCTCTCACTATCCTTAACCTTTGTGCACCTGTTTTTCGCCTAAATCACCATATCCAAGCTTAAACAACCTTTACAAGCAAAAATCTAAGGCGTGTGATTCATCCAAATCATTTTTCAAACATTGTTATGTTATTATTGTGAACCCTAAAGGTCCAGACCTAATCTTTATATGTTTTCATCCCTAAAAACCATTGAAAATCCTTTCTAAACTAAGTCTTAACATATCCGTTGAGTTTTTGAAAAAAAAAATGCAAACTTTAAATGGTGTTGGTGATATAAAACATGGGGTTTCTTGTGTGTTTGCTACTAGAATGATTTAGGGAAGTTGTTATGATGATTATCTTGGTGTTAAAATCTTGTTTGATGTGTTATGTGGCTTTGATGAGTTTTGACCTGTTTGAGGATTTTAGGAGAATCTAGGATGTAATATGATGATTGGATGATTGTAACTTGTTAGGGTTTGTGTTAGAACAATCATACAACAGCTTGATGATGATTGGAATGTGATTATGTGATAATATCAGGTTATTTACCATATAGGGAAAGTTTTGCATGTTGTTGATGTGACTTATCCATAGTATTAGCCATTTTGGGAAAGCTTGTAATTTACGTCATAAACTAGATGATAATTGGGGCGTATTGATGGGTTTGGGTTGTATAATGATAGTGGATTGATTGGGGGTGTTCCAATAAGTTTCGGATCTGATTTGTAGGGGTTCATGCGCCAAATAGGCCAACAGCCTGTAGAGCAGGCGATTGGCTAGCTAGTCGTGTGTCTCTGAAGGCGACTAGCTTAGCTTGTCATGTGTTGTAGATGCATATGTGTGGCTATCGCTTTTGGATTGAACGAGATTGAAAAAATTTAGAATATTTCATGTGTTGATAAAGTCCATTCGACCCATCGTGGGGTCGAATGAGAAACTAAGACAGTCGAATAGAGATTGTTATTGATTAGTTTGTTTTGTATTCTGGTTCGGGTCTTGTAAAGGTCGAATAGACTCATTCGACTTCTGCAGAGGTCGAATAGACTCATTCGACCTCTGCAGAGGTCGAATGAGGAAGTCTATATATAGGTTTGAGATGTTTGTAAGTTAGAACTTTGGTCATTTTCGTGTGTGTTTACTATGTGTTTTCTAGAGAGAGTCTAGAAGGTTCCAAAGTCAGTTTTCATTGTAATCTAAGGTCTTTGTAAGCTAAATTAATTTTGAAATGGGTCAGGTCGAATCAAGTTGATTTAGGTCGAACGAGTTTGATTTTTGGGTCAAATTAATCATTTCTAGGTCGAACAAAGTGAGTTTTAGGTTGAATCACGTGTTTATTCATCATTCAGAGTGTGTTGGTGTCCATTGGAACCTTTTCTTGTTCATTCGAACCATCGAGACGTCGAACCAGTTTCTTTGAGAGGTCGAACGAAGTTCTTTCATATCAGTTACTCATTCAAACTCATTAAAAGGGTCGAACCAGTGTTTTTCAATTCATTCGAACCCTCGATTATCTTGTTTAGGTCAAACCAAATTCCAGTTTATCATATTTTCTAAGTGTTGTTATTCCGAACATCATGGACAACATTTGGGGATTACCGATGACACCGAGACCTGCTATGACACAACCACGGCAAGTACCTACTAATCCTTGGGCAGTTGAAGGGTTATAGTCAACCGATGGTGGAAAACACAAACACACCGATTTCTCGTGAAGACCTAAAAGATGATGAAAAGAAGAAGTTTTTATTAGAAAAGAAGGCATATTCTCAGTTATCTCAGGCTTTAACTACATATTTATTACACCAGTTTGGACCTTGTGCGACTTTGAAGCAATTATGGGACGCTTTGAAGAGTAGGCATGATGGTAATGAGAAAACTCGGAGAATTTATTTGGAAGAGATCAAAAAGGAGTTTGAGAACTTTAGTTACATTGGGAATGAAACATTGAAGGAGCTTATACTAAGATTCTTTCATTTGTTGTCAGAGTTATTGAATTATGAGATTGTTATTCCTATGACCGAAGTCGTTGAGAAGTTTGCTGATTCGTTGCCTCCGTATTGAGGACAACATGTGGAGATACTGAAGGAAAAAGATGCATTTCCATATTGTTCCATCAATGAATTTATTCAGAAGCTGGAAAACAAAGAGATGGAAGAAAGGAGAAAGGCAAAAAGAGCACAGTTTCCTCAAAACCTAGAGCTGTATCATGCTACATCATCTTCTTCTATTTCTAATCCATCAGGAGGAGGGAGTGTGGCACCTCAAACAGCTTTTGTATCAAATGTTGAGCCACAAATAAGTGCAGCTAGTTATTACACTCCAGGACCATCATACATACCAACTTCATACACAACAAATCAACCTCCTATGTCAGCTGCTTGTTATTACACATCATCGGCAAGTATTCCACAACAACAACCACATGTTGCACCGATGATAACTCAAGCATCCTTAAGCCAAAGTCCAATCGTGTTGGAAACTTCCAACATGAACAATGTGTCTATAGAAGTGGCACAACAACATGTTGCTTTGGTTTCAGCAATGGTCGCTTCTTACATCGGACTGGTGGCGAGTCAGATAAGCAACAACAATCTGACCAATGAGGATTATGCCCAAATTGATAAGGAAGAGATGGAACTGATTGATATTCAATGGGCTTTTGCAAGTGTCACGAGGAGAGCAAAAGAGTTTATTGAGAAGACGGGTAGAACAGATCTTGCTACTTCACCAAACACTACCTATGGTTTCAACAAAGCCAAGGTTACGTGTGTTTAATTGTGGAACTATAGGACACTTTGCTCGTGAATGTACCCAACCTAAACAACAAGGTAACCGAAATCCATTCAATTCTAACTACCAAAACCGCCAAAGCCAAAATCAAGTTACCTTCCAAAGTCAAAACAACAACAACTATCAGAATCAAAACAATTACCAAAACCGACAAAATACCTCCCAAAATACCATACAAACAACACCAAATCCAACCAGAACCATTGTTCCTATTTCTACACCAAACACTCAACCACAGAATGAGAATCAAGCATTGATGATACAAAAGGGTGAAGGTTTTGATTGGAATACCATGCAACTTGGTGTTCATGAAACCATAAGTGGTAATGTGGTATGCTTTGCTCAAGAAGTGGAAAGAGAGGAGCCGGTGATAGTTGAACATTTGGAAGAAGAGAAGGCTTCTGAGAAGGTGGTTATTGAAGAGATTATTAAGGATGGGGCTCCAGAAATTGTTGTTGAGAAGGTTGAGGAACCGGTTACTGAAACGGTTTCAGGGACTATTATTTTGACAACAGTCAACGAACCAGGTCAAACATCCGTACACATTTCATTTATTATGTCATTATATGTGCATATTTAGACAATTTGCATACACTATACCCCCAGTCTAGTGAAGCATGAGTTAATCAGAGAACTCAACATAGTACACTTGTTTAGTCATACAACACCCGGACATGCCACCACACAAGCATTTCATGGGGTTACACACTAACATATGATAATCTCTCTTTAACACATGAACATGGAAACAAGTAGCTATGTTAAAATACACAAAATACATGTTAATGTCGTCATCAAGAGGCGTAGAACCTATCCAATTATTGACATAACAGATCCCGGATAGATATTCCTATATCAAAGGGTAACTAGAGGCTATGCAATGAGTTAACTAGACACAATGTACAACTATGGTATCACTAACATGTGTATATGTCGATTAACTCGCAAGTCTCCACACAAATGATAAGTTTTGGACCCATAAACAAAGAAACTTAACATAGAATATCACCAACTATAATCTCACATATACAAATGCACACACCATCACCCTTGAATCACCATACACCCATGCTTACTTACACAAACATACACATGCCATACCTACACATCCTAGCTCTTGAAATGTCATTTCCATAAAATACTAGCCATGTCCTTACTCCCTCCTCTTTTGCCGATTTATGTATACATGTCACATCAAGGGAATGTCCAAAGTTTACACCAATTTAGCTTTAGACACTAAGATCATACTCCTTTCTTTCATGCTTCCATTCCCAAAATAGAAACCTCCTTTTTCTTGCTTGTACTCGGCCGAAAAGTAAGTGCCAACACAACCTATATCTTTTGACTGGCTACTAAAAACAAGGAACTACTCTTGGAGGATGAGTACCAATCGCAACAAGCACAAGAGCCACCCTCATCTAACTATCAAACAAAGCCTATTAATATAGGAAGCTTCTAACTTTCCTCCTATCACTAATCGGCTAAGGCAAAGAAAGAGACAAGGAAGCTTGAAACAAGGATCAACACTTACACCAAAGTATATAAGATCCAAAGGAGAACACCTCTTCCCATACCAAGTCAACTTCCTCTTTTGTTTTGCTAGTCCCAATGGCGGCTCAAGCATGGAACAAACATGATAACTTGTGGCATCCACCTTACACTGAATCTTACACCAAAATGTGATTAAAGTGTCTAAACAATACACAATCCTATGGGGGATTACTTGCCATTTAAACTACTATATAAAGGGAGCCTTGAACACTTGAAGACTTGCACCATCCAACACTCACAATTCTCATTCTTGCACCTCTATATTCTCGGCTCCAAGGGATCCCAACCGAAGACAATGAAGGCCAAGAGAAGGATCAAGGATCTAGCACCTAACCTATCTCACATTTGCTTCAAGAAGGTAAATCTTTTAATCGTTCTATCCTTTAGAAACCTCACACCCATCGGCCTAAAGCTCTACATCCGATCATAGACTTTTAACCATGAATCGGCCCTCACATACATTTCACAAGACACAAGTATGATTCACACACAATGATTTCCACTATACTAAGATTCTACCATCGAATTCCACTCAAGTTTATTGTTAACCGGATCTAATTAAACATTTATCACTTAATTGATGTTTTAAGGTTAGATCAGTAAACATCTTGAATCAGTTTTACAAATCAACTAGTGTTAACACACTCTTGAAACTAAAGGATCATTTTCTAAAGAGTAAACAATCGAATTTCATACAAAACAACCCCAAGCCGATTACAAAACATCAAGAATGCTCCTAAGACCATGGATCGACCAAGTTGAAATCATTAAAGAGTCGATTTCAAGGCCTATATTATTGAATGGTTTCGGCTATCAACCCTTAACATGTGTTAAGATAAGCTGAAGCATGAGTTAGAATTATATTAGATTCAAAAGGGATATAAACAAATGATAAATTAGGTATTTCACTAAAAACCTCATAAGTACACATAATGTAATCACGAGTACCAAAAACATGATCTATATGTATAGAATTCAAGTCCCTAAACGTCGGGTGAGCAATGTGTATGATGACAAGGCCAAACAACTCATTATGTCTATAATGATCATAGGGTATCATTTGTCAAGACAATAGCCATTTCATTTCACTAGACCATACGTGACACTATCAGGTGAGTTTTTACGGCCCCGTTTTACTATTTTACATTTTGGGGGAAACACATGCATCAATACTTGTGTCATTTTCAAGTGTGTATACATTCTATCATGACTACAATGTGGAACATGAGACATTTCGGTTCATGAGCTCACTAGTCTCGTACAACTTTTACTGTAACCATTAGCTAGACATTTAGCCATGGAACACGTTAATAGATCTATTGGGTTGACACCCCCACTCTTGGTTAGTCGCTCTAACCAGTCACATACAAAGGAGTGTTAGTATTCTACTATACATACATTGTCTTTGGTGTACAATGCGCGAGGTACAACAGTCAAGAGGTTTGGTTACGGGACTCATGGTTCTCACAGAAATCGTTCGCTCAGCTAGCTTATGATTGGTCATACACGAATTACACATTGGTTTTACTATACATTCAAAACCCGTAGACTCACCAACATTATTGTTGACAAAACTCGTTATGCATGTTTTTCAGGTAACTAATGGAGGGCCACCGAGGATTGAGGGAAGGGTTCGAGCATGCAGCCTGTGGTATCACTTTGATGGCTTTTGTCGGTTTCAAGATGTTATGTTTTCAATTACCATAAATATTAGACAATGTCTCTTATGTTAACACTATGGTATCATTTTCAATAAATTCATGACAATTTCCATCACTTATGGTGGTACTATTTGAATAAATGTGTATTGCTTGAACCTTGTGCTTAAAAACCTTTCGGTCGTTGCATCCCCGTATTTCCGTCTTGACGGGGTGTGACAGATTGGTATCAGAGCCAGAGGTTATAGAGAACTAAGATTCTTTTGAGTCAACTATAACTTAAAACATTTTCACAAAGTGCCACGAAGTCTCGCCTTGCACCCCTCAAACCTCAAGCCGCTCCATTAAGACATACGGGTACAATGGTTTATTTATTTACACATGTGATTATTTACATATATGTGCATGTTGTGGCAGGAACCATGGTTATCACCATAGATCTCATTTCTCCCTCTGTCTCCGAGCCAGACTATCTGGTAGACGATCCACAAGAAGACGAGCTGCCACTCACTCAGCCTGCTTCAGTCCCCGAGTCTCCACACCATGGAGGTGGATGGATTTCTGACACTGAGATGGATATTGACCCTCCGCCGGTCAATAGACGTACTTCGGATGATGACACTGACTACGACATCCCACCTCTAGCTGCCCCCGACACTCATACCCCGGTTGCCCCTTCTACTTCACCCCCACCGGCCAGCCTAAACCCCTTTTTCCGTTTGAACACTTCGGGATGTACCGTCACCAAGTGTACGTCTCGAAAGTGGGCTCAACCTGCACTTGTCATTGCTATACCCGCTAGAGCCCCGATCTTCCATATTGACCTTGTCCCTATTTCTGAGGCTGTCTAGCCAGTCATCCCCGAGCCCGTACCTTTAGCCATCGAGGTAGGCGATCCATCGAAGAGGCTCAAGAGACACTCGCAGGCCCGCAAGCGGCCTTACCTACCTAGCCTCACTAGCGACCTCGCGCATCGAGACGAGGATGACGATTCCGGGACTATGAGCTTGGGAGGCTCATCGGGGAGACCCCTTCGCTCGAAGCGCAGTGTTATCATATCCCACGACGTACAGCTAGTGGCGTTAGGAGACCTAGTTTGGGAGCTCGAGGGACGGTTGGCGGAGGCCGAGCATGGGAGACTAGCCGCTGTAGTGGAGCGATCGGAGATGGGGAGACATATCGAGATGTTATAGCGTAGGATGGCTGAGACGGACCGACGCATGAGGGAGGCTATCATCTCTTTTGCTGTTACTTTCCCACCCCCTTCTTAGATGATGTTTTTATGATATTTATGCATGTATTGACTTATGATGTTTTGTGGCTATGGATGCGATGTCTTAAAAACTAATTGCGGTTCAACTTCTAGCTGAAGCAGACTTTCTGATGAAGAAGAAATCATGCATGGTGGATGACGCTTTCACTAAGGTGGATTATTCTAAGTTCGTCACTGGAAAGGAAGCTCATTTTGCATTAATGGCCATGACAGATCATCCTTAACCGGTAAGTCATAACTCTACTTCTAATGAGAAATATTGCGGTACTTGTGATTGACTTAATGATGAGGTTAAGCAACTTAAGCATCAGCTTGAGAGTGCTAAAATCATCATTCAGTCATATCGTAAGGATGAGAACGATTTCAACAAAACACTTGAGAGTTATAAGAAAGATGTTTATGAATTGACTAACACTCTTTCATTAAAACAGATAGCCATTAATAACTACATAAATGAAATTGAAGAAACAAAATTAGAAATGGCTAAAATCAAGTGTTTTGTTGAACAGATTAACAAGAAGTTAGAGAGTTATAAGAATGTGGCTTATGTTCTGGACCACATTATTGAGAAACCGGTTCAATCCGGTAGTGCAAACTACAAATCTGTTCCTTCCCAGTGTTATTTGAAAATCATAATCTGAATTTAGTAACACCGGAGAGTTCAGATAGGTCAGATTCCACATCGGAGAATGAATCTAACACTTCAAGTGTTGTCGATCCGAATTCCGATGTGAGACCGATTCTTGGATTTACTGATGACGGAGTGGTTGCAGTAATTGATGAATCGGATTCTGAGAATGAGGAACCTAAGAAGAATGATGATATTCCATTGGAAAATCACATTCGAACGAATGAGAGTGTATCACCTTCTCAGGTTCCACATCCTCAAAAGAATGAAACCAAAAAGAATCCATCAGTTAAGCATTGTGATAAAAATGAGTCGAGGGACAAACCCGTGAAGGTATTTTATCGGATGGAAGGATCTGATAAGATAATTTCAGATGATGAGTATCCCATACTGTTTGCAAATTATTCTAAAATTGAAAAAAATTGGCAAGAGAGTACCATTTGGTTTCCTAAACATGAAAGAACAAATGATATTCCACCTGATCTAATCAAGCGACTGTATGGTGATGACTCAAAAACACCTAAGGTTCATGTCACTGAATGTGTTAAACCGAAAGACAAGATTAACGGAATTTATGAACCGGTTGACTCAATAGAGCCCGCTCCTGAGAGTTTAAGGCGAAAGTGTAGTGATGATCAATACCCGATTAAATCATTCGCTAATCATCATTCTAAGAACCCATTCGAGGAGTACCGTGCGTGTTACAAGTGTGGGGAGAGAGGGCATTTACTTGCTCACTATCCATACATGCGACACAAAAGACACGAAGTTGAGAGCAGACATAATCAAAGGAATTTGGTTGATGGTTACCAACAAAGACAGTCTTTTCCACAAAGACAGTTTTATCCTCAAAGACAACAGTTTTACAACCAAAGACGTTTTTATCCAAATAGAGGAAACCATCCAATTATCTATGACAATCGAAACCGAATTGCCTTGGAGAAGAACTGAAGAAACCAATAGTGAACTTGATTAATGATAAACAAAAGGTTTATCCAAAACCTGTTGTTAAATCATTAGTTGGACCTGTGTCTGTTAAATCAAATAAGGTAGTGAAGAAAGTTTCATTTCAAAATGATACAAAGAAACATGTTGAGGTTAAACAACCTCAAATTAGGATTCTTAAATGTTCGGAACAGACTTGGACACCAAAGGGTTCTCCAGGTGCCTCTACTTCATCTACTAAGGTTCAAGTGAATTGTGAAGAGGTTTTGAATAATCATAAAAAGATTGATTCAAAACAGGTTGAAAAGAAAGTTTGTGATAAGGAATCATTAAATGTTAACACTCAAAGACCCAAGACCATAACGGCTTGGGTCCCTCGTAAAAACTAACCTTGTTATGATTGGTGCAGGGTGCTCCAGTTGGCCCTATTAGTAGCCTTTGGATTGTCAACTGTGGAGCTTCTGGGTACATGACCGGTGATATGTCGCTACTCTTTGATATCAAGAATATTAATGGAGGATATGCAGCGTTCGCTGGAAATAAAGGAGGTTATATAACGATGGAGGGAAGTGTTAGCAATATGATTGTGAGTTTTGAGTGAATATCTTATTGTTAGGATCTGAGTTTGATTGTTTTGATTGTTTAAGTATTAAGAGTAATGAAAGAAGTGAATTATAAATGGAAAGTGCAGCGGAATGATAAACTATAAATCAAAACAAGAGAATAAATGTTTTTCAATAGAATGCTTTCATATATCAAATGATTACAACGATTGTACAAGTACTCCCCATCAGCCTGATCACTCTGTGATTGTTTGTCTAAGAGAATGTTTTGAGTGATGAATAGAACAGTACATGCACTATTCTATTTATAGACAATCTAAACATCTGATGACCTAGGCTGACGTCACCTAAGACAGTGACGTCTAACAAAATAACAACATAAAACATCTGATGATACAAATAACTGTTACATTGGAAAACTCTGAAAGGTGAACAGCTGATGGGAAAAACTCTGATGGTCTTGAATCATTTATTGAAGCCTAAGTGCTGTTGGCTCCAACAGACCTTTAGTCTTCAGTACTTTGATCAGCAGTTGTTCTCTGGCAGTTGTTATCTATCAGACCTTTGTAACAGCAGTTGTTCCAACAGTTGTTAGGGTACAACAGATGTTAGGGTCAACAGTCTTTTGGGAGAAGCAACTTGTTAATGCTGTTATTATTAAGGATCAATTATGTAGAATATTTTGGCTTTCTAATCATCTGTTCTTCTCCAGGTCAATAGACCCAACAATTTCCCCCTAGAACAGATGATGCCAAAACTAAGCTTTATTTTGATCTTTATTTCTTATCAGACTTTCTCTGATTTGCCCTTTAAACTGTAGTTCAAAGCTCAAAGAGAAGAAGTCTTCTGCATCTCTTTCAAGCTCTAAGTTCAGCAATGTTTGGAGATCATCTGCACATAGGCCATGTGCATTATCCATACTCAACTTTTGGGCTTCTCCATCTGATCTGAGTAGAGTCAATTCATGGTTGTCTTTGTTGACCTTCCATTTTAGAATTTTTGAACCATAGGATCTGTTGAGCTGCAAATTTATTTTTGATGAGTTTGGTGATGGAGGTCTCCCAATGAGTTTCCTAAGTTGTTCAGTAGTGGGATCAGAGAAATAGTGTACTTGATTGAAGAGGCCCTCTTTTACAAATGTATCAGCAAACTTCTTCTGGTCTTCTTCAGAAATTTCCTTCTGTTTCTTGAACTGTCTATTGGCAGCAACAGATAGGTCAGAAGTGTCAAGAAAGCTGTCAAGTGTAAAGGCCTGTTGAGGTCTCTTCATCATGGGAGCATCGGAGTAAACTGGTTTTCTGGGCAGTGTAGGATCTTTCTTTCTATTCTCTTCCAATTTCTTGTATGTCTCAACCAGCCTTAGCTCAGCCCATCTTGCAACTGGCTTCATCTCCCCATATTTGGCAGCCACAATTTCTTCTCTCATTCTTTTGAGCTTTAAAGCTCTAGCTGGATCTCTGCCTTTCCTAAAATCAGGGACAAATACTTTTACTGGGGGATTCTTAGCCATTTCTTCAATTCTCATAAGTTCTTCTTGAAGAGCATGAGTGGTCCAGCCTGTAAACTGTTTCTTGTTTGCTTTGTAGGGCACGGGTGCCAAGATTTGTTCAAGAAGAGATTCCCTAACCACCCTTTCTAGATCAATGCTGAGAGGCATGGTAAACATGGAGTTGCTCAGGGTCTTAGCAAAATCTTCAATCCTTCTCAGTTTGCTAAGCTCTGCTGAATGGATGCCCTGAGCAGTCCTGTCATCTTTCCCTTTACATCTCTCCTTGATGATTAAATCAGCCTGCTCAGTCTTGAGTTTAAGATATTGATCTATGTTTTGAGGAGCAAGAAAATTTGGAAGAGATGGGAAAGATCTGTCTAATGGATGTTCAGTATTGTAGAAGGATTGCATTTCCCCCTTGAGTAGATCAAGCTCAAGAGGATACTGAACAGCCAATGGTGTGATGGATGGTGGTTGTCTGTGAGATGTGAATTGAGAAGTGTGTGGTGAGTATGATGAAAGTGGGATGGCTGATATAGGTGTAGGTTTGGTGGTTGAAGTGGGAGGTGGTGATGTTTGTATGTTTTCATCTTGTATGACAAAAGTTGATTTTCTCTTCCTTTTGTACAAGATGAGTGGTGATGGTGGTGTTGTAGCAGTGGTTGTGTTAACATCTGTTGTGTAGGACCAGTAGATGTTTGGGATTTAGGTGGTGAAGTGGTTGTAGGTGGTGTATTAGTAGTTGTGGTAGTGGGTTTAGTTGTTGGTTTGGTGGTATCAGTGGTTTTGGTGGCAGCAGTGGTTCTAGTAGCAGTTGTTTTAGCAGCAACAGTTTTGGATGGTGGTTATCTGATATGTTTTGCAAGCATTTTCTTCCTTTTAGAGGATCCAACATCCTCAACTTCCTGTTGTTGCTCTTTCTGTCTTTGCACTAGAGCCTCTGCTTTGCATTCCATTCTGTCAAGCCTCTTTTGCTTCTCTTCAGCAGCCTTTTTAGTAATGACATTAGCAGTTTGATCAATTTCTTTTGCTTTGCCTGCATTGACTGCTTCAGATCAGCAGTGGATTGAACATTGGGTTGTTGTGCTGGTTCAGACCCTGGTTTTGTTTCAAATGGCTTTAGCTTTATCTCTACCACTCTCCCCCTTTTTGGCATCATCAGCTGTGAACTCAACATCATTTTCATCTCTCCTGATGGTTGTAGGGGCAGAGCAAGTGGTCTTCAGCAAATGGTCTTTGATGGCTTTAATATCTGCTTGGGTATCTGTGTACCTAGCATCTACCATAGTTCTGATCTGAGCCATGTAGGTTTCATGTGTTTGATCTGCTAGTTTTCTATGAGTTATGATGATGGGGGAAACTGATTTCCATAGCTCACTAGCAATCTCTTCTTTAGATGGTTGACTTTTGGTAAGAGCAGCCAAAGATCCCATAATTGTCTTTAGATCTGATTTGATATCAGCAACAGAGTTTTCAATGGAATGGACTCTAGCCGTCAATTCTTGGTATTTTAACCCATCACCTAAATTAATAGGATCATCTGGATTCCTACCAGTGGTAGTTGTATCTGGTTCAGTCCTAGGAGGTAAGTCCATATAATGAGAACCAGATGCCCCTTTGTCTTGGTTGCGGGGACTTCCAACTGATTTTGGGGACACTATAGTGGCCTCATCAGTTGTTGCCTTCAAGGAAGTCTTAGCTATGTAACCACTGTCCTGTTGTGAGACAATAGTCTCTACATCAGTAGTGGCTGCTTCACTTGAAACTCACCTAGAGTTTCATTTAACTCTAGGGATGTAATCTCCTCTGTTCTTGGGTTAGCCGATTGATTTTCCTCAGTCCCAGTTACTTGTTGGTGTATACTCTCATTGATGGGTGAAGGAGAGGAACTGGGAATGTCCTGAGTTTTATCAATAGCTTCGAACAATGGTTGCATTGTTGGAAGGACATGTGATGGTGAAGGTGGAGGGGTGAAAAGAGAAGTAGCCCTGGGATAAGGGCTTATGATCATATGGTCAAGTGACTCATATGCCTCTTGATGTGGTTCCCTTTGGCTTACAACATGATCCTTTTGTGAGGATTCATAAGGAGTTTGTTCAGGTTGAGATATATCCAACTGTTGTGAGGAAGTAAGAACAGTGGTTTCTTGTTGCTTTTGTGTTGTGATGTGTGTAAATGTATATATATAAATAACACAAGCTTTAATTAAAACGACTCACCTAAAAACTACACACGCACGGCAAGTGTACCGGTCGCAAAGCAGTAGACAGATAAGACCGAGTATCGAACCCAAAGACGCGAATGTAACTCTAGATCACAACCTATACCGAATACTAGCCTAAATAAATATATACTTATGTGGGGGGTTAAACTAATGATTAAAAAACTTAAAAGAAACTAAATATAAATAAAGTAACCTCAACTGCTTATGGGAACTAGGAACTTGAAGAAATCGGATAGGAAGAAGGCTGGTTACTTAGGTAAAGTCCCTAGACACTAGCAATAAATCATGAATCTGGTAATTAACTTGAGACCCTATTCTTATCTAATAAACCTCCTGTCAAAGATAGCTCACTAGACTCAAGGCGGGACAAGTGTAGAAATGCTAAGATGGATCCGGATCGCCCTAGCGTACCAAAATCCCACAGAAATCAGATTAAAACCTCTCCTGGATTAAAACCCTCAAACTATGAAGCAGACTTAAACTCTACTGATGAAAACCTAGGAAAACTCTAAACACGGACAAGTAGCGACTCCCGCCCTAGCGCTTGCCAACTACCGAACAATGCCTAGTTAGTTACCTAGCAAACTCGAGTTAGATTTCTCACCCTCAAGAATGAACTGCACGTCTAAGTTAATTTATTATATTAGTTTGTTATACTTGTGTCGTACTCCAACTCCAAATACTAGCACGCTAACCTAAGTTGACGAACTAGATTGATTTCAAGACCTAGGGGGTATCTCTACATGCCTAGTTCCACAAAACCAATAAACAAACTTCAAATAAAATTAACACCAACACACATATATCAAATCCAACAATAAACTTAAAATCATGTAATTCTACACATCAAATTAAAAACCAAAAATCATTAAATACTGCAAATTACGTGTCTAGTTCATAAACCTAAGCAACCATAAAAGTCTAGCTACTCATAATATTTAGAAACATTAATTCAAAGTTTATAAAAAAACAATTTCATCATGTCTATAAAAATATAGAGCGAAAACTAAACCTAACCCAAGGCTCGTTGGCTTTTGATCTTTAACGTGCCCGTGGCCTTTTCTCCTTCCGTGCCCTTTCGCTCGTCACCGTAGTTTGGTGCGGTCCCAAGTCTTCTCAGGCGTTGAATGAATTGTTCCTCTAATAATTGTGCGCCGTCTTGTTAATATCCAATCTTTTTTTTTGATGCGGCTCCCCTTTTATAATATTTCGCAGCCCTCCTTCCAAGATTGTGCCTCCTCTTCTAGAATGTATTTGCTGTCCCTTTCGCTAAGCACTTTGGGCCGTGGCCCTTTGTGACAAAAGTCACAATATATTATTTTTTTTCTATTATTATTATTATTATTATTATTATTATTATTATTATTATTGTTATTATTATTATTATTATTATTACTCGGTGCTCTACACTCGGGTGTTCTTGGCTTGACCAAAGTTCATCGTTTACGCTCCAACGTTCACACGAACACCAACCAAAATATAAAATAAATAAATAAGTACTAAAAATTAATAACAATCTATACAATGACAAAAATAGGCCAACAAACGAATACACGCCTAAAACTACTAAAAACTATATACAAAATACTCAATTATAACAAAAAATACATAAGAGAATAGATGTGTTTTACGACACATCATGTTGCAACAGGGTTTTCCTCTGGTATCTCATCCTTCAGAGGCCACTTTGTGGGTTTTGTGGTGGTTTTTGTAGATGGACGTTTTCTTTTGGAGGTGGCTGGTGTGGGTTTCTTAGTCCTCTTTGTTTGTGTTTTTGAAAGTTTAACTTTTGACACTTTTTCTTGGGTGTTTGAACCCAACATTCTTGTAAAAGTTTCATCAGTTAGACTCTTTATTTGAAATGATTTACCCTTTTTCAAGCAAAACCTTTTGAAGGATTACACTTAAAATTCTTGGGTATATCAGAAAAGCATTATTAGACCCAGACTTTATGGCATTCACATTTGATACTAAATCCAAGAACAGGCCCTGGGATAGATTGAAGTCAGATTCTGACAACATAGCATATCCCAAGTACTGAATTCTCAATGGGATTTCATTGAAGGAAGTGGATTTAGTAGAGACACAGAGAAGGAGTGTATGAAAGAAAAAATTCATGACTGGTGGGAAAAACTTTTTGAAAAGAGTTGACCTAGTCATTTTGCATCATAACCCCTTTCCTGAAACTCAGTGTGAAGTTCAGCCTTAGGGAAAGAGTCGTTACCTGACAGGTCATTCAGTGAGAAGGTTGTGGATATCAGTTGGGGGGGTAATGATGACATTTGTCTCTCCAATTTTTGATATAATGGTTTTGGGCTTTTTTTCCTGAATAAGAACCTCAGCATTTAACCAAAATTCTTGCAGAGTATTGAGATAGATGGGAGCATCAGCGGTTAGTATTGTCAGGTATTTGGATTCGAGGATGATGTCGATGGTGGTATGGAACTGGACGTTTTCATCTGTTTTGACCAGATATGGAAGGTAATTGTGGGTGGCTTTAGCCTGAAGATCCATTGTAATGGATTTTGAGTGTGAGGATGAGAGGAATTAGAGTGAGGGTTTGAGGTTGAAGAAGGCGGTTTTAGTATTTTGAATACAATGAGACAGTGTAACATCTGTTGTGGTAAAACAGGGTTTTCATAGTCTCTGGTGAAACCGCTGATGTGGCCAAAACTCTGCTTTTGAGAGCAGACGTGACAAACATCTGGTGGCATACAACTGTTGCTGATGTGTTGTGAAACACACCTTTTTAATATGTTAGTTTTGTATATATTTTAGTCTTTTATTGTGTACTTTTAGTCGGTCTTAATTATTTATTGGTGTACATGTGTTTTGTAGGTGTTCGTGAGATATGAGCTTAATACGAAGGAACTTTGGTCAAGTCGCAGACACCCGGTACAAGAGCATGGAGTAATAATAATATATATAAATAATAGTATATAATATGTTATAATAATAATAATAATAATAATAATAATAATAATAATAATAATAATAATAATAATAATAATAATAATAATAATAATAATAATAATAATAACAACAACAACAACAATAACAATAACAATAAGAAACTTGACAAAATAAAGATGGCCCAAGCCCAATCAATAGAAAAAAGAAGGATGGATCAGTAAGTTTTTAAGGAGATTATTATCTTGAACGATGATTTTTTTTTTATCTTTTGACGGCTCCCATATTTGAGGAAGGGACGCAAACAACAAAATTGAAAGAATATAGATCGCACGACGAAGAGAAAAGGAAAGAGGGACATGCACACGACCAAGATGCAAGGCTAAATCTTTGTATCTTTCTCTAGACGAACGGTTCGATTAGGTTTCACACTTTTTACATTTATTCAAGTATTGGATTTTGTTTTTGCTTGTGATGACAAACATCTTAAACATTATTGATGCATTAGTTAAGCAAACAATTGATTTGTGTTTTGAGTCCTTTATTTACAACTTGTTCGGTTGATGACAAAACTTAGTAGCGGGTTGGGTGACATAAAGAGCGTTGACTTGACGCTTACAATTGGGTAGTTAATAGAGTTTGATGACAAGAACTTATGCTACCAGTTAATTAACTAATTTCCAGAACCATGTCTATGTGGTTCCCAATTTATAAACTGAAAACTATGTGAAACCTAGAACCTGAAGTTTAGAGGGAGTTACTTCTTTATTATCATTGCTTTTATTCAAATCACTTAATTAACTTTTGCAAAAACATCATTCTATTTCATAAAATATTATTTTTAATTAATTAGTTTAATTGATAAAATTGCTATTAACACTAACCACATACTCCTTGTGGTTCGACAACCCTACTCCCTACACTGCAGTTCTTGTAGCTAAGGAGTTGTTTTTAATATATTTTTTTAATTAGCACTCGACACGCGATCAAAATGGCGCCGTTGCCGGGGAGTGCGTGCGCTTAGTGTTTTTAGTTTTAGTTGTCTTTAGTTTAAAAAAAAAAATTAAAAAAAAAACAAACAAAAAAAATATTTTTTTTAAATATTATCGTTTTTTATTTACTTTTGTTCTTTATTTAGTTATTTTCCTTGTTCAGTACTACTCTGATTTTCTTGTCTTTGTGTGTGCAGGTTATTATACTTGTATGCCTCGAAAAAACTGCTAAAAGAAACCAATCCTTACACCAATTTAAACTTACCATGAGTTACCATAGCCACCACAGTGTTCCTGAGGTTCTACCTCCTCAGAATCCACCACCACCTATACCATCTATACCACCACAACCACAAAACCCACAACCAATACCACAATTCCAACCCGCCCGAAACACCCGACTAGTCATACCATAGTAGCAACAAAACTTTGGAAACCAACAGCTGCATCACATACCTCAACAATTTTATGAGGGACGTTTTCATAGTACATGGCAGACTGACTGGGACAGAGAATCTGAGCATGAGGAGTATGCCGGCAGATGTGCCGATGTCAGGTATGATGATTTTGATCAGGATGGGTTCGACTTGCATCCTAGGCGTCCAATCCCACGTAATCAGGTACGTCAATTTAATTAAGGGTACCAGGTTGGAAGGCAAAGGGTAAATAACCAGGTACTAAGAGGTGTTCCACAATTTGATGCGGGTGATATGGGAGATGATTTAGAGTTTGTAGATGGTGTCCCACAGCTTGTTCAGAGGGCACCAGCTAGGGGTGGGGTAGATAGTCACTTTAAGCCAATCATTATGTCTAATTCATCAGCTGTAGTGACACCCATAGGTAGGAATGGTAGAGCTTTTGAGGTTAAACCCGATTATTTAGGCCACCTACATGAGTTTTATGGTAAGAGATCAGAGGAGCCCTACTTACATATTGCAGCTTTTGAGTCTATTTGTAACACTGTAAGAGGGGCTGGGTTTACTAAGGATCAGGTTATGCTTATGTTGTTTCAATTCACTTTGAAGGATAGGGCTAGGCAGTGGTTTGCAACCCTGACCCCAGGTAGCATTTTTACTTGGAAAGAAATGCAGCAGGTGTTTTTAGAAGAGTATTACACTATGAGTAAGACTTCTGAGGCTAGAGAAGCAATTAGAGCCTTTGAGCAGAATTCAGGTGAGACATTTCATGAGGCCTTTACTAGATTTAGAAGTTGCTTAGGAAGTGCCCACATCATGGCATTGAGACTTGGGATCTTATTAAAGCATTTTATGATGGATTATTGCCTGATGAGGTTAGGGATCTAACAACTATTAGTAGTGGTACTTTTTTCACTAACACATTAGCTATAGATTGGGGGTACCTAGAGAGGATGAGTGCAACTTCTAAGAGACACACACAGTCTAGTAGGAAATCTAGATCATCTTCTGTTAGGGCTGTTGATTATGAAGCTGAAGAAAGGATAGAAAAACTTAAGCATCAGAATTTGATCTTAGAAAAACAGGTAGCCCAGTTGAGAGTAATAAAAAATGATGAGATTAAGGTAGGTAGTGCTTTTAATGTTTGCACTAAATGTAATGAATTTGGTCATACTGCAGCCGAATGTGCAAGTGGACAGGAAAAACCGGGTGAACAGGTAAATCAAGTCTATGGAGAAAGAAAACAGTATGACATGAATTCAAATACATATCATCCTGGACTGTGCAATCACCCTAATTTCAGGTATGGTAACCCAAATAACCAATTAAATCCTAATTTTTCTAATTCTCATGTGCAGGGTGGAAATGAGCAGCAGCACTGGAACCAACAGCAGGGAACTTCAGATGGAAGCAGTAATCAGTTACATGTGATTCAGGAAGCTATCAAGGCAATCCAGGAGGATGTTAAGGGAATTAGGAAGTATAATGAAGTGCGGGACAAGACTGCGGAAGCCTTGTCAAAACAGGTAAGCCAACTAGCTGCTCAGACGTCAGGGAGAGACCCAGGTAAACTCCCTAGTGATACTGCACTAAATCCTGCTCACCAGTCTTCCTCCAAAAGTCTACATGTCAATGCGGTAAGTATTTTCCCCACCTCTGAAATAGGTCGTGTAGACAGTACTCCACCAAAGTTTGTTGAGGGAGTGGTGGAGGAGTGTAACCCTGAATCTGAGGCTGAACCTGAACAAGAAAAAAGATTCAAATTAAATCTTGAGAGTAAAAACGTGAAGAGTGGGTCTAATGAGGCTAAGTGTGGGGGTGAGAAGGTGAAAAAGGTGCCATTTCCTATGGCTTTATTAGATCTTGCCAAGAGAAAAGATTTAATTAAACGGGACCCACCGAAGGATGAGAAGTGGGAAAATTTTAAAACTGTCAAAATCAATTTACCATTAATTAATAAAATTGAAGAATGTCATGATCAGGTTCAATGTCTGAAAGAATTGAGTGCCCAAAAACAACGACATAAACTTCCTAAACAGTTAGATTTAAGTGCCAGTGTGAATGCCGTGTTGTTGGGTACCCTTCCCCCAAAATTCCAAGACCCAGGAACGCCTATTATTGTTATACAAGTAGGTAATTTTCAAGTGGATGGAGCTCTTCTGGATTTGGGAGTTAGTGTGAGTATTCTACCAGGGAGTTTATATGATCATTATGATTTTGGTCCATTATAGAAAACCAATGTTGGATCAGTATATTGCTCTTTTATTTGAACTTGCTAGTGAACACTTAAGTGTTTAGCAAGTTCTTGATCAGTGATAGCACAGCGGAATGTTATGAGTTTAAAGCTACACTTATCAACAGGAGTTATTACTCCCCCTGGATTCAAGAACTAATAAATGATAAGTATTTATTGAGAATCTAAGTATTGAATGAGAATGAAACACTTCGACAGATTCTCAATAAACATGAAATGGAAATAACAATAATAAGTGTTGAAGGATTTCTGTATTAAAATCAATGTCTAAAACAGAGGGATGAACACTTCTATTTATAGACTTTACAAATACATGAACCTTGCCAAAAGCAAGTTCAGAAACAAGTTGCAACAAGTTGCAGTCTTGGAACTTGTACATAAAGCAAAAAGAAATACTAAAGTAATAAACTACTGATACAAAAAGGCGGTGGAAAAGATCTTCATGTAAGTACTGATGAATGACAAACTACTGATGAGTAGTTTGTCTTCAGTAGTTCTTCAGTAGAAGTGTCTGGTTTGAACTTCAGAACTTCTGATGACTTTTCTTCTTCAGCAGTTCTATACTTAGAATATTTTGACAGAAGTGAATTAGACTAAGGTTTGCAAAAGTGGTTTCACCAATCCTTTTTGTCCTAACAATCTCCCCCTGGATTGATGAAGCCAAAACCTTACTAATTCCTTATTGTTCTTTTCTGTCCTTCACAATTTTCCATATTCCTTTGAACATGGAATTCTTGAGCTGGTTCAGCTGTTCATCAGTAAGAGACCCTTTCTGTGGTTCTAAGTGTTGGATTGTAAGCAGGTCTTTGGTTGATAGTTTCTTCAGCTCATTCATCGACCTATATGCCCTGCTTGTCTGATCTCTTCTTGTCACAAGTACTGAGTTGTTATCAGTAAAGGACCATCTGATGATTGGTACCTTAGACTTGTCAAAGTCTAAAGTGTAGGGAACCATGGTGGTACCCTGGGTTTCTCCTGAGTGTTGGATGTTTTCAACTTCAGTGACTCTCAGGTGGGATTCACTTCCTTGTTGTTGTTGCATCACATTAGGTATCTGAAATGTTGGCAAATGATGTTCAGTTACTACCTTAGTGTGCAGTTTGTCTGTGATGGTCTTCTGGATTTGATATGCAAAGGTGGAAGGATCCCTGAATTGTGTGATCAGAGGCTTTTCTTCTATGTCAAAGTCTGAATGGACTACTGTACTACCTTCTAGTAGTACCATTCTGAAATCAGTCTTCACATTCTCCTCTGATTTCTTCCTCTGAGTAGCTGGTCTTCTTTGAACACCAGAAGTTCTAACTACTGATGTTGATACTTCAGCAGTTTGAAACTTCTCTGGATTTGCAGCCCTTGCAGCCTTATATTTTCTATATGTGTCCACTAATCTTTCTTCTTTCCATTTGGACACTGAGGCTTTTGAACCATAACCATTAGCTACTAGTTCTTCTATCATCTGAGCTCTCTTGGCTTTTGTATCTTTACTTGTTGCAAGTTTGTCTGCAATAAGTTGAGCTCTTCTTGTCAGCTCTTCAATGGAGAGTTTCTTCAATGTGTGGGCTTTGATCTTGCTTTTCTTTGTAATGTAAGACATCAGTTGATGTCTTTTATCTTCCTCAGCAATCTGGCCTAGGCTAGCCTGCCTTTGGAGTTCAGCTTCATAAGCCTGAAGCTTTTCTTCATGGCTTAGATCCAAGTCATCCCTTTCTTCCAGTGTTTTCCAAATCTGATCTTCTCTGGCCTTCTTTTGGGCTGCCACTAAACTCTTCTCAAGTAGTTCTGCTGATTGAGAGATTGGAGAAGGGTTTAGCACAGTCATTGTGGTAACTGTTGTAATAGGCCTAGTAGGAACAGAAGTTGGTTGAATAGGAGCAGTTGATCTGGAAGGGTCAGTAGTTTGAGTTTTGGAAGTGTTAACCTTTGATGGGTTGACAACAACTGAAGGTTTGTCAACTACTGAAGGATTGTCTTCAGTACTTTCTGATTCTTCATCAGAAGTTTGGCCATCAGAGGTTTCTTCATTGTGCCCTTGGGATTCATCAGACTTTTCAGCATCTTCTACTTCTTGAATAGAGACACCAAATTGTTGGGCCAGTTTTTCTTTTCTGGCTTGATCTTTTTGATCTCTTGCTAGGATAGCCACTCTTGCCTTTCTCCTGGCTTCAAGTGTATCCATAGGTACCTTGATTTTCTCCCCCTTTTTGGCTTCATCAGTTTTTGAAGTTGAAGCTTGGGAGAACTGACCTGTAAGATGAGCAAGCTGTTTGCTGTTGTAGTCAATCTTGTTGGACAGATCATTCATCTTTGTCTGTATCACTCCAAATTGGTTCTTCATGGACAGCTCCAAGTTAGCTGTGTATGTTTGGAAGTGATTCTTGATGAGGGTGCTCATCATGTGGTATAAGGGACCATCTGGGCTGCATAGCTGGTTCATGTCTATGCTTGTTTGCCCAGGGAATTGGGTAGGCATTTGTAGTGAGGGGTGTGTTTTTGGTTGATCTTCTTGTTGTACAGAAGATGCCACTCTAGGGGAATCATGGATTGAGTGGGCTTTAACCTGAGCTGGTGTGACTAGCTTCTTGAGCTTAGATACACCAGGTGCAGGACCTTCACTTGTAGCCGTCAATTCAGTAGTTTGGTGTTTTGAAACATCATCCAAGTCAATGGAATCATCTGAATCCCTGATTAGATCCTCAATGAGGACTGTATCAGTTACATCATGAGCTGAGCCCAACTCAGTTGTCTCATGTACCTCTTTTTCTTGGTTCAGAGGATTTCCTACCTCAGGCATTAAGCCTTCATCAGTAGTTGCCACAGTTGAGGTCTTAGCTATGTTGCTTCTATCCTCAGGTCCACCACTGGGTGGTAAATGAGTAGTAGCAGCCTCAAAAGTACCAAAAGTTTCTAAGTTTGGGCTTAGAGACTCTGGTTCATCCTCATCTCTTTGGTTAGGGCTTTGAGTGTCCACATCCATGTCAAATTCTGAGGCTATGCCCCCTGTTTTATGTGGTTGTTGGGGACTGACATGTGTAGATGGGACTTTCTCTTTTAGCCCACAGAGAAGTTTGGCTATTTCAATATCTGGTTCAGAAAGTTGGGGTGCTGGTTCAGTAGTTTGGGCAGTGGGTTCAGCAGTTTCAAAAGAAGCATCAATGGGAATAGTTTTCTTAAGTCTTTTTTTTTGAAAAGGATGGTGATTGGTGCTCTTGGTGGGGTTTGAGATGGATGAGACTGAGAGGATGTTTCAGTCACATCTTTAAGAAGTGCAGATTGCACAATAGTTTGTTCAGGCATCTCAACCTCCTGAACAACTTTTCTTTTAGGTTTGGTGGGTTTTTGTTTTTGTACCTTGGGTTTCTTGGCCTTTGGAGGAGTAGGTTTGGAAGATGAGGGTTCCATGGGGACTGGTTCTGGTTCCCCTTGGTCATCTTCTGGCCAGGCAGCCTGTTTGTTGTGCCTTGAGTATGCTTGTGAGGTTAAGGGTTTTAAAATTTCAGTTTTACCCACAAGAACCTCATCACCCAGGTCTTTTATTATGCATTGCATAATGAACCTTGGATATAACAAAAACTTTTTCTTAGTGTTATTGTGATGTAACACCAACTCATTAAAGAAAAGTTTTGATGCCCTGAAATTTGTTTCATTCACAATGGAATGAAAAATTGGTTGAAAGGTTGAGGGCATCTGGTCATAAGACCCTATTTTAGGACTCAAGCACATAATTATATAATGAGACAAAAATTTATATTTTGGTTCAAAATACTTTTTAAAGATGGTAGCTTGTGAGAGAGTACCTTGATAACCACACTCAGTCATGGTTAGGTGGATTGCAGAGTTGTCAAACTTTTCAGGGGCATTCACATCATTCAACCCCAGTCTGTTTGCAAGTATGGCCGGTGTGATGGCCATTTGTCTCCCTTTAATTGTTGAGTTGAGAGAGATAACTTCATCATCCACCGTCACTGTCTCAGCATTAGCCCAGAACTCATTGAGAGTTTCAGGATGTATTGGTGGGTCTATTGTGAGAGCGGTGAAATATTGGGATTTGACGACGAGATCAATGATCTCATCGTATTGGGACCAGCCTTCTTGTTTTTCTAAGTAGGCTCTGAGATTGTGTCCCTGTTTAAGAACTAAAGCCATGTGGTTTGTGTGTGTGTATGAATCGAACAGTGTTTATGTTGCAGGTTCAGGGGTTTGAGAGCTTTCTTGAGAGAGAAGGAGGGAATTTTTGTTTTTGAATGGATAAGTGTTGAAAAAAGATATTTATCAGAAGTTTTAAACCGACTAGGTCAAACTTCTGATGATGGGAAAAAGTCTGATTTGCCCTTTTTGACTAAACTGCTGATGAAGAATTATATTCATCAGTAGTTCCCACTATCTCTTCAGCAGTTTTGAACAGCTGATGAGAAATACTTTATAAATACTTTATTCATAACTTCTGAAGGTTGTTTTATCAGAAGTTAATCACTTTTCAGAAAATATCCCCATTCTGATGTTTTGTTCATCAGTAGTTTCTCTCTTTTCAGAAGTTTTTCAATTTTTTTAAAACAGATGTAAGTGAAAAATAAAGAATTTGTGCAGAAAAATAAAGAGAAACACTTACAAATTTAGCATCCCTAGCATGGATACTAACTTCTGAAATGTTGATGTGTCAAGGGGTTTAGTGAATATGTCAGCTATTTGATTAGCTGTTGCTACATGTTTCACTTCAATCTTGCCTTTTTCATAGCAATCTCTTATGAAATGATACCTGATTTCAATGTGTTTAGTATTTGAAAACTGAACAGGATTTTGAATGATGCTAATGGTAGATTTGCTGTCTACAAGCAATGGTGTCTTGGTTTCTTTGATTCCATAATCAAGAAGTTGATATTGGAGCCATTGTATCTGTGATGTACAACTTGCAGCTGCAATGTATTCAACTTCAGCAGTTGAAGTTGCAACAGATGTTTGTTTCTTTGATTGCCAGGACACTAGACAGTTTCCCAAGAATTGACAACCACCAGATGTTGATTTTCTTGACATTTTACACCCTGCATAGTCACTATCTGAAAAAGCTGATAACTTGGTATTGCTTGATGCAGGATACCAAATTCCAAGTGTGGGAGTTCCTTTCAGATATCTGAAGATTCTTTTGACTGCAATAAGGTGTGATTCCCTAGGAGCTGATTGATATCTAGCACAGACACATGTTGAAAACATAATATCTGGTCTAGAAGCAGTTAGATATAGAAGGGAACCTATCATACATCTATACATGGTTTGATCAACCTGTTTTCCTTGATCATCTGGTTCAACTTGTGTGGTTGGTGTCACGGGAGTGGAACATGATTTACAGTCTTGTAAAGAAAATTTGTTTAATAATTGTTTAACATATTTTGATTGATGTATAAAAGTTCCATTTGATTGTTGTTTAATCTGCAGTCCCAGAAAGTACTGCAGTTCTCCCATTGTACTCATCTCAAATTTTGATTGCATGAGTTTCTTAAATTCATCACACAATTTTGTGTTTGTTGAACCAAAAATGATATCATCAACATATATTTGAACAAGTAAGACATGATTTCCAACATGTTTTATGAAAAGAGTTTTATCAATGGCACCTCTTGTGAAGTTATTTTTGAGTAAAAAGGTTGAAAGTGTGTCATACCAGGCTCTTGGAGCCTGTTTGAGCCCATAAAGAGCTTTGTCTAGTTTGTACACCCACTCAGGATGAGAAGGATCCTCAAACCCAGGTGGCTGACAAACATACACTTCCTCTTTTATCTTTCCATACAAAAATGCACTCTTGACATCCATTTGATAAACTTTTATGTTGTTGGAAATGGCATAGGCCAGAAATAACCTGATGGCTTCAAGCCTTGCAACTGGAGCAAAGGTTTCATCATAGTCAATTCCTTCTTCTTGAGAGTAACCTTGTACTACCAGTCTTGCCTTGTTCTTTATTATAATACCAGCTTCATCTTGTTTATTCCTGAAAACCCATCTTGTACCAATTGGTTGCTTGTTTGGTGGTAAGGGACAGATTTCCCAAACCTGTTGCTTGTTGAATTGAAGCAATTCATCTTGCATTGCCTGCACCCAATTGTTGTCTTTGAGGGCTTCCTGGTACTTCTTTGGTTCCAACTGTGAAATAAATGCTGAGAATAGACAAAAGTTGGAAAGCTGGTTTCTTGTAAGAACACATGATGCAATATCACCCATGATTTGATCAAGTGGATGGTCTTTGTGTTCGATCAGTTGTTGTAAACCACTGACAGGTGTTGGTGGCTCATGTTCCTCAAACAAACTACTGAGGTCTATTATATCTGGTTCAGCAGTTTCAGTGTCTTCAATAGTTGAAGGTGCTGAAGCAGATGTTTGAGTTTGTCCTTTAGTATTTGTTGAATCAGAAGTTTGTGAAACTTCTGATGGTTTTGAAGTTGACTTAATGACTGTTTGAGGAGTCCATGGTGCTGGATCCTCATCATCAAACCTTTGATCACCATAATAAGTAGGTTTGGATGAAGTGACAGTCTTTTCAGGTCCAAAGTGGAAGTTGTCAAGGTCAAAAAGTTCAGCAGGATGTGCTGGAATGAGAGTGTGTTTTGACTCATTGAACTTGACATTCAGTGTTTCTTCTACTATCCTGGTTCTTGAGTTAAAAACCTTCAATAGACTTATAGGAGGACTTATGTTGTTTTCCCTTTAAACAGGATACACAGTGTTCTTGACACTGGTATACTTTTAAGGGTAGACCTCTGACCAAGCCCATTTTTGTGACTTTATTTATGGTTTTAAAGTTCACATGGCCAAGTCTCCTGTGCCAGAGATCAGTTTCTGAAGTTGATGCCTTTGAGAAGAAACAGGCAGTGTTGTTCAGTACTTTGTCTTTTTCAATGTCCACTGCATAGACATTGCCACATCTTTTAGCTATTAACAAATCTTCTCTATCAACTTCTGGCCTTCTGGTGATATGATCTTGCATGTTGTCTTTGTGAAAAAGGAAGAATATCCTTTATCACACATTTGTGACACACTTAGCAAGTTGTACTCAAGGTTTTCAACCAGATTGACCTTGTCAAACTGTATTTTGCCAGAGGAGACATTGCCATGTCCTAGCACATATCCCTTAGCATTGTTCCCAAAGGATACAGATCAATCTCTTTGACTGATAAAATTTTTTATCAGGTATCTGCATCCTGTCATGTGCATTGAGCCTCCACTGTCTACATACCAAATGCTATTTAAGCCTCTGGAAACTCTCTGCACAAGATAGCAAATCAGTTAGATTTAGGAACCCAAGCCAGTTTGGCTTTGGGTTTGCTCTTGAGAACATTTACAGTTTGTTCTTGACCAAGTTGAGAAATCCATGTCTTTTTGGCAATGGATTTTGCATTAAGAACAATGGTGGTATCCTTTTGAGGACCACCATCAACTTTGGTCATCAGTAGTTGTACCAAGTTCATAAGATCTTTAATCTCAGCAGTTTGTGAAACTGCTGATGATTCAGGTCTAACTACTGAAAGAGAATTTTGAGAAAAATACTTTTGTTGAGATTTTGTCTTTTTCTGAGAAAAGGTGTTTGCTGGTTGTTGTTTCTTGGGAGAAAAAGTTTTTACATAATCATTTTTGATTTGTTTTCCCACAACCAGTTGTTGATTTTTCTTGTTGAACTGAATACCTTTTCTATATCTGCAAAATTCTGTTTTGTGGTTGAACAGACCACAAATTTCACATTCTTTTGTCTTTTCTTTCAAAGATAAGTTTCTGACTGTTTTGATTGGTTTTAGGTCATCAGTAGTTTTCAGGTTCTCAACTCCTGATGTAGTTGAAACTACTGATGGCTTAAAGTCAGATTTAATCAGTACTTCTGAAGAACTTTCTTTGTGTGATTTTAGAATGTTTTCATGGAAAGATGTGCATTCTTCCTCTTCAGATGTTTCACCTGAAACAATTTTTCTCCCATCTTCAGTAGTTTTGGGGGAAAAATCTGTTGGTGTTTCAGTGTGATTGTACCCTATGCCAAACCTAACATTTGAAGCACTTTGTTTGTTTAGCAATAATTGGTACCCCTTACAAGATTCCACCCATTTTTCACATGTGACCTTGGTGTCAGCAAGCTCTTGTCTGACATTTCCTAGGTCATTTATCATGATTTTAATTTGTGCTTGGGTTTCAATAGCAGTGTTAGATAATTTAGAAACTTCTTTTGTTTTTGCAGAAAGTTTTCTTTCTAAATCACATTTCATCTGAGTGAATTTTCTCTCAGAATCATTTGCTTTTCCTTGTAAGTGCACATTTGTCTCTCTTATGAGAGCAAAAGATTCTTTGCATGAATTTGAACATAGTTTTGTCAAAGATTCTTTTGATACCTGTGACAAGGCAGATTTTGAGGAGCATCCCTCAAATGCCATTAAGGCAAAGTTCTTTCTGCCATTGTCAGGCTCTCCCCAGTTGATGTCAAACATTTTGTTGTCTGCATCAGGATTGCACTCTGTGGTGTCAAAAGGAAGACTGCTCCAGTCAATATACCCTGAAGTAAATAAACTTTTTTGAGAGGGTTGCTGTTGCTGTGGAGGTTGTTGAGCAGCTGGAAAGGGAGGGATTGATTGTTGGCTCTGCATCTGTTGAGCAGGCATCTGTACATATTGTACTTGTGGCACATATTGGTGTTGTGGAGCTTGTGCCTGTACAAAATGTGCACTCCCTTGTGTTCCATTATTCCTGTTATAATTGGGGTTAAAATTGTTTCCAGACTGAGATTGGTTGAAGCCAGAACTTCTACACTCTCTAGCAAAGTGTCCCAACTTTTGACACTTGTGACATCTGAGTTTAGATTTGTCAAAACCAATTTTTGTAGAACTGTTAAGTCCTGGAAACTTCCTTCCTGACCTTTTGTAAAATTTATTTGTTTTTAAACTTAACATGGCCAGTTGGTGCAAAATATCCATTTCTTCTAGGTCATCACTGCTGAAACTATTTAAATCATCCATGATAAAACACATGTTATCAGCAGTTTGACCAAAGTCATTATTGTCATAACCTGGGAATGATCTTTCAGATGAGATCCCAGCAGCTATGTCAATGTGGTCAAAAGATCCAAAACTATTTGAACAAGTTGGTGAGTCTTATCCCAATAGTGCTGTACTACCTGGTAGATAGTCATCAGCAGTTTTGCCAGTACTTTGTAACTTTTTCTTTTGATCAATTTCTCTTTCAAAAGTAAGTAACCTCCCATGAAGTTTTGTAAGAGTGAGGGAGCTAAAGTCTGGTGAAGATCTTAAGACTATAGAGTATGTTTCCCATTTTTCAGGTAAAGACCTTAAAAAATCTATGAAGCATAGATACAGTTGTGTAGGTCTGACCATTTAGTTTTAGCTCAGATATTAATGAGGAAAATCTTTCAAATTGCTGTGTTAAAGTTTCCCCATTAATGTGAGCAAAAGTTTCATATTGTTGAGCCAAGATTTCTCTGGTGTTGGCAATCACCTCTTCAGTTCCTCCAAACTGTTCTTTTAGGCAGTCCCAAAGCTCTTTGGCACTATCACAGTGTAATAGGCCAGAGTAGATTTCATTTGGGAGTGTCATTGCCAACATAGAGAAAGCTTTTGCATCAAGCTCAGTTTTAGGAAATCATCATCAGTATAGTCTTTTGGTTCTTTTGGAATCTCTTCCTTAGTTTCAAGATTTATATTTACTGGTTTATGAGGACCATATATCACATATCTCCAGCAACCTGTGTTGGTCTGTGATAAGGTATGTGCCATTCTCTTTTGCCAGATGTTATATTCATTTCTTACTAGCATGGCAGGTTTAGTGGCAGAACCAGTATTATGAGGATCCATTTTAAAGAGTATTGATTTGTCAAATATCTCTTAAAGTGATGGATGTTGATAAAAGTGAGCTTATAATCCTTTATTGAATATCAATAAGAGCCTGTGTCTGATTCTCAATGTGTTAGATTGATATGTGATCAGATAAACCAGTGCTCTGATACCAATTGTTGGATCAGTATATTGCTCTTTTATTTGAACTTTCTAGTGAACACTTAAGTGTTTAGCAAGTTCTTGATCAGTGATAGCACAGCGGAATGTTATGAGTTTAAAGCTACACTTATCAACAGGAGTTATTACTCCCCCTGGATTCAAGAACTAATAAATGATAAGTATTTATTGAGAATCTAAGTATTGAATGAGAATGAAACACTTCGACAGATTCTCAATAAACATGAAATGGAAATAACAATAATAAGTGTTGAAGGATTTCTGTATTAAAATCAATGTCTAAAACAGAGGGATGAACCCTTCTATTTATAGACTTTACAAATACATGAACCTTGCCAAAAGCAAGTTCAGAAACAAGTTGCAACAAGTTGCAGTCTTGGAACTTGTACATAAAGCAAAAAGAAATACTAAAGTAATAAACTACTGATACAAAAAGGTGGTGGAAAAGATCTTCATGTAAGTACTGATGAATGACAAACTACTGATGAGTAGTTTGTCTTCAGTAGTTCTTCAGTAGAAGTGTCTGGTTTGAACATCAGAACTTCTGATGACTTTTCTTCTTCAGCACTTCTGAATCTCTTCTTCAGCAGTTTGATCCTTCTTCTTCAGCAGTTCTATACTTAGAATATTTTGACAGAAGTGAATTAGACTAAGGTTTGCAAAAGTGGTTTCACCAATCCTTTTTGTCCTAACAACCAACACAACTGTGGTGTTGGCCGATCAAACTCCTTCGTGTCCTAGGGGGATTTCAAGGGATGTGATTGTTAAGGTTGGAGAGTTTTATTACCCAGTAGATTTTTTAGTGCTTGATTGTGTTAAAAACACACAACCAACTGTCATTCTGGGTAGACCGTTCCTGGCTACCGCTAAAGCCATTATTAATTGTGTTGAGGGGACGGTAAAAATGAGGTTTGGGGATAGGAAGATGAGTCTTAAGGTGTTCTCAAATACCGCTAATCATAACAAAAGTGGATCTCCTGTGAAGGAGAATGGAAAAGAAAAGAAAGAATGTTTTGTGATTGACAGGATGGAACTAGTGAGCACGAATAACACTAAGAGAAAACGAAGGAGAAGGAAGAAGAAGGTCAAAAAGCCACCTGAACCAGATAGTGAGAAGAAAAAGTTGGCATTGTTGGGGCTAATAGGGATAACCGTGGATGAGTTACCTGGGTGTAGGAGGAGCACACACTTAGAGGTGTGGGGACACAAACATCCCACTAGACCACCATGAGTTGATGTGGCAGGTATGTTTAATTGTAGAGTTTGTATAGTTGTGTAAAATATTCCAGGTACGTTTTTTATTTTATTTTTAGAGTTTGAGTCTGTTTTTGTTTTTCTGGGAATGCTTGGAGTTTAACTTGCAATCAGATAACTTCGCTTGTATTCAATCTCCATTCAGGCGAGGTGAAGCAATACACCATCGGCTTATAAGGCATCCCATAATTTTATGTTTTTCTTTTTCTTTTGAGTCTTAGTTTCAGGTTTGTTTATCGGTCGCGAATGAAATGCTATACGGCTCGATTGGGAGGAACTACAGAGACCCATACGCGCACTGCCTATATCCAGGGGAGTCTGTTACTTTTATTGTTATTGTATTTTATTTTATTTTATTTTTATTTTTGTTTTATTTTATTCCCTATCTTACATTGAGGACAATGTGTCATTCAAGTGTGGGGGTGGGGAAACTTCGTTTTTAGTTATGATTGAGTCTAAAAGAAAATAATAATATTTAAAAAAAATTGAAAATCGAAAATTGAAAATTGCTCCTAAAAAGCATTCTAATCAGACATAAAGCAGCTCTTTCGGTACCTACCAGTTGTTTCTTGATTGTTTTGGCAGTAGATCTTAAGTCATGGTCTAATTTGTGAAAAAGTAATATGAACCGTTTTCAGCAGGTGTTTTTAAGAAAAAAAAGTTTAGAATTGCCTGACTAGGTTTAACAAGCTATTGGTAATAAATGCATGCACACATCGGTAACCCATTTCCCCATTTCTATGATATCTTGAGCCTACTAGATGATAGGTTGATTTATATATATTTTTGTTTGTTGAGAGTAGGCCAAATGTTTCTCTGTTGCAGAACTTGTGTGATTTGATACATGCCGAGATTGTAGACTAGATATGCACGTACATGATAAAGGCAATTTAGGATTCCCTTATTTGTTTGACACCTTTATTTGTTTGTGTTTACCCGTTTACCCAAAATATTACCCTTAGTAGCCAATGTTGAGCCTTATACCCTTTCATTCGTTAAACCTATAAAGTTACCCAAATAGACCTATTAGCCGTTGTTTAAGAAATTGATGACATCCATTGTGTTCTATGTTTGTGTTTATGTGTTTGAGTTCTATTAAATATTGAAAATGTATGTATATGTGTGTGAAAAAAAAACGAAAAAAAGAAAGAAAAAAAAAAGAAGAGAAAAATCAGAAAAATACAAAAATAGAAGTTGTTTGTTATGGTCGACTATGACCGAAGTTGTGATTATTAGCAGTATCGTGAATAGGGATTGTCATTCAAGTTGTTTCATCATTTTATTTTAGCCACTTCTAGCCTAAACGTGCACTACCTATACCCTAAGCCCAAAACCCGTAAGTCCTTTAGATATGTGCATTGTCTACAGTTGAGGTGTGATTGTTATACAAGCCTATGATAACAGAGTTACATACTTGGTTTTTGAGTGATTAATACTAGCGCATTACATGCTAGTCCAGATATTAAACCGAGTGGAGTGAAAAGTTGTGAGGGGTGTGTTGCATGAAAATAAAAACTAGAAGCATGTTAGACTTAGTCGGGTAAATTCTGTTTTTAAATGGAAATCAATTTGACATGCTGAATTAACACATCTAATGCTAATCTGTAAATGGGTTATGACTTTGGATCTTAGCTAAGGTATGATGGGGCGACTGGGGTGCTAGTCTGTGATAATGTCTTGAGCAGAGTATATATATAATTTTTTCGAGACGGAAAAAGATAAGCATGGGATTGTGATGTGTTGTGAAACACACCTTGTTAATATGTTAGTTTTGTATATATTTTAGCCTTTTATTGTGTACTTTTAGTCGGTCTTAATTATTTATTGGTGAACATGTGTTTTGTAGGTGTTCGTGAGATATGAGCTTAATACGAAAGAACTTTGGTCAAGTCGCACACACCCGATACAAGAGCATGGAGTAATAATAATATATATAAATAATAATATATAATATGTTATAATAATAACAATAACAATAACAATAACAATAATAAGAAACTTGACAAAATAAAAATGGCCCAAGCCCAATTAATAGAAAAAAGAAGGATGGATCAGTAGGTTTTTAAAGAGATTATTATCTTGAACGATGATTTTTTTTTTTGATCTTTTGACGGCTCCCATATTTGAGGAAGGGATTTGAGGAAGGGACGCAAACAGTAGAATTGAAAGAATATAGTTCGCACGACGAAGAGAAAAGGAAAGAGGGACATGCACGCGACCAAGATGCAAGGCTAAATCTTTGTAACTTTCTCTAGACGAACGGTTCGATTAGGTTTCACACTTTTTACGTTTATTCAAGTACTGGATTTTGTTTTTGCTTGTGATGACAAACATCTTAAACATTATTGATGCATTAGTTAAGCAAACAATTGATTTGTTTTTTGAGTCCTTTATTTACAACTTGTTCGGTTGATGACAAAACTTAGTAGCGGGTTGGGTGACATAAAGAGGGTTGACTTGACGCTTACAATTGGGTAGTTAATAGGGTTTGATGACAAGAACTTGTGCTACCAGTTAATTAACTAATTTCCAGAACCATGTGTATGTGGTTCCCAATTTATAAACTGAAAACTATGTGAAACCTAGAACCTGAAGTTTAGAGGGAGTTACTTCTTTATTATCATTGCTTTTATTCAAATCACTTAATTAACTTTTGCAAAAACATCATTCTACTTCATAAAATATTATTTTTAATTAATTAGTTTAATGGATAAAATTGCTATTAACACTAACCACATACTCCTCGTGGTTCGACAACCCTACTCCCTACACTGCAGTTCTTGTAGCTAAGGAGTTGTTTTTAATATATTTTTTTGATTAGCACTCGACACGCGATCAGTTGCCAAAGGACTGATGCAATCAGCTGTTGTTCTACTAAAGTATTGATGCTAACAACACTTTTTTTTTATTATAGACAGATATATATATATATATATATATATATATATATATATATATATATATATATATATATATATAGAATGGAAACAATTGTTTTATCTGATCAGACGTTTGAAAGCAGATTTTTCAACCAAACAGTGGTTGTTTTATCTGATCAGATGTTTGAAACAGATTTTTCATCTAACAGTGGATAAAATGAATGAAACAGTGGTTGTTTTATCCTTAGCAGAATTTTCAACCAAAGTATTATTTTTAAGGATGAAATTTTGATTATCTGAAACATTTTAATGTTTTTATTTAAAACATTTTTGTTGTTTAGTCCATGTTTAGCATACCAATCCTAGAAATCAGATTTTCAAAGGTAGATGTGTCTAAAGCTTTTGTCAACACATCTGCCAACTGATCCTCTGTTGGAACATGGTGCATAGAAATCAAACATTTTTCATTGCTATCTCTGACAACGTGATGTCTGATGTCAATGTGCTTTGTGGTTGAAGGAGAGACTGGATTTTTGATGATATTTTCAGCAGCTTGACTGTCCAGCATGAGAGGAGTCCTTAGTGCAGTTATACCAAAATCCAGCTATTGATTTTGAAGCCACATGAGTTGGGCTGTACAGCTTGCAGCAGCAATGTATTTAGCCTCTGCTGTGGAAGTTGAAATAGCTGCTTGCTTTTTGCTTTGCCAAGAAACTAAGGCACTCCCTAGAAACTGGCACCCTCCTTATGTATACTTCCTTGTGGTGTGGCAGCCAGCAAAATCACTATCTGAATAACCTAAAAGCTCAATGTTTCCATTAGCAGGATACCAGATACCAAGTGTGGGAGCACCTTTTAGGTATCAAAATATCCTTTTCACAGCAATAAGGTTTGACTTTCTAGGTGAAGCCTAGGATCTTGCACAAACACAAGTGGCAAACATAATGCCTGACCTAGATGCAGTTAAGTACAATAAAGACCCAATCATGCATCTGTAATGTGTTTGGTCAACCAGTTCATCCTTGTCATCAATAGTGAGTAACTTGGTTGTGCTCATGGGTGTACTACATGGCTTACAATCAGTCATCTCAATTTGGTTAACAAATTTTTCACATATTTGTTTTGATGAATGAATGTGCCATTTTGCAGCTGCTTCACTTGGAGACCAAGGAAGCACTGAAGTTCACCCATAGCACTCATCTCAAACTCTGCTGTCATGAGTTCCTTAAACTCTTCACACATTTTGTTACATGTGGACCCAAAAATGATGTCATCCACATATATTTGAAAAATCATTAAATCTTTCCCTCTCCATTTTAGAAATAAAGTTTTATCAATTTTACCTCTTGTGAAACCAATGGATAAGAGAAAGGTGGAAAGAGTTTCATACCAGGCCCTAGGTGCTTGTTTGAGTCTATACAAAGCTCTGTTGAGCATGTATACATAATCAGGATGGAATGTGTCTTCAAAACCAGGTGGTTGACATACATAGACAACCTCCTGAATTTTGCCATATAGGAATGCACATTTGATGTCCATCTGACACACCTTAATGTTGTGGTTGATAGCAAAGGCTAGGAAGAGTCTGATAGCTTCTAGCCTAGCTACAGGAGCAAAGGTTCCACAAGTCTGGCTTTATTCTTAACAACTATACCCCTTTCGTTAGTTTTGTTTTTGAAGACCCACTTTGTGCCTATTGGACAAACATCCTTTGGCAGTGGTACAAGTTCCCATACTTGTTGTCTTTTAAGCTGAAGGAGCTCTTCCTGCATGGCTTCTACCTAACATGGGCAGCCAAAGATTTTGAAAAATGAGATTAGTAGTTTGATTTTGGACAGAATTTCATAAGCAGTCTTTTGATGTCTTGGGTTGATTAAAACTCTGTTTTGAACATAGCAAGCAGTGTTTACAACTTCTGCCCAGAAGGACAGTGGCAAACCAGAATCTGCTAGCATGGTTCTTACAGCCTCAATGAGTGTTCTATTTTTCCTCTCAACCACCCCATTTTGTTCTGGTGTTCTTGGAATGCTGTACTGCCTCACAATTCCTTTTGACACACAGAAGTCATCCAACTCCTTATTTTTAAACTCTGTTCCATTGTCACTTCTAAAGACTTTTACAGGAAAGTCATATTGTTTTTCAACTTTGGTGACAAAGTCCTTCAAGATACCTGCAGTCTCATCCTTAGAGTGTAAAAAGTAAGTCCATGTAAACCTAGAAAAATCATCAACTATGACAAGACAAAATCTTTTTCTTCTTAGACTCATGATTTTAACTGGGCCAAACAAGTCCATGTGCAACAATTGTAGACATTGACTTGTTTTGGACTCATCAATGGATTTGTAAGAGCTTTTATGTTGTTTCCCTTTTAAGCAGAAAACACAATGCTCATCACATTTGAATTCTTTTGATGGTAAACCTCTTACAAGGATTTGTTTGGAGAGTGAGTTGATAGTTTGAAGGTTGGTGTGACCCAGTCTCCTATGCCACAATTCTGTCTCTTTAGTAGAGGCAGCAGAAAATAAACAGACATTTGCCATAGGATTATCCTTCAACATATCTACTACATACACATTGCCACTCCTATGAGCAACAAGATGTGCTTTGCTCTCAGCAATGATGGTATTAATCTTTTTCACCACTTCTGGCCCAATAATCTTACAAGTTTTCTTAGTGAAGAATGAGCCATAACCATTGTCACTCATTTGTGATACACTAAGAAGATTAAATTTAAGATTATCAATAAGATTGACATTTTCAAACTTGAGTTTCCCAGCCTGAACAGTCCCTGAACCCAACACCTTACCTTTTGAATCATTACCAAAGGATATATCACCCCCTCGATGAGCTAAGAAGTCCAGAAGAAGGGCTCTACATCCTGTTATGTGCCTGGAGCCTCCACTATCTACATACCAAAGACTATCTAAGCAAGCAGAAGCTCCCTGCACATTAGTAATAGATCAGTTTTGGTGAGTGTCCAAAGCCAAGTTGGCTTTGGATGGGTCCACAGACTTTTCAGCCTCAAGCTTAGGAAGATTATCAGTGGTTTGAACTAGTTTTTGGACCAAGTTCAACAACTGTTGCTGACCATTTGCCAGTGCTTGGATGTCAACACTTGGTGCAACAGATGTTTGATCACTTCCTGGCAGATGATAGTAACCATAGGGATTTCTGTTCACTCTTGGTTTAGAAGGCCTCTTAGGTTCTTCATAAACATGTGAGAGATTATGACAAGGTGGTTGTCCATATCCTCTAGGGTACTTGTTGGTAGGTGGAGCATCTGTTACTTGAACATCCCTGGAAGCAAATGTTTCTAGACTTTTGGTAACAGATGTTTGGGCTGGAACATAAGTCTGTTTGGGTTTTCCTTTTGAAGTACTCACCACCTGACTTGCAAGAGTTTTAGCCTTGTACTCTTGTATTTTGACATCAAAATTTTTGAGATACAGACACTCTTTGGTTTTGTGATTCTTTTTACCACATATTGAGCATGTGGTCTTAGAATCACACACACGTGTTCCTTTGTTGATATCATATGCTTTTAGAAGAAAACATTTTTTAGTAACATGATTCTTCTTTTCACAGAAATCACAAAACAAGTGGACAACCTTTTCTTTCTTTTTCCCTTTATTAGCCTTTTCAACAGATGTTTAATCTCTTGACCCTTCAAATTAGTTGGTACTACCTCTACTAACTTTTTTTCCCTTTTGTCAGTGTTTTCAAAAGTTGGAGCAGTGGTTTCAAAACCAAAACCAAACTTCACATGACTTTTGGATTGTTTGTTGAGGAGCCTCTCTGTTGGGTCTGCTGACCTGGAGAAGAATAGATGATTGAAAAACCAAAATATACTAACTCTTGATCCATATTAATAAACAACATTTACAACATACTCCTCCCAAAAGACTGTTGACCCTAACAACTATTCTACCCAAACAACTGCTATGACAACTGCTGCTACAAAGGACTGCTAGATAACAACTGATAGAGAACAACTGCTGACTAAAGGTCTGATAGAGAACAACTGTTGATCAAGTGCTGAAGACTAAAGGTCTGTTGGAGCCAACAGCACTTAGGCTCCAACAGATAATACAAGACCATCAGAGTTTTCCTCAACAGTAGTTTACCTTACAGTGTTTTCAATGTAACAGTAGTTTGTATATAGCAGATGTTTTATGTTGTTATTCTGTTAGAGGTCACTGTCTTAGGTGACGTCAGCTTAGATCATCAGTGGTTTAGATTTGTCTATAAATAGAACAGTGCTTGTACTGTTCTATTGATCACACACAACATTCTCTCAGACAAACAATCACAGAGTGATCAGGCTGAGGGGGAGTACTTGTAATTGATTGTAATCTTTCAATATAATGAAAGCATTCGATTAGAAAACATTTACTCTTTTGTTTTGATTATATTTTATTATTCCGCTGCACTTTCCATTTATATTCACTTCATTCTTCTCATCTTTATTCAAACAAATCAAAACAATCAAACTCAGATCCTAACAATTGGTATCAGAGCTTGGTCAATTAAATTCGATCTAACCAATCAATTTAATATAAACAGATCACCTCACAATTATTGATATCGTTTGTTTGTCGGATTGAAAATAGTGTAATAGTTTATTTTCGATTCAACTGTTTGTAAACAAACTTTGTTTTCGAAAAATCATAGAATGGCTTCAATCAATCACGTTCCACACAACACTGGCACGAACAACAAGCCACCAATGCTTGTCAGATCTGAATACAATATCTGGCAACGTCGGATGAGCCATGTTCTAGCTCAACAGAACACTGGTGTTGGAAGTCGGTTATCTTCGGACCACATGTTCCGATGGTGCCGAGTACCGAAGATCCCAAGGTTCAGGAGCCTAAGAAACTTGAAAATTACTCCGACCAGTATTTTCAGAAAATTGAGTTAGATGCTAAGACCTTTAGTATTGTGGCCGTGGCTCTACCCAATGATATATATGCTGGGCTGTTACACTGTAACAGTGCAAAGGAGTTGTGGGATGCACTGAAAGAACAATTTGGTGGGACTGAAGAGGTTATTGAAAACAACCGTGAAATATTTAACCAACAATATGAAACATTCAATCACGTTAAGGGAGAGTCATTAACTCAACAATTTGAGAGGTTTAACTGTCTCATTAGTGAACTAAAACTGGTTGGTCTAACTTACCCTCATTCAACTTTGAACCATAGGTTTTTAAGATCATTACCAAATAAATGGGACACTATTGCTATAGTTATGAGAAACTCAATTGGATTCAAGGATCTATCACTGACCCAGCTTCATGGTAAGCTCTTGACATATGAGAGAGAGCTTAACCAGAAAAAGAATCTCCAGGACTTTGGAAAAGTGTCTGATGACTATATATTTGGTAATACAGCACTTCTGGGTCATGATGAGGTGCCTGGCAATAGTAAGGATCAGAGTTATGATCATTTCATTGACATAACTTCAGGTTTTAACTCATGTTTTAACTCTGATTCTTATTCACCAAACTATGCTTTTACAGCAAGTGGTGGTGATATCCAGGCATCTGATAACATATCCTTTGAGTATGATGACCTAAAATATTTTGACCCTGATGATTTGGAAGAAATGGACATTATGCACCAATTGGCCCTTCTCAGTGTAAGAACTAACAATTTTTACAAGAAAACTGGGAGAAGGTTTCCAGGGTTAACTGGCAGGTCAAAGGAGGGGTTGGATAAATCAAAGATAAAGTTTTATAAATGTCATAGACTTGGTCATTTTGCTAGGGAATGTAGGAGTCAACATGTTATACCTATGATTACCTATCCAAATCAAAGGCCACAGACCAACACTTATCAAAATTCCTATAATACCCCTGGACCAAATGTGCAAAACACTGCTCATTTTGCACAGTCCTCAAACACTGTTATTGTCCAGTTTGTCCAAACCACTGTTCCTCAGATCCATTATGTGCAAACCCCTGTTGCTCAGGCACCTGTGCCAATGACTGCTGCTCCACCCTCTGCTCCTGCAGAGACCAGTCAACAGAGTTTCTTCACACAAGGCTTTGTTGATTGGAGCAGTCTACCAGATGAGTTGGCAGATGAAAATTTTGCACTAGTTGCCAAAGTTGAAAATGAACCAGAAAATTTCTGTTTCATGGCCATGGTAGAAGAGGTTGATTCTGAGGAAGTGGTAACTGAATCTGTTGTTAAGACTGCTGATATTGTTGATGAGGTAGTTGCAGGTGAAAAGTCTGAAGAAGAGGTTGTGAATCTCTCAGATCCCTGGGGTGCATCTGATGATTGTGAGTGCAAGTGTGATTGTGCATTTATGGCTGCTGCTAAGGTATCTCCTCAAATCCTTAAAGATTTGTGTTCTGACAAATGTGTAATAGCATTTGCTAACATCAAAGAGGTGAATGAAAACCTTAGAAAGAAAATTTTAGATGATGAAGTTAAATTTGAGAAACTTTCAAAAGAGTTAAAAACAAATTTGACTGAAAAAGAATCTGAAATAAGCAGCTTAAAACATGAAGCAACTATAACCAAAGACCAGCTCCAAACTATGATAACTAAATATCATAGTTGCAAAAGTGAGCTTGAGTCCACCCAAGTTGAATGTCAGAAATGGGTGGAATCATGTAGAGGTTAAGAGATGCTACTCAACAAACAAACCAAAAGTCATGTGAAGTTTGGTTTTGGTTTTGAAACCACTGCTCCAGCTTTTGAAAACACTGACAAAAGGGATCAAAAGTTAGTTGAGGTAGTACCAACTAATTTGAAAGGTCAAGAGATTAAAATCACTGAACCTAATGGCAAGAAAATTGTTCTTGAAAAACCAGAAGGTTCCTCATCATTCACTGAACTTGAAAATTATGAATTTAAACCTACTTGGTCTGATGAGTGTGGTACTCTTGAGAACATCAAACCAGTTGATTTCAAAACACCTAAGGGGAAGACAGCACCACAGGCAAAGGTCATTCCCTTGAAAAACCTTCCAGCAGATGCTCAAACATCTGTTGAAAAGAAGGTTGAAAAAAGGAAAAAGAAAGAAAATTCTGTCCACTTGTTCTGTGATTTCTGTGAAAAGAAGAATCATGTTACTAAAAACTGTTTTCTTTTAAAAGCATATGATATAAACAAAGGAACAAGTGCATGTGATTCCAAGGCCACATGCTCAATATGTGGTAAAAAGAATCACAAAACCAAAGAGTGTCTGTATCTCAAAATTTTTGATGTCAAATACAAGAGTACAAGGCTAAAACTCTTGCAAGTCAGGTGGTGAGTACTTCAAAAGGAAAGCCCAAACAGACTTTTACACTAGTCCAAACATCTGTTACCAAAAGTCTTGAAACATCTGCTCCCAGGGATGTCCAAGTAACAGATGCTCCACCCACAAGCAAGTACCCAAGAGGATATGGACAACCCCCATGTCATAGTCTGTCACATGTTTATGAAGAACCAAAAAGACCTTCTAAACCAAGAGTGAACAGAAATCCCTATGGGTATTATCATCTGTCAGGAAGTGATCAAACAACTGTTGCCCCAAGTGTTGATATTCAAGCACTAGAAAATGGTCAGCAACAATTGTTAAACTTAATTCAAAAACTAGTTCAAACCACTGTTCACCTTCCCAAGCTTGAGGCTGAAAAGTCTGAGGACCCATCCAAAGCCAACTTGGCTTTGGACACTCACCAAAACTAATTCATTACTGCTGTGCAGGGAGCTTCTGCTTGTTTAGATAGTCTTTGGTATGTAGATAGTGGAGGCTCCAGGCACATGACAGGATGTAGAGCCCTTCTTCTGGACTTCTTAGCTCATGGAGGGGGTGATATATCCTTTGGTAATGATTCAAAAGGTAAGGTATTGGGTTCAGGGACAGTTCAGGCTGGGAAACTCAAGTTTTAAAATGTTAATCTTATTGATAATCTTAAATTTAATCTTCTTAGTGTTTCACAAATGAGTGACAAAGGTTATGGCTCATTCTTCACTAAGAAAACTTGTAAGATTATTGGGCCAGAAGTGGTGAAAAAGATTGACACCATCATTGCTAAGAGCAAAGCACAACTTATTGCTGATAGAAGTGGCAATGTGTATGTAGTTGATATGTTGAAGGACAATCCTATGGCAAATGTCTGTTTGTTTTCTGCTGCCTCCACAAAGGAGACAGAATTATGGCATAGGAGACTGGGTCATACCATCCTTCAAACTATCAACTCACTCTCCAAACAAAGTCTTGTCAGAGGTTTACCATCAAAAGAATTCAAATGTGATGAGCATTGTGTTTCCTGCTTAAAAGGAAAACAACATAAAAGCTCTTACAAATCCATTGATGAGTCCAAAACAAGTCAATCTCTACAATTATTGCACATGGACTTGTTTGGCCCAGTTATAATCATGAGTCTAAGAAGAAAAAAGATTTTGTCTTGTCATAGTTGATGATTTTTCTAGGTTTACATTGACTTACTTTTTACACTCTAAGGATGAGACTACAGGTATCTTGAAGGACTTTGTCACCAAAGTTGAAAAACAATATGACTTTCCAGTAAAAGTCTTTAGAAGTGACAATGGAACAGAGTTTAAGAATATGGAGTTGGATGACTTCTGTGTGTCAAAAGGGATTGTGAGGCAGTACAGCATCCCAAGAACACTAGAACAAAATGGGGTGGTTGAAAGGAAAAATACAACTCTCATTGAAGCTGCAAGAACCACGCTAGCAGATTCTGGTTTGCCACTGTCCTTCTGGGCAGAAGATGTAAACACTGCTTGCTATGTTCAAAACAGAGTTTTGATCAACCCAAGACATCAAAAGACTGCTTATGAAATTTTGTTCAAAATCAAACCATTAATCTCAATTATTAAAATCTTTGGCTGCCCATGTTTCATTTTAAATCTTAAAGATTCCATTTCAAAATTTGCAGCCAAAGTAGATTGTGGATATTTTCTGGAATATTCTTCTACTGCCAAGGCCTATAAAGTGTTTAACACAAGGACCATGACAATAGAAGAAACTCTGAATGTAAAGTTCAATGAACTTTCATACCTAAAAATCCCAGCAAATCCTACTGAGTTGTTTGATTTTGATAAATTCAAATTTGAAGATATTACTGTCAAAACTAACAATGCAGGTACTACGCAATCTCCACAACAAGATTACAGAACAGATGTTGTAATTCCTAGTCACTATAAAGTCTACTCTGTATCAGAGGAAGCAACTGTTCAAAACAACTGTCAAAACTCTGTCACAGCCGAGTCAGCCACTGTTGGCCAGTCTTTCCCTCAAACCACTGCTTCACCCTTTACATCCACTACTCAATCATCTGTTGACAAAAGTCAAACATTTGTTGACAAATGTCAGTCCAGTTTTACACCACTTGGACCCATTCCCCCACCTCCATTTCAAACATCTGTTGGCACTACAGAAATGCAAACAGATGTTACATCAACAGAGTCACCAAACCTCTGTCCTTTACCTCAAAATGCCATCATACCATATCAGTGAGATCTAATCTACCTAAGAGCTCATCCACCAGAAGTGCTAACAAGAAGCCAATCCTCAAATATCTGTCTTTTTGCAGGTTTTCTATCTCTCACACAACCTGTCAAGTACCAAGAGGCACTAAAAGACAACAGTTGGGTAAAAGCTATGCAGGAAGAGCTCCTTCAGTTTAAAAGACAACAAGTATGGGAACTTGTACCACTGCCTAAGGATGTTGTCCAATAGGCACAAAGTGGGTCTTCAAAAACAAAACTGATGAAAGGGGTATAGTTGTCAAGAATAAAGCCAGGCTTGTGGTTCAAGGCTTCAGACAAGAAGAAGGGATAGACTATGATGAAACCTTTGGACCTGTAGCAAGGTTAGAAGCTATCAGACTTTTTCTAGCCTTTGCTGTCAACCACAATATCAAGGTGTATCAGATGGACATCAAATGTGCATTCCTATATGGCAAAATTCAGGTGGAGGTATATGTATGTCAACCACCTGGTTTTGAAGACACATTCCATCCTGATCATGTCTACAAGCTTAACAAAGCTTTGTATGGACTCAAGCAAGCACCTAGGGCCTGGTATGAAACTCTTTCCACCTTTCTCTTATCCATTGGTTTCGCAAGAGGTAAAATTGATAAAACCTTATTTTTGAAATGGAGAGGGAAAGATTTAATGATTGTTCAAATATATGTGGATGACATCATTTTTGGATCCACATGTAACAAAATGTGTGATGAGTTTAGGGAACTCATGACAGCAGAGTTTGAAATGAGTGCTATGGGTGAACTTCAGTGTTTCCTTGGTGTTCAAGTGAAGCAGCTGCAAAATGGCACATTCATTCATCAAAACAAATATGTGAAAAATTTGTTAACTATATTTGAGATGAATGATTGTAAGCAATGTAGTACACCCATGAGTACAGTCAAGCTACTCACTATTGATGACAAGGATGAACTGGTTGACCAAACACATTACAGATGCATGATTGGGTCTTTATTGTACTTAACTGCATCTAGGCCAGACATTATGTTTGCCACTTGTGTTTGTGCAATATCCCAGGCTTCACCCAGAAAGTCAAACCTTATTGCTGTGAAAAGGATATTCAGATAGCTAAAAGGTGCTCCCACACTTGGCATCTGGTATCCTGCTAATGGAAACATTGAGCTTTCATGTTATTCAGATTGTGATTTTGCTGGCTGCCACACCACAAGGAAGTCTACATCAGGAGGGTGCCAGTTTCTAGGGAATGCCTTAATCTTTTGGCAAAGAAAAAAGCAAGCAGCTGTTTCAACTTCAACAGCTGAGGTTGAATACATTGCTGCTGCAAGCTGTACAGCCCAACTCACGTGGCTTCAAAATCAACTGCTGGATTTTGGGATAACTGCACTAAAGACTCCACTCATGTTGGACAGTCAAGCTGCTGAAAATATCATCAAAAATCCAGTCTCTCATTCAACCACAAACACACAGACATCACTTTGTCAGAGATAGCTATGAAAAAGGTTTGATTTCTCTGCACCATGTTCCAACAGAGGATCATTTGGCAGATGTGTTGACAAAAGCTTTAGACACATCTACCTTCACAAATCTGATTTCTAGAATTGGTATGCTAAACATGGACTAAAACAACAAAAATGTTTTAAATAAAACATTAAAATGTTTCAGAAAATCAAAACCCATCCTTAAAAATAGCTTTTTGGTTGAAAAATCTGTTAAGGATAAAACAACCACTGTTTCATCCACTCTATCCACTTTTAAGTTGAAAAATCTGTTTCAAACATCTGATCAGATAAAACAACCACTGCTTGGTTGAAAAATCTGTTTCAAACCTCTGATCAGATAAAACAACTGTTTCATTATCTATATATATCTATACATATATACATCTATCTATCTAAAAAAAGGTGCTGTTAGCATCAGCACTTTGGTAAAACAACAGCTGTTTGCATCAGATCTTTGGCAACAGCTGTATACCACCAGATGTTTGGCCATCAGATGTTTGCCACATCTGCTCCTAAAAGCAGAGTTTTGGCCACATCAGCGGTTTCACCAGAGCCTATAAAACCCTGTTTTACCACAACAGTCGTTACACTGTCTCATTGTATTCAAAATACTGAAACCGCCTTCTTCATCCTCAAACCCTTACTCCAATTCCACTTACTCTCACACTCAGAATCCATTACAATGGATCTTCAAGCTAAAGCCACCCATAATTATCTCCCATATCTGGTAAAAACAGATGAAAACGTTCCATTCCATTCCACCATCGACATCATCTTAAGATCCAAATACCTGACAATCCTAACCGCTGATGCTCCTATTTATCTTGATACCCTCCAAGAATTCTGGTTTAATGCTGAGTTTCTTCTTCAAGACAAAAAGCCTACATCCATTATCTCAAAAATTGGAGAAACAAGTATCGTCATTACCCCTGAACTGATATCCACAACCTTCTCACTCAATGACCTGTCAGGTAAAGACTCTTTCCCTAAGACAGAGCTTCACACAGAGTTTCAGGAAAGAGGTTATGATGCACAAATGACTGGGTCAACCCTTTTCAAAAAGTTTTTCCCACTAGTCATGAAATTTTTCTTTCATACCCTCCTTCTTTGTGTCTCTGCTAAGTCCACTTCCTTTAATGAAATCCCATTGAGGATTCAGTACTTGGGCTATGCTATGTTGTCAGATTTTGACTTCAATCTATCCCAGGGACTGTTTATGGACTTAGTATCAAATGTGAAAGCCATAAAGTCTGGGTCTAACAATGCTTTTTTGATTTACCCAAGAATTTTGAGTGTAATCCTTCAAAAGGTTTTACCAGAAAAGGATTTTAAAAAGGGTGAGTCTGTTCAAATGAAGAGTCTAACTGATGAAACTTTCACAAGAATGTTGGGTTCAACTACCCAAGAAAAAGTATTAAAAGTGTCAAAAGTTTCCAAAACACAAACATAGAGGGCTAAGACAACAACTGTTGTCCAAACCTCTGTTGTTGAGCCCACTGCTCCTGGTGATCATGGCACTACATCCAGTGCTGTGAAACCCACACCAGCCACCTCCAAAAGAAAACGTCCATCCACAAAAACCACCACTAAACCAAAAAGGGGACTTCTGGAAGATGAGATACCAGAAGAAAACCCTGTTGCAACACAAAAGCAACAAGAAACCATTGTTGTTACTTCCTCACAACAGTTGGATATATCTCAACCTGACCAAACTCCTCATGCATCCTCACAAAAGGATTATGTTGTAAGCCAAGGGGAAACACATCATGATACATATGAGTTAGTTGGCCATATATTCACAAGCCCTCTCCCAGGGCTAATTCTCTTTTCACTCCTCCACCTTCACAAAAACATATTCCTCAAACCATGCAACCTCTGTTTGAGGCTATTGAGAAAACTCAGGAAAATCCCAGTTCCTCTCCTTCACCCATCAATGAGAGTATACCTCCACAAGTGACTGGGACTGAGGAAAATCAATCAGCCATCCCACAAACAGAAGAGAGGTTACACCCCTAGAGTTCAACGAAGCTCTAGGTGAGTTTTCAAGTGTAGCAGCCACTACTGATGTAGAGACCATTGTCTCAAAACAAGACAGTGGTTACATAGCTATGTAACATCCTGAAAAGTTGCCAATATATTTTTTAGACAAAAACTAATACTTGGTTCTTTTCAAGTAGTTTAGTTAATGGATATTGACGTGTCCGATTATATTTATGAACCGATAAACGGGTTTCACATATAGAATGGCAAAAAAAAAATAATACTAGAAGGACCCTGGTGTCACTATTGGAAGATGCTTAATGCTACTTTGGGATTAAATTGTGAGTAGGTTAAAGTGAAGGGGGCATAGTTGTAAGTTGTCCATATCATCACTCTAATAAAACCCTATAAAGTATAAACGAATGAACCTTAGCCAAACTCATAACCCTATCACATGTAACTCGACGGCGACAAGAACAACTCTTTATAGACATCGATCTCTGGTTAGTTTCATTGTTTTCTGAGGCATCTTTACACCCTATAAACTGAATTTCTTTCTCCGTCAAAGGTGACAAAACAACTGGTTGAGGGGTTAGGTTGTGGACGGTTTGCGACCAGCTTTGGAGTGGCCCTGGTATGTGAACTCCAGGTCCGGTTGATGTGGTTTCAGCGACCATTTTTAAGGCTAACATATGGCTTCTTCTAGGGTCGGAGGCACCGTTTACGCCATTCACGAGACTCGGTTTGAGGCCTTCACATCACGCACACCAGGAATATCTTTTCCCTTGTAATATCGGTTCGGTAATGTATAAGTTCTGTGTGCTTGCCGACCCGGTTTTAAGTCCGTAAACCCGACTAGAGTTTAGCAAGGTTTAGATGATGATTATCTTTGTAATGGCTATCATCTAGGTTAGCCGACAATGAATCTTACAAGCTTGCTCGAGATGGAAGTGATGTTTAGGGTGTTCGATGACGGCGGTAGTGTCGAGGGTAGATGATTGAGGCTACGATTGGTTCCAGTCGGTTTATTTTTAAGAGACGAGGGCTCAGCGAAACGACAAAGGAACTCGTGGCTTAGGTTTATGGCAATGGCGGCATTATGCGTGAGGTGAAAGATGATGATTTGTATACATGAAATGAATTGTAAGTCTTAGAAGGGGGTGTTGAAGGTAAGGATCATTTTTGGGTGAGATGTCACATGAGGTTGATTTTCATGGTGATGGTGTTAAGTGGACTAGGATTTGCATGGGATGGTTCACGTGTATTATCATGAAGGCCATGCTAGCATTTGCATGGAGTACAAGGTTAGGATTTTGGCGTAAGTTGTTTTGAAATGGCAATATTAGCATATAATAATGATGATCTTTTGTGATGAATACATTGAAGATATATGGAAGAATTTTGTGTCCTGTATCATGCCAGATTAATACAGTCCTTAGCTCGTATTAGAGTTTATTCTTCGTTGCGGTTCTTAAACTTGGAGCAATACGAGTACTATGTCAAGGTGAGTTCTTGTGCCCACTCTTTGATTATTATTTTCTAATATTTGGGGCTGACGTGCATGCTAAACCATTATTTTTATGAAGTCACAAAATATTTTTATAAAGTTATAAATATTTTTGTGTACGATTGAAATACATATTAGCTCATACATATTTTTTTTATGAAACGTAAGTGGGCGGAATGCGCCTAATGCGTTATTATATGGTTTGAGTTATATGTGTCATTAGAAGTGGGATAGGCTTGCTCTGATTTATGGTATTAGTTTTGTGTCATGGTTGTTACATGGTTTATGTGGTATGGCTTATTTTAAACTGAGCTATGACAGAAGTGGGAGATGCCTGCTTTCATCTCTAGACTGGTTGAGTTAAATAGACTTGATTATACCTTGTGTTGATAAGCGGCATGCGCTTATTATAGTTGGAATTTGAAGTCTTGGTTAAATAGGCGGATTGCGCTTATCCGAGACTTTAAATATTGCTTAGGAAACAATTGGGCGGATTGCGCGTATTGTTGACTCTAAGGTTATAGTATTTTGTTATTGTTTATTTTAACAACATACTTATTATTGAAACTTATAAAACTTGAACTCACTCAGCGTAGCTGACTTTTGCATACACGTTAGATTGATTTCAGGTTGTTGATGAATAAAGGACGCCTTGGCATGCAGTGGAGCTACTCAGTTGCGGTTGACATTTCAATTAAGAAGACGTCTACGAGATTGCTCAAACGTTATTTACATTATTTTCCAAAGATTTTAGTTGTTTATTAAATATTCTTTTGACCCGTCTCGGGAAAACCATGTTTGGAAATTTAATAACTTCTTTTAACATTCCGCTGCGTATTTTCTGAAATAAAACAAGATTTCTTTTGAATTGTTAAAATGATTTAATCTTTGAATGCCAACTGTTTGACCTGTCGGTTTTGAGGGCCTTACAAGTTGGTATCAGAGCAATGGTTCGAGGGATTCGGGCAGTTCGTGCTCGAACTCGAATCTGGTATGGGACCAAACTGTTACTAAGAAATGTCAACTGCTGAGTAGCTGCACGCCAATAGGTAATCCTTATTTTTTTACGTATGTCTATATATATATACATATACATATATATATATATATATTTACACTTCATTGGATGCTTAATAGCATGAAGTCATAAACAGGAGGTTAATGCCTTTACATTTTGATGTAGTATGGAAAGTTTATTATGTAGTGCGTAATGGATGACACATAGGTTGGGATGCTTCTCGTTGAACACTTAGATACATAAAGTGTTAGAAGGAAACCCAATAACTATATTTGTTTTAAGTATGTTATGATGACTCTTATTGAGTTCTTAATTTTAATAATTCATAGGGGGTGTATGCTCTTGTGTTTTGATGTAGGGTAGAATTCCCTTCTTCATTTGTTAATTGCAAACCTTTAAGGTTTAATAGCTAAATACTATGTGTTTTGTTAATGTGTAGGCAGAATTGTTAATGTGGTTGTAACTTGTTGTGTTTAGGGTGACAAAAGTAAAGTAAACAGCTAATCACACTTGATCAACGTTATTAGAAGTTTACCCTTACTTTACATATCCTGAACATGTCTTGTGACGGATCATGTGACAGTTTTGTCGTGAATATTTTGTATGGGTTGTGTCTATCACCTTTTGTATTGGGTTAGATAAGATCCCAAGGATACTAGATATTTAATCCGGGACAGGGTTGCAATATGAAATTCACTCCTTGTGACCAAGGCTGTAGATAATTGTCAGATCGAGTTATCGGGCCATAGTCTTCCTATTCTCTTGTACTTTATGTCATGGGTTGCTTTGATGTTATTCTTGGGATGGACTGGCTGGCTTCCGTGGATGCTCACTTTGTGTGTGGGCGGAGACTCGTGCGACATATAGCTCCTGATGGGAATTGTATTACTATTCATGGGCATGGTGGTTGCTCATTACCTCGGGTTATTTCTATACTAAAGGCGAGGAAAATGTTTCAACGTTGGTGTAAGGCGTACATGGCGCAGGTCTTGGATGTGGGGACTGATGTCCCTAAGCTAGGGGATGTCCCCGTAGTGCGGGATTACTCGAATGTATTTCCTGAGGATTTGACGGAATCGCTATCGGACCGCTAGGTTAAGTTCCAAATAGACCTCGTGCCGAAAGCTAAACCTGTAGCCAGAGACATTACCTCCTAGCCCCTGCGTAAATGAAAGAACTCTCATCTCCGTTGGAGGATTTGCTCGAGAAAGGGTTCATTAGGCCTAGTATCCCACCATGGGGTGCACTAGTTTTAATTGTAAAAAAAAGATGGTAGCATATGGATGTGTATTACTTGACAGTGAAGAATATATATCTTTTACCGAGAATCGACGGTTTATTTTGATCAACTCCAAGGAGCTAGTTGGCTCTCGAGAATTGATCTTAGATCGGGTTATCATCAACTGAAAATACGAGAGCAGGACCCTTTCCGTACTCGTTATGGACATGATGAGTTTTGGTAATGTCTTTTGGCCTGACTAACGTGTTGCGGCATTCATGGATTTGATGAACTAGGTGTATAGGTCGATGCTCAACTGTTTGTTATTCTTTCCATTGATGACATGCTTATATACTCCAAAAGAGAAGAAGACCATATTCTACATCGCACGAAGGTTCTTCAAACTCTAAGCAATGAGAAGCTTAGCGCTAAAATTCTCAAAGGTGGTTTCTGATTTCATGAGGGTCAGTATTCTGGCCCATGTCATCAATTCCATCAGTACCATGTAGATTCCACGAAGGTGCAGGAAGTGATGAACTGGGCGACACCAAGATTATCGTCTGATATTAGTAGTTTCTTGGGTTCGCATGTTAGTATCGGAGGTGCGTACAAAATTTCTCCAAGATAGCTCACTGACTAAACTGACCAAGAATGTGGTGAGGTTTGCTTGGGACTTAGACCAAGAGAACGCGTTTCTGAAACTAAAAAAAAAGTTTGACACCGGATTTGTGGGTTTTACAAGTTGGACACACCCACCGATCCTAGCCTTACCGGGTTGGACGGAGGATGTAGTGGTTTTTCGGACGCATCACTTGGGGTTCACGAGTGTGTACATATGCAGCGCGGTAAGGTGATAGCTTATGCCTCGCACCAATCGAAACCCCACGAGTTTAATTACCCGACTCATGATCGGGAGTATCACCCAGGAAAGGCTAACGTGGTGGCAGATGCGTTGAGGCGAAAGGAGAGGCCTAAACCCATTCGGGTGAAGTCTTGTTAACTTATTTTGAAACCGGATATGGTGAATAGATCTCTAGTGTCCAGATTGAAGCCTTACAGGTGGAGCGAATTATGATAAAGAGTTAGTGGGGGGCAGCAAGGACATAGGGGAAGTGATCGAGACAGGGTTTATGTTCATAAAAGACTAGATTTGGGTACCTCGATATGGAGGGTTTAGTGATAAAATCATGGATGAGGCGCACGAAACCGCCATTCTAATCATCCGGGGGCAACAATATGTATCAAGATCTTTAGAAGAACTATTGGTGGCCAACAATGAAGTATGAGGTAGCAACTTATGTGAGCAGGTGTTTGACTTGTTTACAGCTTAAAGCAGAACATCAGAAACCATTTGGAAAAAAAATCAACCTTTAGAGATACCGGAATGGAAGTGGGATCATTTTACTATGTATTTCATCACTAAGCTACCTCGTACGCCAAAGGTGTTTGACACGACGTGGGTGGTGGTGGATTGTTTGACAAAGATGACTCACTTCTTGCTGATACGGGGGACCTTTAACTCCGAAAGGTTGGCATAATTGTTTCTTCGAGAGATCGCATCTAAAAATGGTGTGCTAGTGTTATCGTTTCCGATAGAGACACTCGTTCTACGTGAATGGGCACTGGGTTACAAATCAGCGCTGCGTATCAACTGCAGACGGATGGTCAATCGGAAAGAACAATCCAAACTCTTGAAGATATGCTTCAGTTATGCATTATTGATTTCGACAGTAGCTGGGAGTATCAACTACCCTTGGCGGATTTTTTCATAAAACAATAGCCATCACGCCACTATTTGGATGCCACCGTATGAGATGTTTCTGTGTTTCGCGACTACCTGACCTTATAAACTAGGCTATGATAGAAGTGGGATATGCCTGCTCTGATCTATAGCATTGGTTTTGTGTCATGATTGTTACTTTGTTGCTCTGAATTGTTACCTAAGATGATCATATGAATGTTCTGTCTTGTGTAGATGTAAGGGATTTGAATAGCAGTAGAAGACTATTCATCGGTACCTGTAGTTAATATATCCCTAGTGGGTTATCCTTGGTAGTACATCACATTTGGTGGTTCCCTCTCCAAGAGGATTCGAGGACGAATCCTATTATAAGGAGGGTAGACTTGTAACATCCTGAAAAGTTGCCAATATATTTTTTAGACAAAAACTAATACTTGGTTCTTTTCAAGTAGTTTAGTTAATGGATATTGACGTGTCTGATTATATTTATGAACCGATAAACGGGTTTCACATATAGAATGGCAAAAAAAAAAAAAAATACTAGAAGGACCCTGGTGTCATTATTGGAAGATGCTTAATGCTACTTTGGGATTAAATTGTGAGTAGGTTAAAGTGAAGGGGGCATAGTTGTAAGTTGTCCATATCATCACTCTAACAAAACCCTATAAAGTATAAACGAATGAACCTTTGCCAAACTCATAACCCTATCACATGTAACTCGACGGCGACAAGAACAACTCTTTATAGACATCGATCTCTGGTTAGTTTCATTGTTTTCCAAGGCATCTTTACACCCTATAAACTGAATTTCTTTCTCCGTCAAAGGTGACAAAACAACTGGTTGAGGGGTTAGGTTGTGGACGGTTTGCGACCAGCTTTGGAGCGGCCCTGGTATGTGAACTCCAGGTCCGGTTGATGTGGTTTCAGCGACCATTTTTAAGGCTAACATATGGCTTCTTCTAGGGTCGGAGGCACCGTTTACGTCATTCACGAGACTCGGTTTGAGGCCTTCACATCACGCACACCAGGTATATCTTTTCCCTTGTAATATCGGTTCGGTAATGTATAGGTTCTGTGTGCTTGCCGACCCGATTTTAAGTCCGTAAACCCGACTAGAGTTTAGCAAGGTCTAGATGATGATTATCTTTGTAATGGCTATCATCTAGGTTAGCCGAGAATGAATCTTACAAGCTTGCTCGAGATGGAAGTGATGTTTAGGGTGTTCAATGACGGCGGTAGTGTCGAGGGTAGATGATTGAGGCTACGATTGGTTCCAGCCGGTTTATTTTTGAGAGACGAGGGCTCAGCGAAACGACAAAGGAACTCGTGGCTTAGGTTTAGGCAATGGCGGCATTATGCGTGAGGTGAAAGATGATGATTTGTATACATGAAAACAATTGTAAGTCTTAGAAGGGGGTGTTGAAGGTAAGGATCGTTTTTGGGTGAGATGTCACATGAGGTTGATTTTCATGGTGATGGTGTTAAGTGGACTAGGATTTGCATGGGATGGTTCACGTGTATTATCATGAAGGCCATGCTAGCTTTTGCATGGAGTACAAGGTTAGGATTTTGGCCTAAGTTGTTTTGAAAAGGCAATATTAGCATATAATAATGATGATGTTTTGTGATGAATACATTGAAGATATATGGAAGAATTTTGTGTCCTGTATCATGCCAGATTAATACAGTCCTTAGCTCGTATTAGAGTTTATTCTTCGTTGCGGTTCTTAAACTTGGAGCAATACGAGTACTATGTCAAGGTGAGTTCTTGTGCCCACTCTTTGATTATTATTTTCTAATATTTGGGGCTGACGCGCATGCTAAACCATTATTTTTATGAAGTTACAAAATATTTTTATAAAGTTATAAATATTTTTGTGTACGATTGAAATACATATTAGCTCATACATATTTTTTTTATGAAACATAAGTGGGCGGAATGCGCCTAATGCGTTATAATATGGTTTGAGTTATATGTGTCATTAGAAGTGGGATAGGCTTGCTCTGATTTATGGTATTAGTTTTGTGTCATGGTTGTTACATGGTTTATGTGGTATGGCTTATTATAAACTGAGCTATGACAGAAGTGGGAGATGCCTGCTTTCATCTCTAGACTGGTTGAGTTAAATAGACTTGATTATACTTTGTGTTGATAAGCGGCATGCGCTTATTATAGTTGGAATTTGAAGTCTTGGTTAAATAGGCGGATTGCGCTTATCCGAGACTTTAAATATTGTTTAGGGAACAATTGGGCGGATTGCGCGTATTGTTGACTCTAAGGTTATAGTATTTTGTTATTGTTTATTTTAACAACATACTTATTATTGAAACTTATAAAACTTGAACTCACTCAGCGTAGCTGACTTTTGCATAAACGTTAGATTGATTTCAGGTTGTTGATGAATAAAGGACGCCTTGGCATGCAGTGGAGCTACTCAGTTGCGGTTGACATTTCAATTAAGAAGACGTCTACGAGATTGCTCAAACGTTATTTACATTATTTTCCAAAGATATTAGTTGTTTATTAAATATTCTTTTGACCCGTCTCGGGAAAACCATGTTTGGAAATTTAATAACTTCTTTTAACATTCCGCTGCGTATTTTCTGAAATAAAACAAGATTTCTTTTGAATTGTTAACATGATTTAATCTTTGAATGCCAACTGTTTGACCTGTCGGTTTTGAGGGCCTTACAAGCTAAGACTTCCTTGAAAGCAACAACTGATGAGGCCACTATAGTGTCCCTAAAATCAGTTGGAAGTCCCCAGAACCAAGAAAAAGGGGCATCTGGTTCTCATCCTTTGGACTCACCTCCTAGGACTGAACCAGTTACAACTACCACTGGTAGGAATTCAGATGATCCTATTAACTTAGGTGATGGGTTAAAATATGTAACATCACAAAAAAAAATTTATATATATATATATAGAACTCCCTCGTTTATTCATCCGATTCATGTTTACATTATCTTTCCCATCATTTTATTAATTTTTTTGTTTAAATAATGACTTATAATCAATATTAAATTGGATTTTATTAAAAATTCTGATTTAAAAACGTTAAAAAAATGTTTGCCTGAGCCAGGATTCGAACCCGAGTCCCTGGCGGGCTAAACCTTAACCACACCACACAAACCACTACACCATTTGGTGTTTTGTGATGTTAATTAAAACCAATTAAACTTAAACCCTTTCAAGGCCCCTTAGTCAAACCTGAAAAGTCAAACGTAGTCTCCTAGTCAAGTCAAGTCAAAGTGTTAGTAAATATGGTCTCCTAGTTAAGTCAAAGTGTTAGTAAATATGGTCTTCTAGTCAAGTCAAAGTTGTTCCTAAATTCTAGCCTAGTCAAAGTAGTCCCTAATTACAACTCCAAATTATACACTATAAATACTATAGCCTACCATTCAACTCTTTATACCATTCAATAAAAAAAAAAAACATTATTATCCCAACTCCCATATACTAAATTTTTCATCCATCATTATCTCCTCTAGCTAGTTTCGAGTTTTCCAAGGCATTATTACTAAGTGTTTGCACGCTCAATAAAACGCACGAACTCATTATGCACCTAATGTGAGTTTACATAGCCCCTTTTCCATTCACTTTTTTTTTGGGGTGAAACATGTTACAACATTCAATTTACAATTCAATCACAAGTGTCTATGTGTTATTCTATGTTGCATTATGTCTTAAACATTACTAGGGTAAGCACAATATTCTAGCATAATCATTAACATTGATCAGCCGACGGTATACAATGATAGATCTATTGGACTGACAATCCCACCCGGATACGTGTACCTCCTACATAGGTAGCGTGGGTGATTGTTATCGAATTTATAACATAATCGAGTGAACCATGAGCGTATGGGATGGACCACAATATTCTAGTCACAAGGTATGATTATGCACTCGATTTACCCGATTGTTTTGTTTTCACATATGGACTAGACTTGCCATGTCACTCGAATTGTACAAGTTTTTATTCAATATTCAAACCTATGTAATTCTCACCAACTTTTGTTGACCCAAAATATTATCAAACTTAACATGTTTCAAGTTATATTTGTTTGAAGATTTGAGTTAATGCTTGAAGATGTGTAGCTAGTATTTTTCATTTTGGGATGTACAAATTCTTAGAATAATTGTATGTAATTTATTTAAATCACTTAATGAAATTTATTATTCACCATGAGCTACTGAACAATCATCAATACGTGACATCCCGATGTTTCCGCCATCGGTTGGGGTGTTACAGATTGGTATCAGAGCCATGGTTATAGAGAATTAGGTTATTAGAAAAATAATCTAGTCTATAACCATAGGATTATAACCAGTACTTGCTCCTTTTACTTGCAACTCTACTTGTTTCTATTCTCTACCTCTATCCTACTTCTTATCCCTACTTTAGTCCCTACAAGATGTTTGCTCTCCATAACTGGAACAAAATTCTCAGATCCTAACCTGAAATACCTTATAAATCTAGTCGAAGCTCTATATTCTAATAACGAACACGTGCAATCTGGAAGGGTGAACGCCTGTATTCTGAGTTTTCTGTCTAGGACTGGCATTGCGCATAAATCCCAATCAGACGAGGGACTCGGATGCCTACCTGGGAATTCTCGGGATGAGTGTTCACTTATAGGCTAAAGCATGTCTTCACTATGTTATTAGAATCTAGAAGTTTTGATAAGTCAACGTTTTTGTTTATTCGTTTTAATTAATGAATAAATGATTACACTCACTTTCCTTAAACTAGGCTCTAAAATCTCAAAATTTTACAGCTTAAATCAATCTCATTTCATAACCATCTATGGATTTCACAATCACACTTCACCTTACCATCTTAGCCACTTTTTAAATATTCAACACCCTACCCAAATCATATTATTTCATTTCTCCACATGTTACTTATTTTTTAAAAAAACTGTAACCTCATAACCTGGGTAGACCCTAGCCCAACACTAAAGATTTCTTAATATTGTCAAAATTTTCATCACATATAAACCATGGAAAATACATATTTTTGTTATAAGATATCCTCAAACTTAATTTCAAAATCCAAATATTTATTCATTAGCATAACAAAGGATTTTTGATATAATGTCACCTTGATCTATAAAACCTAACGTCGTGTTTAAAATCTTCGACTAAACTAAAATATTCTGATCTAAAGCCACTTAGTTTGTACTATTTAGCAACATTTGTTTTATATAAGAAACCAGTTTTAAAAAGAAAAATGATAAGATCTTTCCATCCTCATGAACAAAATTTAATCTCCATTGCCACCTAATTATTTTCAACTTGTTCGAACTTTTACAATTTTTGGTATTTATCACAATCATGTTTTCTCATACGCTAGATTCTAACCTTTGATCCAAACCCCACGATTTACACTGCTACATAATCTCCTTACTATAAAATAAACCCTTTATTAACTATTTTCACGTTCACTATCTTTCATAACCTTGATGATGCTTTGAGTTCTTCATCATCCTCTGAAGAACTAAATTCATATTCTTCACCTTCTGGAACATGAACTTGATCCCTATGATAATTAGACTATTGAAAACTTGATTGTTTGTTGCATCAAACTTGATTCTTAGTTATACATGAGGATTTGATTATCTACTTGAACATTTGATTATTCATGATACTTGAAAGCATGGAATATAAACTATTTGCTATAAACACACCTAGAGTCATTAATCTTGTCTAGGACAACTCTATTACAACTCGCATGCTATACTTGATTCATTTACAAACTTACTTACATGTATATATTACGAACTTGCAACTTATGTGTTAAATAAAAAACAATTGTTACACTTAATCAAACAACTAGTAGAGGATGAAGTACTTGCTCAACAGTTAGTAGAGTACCTAACAACCTGCTCAACGATTGGTAGAGGTCATCATGCCTGCTCAACATTCGGTAGAGGTTCTAATAACCTGCTCAACGACTGGTAGAGGCTATCGCACCTGCTCAACAATCGGTAGAGGTTCCTACTCACTGACTGGTAGAGGTCTTTTCCTGCTCAACAGTTGGACTCTTTTTTGGATACATCATACATGTAATTTGATACAAAGATTTGTTAGACTCATTGATACAAAGATTCAATCACAAGGTTATTTTGCATTACTTACATATGTGTTTAGAGTCATAGAAGGACACAAAACCCTAATGTAAGGTAAATTGGTGATTGCGGTCCGGAACGTAATCATGAATTTACAGGTACGTTAAGGTAGTGTGGAATTCTATCAAGGTTTTCGGTAGATAATCAATTATAAACTCTAGTTACCTGGTAGTTCATTTAGTCTTTCTATAGTCAATCAACTCATGCATTTCTTTCCTAACACTTAGGTTTAGTGTTTTGCTAGATTCTTATTCTCCTTGCTATTTCAGGCGAACCTAATCCAACCCTTAAAACTCACACATATCAAACCTTTTATCCAAATTATTCGAAACAGATTATTCTATTACCTATAAATTCATGTCGTGCCTTAACCCAAATTTTCCAAACCCCAGTTGACTTAATTTCTACCTAATCATCCTCAACCCTGTGTTTTTAATAAACTTCGAGACGAAGTTCCTAAAAGTAGGGGACACTGTAACATCACACAATTTATATATATATATATATATATATATATAACTCCCTCGTTTATTCATCCGATTCATGTTTACATTATCTTTCCCATCATTTTATTAATTTTTTTGTTTACATAATGACTTATAATCAATATTAAATTGGATTTTATTAAAAATTCTGATTTAAAAACGTTAAAAAAATGTTTGCCTGAGCCAGGATTCGAACCCGAGTCCCTGGCGGGCTAAACCTTAACCACACCACACAAACCACTACACCATTTGGTGTTTTGTGATGTTAATTAAAACCAATTAAACTTAACCCTTTCAAGGTCCCTTAGTCAAACCTGAAAAGTCAAACGTAGTCTCCTAGTCAAGTCAAGTCAAAGTGTTAGTAAATATGGTCTCCTAGTCAAGTCAAAGTGTTAGTAAATATGGTCTTCTAGTCAAGTCAAAGTTGTTCCTATATTCTAGCCTAGTCAAAGTAGTCCCTAATTACAACTCCAAATTATACACTATAAATACTATAGCCTACCATTCAACTCTTTATACCATTCAATAAAAAAAAACATTATTATCCCATCTCCCATATACTAAAGTTTTCATCCATCATTATCTCCTCTAGCTAGTTTCGAGTTTTCCAAGGCATTATTACTAAGTGTTTGCACGCTCAATAAAATGCACGAACTCATTATGCACCTAAGGTGAGTTTACATAGCCCCTTTTCCATTCACTTTTTTTTGGGGGGTGAAACATGTTACAACATTCAATTTACAATTCAATCACAAGTGTCTATGTGTTATTCTATGTTGCATTATGTCTTAAACATTACTAGGGTAAGCACAATATTCTAGCATAATCATTAACATTGATCAGCCGACGGTATACAATGATAGATCTATTGGACTGACAATCCCACCCGGATACGTGTACCTCCTACATAGGTAGCGTGGGTGATTGTTATCGAATTTATAACATAATCGAGTGAACCATGAACGTATGGGATGGACCACAATATTCTAGTCACAAGGTTTGATTATGCACTCGATTTACCCGATTGTTTTGTTTTCACATATGGACTAGACTTGCCATGACACTCGAATTGTACAAGTTTTTATTCAATATTCAAACCTATGTAATTCTCACCAACTTTTGTTGACCCAAAATATTTTCAAACTTAACATGTTTCAGGTTATATTTGCTTGAAGATTTGAGTTAATGCTTGAAGATGTGTAGCTAGTATTTTTCATTTTGAGATGTACAAATTATTAGAATAATTGTATGTAATTTATTTAAATCATTTAATGAAATTTATTATTCACCATGAGCTACTGAACAATCATCAATACGTGACATCCCGATGTTTCCGCCATCGGTTGGGGTGTTACAAAATACCAAGAATTAACGGCCAGAGTACCGTCCATTGAAACCTATGTTGCCGATATCAAATCAGATATCAAGACAATATTGGGATCATTGGCTACCCTCACCAAGAGTCAACCATCTACTGAAGATATTGCTAGTGAGCTATGGAAGTCTGTTTCCCCCATCATCATAGCTCATAGAAAACTAGCAGATCAGACCCATGAAACCTATATGGCTGAGATTAGAAATATGGTGGATGCTAGGTACAAAGATACCCATGCTGACATTCAAACCATTAAAGACCATTTGCTGAAGACCACTGGCTCTGCCCCTACCACAATTCTCAGAGATGAAGATGATGATGACTTTGGTACAAAAGAAAAGGGAACAACAGCAGGAAGTTGAAGATGTGGGCTCCTCTAAAAGGAAGAAAATGCCTGCTAAACATGTCAGAAAACCACCATCCAAACTTGCTGCTAAAACCACTGCTGCCACCAAAACCACTGATACCACCACAACCACTGAACCTACTACCACAACCACCAACACACCACCTACAATCACTTCACCACCTAAATCCCAAACATTTGCTGGTTCTACAAAAGTGCCAACAGATGTTAACACAACCACTGCCTCTACACCACCATCACCAAAAATCTTGTACAGAAGGAAGAGAAAATCTACCTTTGTTGTACAGGATGAAAAGATTCACACATCACCACCTACTACTTCAACCACACAATCTACACCCATATCTGCCATTCCACTTTCATCATTCTTACCACACACCTCTCAATTTACATCCCATAGACCACCACCAACCATCACACCATTGGCTGTTCAGTATCCCCTTGAACTTGATCAACTCAAGGGGGAAATGCAATCCTTCTACAATGCTAAACAACCATCTGAAAGATCTTTCCCATCTCTTCCACATTTTCCTGTTCCCCTAAACATAGACCAATATCTAAAATTCAAGGCTGAACAGGCAGATGCCATCATAAAAGAGAAGTGCAAAGGGAAAGATGACAGGAGTGTTCAGGGCATCCATTCAGCAGAGCTTAGCAAACTGAGAAGGATTGAAGATTTTTCTAAGACCCTGAGCATCTCTATGTCTACCATGCCTCTCAACAGTGACATGGAAAGGGAGGTTAGGGAATCTCTTCTTGAACAGATCTTGGCAACCATGCCTTATAAAGCAAACAAGAAACAGTTTGCAGGCTAGACCACTCATGCTCTCAGAGAAGAACTCATAAGAATTGAGGACATGGTCAAGAATCCCCCAGCCAAGGTCTTTGCCCCTGATTTCAGTAAAGGCAGAGATCCAGCCAGAGCCTTGAAATTCAAAAGAATGAGACAAGAAATTGTGGCTGCTGTCTATGGGGAGATGAAGTCTGTTGCAAGATGGTCAGAGCTGAGGTTGGTTGAAACTTACAATAAGCTGGAAGAAAACAGGAAGAAAGACCCTAACTTACCCAGAAAACCTGCCTACCCTGATGAACCATTGATGAAGAGACCTCAACAGGCTTTTAAGTTAGACAGCCTACTTGATACTTCTGATCTATCAGCTGCTGCAAGAAGACAATTCAAAAAGAAGAAAGAAATGTCTGAATAAGATCAGAAGAAGTTTGCTGATACTTTTATAAAGGAGGGCCTCTACAATCAAATACACTTTTTCTCAGATCCTACTACTGAAAGACTTAGAGAACTCATTGGGAGACCTCCATCACCAAACTCATCCAGAATAAAAATGCATCTCAGCAAATCCTCTGATTCAAAAATTCTAAAATGGAAGGTCAACAAAGACACCCATGAATTGACTTTGCTCAGATCAGATGGAGAGGCTCAAAAGCTAAGCATGGATGATGCATATAGCCTGTGTGTAGATGACCTCCAAACATTGCTGAACCTTGAGCATGAAAGAGATGCAGAAGACGTCTACTCTTTGAACTTTCAGTTACAATTCAAAGGTCAAATCAGAGAAAGTCTGATGAGGAATAAAGATCAAGAATAAAGTCTAGTTTTGGCATCATCTGGTCTAGGGGGAGATTGTTGGGTCTGCTGACCTGGAGAAGAACAGATGATTGAAAAACTAAAATATACTAACAGTTGATCCATATTAATAAACAGCATTTACAACATACTCCTCCCAAAAGACTGTTGACCCTAACAACTGTTCTACCCAAACAACTGCTGTGACAACTGCTGCTACAAAGGACTGCTGGATAACAACTGATAGAGAACAACTGCTGACTAAAGGTCTGATAGAGAACAACTGTTGATCAAGTGCTGAAGACTAAA